>CP053153.1:14254530-14951353 GCA_014607495.2 Carposina sasakii
AATCATCTTAATATTAAAATTTGTTAAGTTACTACTTGTAACATTTTAACATATTGACTCACCTAAAAGCCTTTTTAAAAGCGATCTACATGAGTAAATTGGTCCCATTTCACATATGTATCGGATACTATTTTTTGTGATATATAAAATAAATCTTTGATATCTACCATTAATTCGTTTTATTCAAAACTTCCTAATACTTGTTGCATTGGATGAATTTCATACATAAATGTAACTATGATGCAGGTAATGTGTTCTATTGTATGAATGATTTTTTAACATACCTATATTACTTATTAATAAATTAATTAATTTAATTTAATTGTATTTTGCAAACAAAAATAAAATAAACATTACATTGAAATCAATTATAATACGACTCTATGGGTTTTTATGTTCTCTGCGTTTGACCTAGCGTTGACCCGCCTGCTCGAAAGCGCGCGAATTTCGAATTTTAACACTACGCAGATCTTAACGCGTATCCTTGCATTGCGGGTGGCGGGGTATGTGGGCGGAGCAACCGTGGGACTTTTATTTGACTGCTGGCTCTTAATAGTTATCTTAAATTATTTTTTTATGCTAAAGTTAACCCAATCCATTAAATTAATAGAAAACCTTGGTTTTTCAAACATTATCATAATTTTAAGTAGGGCTCCCCTTAAGTTACCGTGTCTGCCCTTCCGTCCGTCCGTATGGATTTACATAGTACACGGTATGGTGTTGTTACATAGTATATGCTGTATCTATTTGTGGTAGCATAAAAATAAAATGTAATACCTAAACCCTCGATTAATAAGGAGTTAATTTAAAAAATATGCAGTTTAAAAAACAAACTTCGTTAAAATATTTAGATATTTTTTTTACTCCTTGTTATATACCTCTCTATACTCGTGGTAGTTAGTAAAATATTTTTATAGCACTTTATACAAATTGCCAATTAGCCTAGAATTGCTACTTTTTAAGTACAATACGAGCACATTGTTTTAACTTATGGGACACACCTTTTTATATCCAGTCTTAAAGTAGGCCAACATGAAAAAGTAGACTTTGAAATATTTTCCCAAAAAACCAGCTTTCTTCAATTCCAGGAATCATACATTTATTTTACATACATACATATATCCAAAAATGGCCACCAAAATTACCAAATCATTTGCGAAAGTGGTACGATCGATCATTTGGAGTAAACCTTTAAAAAGTGGACATGTCGGATACAACTTTACGCTCCCTGAGTTCCGTAACCATTTATTTATAAGTCGCAATATTTTTTTAATAAAACTTCAAGTTTGGTCACAACGCTCTCCTGAAAATAATATAACGACACAATAACCTATACCCATAGTTTTCTTTGGCCATTTTTTGTTAGATATACATTTCATGTTTCTTGGTAGAAATTACACAACCATAGTATGTTTAAGTGGCATGTCAAATATCCAGACAGACAAACAACATGTGTAAAAATATCATACAGATCTCTACTCCGAAATGTTTTTAACGAATTTTTGTTATTAATATATAGAGAGATTTTAATTAAAACCGTCAATCAATCAAGTGAGTCGAGGTGGTGGTAATCAGTTTTGTTGCCAATTAAGTTGCGTGTAAGGTACCTGCGGCAAATAAGGCCCACCTAATTTTAAAACCAAATAACTCAGAAATTATTGTAAAAAAATTAAAGAAGTCTAGTTCATATGAATGTTTATTTATTTGCGATTAAAATAAAAGGTTAATAGTAATACAAAAATCAGTATGGAAAGAAACATAACCATTTTTAAAAACACTTACCGTGGGCCTTATTAAACTACCATAGTAAATTAAGGCCCGAAAATAATTTTTTATTTTCTTATGAAATAATCAACTAAACATAATGTTTATGGCACTTTTCAGCTAATAGAACAAATAAAAATGTTTTCTTCACATAATCATAAGAGATAATAACAATGGGCCTTTTTATCCCCCAGGGGGTAATAAGGCCACTGATTAAGTTATCACAACATTTCTTATACTAAGACTAGTAATAACATATTCTAAATCAGACTTTTGATTAGGAACTGTTGGAATTAAATTAGTTTAGAAGTTATCGTACTTCAACCACTAAGAATTTACCATTATACACACAAATATTTAGGAAAAAATAGGTACTCCTTTGGGAACTATACTTATTCATCACAGTTTTGACAGTAAAAAAATCTTTATCATTTTTGGTTAGCCCTAGGCATTCTTCGTGGTACCATATTCTGCATTTAACACACTGTCTCATATCAGACACACGATTTTCATTGCAAGCTGGGCAGAACCAAGATTCCTCTACCGATAGATTGCTCCTTTTTCTTTTATCCCCTTTAGATCGTTTCTTTTTTTCATTTTCTGTCTTCTTCTCTGATTTTTTGGGTTTTCTTTTCTTTGTCAACTTATTTTCTTTCAATGTTTCTTGTTCCTTAAACAGATCTTTGGTGACTCGTTGGCCTTTATAATTGATAGCTTTTCTCCTAGGTTTATTCTTTGTCACAGCGTAGTTTAGCGTTGGCAGTAGTTCTTGAAAAGGAGACCTAAATTTATTGTCTTTGATGTTCGCCAAAGGTACGTTGTCATCAGAACCAAAATCATCGCTGTCTTCGATATTTTCTTCAGAACCATATATATTATCCATGGCCAGTGATGATTTGTTTAATGCCATAATAGTGTTATCTGCAATTCAATATTTGTTTCAGAGTCTGTCTCCGATCCTGAGCTGTAAATTATTGGACGACGATATATAGGAGCCCTGTGAAGTCCTGAAGTGGATGGTTTTGGTGACTGGGTCGGAGTAACAATGATTTGTGCCTTCTTTGGTGTTGTTTCTACATCATTCAAGATCTTTTCAGATGATTGAATAGTGTCTTCATGCTCTTGGTTAGTTAAGACCGACAAATTATTTAGATCCATGGCGCTTTGAGCAGGACTTTTCTCGGGTAAATCAGGAACTTGCTCTAAATGAGATTGAGAATCATCCTCGTTTCGAAGCTGTTCTTCTGGCTGATTGACAGTATAATTATCTGGATGATCTGTGTCTGACCCTACTAAAGCGCTGGGTTCTGTTGGTGGAGGCAGCTCTGTTAAAATTGATGGAGCAAATGCCTCGTCAGGTAATATGTCAGGGTTGAAAGGGTACAAGCCCGTAGCTCGAAAACCGTTTACTATATTGTCGTGAGTCAAACACTGTGACCACACCTTTGTGAAAATTGTATTAAAACTGGTTTTCGTTTTGTGTCTTTCAGGATTTTGGTACATGTATCTTAAAACCTCTTGATTCCAATAATGTTCAAACGACTTATTCACAGATTTGTCCAGAGGTTGCAGCTCGTGCGTAGTATTACTCGGGAGACAATACAGGACTATGTCATGCCGGTCTGCTTCCTCAACGATCGTGTAATCTAAGTGCGATGACGCTCCATCGAAGATCAACAAAATTTTTCCTTGAGTCTTATATTTTGCCAAATGTTTAATGAACTCCACGAATAGTTCAGTTGTCATGCTCCCTTTTGCTGACATCTTCACGAAACTCCCCGCGGGTAAATTGTCACTGAATTCAGGTTTCTGCCTCTGTCCTTTAAATATTATCATCGGTGGAATAGCGGTCCCGACAGCATTGACACACATTGCGATCGCGACATTTTGAGCATGCTCTGGCGCTATTAAATGGACTCGTCGAGCTCCTCTTTGTGCTAGAACAGTCTGTTGACTATGAACAGTCAACCGACATCCCTTTTCATCTATGTTGTAAAGTCTTTGCGGGTGTGTTATAATTTCAAGCTCGTCATAAATTTTTTTGATTTCTGAGAAGTGTTGGCTAACGATTGGTCTGTTTAGCTTTTGCGCCCTAGCTGGATTCATGAACTATGCCTTTCTCTTTGAAATTTCTGGATGCCGTTTCAAAAACATCTTTAGCCAGTCTTTGCCAGCAAGGCCAATGTCTGCGTTGAAGTTATGTTTTAGCTCATATTTTTCACAAAAGATGAATGCTTGTCTGCGAATAAGCTTTGGAGTAAGTGGCATCCCTATATTTGCAAATCTTATGATTCTGTTGACAAGATCACATTCTTGAGCTTCAGTCATAATTGAACGGCGTCCTAAACATCGCATTGTATTTCCACTTTTCAAGTGGTTCCTTAGCGTACGTCTAGGTATATTATATCGCTCTGCTGCACCACGCTGCGTCAACTGCCCTCGTTGTATGGCTGCCATAGCAGAACGCAAGTTTTCTTGAGTCCACGGAGCTCGACGTGGAGGCATTTTTATTCGATCTGTGAGTAGAAACAAAAATCAAGTTGTATAACAAAGGTCGGTTAATAGGCCCATGACCTACTGTAGTGGGCCTTATTAGACGCATAACATGCTTTATAAAATCATCAATTTAGAACTAAATTAAACACTTATTTTTTATTAATAGCATAGAAAATAACTAATTTGATGTCTAATGTTTAATAAAATTACGTTACTTTATAGCTTAATAACAATTAAATCAAAATACTTACATTTCTTTATCACCAAATTTTATAAATCCGAGCGGTGTAGCGCACCCTGTCACAAATCGTTCACCACTGGCAAGATGGCGGCGCGCGGCGGCCGCGCGCTACCAACACAGCGAACCTAACGGTCTTGTGCATCTGTGAGTCAAGTTCGAACCGGAATTGAAATATTTTAGCGCGAGTTTTCAAATGTGGGCTTTATTACCCTCCGGGCCTTATTTGCCGCAGGTACCTTATGTGTGACAGAATACAAAGAAGGGAGATTTTATTATTTTTTAAGTAAATATGCACACAATTTTTAGTGGGGAAATATCTTTCTGCTTTTTAGATTAGGTATTCTGTCTATTTTACTGTCAATCACGGTAATCGAATTTCATTACTTGATTATTTCTTGAAATCTTTGCTTGTTTCAATATTTTAAGACGATATTTTATGAACAAAACTGTATTATGCATTTTTTACATTATTGATTACTAATCGAAAATTTTGTATCTCTTCTATTTTACTCTAATCTTTGTCAACGTAAATACCTTTAGTTAACGACGGTTACAAATAAATCGTCAAATTATAGCTGCTTAAGCCTTTACCGTCCCTCATTAAAGTCACATGCCCCAAGTTATCTTGTTAATGAGCCAACAGTTTTATAGCCTCTGTCTTTCTAAATATCTCCCTAAATGACTCAAGAAAGGTATTTGAAGTGTATTTAATTATATTTGGTGAGTTCGGAATATCAAACAGTATTGCTACGTTAAAATTTTAAAATTCCTTTGTCTCAACTAAACTGTATTAGGTATTATATTTTTCAATTTGCTAATACATTATTTCTGAGTTTTAGGCTCGAGCACACCGGATGCGTATGCGTGCACGTAAGCGTAGTACGTACACGTACTACTTCTGAGTTTAATGTATGGAACTGTCACCGCTTGACGTCCATGCTTACGTCTACGCATACGCATCCGGTCTGCCCGTGCCTATACAGTTCCATACATTACAACTTAGAGGTACGTATATGTCTACGCTTACGTGCACGCACACGCATCCGGTGTGCTCGAGCCTTAAATTGGTAGTTTATGTTAGTTAACACAATAACTTTGAAATATATAGTTTAGTACACCAATGTATCTAGGAGAAATCCTTGAAATCTCTATCTTAGAAATGCATTTAAGTATATGCAAGGTGTTTGGGTTGGCCATTTTCTGTTAAGGTAATGACAAGACCCTTAATACATTGTAAACTTATGTATTTACATAATTATTTCGTTTTTATGTTACTCAATCATGAATAGGTAAACCTAACGTAAAAGAAAATCACGAGAAATTCTCTCTCCTAAAATTTCAAAATGCCTCAATTTTTGGTTTTCTATGATGAGATCGGTGTTTGTCCCTGTTTTAGGATTTTGGGTAAGATTACATAAAAATCTCGTACGAGATATTAAGCTAGCTGATCCGGTCATGACGGTACCATCCTCGAAATCCGAAGACAAGCAATCTAATATTACAAACTATAATTGATATATAAAAGAGCAATGGAGACCACCATAAGACATGTCCATAAGATACTTCAAGGTATTCAGTATCACTTTTACTAACAAATAGATACGAAACAGTTTAACTGCACTTAGCTCCTCCTAAATTTATTTAGTCGTAAAACCGAATCTCGGCGATAGCATTCTTAACTCTCAGGTGGGCTGTAACGTAAATTGATATAGGTAGGCGACAAAGTTTAGTTTCAGAATTTATCGCTGTGTTAAACATACATTGTATGGTTTATGCTGAAGTTGCACTGGTTTCGCTAGCAAATAGGTAATACAAAGTGCGATGGATAGGTCAGAGGTGTTCCAATTATATTATACTGAGCGGTATCTTTAATGTTGTACAGGTTACAGCTGCAAAGTTTTGCAAATTTGTATTTACTACTTACATAACAACCCTTTATGCAGTTATAATGATGAACAACACATTTTTGAGCTTTTGTTTTTTTTTTAATTATACTGTAGGTAGGTACTTTTACATATAAAAGGCGAGTTCATTAAGTAAATAAAATACGATAAAACATTGCGTTTATTGTAATTATGATTTATGAACCGTAAAATTAAATGCATAAAAGGGGACCAGTTATTTATAAATATACTACCTAATTGCATTCCAAAGCCTAATAAAGCAACAAAGTCGAGAGAACAAGCGTTTAAATCTGCCCAAAAAAAGTTGTAAATACCGCGAATAAAGATTGATGAAGAATCAATCGCTTCGTGTCCCGCAGATAAAGCGAACGTCCACACAATCAATTTTAATCTGGGAACCGCACACGTGTTCGAACCTTCCATTCGCACAATAGGTGAAGGCAGTAAGGGAGAAGAAGATAGTAATACCAATAAGGCTTGTATCGGTTTTGACGTAGGTGCCATTACCGCGATGACGCCGGCCTACTTACGGAATTAAAGTCTGCTAAGGAAGATTGAACGGGGAGCCTTATCTGCTAAGACAATGATGTAAGCGAAAACATTGATGGATATTGGAGGGAAAAAAGACAATAGCTAAAGACGATGAGCGTGCACTTATTAATGGGTTTCGGACCCTGTGACCTGGATTTATAATTCTATTTCGCTTCACCATAATGCGGCAGAAAATGTATCATTATTAGTTGGATTAACAAAGATTTTAATTACAAATTGAAGTTTTTTGATGAACGAACGCAAGATTTTGTTATAAATTTTATCTTCCTAGGTTTATCTCGTACTAAAGACATCTTTTTAAGTGCTGAAGCAAACTACGCCAATACTCCAAACATAGCAGTTAAATCTAAAGTCAGAGGTCTTTACGAGCAGTCCATTGTCAAATACATGAATAAGTTTGGAAAACAGGAAAAAGAAACTTTCCGAACAGCTAGGCGTTCTATTCGTGACACTAAATTACAAGGCCTATAAATCTATCTGGATTAAAATCGATTTGTAACTGAGAACCTGTTTCGAGAAGTATTTGCTCTCACCATTGATGTGCCAGTATTATGATTGATGATGTATTACACAACTTATTGGTTCTAGGTAACTTTAAATGTGATTCTAGTGTAGTGAAAATAAATCTTATAGCTGTGGTTGAAGGTATAGATTCTCTTAATAGATGTATTCGTGTTTATTACATTAAACGCTTAATGCAGAATAATGTTTGTGGTCATGTTTCTAATCATAAATATGAAACGTCAAGTAAAACATACATTAGATTTAAGCGATTTGAATGATAATCAATAGTTTGCAACTGCAAAACTCTACATCGAATGTTTGCTGGGATATAAACGTATCATGTTGTAATATTAAGCAGTAATGGATAGTGATTAGCAAATATCATCGTGATCATAGAGATAATGTAAATTTTTCTTGCAGCTTATTACATTAATCTATATGTATAAGATATATTGAATGTGTTTGAACATTCAACATAATCATCTGGCTCGGATAATAAATCTTTCAAAATAAAAAGCTGAGTGAATAAAGAAAAAATACAAGATAAAGAAGTGTAAAGTTACAAATTGACAAAACTAAATCATACATCAAATCATATGCAAACGTATTTTCCAGCACACTTTAAAATGAATCATCGCGCGTAACTATTGATTTTTCGCCACAAAGACACAATATTAGCTTACCTGTGAATAATAAATTAGGCACCATACAAATTAAAGGCCTCAGGCGCTGGTTTACCGTCTAGCCGGCAGTAGTGCAGTTTTACACTGCGTTTACTCTGCGGACCCCTGAGAGCGGACAGATGTGGGACGGGAATAGGGAACTGTGCTGATTGGATGTGGTTGTTGTAAGAGTCGTTAACGTCTTTTAGTGTAACTGTGTACTTAATTGTGGTTTGTAGCTGAGGAAAGGGTAATTTATTAGAAGTATTATACTTAGGCATGTGTCTAGAAAGATGAATGTATTATTGAATAGAGTCTGAATGGAGGTGATCTCCATCTGAATTTTTTTACCAATAAACACCTATAATCGATTAAGTATTGGCGCATATTTTTTTTATGGTATATGTCTCCATAGATAGCAATTCTAATGGAAGAGGATTTATCTCAAGTTGTTTATTCAATAACAATAAAAAACAAAGCGGCATTGAATAACACTTAAAAGTATGACTGACAACGTGAACTAAAAAGATTACGACTAAAAGGTACTTACTCTCTTTTATCGTGCATTCTTACGACGCATAAAAATAGGGCACAGTAAGTGATTGTAGATTCTAAATGCCAAATGCTAACCATTAAGACAAAGATAAAACTGCGTACTATTGATTCGAATCAACTAATGCATTGTAAAATAATAACCATTAAGAGACTGATGTATAGAAAGCTGATATAAAGAATGCAATAGCATTACTTTTAGGATTAAAAGCCAAAGGTAAATTTGTTTTGACAAAATATGCAATATTCATACTGATGATATGTCAATACAAGTGAAAGCTTTACCTATGGTACAAACTGCACTCTGCAAGAAAGAAATAATATTATACCTCGCTAATAAGGAAAGTTTACATACAAACTTATTGCTATTGCAAATCGGTTGTATGAGTATATACGTATTAATTTTAGCTTTAGGACGTAATAAAATGGATTATAGGAATCGTAAAGCTATGAATATAGCCCACTATGAATAACCTATCCACAAAATTTGAGACTTAAAAACACATTTCTTGTATCATCAGCAAAGCCTACCACAGGTTTATTGACATGAAACTAAATGTCATATCAATAGTATCCATTAAAATAACGATTATGTTCTCCGTATTCATTAACATTTACTGATTGAAATCGATAATATGCTACAGTTATGTGCCATTGTTTTTAAATATTTGATCTGATTACCAAGACAATGTGATTTTATTTGACTACTTAATACTCGTACTAATGTTACTGTCTTATATCATTTGTTTTATCATTATATAAATTAAAATTAATGTAGACAGATCACTTATAAAAAAAAACAATGGCATATAGACTCAAAGATTCAGAAGAATTACTTACTCATCTTATTTCTTCTTCTATTTCACATCATGCTGCATGGAGATATCTTAACAATAATAATTCACTTTAAACTACAAAGGTGATTAAACTATTATGTAAGGATAAGGGTAGGGATCAACAAACTAATGTATGCAGTAGCTAATGATATATGACCATAAATTATGATAATTCTAAGCGATTGCCCAATTACCATATTACGGCTATAATCTCGTCCTGCTAGTTACACCTAATCTAATAAATTTAGTTAGACAAGGATAACTTTACCTGGAGCTAGATTGTAAAAATTGTCACATGTAATTAATAGGTATGCTTAAAAGTACTGCAGTCGAGAATGCTCTTGGTTGACTATACAAATAGATATTATGTTTTTTGATGTTTTCAATCTTACACAGTCGGTCGGAGTGGAGGTTGTTGGAGGAGGCCTATGTTCATCAGTGGATGATCATGAATTAGTTAATAAAGAGTTTTCTGCAACTTTCTCTGTATTAAATGCCCAATATCACTGAAAATTTCATCAAAACTAAAAAAATATGAAAATAACATATGTCACAAAATATACACGAAATTAAAAATACGAATTTATAAATCTTCAGCTCATCCAATTTTCCGAAATCCGCAATACCAATGAACGTTTATTAGTCTTTTCCTTCAGAAGGTGGTGTTATCACAAGGGGCAGGGGCCGGAGTGATAAAAAATTCACGCTCACCCGGAGCCGAGGTTTTTCTTTCAATTGATGGAGTTCGAATTTATAAGCTGGCTTCAAGTTCTTTCAACTTTTCCGTCGTCAAATTCTAATTTGAGAGTTAATAGCGAAGTTTTATGGATTATTGGTTTGTTATTTCTCTCGTTATAGATGAAATGTTATCAAGAGCGCAAGAGTTTAGAATAAATAAATAAGTACAGTATTTATTTCGAAAAAAACATACATAACATAGATACGAAGAATCGTTAAGCTAAGCAAATGTTTTCACTATATAAGGTCTACCAAAAAGTACTGATTATCTTTTGACACGGAACTAGGTAGGTAAAATAATATTTAGGTAAAAAACCTTTTTAAAAACAAGCTTTTATTTAAATGCGCTAAAAAGAAAAAATAAACTTTTACACTAAAACTTTTACTGTTAATTTATAACGTCATTTCAAATTTAACACATTTGACACAATTTATATGTTATAAAAGCTTGTCGCGACATTTAAGTACTCGTATTTACGTTCTTACTTTTAAATGTTTATTAGGCAGCATCTTTGTGTTGATGTTTCAGATTTTCCCATATTGTTCCCACGCATATCGAAGAAATATCCGTCGACCCTTCCAGAGCTTCGTGTAGAAGAGTAAGAGAGTAATATACAACAGAGTTCGCCCCGGTGCCCCGAGGTGGTATGTTCACGACATCATGTCATCATGCCACTCAGTCCTCGGCACGGCCTCACCTTGACTTATTAAAAATTTAAAACTAAGAAAGTAAATACGAGTACTTAAATGTCGCGACAAGCTTTTATAACATATAAATTGTGTCAAATGTGTTAAATTTGAAATGACGTTATAAATTAACAGTAAAAGTTTTAGTGTAAAAGTTTATTTTTTCTTTTTAGCGCATTTAAATAAAAGCTTGTTTTTAAAAAGGTTTTTTACCTAAATTTTATTTTATACTTTGCTTAAAAATATCTGTTTTAAAATAGATTTTCAAGTTTTAGAAGTCCGCCATATTGGATTAAGAGTGACGTCACATTTTTTTCGAGTTACTCTCAGCTAGCCCTTTAATTTGATACCCATATTGTAGGAATGCATTAAAAATAATTGGTCCGCCATTGTGGGTATGCCGCCATATTGGATTTAGAATGACGTCACACTGTTAATCATGCATTGTCATCCGAACAGAACGTGCTCACCAAATTTCAGCCCAATCAGTTGAAGGCAAGTGCCTTAAAATTGAGTTGTAAGATTTCACCCGAACAAACATACATTGCAAGTTAAATAAAAGCTTGTAAAAAGAAACAACTTTCATTACGGGACCAAAACTCTGATATAGTGTAAAAAAAATCAACTGTTCCATACATTTCAGTGCAGTAATTATTCAAGATTGTATGGAACAGCTGATTTTTTTTCACTATTTCAGAGTTTTGGTCCCGTAATGAAAGTTGTTTCTTTTTACCTACCTAGTTCCGTGTCAAAAGATAATCAGTACTTTTTGGTAGACCTTATACAGGATGATTTTTGGCGTTTTTCTGCATAAATGCACATTGAAGCTTGTAGCAATTTTTTTCACGAGAAATAATTAATATCTATCCGTGAAAAAATCAGCATAAACACTGGAAACTATAAATTTCGCCCATTCAAGAAATAAAAAAAAATGTCAAAAAAATTTACATCGTTTTCCAGCATTTTTTTGGCATAAACTTACTTTATTTGATGTATAGAGTACGTACCCTTCATTAAGGGTGGCATCTAAAAAACACTCTGTACGTATATTCGAGTGTATAGTTATATATGTACCTATACATGTATATTTCTTTGGTACGCTCTATCAATAGATTGGTCTGAGTCGTGAGAGTGAAACTGAGTAGGTAGGTAGCATAAAAAACTTTAAGCTATCGGGTTTTTTTCTGTATGAGGTTATTGATTTATTTCGTAAACTAAATTTAATATTTATTTGGTAATGATATGAATAGCATTCGAGCTTAAACTAAATATTCATACCATTCATATCGTGCTGCACCACCAAGACCAAACAGAATAAATCAAAGAGATATTCAAAAGCATACGAGTATTCAAGGCAGGAATCTAGATCAATAGACCAACTATAATGTGTGTGGCCTAGACATGCCTCATGTATCCAGTCCTCATGTTTCATCACATCGGCTTACATCGCCCCGACGGGTTGTCGGCTCATTAATATTACTATGCGTTGTCTTTATGTCGGAAGGCGTCCATAGTGGATGAGGATCGCTTTGTTCAGCTAAGGGCTCGTGTGTTGATTCTTTCACTTTGCGCTTTTGTTTTGGGATCAATTCTTTTTGGTTTCTAGATAAGTAATTTTTGCCAATAATAGGTCGTAATAATAAGAAGACTAGACCCAATTGGTACTGAATTAGAATGCATGTAAAGTTGCTCAAAAATTTAACAGGTAGCTTTTTGATACCTACATGAATGGAATGTTGGTTAAAGGCTCGAGCACACCGGATGCGTAAGCATAGACGTCAAGCGGTGACATTTCCATACATTAAACTCAGAGGTACGTGTACGTCTACGCTTACGTGCACGCATACGCATCCGGTGGGCTCGAGCCTTAAGGAAATAGGTACCTACTTAAAAGTCACTACAACAAAAATTTAATGTACAGGACTCGAATGCTTATATTGTTCATACATATATAAAAATCATGTCTCTTTCCCGGAGGGGTAGGCAGAGATCACGGATCTCCATGTGCTATGATCCTGACACACCTCTTTCATCTACTTACATGATATTCTTCATTCACGCTCGTCGGTTTAGGGAACTCTTAACCTGATCTTTCTCTTGAATTTCACCACTTTGATCGGTGGACCTGAATCCATCTGAAGGTGAAGCTTATATTGTAATGGAAAATTTTCTTTTGGGTGAGACAATGTAGTACTTAAATATTGTTTTATATTTATATTTTCAACGATTTAATAATCAAAGTTTGGGTTAACGATAAGTGTATATAAGGGAAATTCATGCGAGTGTTAGCGATAAAAAATTAAGCTATATATCCAACAATAAAGCCCAACATAAAAGGGCGCAAGTGGAACTCCCAGCATCGCGCAGCTAAATTGAATACGCCGGACCGCCTCTTACCTGTTCCTCGTTATGGCGCATATTGAATAGCTTTTACACAATTTTGTATTGGAAATTATGTACGAAGGCACTGGAAGATAGTTCATTACTGTCAAAACCTGTACCGTTATTATACGTGTATATCTTCTTCATGCTTAAAATAGATGGGTATGGCGTTTAATGCTAAAGTACATGTAACATATTTAAGTTATAGTTTATATGTGAATCCCTAGTGTATAGTATAATACCCTTTTATCATGTTCTTTAAATACATTAGGTCCGACTTGTATCAAATGCGCAATTTATTTTTTTCCCGGGATAGTCCCGGTCCCAGTCATTTTTAAAATAATTGAAGCTAGAGTGCGTTCCATGTAAATATAACTGCTATGCCTGATTTCGAAAGTATTATATTTGTACTAATGTATTTGTACACAGATAACTTAGTAACTATTTGGTAATTAGCATCAATTACTACTGGAAAAATAATTTACTACAAGAGAAAAACTTAATTGAAAATATATTATTCAATCAAAAGTTCCAATTGATTTTTGCGATAGAAGGGCCCGAATTCTCACTTTTCTTGTGTACACTCGACAAATTTATCCATACAAGTTAGAATGAGGCCCAGGTACTATAAGCAGGCAGTTAAAATAAAAATATTATAGAAGCTTTAACGTAACCGAATTTATAATGACGAGACCAGAATTTTATCCGCTATTACTGTAAATTAACGTATTTAACTGTTCGTAACCCACATTGCGAGTAACTTACAACTATACAAGCCAGAGGGCCCTAATTTTTGTTACCATAACACTATTCCTATTAATATTCCTATGTCATTATAGGCGGAGAGACAAATTACCGTAACGCGAATAGCAACACAATTCTATGCACTTAAAACGATCTATATTAAACCTTATAGTGACTTAATAAGTGGTATCACAAATGCCTTCAAATTATATGATGAAGATAGATAAGCTACATGATTTAAGCTTCTTAATTACTGTATTTATGTTGTTGAATTGCATTACAAGATCCGGAACTTTGACGAGAGAAGTATGCTGGAGATGATCAAATGGAAATTTGAGTAGAGTATATTCTGCACATTCTAAAACTAAGACAAAAAAAATTAAACCATATAAATAAAATAATTAGTCTACAATGACTGACTGATGGATCGCAGAGATCTGAAACTTCAAGGGTGTGTTGTATGAATTTGTCTAAATTCCCACGGGAACGGGAAAATAGGAACCCTCAAACTTATGCGTATAAAGTCGTGGGCGTCTTCTAGTTTATACATAGAATGGACAAAAGCCAGCTTATTTCCTTCAATTAAGAGTTCGTTCAGCAAACCCGAATATAATAAATTATGGTGACTTATGCGAATTAGGAGCAAAATATTTCAATAGAATCCATGATACAGATACATACCTACCATCGTCCTATATTGCAGTCCACTGCTGGATGTAGGACTCCTCCAGGGCACGCCACAAGTCTACTGCCATAGGGACGGTCGGATTGAGATGCTAAGTCGAAATATGATTTATAAGGCTGATTTTGTTTGTGCTTCTCTTTCCGGGCATACTGTACAAGTCAGTAGAGGGACAAGAGGGTCTTGGTGTTTTGTAGGCGATGGGCTGAACACCTGCCATTACTAACCGAACTTGTACATCTCAACTGTACCCACAAAATTGGTCAGAAGTGACACCATGTGGTTTTATCGGCCCTTGGTGTTCTGCTTACCTCGTAAGGGATAAAGGCGTGATTATATGTATGTATGTTTATTGTGCTAACATTTTGTAAAGCAATAAAAAGTACTTCAAAGGAAATTGTGAATCAGTTATGATTTCAGATAATCATAAATGGTTTAGTGAAAACTCCGCTACACTTACCACTTTCTTGCTATTCGTGGTACCTACCAATCTAAATTCACACCCTTCGGAATAGAATACCAAATCGCGTGATTCCTAACCTTACGAATGACGTGACGAAGTACGACGGGTTTACGCGAAAGATATTTAAAACGATAAAATCCTTAATTGTTACACTTGTATTAATGTCGATTAAGTTTAATTAGATTATGGTTTAATTACAGACCGCTCGGGGTGTACTAATCCTTGTGTTGTTGTAAAATGGGGTGCTTCAATGTTTGTGAGGTAATTATATTATATAACTAATGTATATTTTTAATATTTATTTATCTATAATAATTTTACATTTCTAAACTAATATGTAGGTATTAACATTTTTTATTTTATATTTTGATTGAGGGTATAAAAATGATTTGCAATACATTGGTTTTTAGTTGTTAGTTAGTTGGTTCGGTAGATAGAACTAACATGGAAAACTAATCCTGATGATGCCACGGGTGTTGGCGAAACATATGTCGATTAAAATTTTAATTGGTTTTCGGATTAGCAGCTATGTATTTATGGTTGCATGCTAGGTGCTTGGATCTGGCTTCTCGTTGCGACTGTAGTGTCTTGTGTTCGTGATCATGAGTAGGCAGATCCGAGGGTCAGCGGAGGGTATAGGGCCCGGTGGCGGGCGATCCCTCAATAGAAATTATATTGTTCCGCATTAGTATTATTGTGTTTTATTACGGGAATATTAACATATATCTGGTTGGCTGGAAGAAATCTCTCCAAGAGATAAGCACGCCTTTGTTACATCCTCTTTGTTGTCAACTTTATTTGTGAAATCTTTAGTGTGTACAGTAAAGAATACGAATAGAATATAACATATTTCCCATGCTGATGCGGAGCGGCACTAGAATACATCAGCTGCATCTTCTTTCGTGCATGTCGTAAGAGTCGACTAAGGAATTAGGGAGTTAGGCGATTATTTCATCATTTAGCGTATTCAGCGATGGACTACGTAATTAGCATGATGTTGATTGTATACCTATAAAATAATAATTAAATCGATCAATAGCAGCGTTAAAGAAACTGATCGTAAGTTTAAAGGAAAATCAAAACATAGGTACATTTATACATTTTGCAGATCGCAGTTCGATATATCAATCACCTCACTTCGCTAGTTGGCTGCAGTCTAGCTTTACGTCTAACGGATTTGTAAAGTTCGTTTTATAGAACCACCTCCCGTGCATGATTATGAAACTAACATATTTTGTAAGCATTTACACAGATAATGTAGCCATTCACATAGTAACTAGCGCTGTCGTCAAGGGAACTGATTGGTGAAACGCACTCAACATCCTGTTTTGTCACTTATCTGGATTAATCGGCTCTGTGTAATCTGCGGCCAACACTAAGTAGCTGTTACGCGTTATCAGATGACGGTAGGTGGCATCTTGTCGCTTCATTAGGTTAATGTGTGGGCTTGATACGCTGGAGGTGGCCAAGATTGGGATTTGATTTCATATACATACATATAGTCACGCCCATTATCCTCCAAAGATGTTGGGCAGAAGTGTGCAAATTGCTCACCCACTTATGTGTGGGCTTGATACGCTGGAGGTGGCCAAGATTGGGATTTGATTCCATATACATACATATAGTCACGCCCATTATCCTCCAAAGATGTTGGGCAGAAGTGTGCAAATTGCTCACCCACTTTTCACCAGTAAACCTATTAAGTCCCACCGTCGCTTTTCGGGCACAAATGCAAAAATGTTGTCTCCGGTAATTAAACCAATGGGAAATGTTAGTGTGCACCATGGGCAGGTGAGGTTGACTTTGGATCCTAAGATATTAGTCAAACCCACTTACTCCCTTCTAGTCAAATTCCTTGAACATGGTAAAGCTCTTATTACGGCCAATTTCAATACCAGACATCATAAAGAATCACGGATTTTTTTTATTTCAATATTGAAATTTTATATGAAAACAATGGAACATTATAGTATGAAATATGCAAAAAATCTCTCGAGATCGGTTATTGAAATTGGCTGTTATAATGATAACCGATCTAGCATACTTGAATGATCGAGGGTCATTAAATCTATCAAAATTCCCGAGCACTACAACATTGGTCTCTTCAAAGCTAGAGTGAATAGGCACTTTCTAGGCAAACATGTACCACCCTAGGCCGCATCTTGCTTAACATCAGGCACGATGGCGGTCAAATGTTTACTAGATTCAGATTAACTTTGTTTGATAAAATTGTAGCTTATGTCAGTATATTTTGAAAAGCCGTTTATATTAGTAGTAACAAGCCGAACCTTTAGCAGTAATTGGTTCTTGTTTTTAGGTCAGATAAGGTATTTGCTAAAGATTAAAGAGGTTGTAACCGTTTGATTGGACTTCTGTATATAATGGAGCATTTTTAGGGTTCCGTACCTCAAAAGGAAAAAACGGAACCCTTATAGGATCACTTTGTTGTCCGTCTGTCCGTCCGTCCGTCCGTCTGTCAAGACCCTTTTTCTCAGGAACGCGTGGAGGTATAAGCTGAAATTTATATCAATTACTCAGGTCTACTGTCCCTTGAAGCTGTGAAAAAATCAAACTTCTAAGCCAACGCAATCAAAAGATACAGCCGTTTATGCCGCAAATTTTCGACACTTGCAAGGGAATCAAAACCTACAGGGTGCTTCCCGTGAACTCAGAATCTTGAAATTTGGTACGAAGCAACGTCTTATAGCATAGATAAAGGAAAAATTACGAAAACCATAAATTTTTACTTACATCACATAAATATATTTTTTTAATAATTTTAAACTTACTACCCATTTCCTCATAAACGCGTAGAGGTATTAAATTGAAATTCATACCAAAATACCTTTAAGCTGTAGCAAAATCAAACTTCTATGTCAACGCAATCAAAAGAAACAGCAATTTAAGCTGCATATTTTGAAACTCGCAAGTACTCGCAAGGGAATCAAAACCTAAAGGGTACTTCCAGTCGACCTAGAATCTTGAAATTTGGCATGAAGCAACGTTTTATAGCACACATAAAGGAAAAATTCCGAAAACCTTAAATTTTTAGTTACATTACAAAATATATATTTTTTAATAAATATAAACTTATTACTTTTTTCCTCATGAACGCGTAGAGCTATCAAGTTGAAATTCATATCAAATACTTAGATCTAATTGCCTTTAACCCGTGAAAAAAAAAATTATAAGTCAACGCAAAAACGCAAAATGTACTTTTGCGTTTTGCGTTTTTGCGTTGACTTATAATTTTTTTTTTTTCATTGTAATGTTATGAATTTCATTTTGCAATAAAAATACCATAGTTATGACTCGATTGTCGTAATGAACGGACTTTGTAAACCTTGCAGGTTTGTACGGAACCCTCGGTGCGCGAGTCCGACTCGCACTTGGCCGGTTTTTGTATTCGAAATTCCTACTAATATTTTATATGTCAAGGTGCGGACAGAATCATTCTGTCCTTTTTACGCAAAAACTACTCAACGGATGAAACTTAGATTCGAAAGCCAGGATCAATTTCCACTAATGTGGGATTGTAGGTGAGATTTTTTTGCATTTATCGGAATTGAACTTCATTTAAAAAAAAGACAATAATTGAAAATAGTCATAAGTAATAATAATAGGCAATGCCCTGGCCATTCTAAAGAAATTAATCAATTTATTCTTCCATCCTCAATGTAACGGGTCGCAGTCTGTACATGGAAGATAATATGAGAAAAAATATTATAGGAGACCTTTATCAACGCAATAGTACCCCAAACAATGATTTTTGAAATTTTCGTCTGTTTGTCGGTTTTTCTGTGTGTTTGTGCACGCTAATCTCAGAAACCGCTGAACCGATTTCGATGCAGTTTTCAGGAAAATATATTGTGACAGGTCCCACTTAACAATAGGCTAATTTTACCAGGAAAATGTTTTTATCCCGGATAATTTCGACATTTTATTTTTTCTGTAGTCCACGCGGACGGAGTCGCGGGCGTCCACTAGTCGTAAGTAAAAGGCATAAATAAGTGAACTTAATAAAAATGTGCGTACTTCATTCGCCAATCAGGCGCACCTACGCTTTTAGCAGCCATTTTTAAAATTCATTAATATTCATAGACCATAATAAACATCTTGAAAGTCATGTAATGCAAAACTTACGATATGTTAATGGCAGAGATAAATCCTCCTTGACAAATCCATTAGGAGAAACACTTGAATGGTAAACGATAAAAGAGAAATATAATTAATCTACAAAACTAAGGCTCTGTCTACATAGGAGTAGGTACTATAAAATATAATTCAAATTCAAATTTTTCACTTTGCTCATATTATCATACTAGCCAGAATAATATCCAAAAGTATCTAAATTACTAAAATAAACTTATGCTTACTTCCTTCCAGTAAACATAAACAGAATAACGGATTGAGCCTTGTGTCGTGCTCTGGGCGAGACCTATGTCCAGCAGTGGACTGCAATAGGCTGATGAATGTAGGTAAATAAAAAATCCGTATTAAAATTGCTAGTGGATTTTATATTAAGATTATTGAAGTCAAGTAAAACATATCTATACATATAAGAAATAATTCATTATGATACGGAGATCTAAATAACACTGTCCTTTTACACCCTCAGTGACAATTCAAGTTAATATGATGTACTTAGTTATATTTTATAAAATATAAGATTGTATCATATCTGCACTTAGCTTTATAACACTACCTTGACGATTACTTGATTGCATATAAAACGCTCGCTTAATACCAACACATGAGATACATGACGGGTGACAGGAATAAAAAACATTGTAAATTATTATATTACAAAAAATAGTGTGTTATTAATAGTCAGGATTGAAACAAAAATGTTATCAGAAGCGCGACTGGTATTATATTTATATTTTCTTTACATATAACCTGTGATAAAAAGGGTATGTTTAACAAAAAGCTACAAATATAGACCAATATAAAGAGACTTCAAAATTTCAGACTTAAAATCACATGTTTATTTTTCTAGATAGTATCGAGAAATTCTTAAACAACGCAGAAATATATACTTTTCTGCGTTGTTTAAGAATTTCTCGAAACCTTGAAAAATAAACATCTAATTTAGAATTTTATGGATACGTTCTTTAAATACGAGTATAAGTCGTATAAACATTATTTCAAAATGTGCTAACGTAGGGTATCATAGAATACATCAGCCGCATCTCCTTCCGTCATAGAGGAATTCTTATTCCTCTATGCTTCTGTACATGGGAAAAAAGTACCGCTTTATTACATTATTGAATGGTTCTAGCTTGTTAACTCAAAAAGAGAGCCATACAGAATATAGGATAAGCAATTGAAAGCAATCATAAACAAACAGCTCGATATAGATTCCTTTACTATAAACAGATTCCACTTAACGAGCTTATAAATTCCTATTTAAAGTCCAGTAACTTACGCGTAACTAGGTAAACACGATCACCCTATAACAGAATGGTAGTTCAACTGAAATCACTGTATCAAAAGTAGCAGCGCAATCTTTATTCTTCAGTGTATAAGGACCAGTATTCAGCTGCAAACTTAGAATTTATCGTTACGGTAAACTTAAAGGTACAGTTGTAAAAATAAGTTACCGATCTTATCATTTGATGCTGGATCTTTAACATTGTAGACACCTCTCAAGTACGGAACTTTGTATTGAGATTAAATGAGCAAATAGTGCTTTTCTAACTTAATTTTTACTTTAAGAACGTTGAAACTCAAAGCTATTGTTATAACATATTAGCGGACGATATGGTTATATACACATACACACACACACACACACATATATAACTTCACGCCTATATCCCACAAGGGTAGGCAGAGACTACAGATCTCCATTTAGTACGTTCCAAACATACGTCTTTCGCCTCATCCACATTCATACATGCTCACCGGTTTCGCGTGCTCTTGACTAGCCCTTTTTTAGCACTCGTAATATATACACATGGTTATATTCCCAAAATGGGGTAGGCAGAACTGCAGGATGACGAAAGAGATTCTAAAGATAGAGAAGTTGATAGGTCTTCGCCTGAGAGAACGTTCTGAGTTGAGAGCGGTGCAATCTCCCTTTACATCGTCAAACGTGTTAATCATATTAAAAATCTTTCTAATTCGCAATCAACACAGATTTACTGGTCTAACGTTTTATTGATAAAAATTAAACCGTCATCTTTTATCGTATACTACATACATACATATAATCACGCCTTTATCCCTTACGGGGTAGGCAGAGCACCAAGGCCCGATAGAACCACATGGTGCCATTTCTGACCAATTTCGAGGGTATAGTTGAGATGTATAAGTTCGGTTAGTAGTGACAGGTGGTCAGCCTTACAAAACACCAAGACCCTCTTGTCCCTCTACTGACTTGTACAGTAAGCCCGGGAAGAGAAGCAGCTGTAGTATTATACCTTTTTTTTCACTCCCAGAGCAGCATAGAAATACCATGTAATTTTTTTTATTTTATTTCATATAATATATAACATAACAGAATGATCCAAATCGTTAGATATTAATTAGTATTAAGTAAGTACATGAAAAAAAAATAGAATAAAAATTAAATAATGATTATATTTACAATACCAACAGCTTTGGCCTGTAACATTTGTAAATATTGTCACTCTAGTGAATTCACTCATTGCACATGAGAACAAAGGGACAAAAAATTTAAAGGTATATATCGGAGTAAAGTTATACTATCCCTACTTCACGTTTATTAAAGGACTCATGTAAAGCTTTAAAGTAGCCACTGCCACTCGGCTATACAACTTCTATGCTACTTATAACATTACTAAGCCTTCTATGTTTACTTTATCGTCAAAACTATCAGAAATAGTCACAAATAAAACGGCATATATGAGCAGAACAGTCAACCAGTCCGCATTATAGCTATAAAATTAAGACATCGACACTCCAATAGGCAGTGTAGTCCTATAAAAATGCCACTAAACCCACACGAGCGATCTAAAACAACTGTAGTAATATCCTATAGGGTCCTATAGGGCATCCTGTAGTCTTAAATAAGACATTTTGCTGTTAAGTACCTAAGAGAAGCCTTCTTTGTGGGCGGCTGTAATAGGTCGTATTTTGTGGTACAAGGCTCAGGATATTAGCGGTTTGGACACTATGAACACATCATGGAGATGTCGTTCTACGCCGCTTACACATATAGCAGCGTCTCACTTGTTCGCTTGCATAGTGTTTTCACTATCTGTGTGTTTGTGCACGCTAATCTCAGAAACGGCTGAACCGATTTCGATGCAGTTTTCAGAAATATATTGTGACGGGTCCCACTTAACATATGGGCTACTTTTTATACTTTTTATACCGGGAAAATGTTTTTATCCCGGATAATTTCGACATTTTGTTTTTTCTGTAGTCCACGCGGACGGAGTCGCGGGCATGCACTAGTTATTACAGTATGCACGGAAGGAGATGGAGCTGGTTCATACTAGTAAAGTATCAGCACAGTATTTTTTATATGTGTATTTCTATCTATTCTTTACGCATTATGTCTCTATTGTTCTTATATTTTAATATAATACATTCATAAATATGGTTAACTGGTAGATGTTATGTACCTACTCGTAGCAGTGAGTACACCTGTGTACAAAACATAGTAAAGAATCTTCCTAACTAAAACGCTTGCAACTTTAAATTCAAGCCACAGTAATGTAGTTGCGTTGAGGTTGTAAGGTAATCAGATAAAGTGCGTGGATAGAATCGTGCTATAGAAGTATAGTCCGAAGGCCGATTTTAGGAATTTTTATGGGTGATCCAGATTGTATCGGGGATTATGACTTCAAGACTAAATTAGAACACACTACGATTGGCCATTGATAAAACAATAAATACACAATCAAATTTTCATATTTTTTTATCTGTCATTGAAAACAAAATTAGAAATTTTACCCTATTTTTAAACATGCAGATTGTAGGTAAAAGTAGTTGGATCTACATTGTATATGCTCTCTCACCGAATTCGTGAAAATGTTAATTTGGAACTCTCAGTCTTCAGCATATTGTAGGTGGACCATTGATGGAAAATGATACTCATCATTTTAATTCTATTTTCTACATAGCAAATCAGTATACTTCTCAGCATCAATAATAAATATTTCTATATACTGTGTAGGAAAATTTCTATCATTTTTAAGGCAAATTAATTTTATGTCATGCGTACGTGAAGTCGTACGTGTTTTATGCCTAACATGATGGAACACAAGCTATAGGTTATAAATCTTTTACAATTAAATGAAATAACATAATTAAGGAATCTTTTATTAAATATAGGAGCTAAGGCAATGTGGTATTGCTTTTAATGAAACAATCTGTCGCATACAACTTATGCTTTAGGTGGCGCTTTCTCAGCGCGTAGATGGATCAACCCAATGGCACGAGTTGATCGGGATCCAGTTCGTCGTGAACCCAGTAAAAGAAATTAAAACTACTCGGATGGTATATTCCAGATTGGGTTACCTCATTCTAAATTAAAATTAAAATCTTTTTCGGTACGTAACACTGGATGATACCTAGTATTATACTCGTACATACATGCAAAAGTTTCTACGCTTGTGAAGATATGGGTCCTTGTTACTTTTTGAAACAAAAACTACACAATGGATTTCGATACAATTTAGTAGTAATCAAATTACTAACACATCAGAATCAGTTAGCGCAAGCGTATAACTCCAATTTGAAACTATGTTACATAAGCTAAGGACAGAAGTTACTAAATTAATACAATTATCCGGCATAGCTCTTAGTAGTCTAGCACTTACTCCTCAGCAAATACTCCCGGTATCAAGACAAACAGACAGGCAAGCTTTGTGAACCTGGTGTATACTAATTTACATAATGCTCATGCGTTTTGTTGTCGAAATGCTGTTATGTACTTGCCTGTTTAAACATATACAATAATATACATAGACATGACTGTGTTGCTGAAATTGGATAGCCAGAAATTAAACGAGATTTTACGAGATGTCAAATTCACGTTTAGCAGCTGAGACAGATGTACCTAAAATTGATCAATGACAATTTGTTAGCTTATCGCCTGAGGGAATGCCCAAGTTCCTTAGTGGATGAGATGCAGCTGATGTAGTAAAGCCGCGAATCAACACAGGACACGCCGGTTTCTCCGACAATAAACAACGAAATATATGACTAACCCGGAATTACTCTCTTCACTATTTGACACTTAGGTATTGTGTTGTATTATTGGCCTTCGAGAAATTAGTTCATAAGGTTTTAAAAAATCTACTGGTTTAGTCACTATGGAGATGTCCAATCATATTTCAATATTATCTTGAAGTTTCAAGTAAAAGATAGTCACTTTCACTTTGGCATAGGTAATTAAAATATTTTGCGAAGTAAACGATGATGGTTTGATAAAATTAACAATATATTATAATTATTTATAATACAAAATCCATTTTGTATGTCATAGTATTAATTGTAGCATTCTAGACCTTGCATTGCACCTTTATGAACTGTTAAATAGTCATGAAGAAAGAACAAAAGGATATAAGAAAAATCAATGCGATAAATCAATGAAAATCTGCGCCAAGATTCGAAAACGGCATTTGAGAGTAGACCTCCTACTCTGAAATGCCGCTTTCGAATCTTTCGGTCCGACCAAAGCCCGACCGAATCGAACCCTACTACGAAATTGCTTCGGATGTTCACAACTCATTCGGAATCATAGAGAATAATTCACATTGACTAATATTATAAGCCTGTCAAATAGAGTTCGATCGGACCGAATGAAAAAACGGCGCGACTGACCCGATCGAAGGTAGTTCGTAGTAGGAAACACTAGATATTCGGCCGATACTTCGTTTATCGTCACTTCAGAGTAGACCCCCTGACAACATTGTATAGCTAACAGTGTATTATTTATCAATCACTTGCTTACGTTTGTCTCACACCGTAAATGACTAGTTAGTTGAGACACTATTTCCTCTACTAGTAAGACCTTGTCACACCTCCTCTCTATCCTTCACGAACGACAACCGTCTGGAAAGTACACGCTCAAATATTGAATATCGTCTCAAGAGTTGAGCAAACTTAAAGACGCCATCTGTACGTACTGTCTTACACTGTTTTAATATTTCAAGCGTTTATTGTCACTTTGCTAAAATGCTCAGTTTGGTAATAAGAGCAGTTTGACTATACAGGGTGATTTTTGGTCGTCAACGTTCCCGAAAACTACGGAATCTCCTCATCATCACGATCATTTTTCTCCATGGAAGCATACCTGGGAAGTGTCTGGTTTCCAAAATATTAGGGTCCAAAGTTGAGTAAATAGACTGCGTTTTTCTGCATAAATGCACATAGACGCGCGTAGCAGGATTTTTTCACGAAAAATAATTAATATCTGTCTATAAAAAAAACTAACATAAACACTAGACACTATAAATTTCGCACGACCAAGGAATTTAAAAATTTTTTTCTAAAATTTTTTTTTTTTTCCCAGCATTTTTTTTGGCATAAACTTACTTTATTTCATGTATAGAGTACGTACCCTTCGTTAAAGGTGGCCACAAAAATCACCAATATATTGAGATTAAATTATTGACTAGTTATAAAAATATAAAAAAATGTAGCAAATCTAGTAATCTTTTATTTTACATTATTCTTGGTTTACTCTGGCGCAGATGCTTTGATATTTAATGAAACAAAAAGAGACGTTATATGTGATAGACTCCTTTTAAAATTGATTGGCAGTTTAAAGATAACTACAGCATATTTTAATACGAATAGGTAAGAATTTATACAAAGTGAGTATTTAATATTATCTTAAAATGACTAGAGTCAAGACTGATCCAGTATCTGTAACTCTTTGGTGAAAGTAAAGTTAATTGTTTGCTTTTACTAATTAATTCAATTCTCAAATCTAATTCATAAAAACTAATAACATTTTACTAAAAGAATACTTATTCATGAACGAAAACGCAATCAAAGGATTTCGATTACTGATCCTAAAATCCAAACCGTTCTCTACAATCATTTTCAAAAAAATAAGAAATATAATTTATTCTATTCTCGTACTGTATTTATTTTAAGGCAGGACTAGGGATTAATACAAATCTAAATTAAAATCTGACAGCTACGGCAATCTTCCGAACGGATGAAAATTTAACGGCTCGATGGATAACCGCTGGAGTTAGAAACAATCTTAAAACGATTAGCTGAGAGATATGAACAGGATCTTTTGGCCTAATAGTAAAAAAAACGTGAAGTAGGTAAGTCATAGGTTTACTCCGAAACGTAAAGTAAAATTTAGTTTGGAAAACTCCGTGTTTAGGACCGAATGGTGATCATCATCATCATCAGCCTATTGCAGTCCACTGCTGGACGTAGGCCTCCCCCGGGGCATGCCATAAGACTGCCATGGGGGGTATTTGCCCATAGTCACCACGCTAGGCAGGCGGGTTGGTGACCGCAGTTTATATTTTGGACTATGTTGTTAACACGGGAGGCGCTGCTGCCCACCCTTAATCTGGAAACCCTTAATCGCCTCGTACGATACCCATGGGCAGACATGGAGTGGTACGAATTCTACTCTGCCGGCACCACGCGGTAACATAAGCATAAAAAGAGCGTAAAGAAATAACTTTCTTGGCTGAAACTTTGTGATGCTATTGCTGCCAGAAATACTCGTCAGCCAATCGCAGTCTACTGCTGGACGTAGGCCTCCTCCGGAGTCTATAGCTCAAGTTACAAGAAACGATATAATTAAATAATAAAACTGTACGCAAATTCTTTCACCATTAACCTTGCCTCTAAATTCAATGATTCTATTTACAAAAAGCTATTGTTCTAATAATATAACATACAATAAGACAAGACTTTTCCACAGTTTTATTTTCTTTGCCATCTTAAAATTTCTTTACCAATAATGCAAAAGAGCATAAAGCTAAAAATTGGCATTTCCGAACTTCGCCATAAATACGGACCCTTATGAATATTCCAACTCTGTTTCAATTCCGAGTTAATCTTCAAAAGGATTGTTTACTGTAAACATTTTGATTTGAAGTTAACTGGGGCTAGACTTACTGATGGCATAGCACAGAAAGAACGGTATATCATTTCAGTATTGGAAATACTT
Organism: Carposina sasakii; assembly: GCA_014607495.2. Lineage (NCBI taxonomy): Eukaryota > Metazoa > Arthropoda > Insecta > Lepidoptera > Carposinidae > Carposina > Carposina sasakii. The sequence continues at coordinate 14,281,865 of CP053153.1, forward strand.
TTTAGGCTGTTTCAAAATCATCCATTGCCTTTAAAATACTAAAGTAAATCTTTACTCGCTTTGGAAAAAATATTGTAACATACATTTGGTTTTGTCTAATATAAAAATGCTATAATTACAAATATTGCAACACTGATTTATTGACACACCCATGTATAAATTAACAAAGTCCATATAAGAATACCTATGGCGTAATATACGTATACAAAAATTTAAAAAGAAGTATATTTTTAATCCACAATTGAAAAGCGATAATAATATTACAACAGTAAATCAATTTTTAACCTCTCGTTGCATTTCTGACTGGCGATTCTCAACAAAATTAAACCAACTGTAATGTTTGACTTGACAGAACAAGTGAACAAACGGTGAACTAAGCAAATTATGAACTTGAACGAATTTAAATCGCCTGGCTATTTATTTAGGTCGAGTAATTTTGTGGAAAATCAACATTGTTTATAAGTTTAGCAATATCATTGCAGCTCTATCTACTACTTTATTTTGTGGTATAGTTTCACAACATAAACCTCCGCAGAAGCTTGATATCTATACAATACCTACGACTTTTTAAGGAAATGTTGAGCAATCGTATTTTGCAATGTGTAGTAAATAATTAGCCGCGTGGTGCCGGCAGAGTATAGTTTGTGCCACCCCTGCCTGCCTGTGGGTATTGTACGAGGCGATAAAGGGTTTCGGTGAGCAGCAGCGCCTCCCGTACTGACAACATAGTCCGATAACCAACCCGCCTGCCCAGCGTGATGACTGCAAAACCCCCCTGTGGCAGTAGCCTTGTGGCGTGGCCTGGAGGAGGCCTACATCCAGCAGTGTACTGCAATAGGCTGAAGAAGAAGAAGTAAATAAATGCTGTCAATCTATCTTTAAACTGTTTTGGCTGCATATATTTTGTCATCGCAATTCGAATATACCTATGAATAATATGTAAAAAGGACTTTACCTAACAATATCTAGAAGAATGCTCTTTTCTCCGAGTATAATGTTGACAGAGTTACCCGTAAGGTTAAAAATTTAAAATAACATTTGATCCTTCAACAAGTGCTGATTCTTAATTGACCATAAAAACTCATACGTCGAATCAATGTAGTGTTATATCATACTCATAACAATATCCCAACAAAATGTCACACTGTGTCCAAAATTGGATAATTCCTAAAATTCAACAGCAAAATCATAGATCCAAGAAGCCTGTCCCTTACACAGATAATTTACAATTCTAATTGGCGCAGTGCAAGATGAGCGTTCAGTTATTGTAGTCCGAGCTTTGCATTCTAATTCAGTCGCAGAACGGAATACTGATTCAGATTTATTAATTTTAGATGAAACAACAACGTCGTATTGTATATTGATTGGATTGACCACTGATACATAGTAATTTAAAATTCATCTGACTTTGAAAAAATTGTAGCAAAATGTTCTACATGAGATTGACAGATATTTTTTCTCCATGCGTTATTGAATAGTAGGTAAATAATATGGTTAATATTAAGCGGTGATAGCCCAGTGGTTAAGACGTACACCTTCCAAGATGGAGGCGTAAGTTCGATCCCAGTCACGGGCCTGTACCGATTAATTTATTTCATGTACAGATTTTAATGTTGCAAAATTGTCACTTAGCTTGTGCCTCGGAAAGCACGTAAAACCGTTGGTCCTGCGCCTGATTTCTCTCCGGTCGTGTCGGCTTTCCGTCCCATCGGACTATGAGAGTGTCGGAATAGAGAGAGTGCATCTGTGTTTGCGCACACACTTGTGCGCTATAATATCTCCTGCGTACCTGACTTATCTCCGTAGAAATTGGTCGCCTTAGCCGAAATACGGCCGGAGATCATCATCATCATCAATATTACAGTTTATGACTCAATATTAGAACGATCTAACATATGGAGATAAGTTTGCAGGTTATTTCTAGAATCTAGAAATCGATAGATGGTTCCTAGGAATTTAATCACGATCGAATATGTTTATTATTATACATATACCTATTAATACATAAATAATCTGTTACCCAAGCAATAATTGCGTTATCTCTTAAATACCTAACTTTCTTATCTTGCTTTTCAAGTACCTACATAAAGTATAAGTCAGAAAATTTTATCCTCGCTGCGTTATTCAGACTAGTCTACATCGGTAGCTGGAGCTGAACATGTTTCTCTAATTGCTGAATTGTGTCTTGGGACCTCCATGCTGTCCACATGTAACGTAGAGACGGTCTCACTAGTATAAGTCTGAATTGAGCTACTGGGGGCAAGCCGTATTTTCACATAGAAAACGTAGTCTTCGTAACGTGAGTTGTATGTGATATTATATTTCAATTTTAAAAAAGGGATGTAAAAGCCAAATTATGCGATAAATAATATAAGAATAAAATAAGTGTACCCACGACACAAAATCTTGGAATTCTTAATGTGAGGCTAGGTTAATTGTGGAGTGTGCGAATATTTATTTAATTGGCCTTTTTACATTGCCAAGGAAGAGTATATTATGTAGGTCACCAATGTTTTAAATCTAAATTAAACTATGCGAAGTCTCTTCTTGAATCATCGGATAAATTAACCAAGTTAACTATTAAGGAACAAAAATTGAAATTGACTCAATTTAGGGTTTTAAGCAAACTAAGTTAGGAATTGAGACCGTTTTACAATCAAAATAACACTACAGTTAGAACTCAATTAATATTGTATATAAAACGAAACGGTATAGTTGGAGCGGTAAAAGCCGAAATAAGAACAAAATTGTGGAACACTCTCCGGCATTCTACGGAGTTTTGATACAGTCTCGCCGATACTCCCGATATGAAATGCGGAAGGTTGTGAACTAGCGTTATTGCCTTCGAGTTGGCTGAATAAAATAGTGTTTTATTTGTTACTGGTTTTCATTTATTTGATCTAGAATCTTTTGCGCCGTCCCGGTGAACTATACAGATTATCATCACATGCTTATATATATTTCCAAATAGGATGAAGTAATTCCTAAACAACTTAGAAATGTTCGTTCATATAAACAATCCTGAAAAATTTAAATGTGATTTCTAGTCTCATTTTAGAAAGGTTCTCATACATAACCTAGATGTTATTTTGACTGTCTTGGGTAGTTTTTTTACGTAAAAGAATATTCGTTCATTCAATGTCAATAAAATTACCCAAATAAATAACTTTATCAATAATTTTGTAGTACCTATAAGTAGGAATAGCTATTTATATGCAACTGTGCATAGAGAAAATCTAAATATTACATTAAAATACGAGTATGTCCAGAAAATTGCTATGTCCAACACAGTACCAAATACTTAGTCACAAGCGAGACTAACCTCACCTTCGCAGGCCTACCAACATACCCACACTAACTGCTACTCCATTTGCATGACGGCCACTCGGCTGCCCAAATTGAATGGCTGGCGTTTTTAGGTAATTGGAATTCAGGCTATACTTGCCAAGATTAATATTGTGTGTGCCAATGATGGGTATGGGCAATATTGGTGATGGAAGGCTTGGAGTATCGAGGAAAGCCTATTTGGTAAATAATTTTCGGAAGGTTTTTTGAGATTGCATGCAGAGGATTACTTAGGAAGACCCTTTATTATAGATGTTCTATTTAATATGCAATAATCATCTTCATATATCAACATATAACATTCATACATATATTTACGCCCATTATCCTCCAAGGAGGTAGAACGGAAGTCTGCAATTACACATCCACCTTTTCTCCAATTACCCTAATAAGTCCCACGTGGTAAGGAGTGAGCCTACTGACGTTTTACTATCTTTAAAACCATTGCTAGGTTTATCTGGTTTGTAAAAACAACTTTATAAAAACAAACTGGTAGTGTGCGCTTCGTTAGAATTAGTGTTGCCGCTCGATAGTCGACTATCGATAGTCTATCGATATAGATAACAATAGTATCGATAGTACATACGATATTGAGCTTTAATACTATCGTTTCTAGCGATAGTATTGCTGTGTGTCAATCAATAGTATTGCCCCTCATGGAGCTATCGATAGTATCGATATTATAGATGATTTTCGATAGTCAAACTATCGATAGTTCAGCAACACTAACTAGAATGCATCAGGTGCATATCCTTCTATGCATATCGTAAAAGTCAACTAAGAAACTCGAGCATTCACCTAGGCGATAAGCTAGGAACTTGTCACTGATCACTTACATCTGTCCCTGCTATACTAAACATGGCTTCGGGAACATATCCAGGTCTATACGCACGTATATGTATCACCTAGTAATGTATCAAAATCTTTTAACAATAACTCATAGTGTGACCTGGGGAGCAATTCTTGAAAATTTTTGAGCCGAAACGCAACCACTAACTTTATGCTAACGAAACGCAATGCGAAGCAATATATACTTACCGCTTGAGTAATAAATAAGGTATATTTTAGCACGCATCGGTCGCTGAAATTTGTCTAATTACGTCACCATAAAGTAATTATTGCTTTGTTCTGAGCGTCTACAACGGATTCGTTTCGGCTTCGTTCTAACTCGAAACTTTTCGAGAATTGGCCCCCTGTAAAGTTTGCCAAGGACAGTAAAGCTTAGGTAAGCTAGTAATATAGTCTGTTTCAAACACTAGACTAATCAGAGAGTGAACCCTTGCCGCACCTGTTTCTTTTATTACAGAACCTATTTACGTTATTACCTTTTTCCAGGAGGGTTCCGCATTATTAAAATTTATTGAAAATGTTATCTTTGAAGGAGGGAGCGTCGAATACTCTTTGACCTCTCATTTGTTCAGAAGAGGGAGTGAAAATTTGCAATGTATTGATGCGTATTGGTATAGCAATAATCGGTCAATCTATATTATGTATCTTCTTGTACCTTTTGGTATTAATCTTAAGTACCTTCTTATCATAGAAATATATGATTAACTTTTAAAATAACATACATAAATACATATTTCTGTGTGCACAAAAGTGGCCTTAGGCCGCATCTTGCTTAACATCAGGCACGATGGCGGTCAAATGTTTGCCTATCTAATTGTAAAAAAAAAAACAGAACGGCATGATCGCGAATGAGCTCCTGCAGCCACGTTTAGTATAGCGGGCTCTGATTTAAGTAATCAGTGACAAGTTGATAATTCATCCTCCCTCAGCTTAATCCTACTTTCCTTAGTCGACTCTTACGACATGCACGGAAGGAGATGTAGTTGATGTAATGTAGACGGCCGATTGGTCTAGTAGGTAGTAACCCTGCCTGCGACGCCATAGGTCCTCGGTTTGAATCCCGGCAGGTGCAAACATTGATGTGATGAATATCGATGTTTGTTTCCGAGTCATAGATGTATCTATACTTTTCTACGTATTTATATACCGTTGCTTAGTACCCACGACACAAGACCTTAGGGATCTTAATGTGGGACTAGGTTAATGTGTTGTGTAGTGTGTGAATATATTTATAATGTAGTAAAGCTTCTATACTGCTCTGGGAGTGAAAAGAAAGAGTATAATAAGACAGCTGCTTCTCTTCCCGGGCATACTGTACAAGTAAGTAGAGAGAAAAGAAGGTCTTGGTGTTTTGTAGGCGATGGGCTGACCACCTGTCACTACTAACCGAACTTGTACATCTCAACTATTTGACGGCCGACTGGTCTAGTAGGTAGTGACCCTGCCTGCGACGCCATAGGTCCTGGGTTCGAATCCCGGTAGGTGCAAACATTGATATGATGAATATCTATGTTTGTTTCCGAGTCATGGATGTTTCTATACTTATCTATGTATTTATATACCGTTGCTTAGTACCCACGACACAAGACCTTAGGGATCTTAATGTGGGACTAGGTTAATGTGTTGTGTAGTGTGTGAATATATTTATAATGTAGTAAAGCTTCTATGCTGCTCTGGGAGTGAAAAGAAAAAGTATAATAAGACAGCTGCTTCTCTTCCCGGGCATACTGTACAGGTCAGTAGAGGGACAAGAGAGTCTTTGTGTTTTATAGGCGATGGGCTGACCACCTGTCGCTACTAACCGAACTTGTACATCTCAAATACATATATCCTCAAAATTGGTCAGAAGTGGCACCATGTGGTTCTATCGGCCCTTGGTTCTCTGCCTACCCTACCTACTGGATAAAGGTGTGATTATATGTGTGTATGTATGTAGTAAAGCCCAAAACCAGCACAATAATTGAACATACCTACCTACATATAAACAAGAAATTATATTATGTTGTCGGTCTTTCGTAAGTTTCTAATTAAGTATCTATATCTTCGGCCATTAGCTGACTCATATCAATTTTAAAATTATTCTGTAACATTAGTATGTAGATAACTGCAGAATCCCCTTAGGCTATGACTTAATAAGTTAGTAATATTGTGGCTATTAAGCTTCTATGAATATGAAATGAAAAAAAATAATAACATAACAATTTCCTGTTAGAAAATGAATTTTCACAGTTTAAGCTATGTTATAATGTGCTGTAAATATTGACAGCAAACATTTTTGAAATATTATTATTTTTTACAAAAATCTTCGTTAGTTTTATGTTATGGTATGAATAAGACATCTTACATATCTATTATATGGCTTTAAAACATAGCGGACACATTCGTAAATGTCTAATTTGGTTATTTTCTGATAGATGGATGAACGTCTGGATGGATTAGTGGCAGACGCAGATGCAGACGTGAAATACCTGATAAATCGGTACACGAAAAAAGCGGGTGGGGCTGTGTCGGGGCACACGGCCGTTGGTTTTAACGTGAAACGTCTATGTTAGCGAATCGCTTTTAAAGTAAAAGATTGAAATGAAAACAAGATGGACGCTGTTTTAAATATTTTAATAAAAAAAGAACAGGTACGTAATAGAAACATAAAATACATAGCAAATGTTTATATATTTATTGTCACTTTCTGGTTATTTTAAATAGCAGCCGCCCACGACTTCGTCCGCGTGAGGGGGCGTTGTACCCATGCGAAGCCGGGCAGGTTGTTGTATAGACTGTAGCCTTCCTTGGTAAATGGGCTATCTAACACTGAAAGAATTTTTCAAATCAGACCAGTAGTTCCTGAGATTAGCGCGTTCAAACAAACAAACAAACAAACTCTTCAGCTTTATAATATTAGTATAGATATAAATACTGTCCAAATTACACTTATTTTTGTATAAATCAATCGGTTCAAATAAACTTGACAAACACACGAAAGAATCACCACGCTATAAAGTCGGAGTCACGAGTTACACTGAATAGAAACAAGCATGAGCGCCGGTTTCGCACAGTTATCGCAGTATCCCCCCCCCGCCGCCCCGCTTGACCCCGACACGAACTCAATGTCATAACAGCGAGCTGACTATATAAGTGAAATATTGACACCACATTTTTGTTTCTAAGACCAATAGTTTTTTAATTATTAAGGTACGATGATATAGACCTTTTCGTTACGGTCCAGTTTTTAAACCTGGTACCCGTATGTGTCGGCGCGATTTTAAAGACGTTTCACGTAAAAAATTACCCCATATACAGATCTGCGAAGGTGACACCGGCGGATACATCCGCCTACGTACGTGCAGAGGTGCGACTTATTCCGTTGTATAGTCGCTCGAGTTAGCTAACGATTTCTAGTTTTCGATTAGATAGTATAACACTGACACTGATTGCCAGCACAATAAATAAAGAATGACAATTCATAGCCGCACCGAAATTTATATCTACTTATAATACATACCTAGTTAAAACAGCATTAACATTGATTTATTATGGCCATCGTTTAACGGGTAATTAAGAAATACACCGTTATTATCTCGACAAAGAAATATGTACAGAGTTTAAGAGAGCAATAAATATTAATGTGTAACATGCTGTTTTAGTTTGTTTTGAGGTGTAGCTGTAAGATATAAAACTATGTAGGAAGCTCTATGTTATCATACAATAGTACTATAAGATTTAATGTCAGTTTTTATACTTTGTTGTTTATTTTTATCTGACTATCAAGCGATACTATGTATGTCCTTTTCATGCGACTTATTCTGCGTTGATAGCTAAAATATTTCGTAAATTCATTTTGGTGATAAAAGAAAGAAAATTTAATTATCAATTTAAAGGTATATTAGCGGAGGCTTAATACTGATTTAATTTTATTTAGGGCTGATTTTTCCAAACGTCAGATAGCCTATCAGAGGAATAAAGTTGATGTTGTCTCTCTCTAAAACTTGATCATGATAGAGACAGCATCAACTTTATTCCTCTGATTAGCTATCTGACGTTTGGAAAAATCGGCCCTTGATCATAGGTTTTCAACAGTAATTTATGCATATATATACTTCAAACTCGATTTAAAATTCAATTAAACATGCACAACATTTGCTTTCTAAGTATAAACAAAACGATTTATACTGACGCATATGTAGGTACAGGCAGGGACAAAAATTCTGGGTATTTAAATTAAAGTTAAATTATTTAAAAAACAAGCACATATTTTCATGCTTAGTGGATTCATTTCAATCCAACAATATATTTATTTGCAGTAAAGAGTCCTCATTTATCTTGGCTCTTACGACTAATAAATAATTTTCGCGTAGTTTTTTTTAAACTGTATGACTCTTTTTGATAGACATACCTTTAATATAAGTGAATGATTATTTTTCATATCAAAAGCTCTAGCATTTTTCTTTAATGCAGTTTCTTAATTGGGTAAGTTCTAGCTTTCATAAGAAACCTTAAGTTTTATAAAATAATGATTTCTAAATAATTCCTATAAATTCGTTTGCAAAATAAATAAACCAAATTACAACCTTTAATCTATGTCCAAATGTACCCGTCCGACTGTATTACACGTACAGCTAGCAATTAAGCATTCAATTAAGTAAAACGCATCGCTGTTTGCGCTACACTCAGCGCAAGGTATATTTGCTGACATTCAAATGGTATGGGCTACCGTGGGGTGGGATTTTTTTCAGCTTTCGCTTGTTTGTTTCAAAGCGCTTTATTTACTTGAGGGAGCAGAGATGTGATTTTGCTGATCGATCATGCATATTAAGCAATTTTGAGTTTAATGCACTTGAAGCTATAATAATATATATCATAATATAATATAATATCATAATAATTATGATGTGGCTTAAGATTTTATCAAATTTCATAAAATTCTATAAAAATTTATTTATTATGTATACTTGACAATACAAGTTCTGAAAGAAAACATATTACGCCGACGATAAGGGCAAGAAGATAATGAAATTTTTAAATATTTTTGTAATGTAGTTACTGAAGGATGTGAAGTGGAAATTCAACATAAATGTAGATTAATAATTTTTTCTCTGGTCTTATAAAATTCTTACCTTATCTTCAGATATGGTCAGAAGTGGCACCATGAGGTTCTATCGGCCTTTGGTGCTCTGCCTACTCTGTAACGGATAAAGGCGTGATTATATATATGTATATTATCTTCAGATCTTAATTTAGTTTGATACGCAGGTGACATATACTCATTATACCTACAACAGTTGCTGTATCGTACAGAGAATTTGCTCGAGGATATCTCTAGATATTCATATCTTAACATCTACACATCCTTCAAAATATGTCACCCACAAAAAGTCGAGCCCAGTCCTTACGGAATGATATACGAGCTTCAGATCATATCGAGTCGACCAGCCGCGCTCGAGATCTTCGAGATAATGCTAAGTTATATTCTTGCCACGCGCGGTATTTAGAGTATGGAGCGATTTTTTAGTGATCCCTAAAAATGTATCAGAGTTGAAGCTTCATGTAACAGCTACAAATAATATTGCTACTTTATTACTGACTACACTCTGGACGGCAATCGCGCAAAATGACAATTTGCGAGATTACCCTCCTGATTCTAACAGAAAATTCTCATTTTGAATTATACGAAAACATTGCCCATTGTAGTCAGAAAATTAACAGATACACACTAATACAACATAAATATTAACCAAGCTAGATCCAGTGTCTAATACTAAGCAACGGTATATGAATACAAAGATAACTGTAGAAACTGCTGACTCTGAAACAAACATCTATATTTATCATGTCATGGTTTGCGCCCACCGGAATTCGATCAAAAATTCGTAATCTTCTACCTAACATTTGGTGATAATGTGCATGGCTACGTCACGTTTTAGTAATCTCAAACAATTTTGTCCAGTGACGAATTATTACTGCTTAGCTGCCCCGGTAAGTTACGTTTGACGATTAGCCGTTAAAGTAAAGTAAGGCGTCCGATGTGCAATAAATGTGTAAATCTAAAATTAACACACATATCATCATGAATTTATAAATATAAACTAAAAGATTTCCCATGATGTGTGATAATTCTCGATTAAACCTCAACTCAGATTTAGAATTTGTTGCAAGTGAGCCTTAACCATTGAATCTTGCAGAACCCATTGTATAAAACCAACTCGCAATGCAAAGTTCTTTAGAAAGTGACACAAATGAGCCGCCATTACCAAACGAATGCGAAGACATAACCGATGCGGAATTATTTACAGTTTTCGTACATTATCAAGATCATTTTATGCCTTTTTTTATAGTTTGTTAATGTCATACTTACTAAGTCTAATAGGAGGCCACCGCAGCTGTGCGAAGTTTCGAAAAGACAGTTTTTCTCCTTCAGTGCTTACTCATGTTGACTTTGGTGGCGCTACTGTAGTTAAAAGTACTGCTGAAAAGCGTAATGACTGTATTGGTTCCATTTTTGACCACTGATATTTTAATATGTTGGCTTGTGTTTCGTTTAGTGCGTTTTATACCTAAATGGAAATTTAAGGAGGGTTTTGATTGCTTTTAAAAAGTATTAAACGCTTTGATTATCCCCTCATTACAAGTATATCGACGGTCCCTACGTATAAAAGGATATATCTAAAACTAAGGTTTACAGGAGAGTGAAATGAAAGTTTAAATTGCTATAGAATAAAAAATACTTTCTGTTATGAATATGTTGTTCGCGTAATGTTTTGTTATATTGAGATAGTTTTGAATAGTTTTTACACATATTTCATTTATGTATATTTTTTTTGAAAAACTGACAGATGACTGTTTTTACACTGTTTTTGAAATAAGGCCATGTCAGACAAATCTAAGATAACTGTTTATACATAGGAAGTCATAATGCAATGTTTTATAATAAAATGCTAGTAAAACTATTATCAAAAAGTAGAATAAAATTATTACTTTACAAGGATAATGTTAGACATCTCCAGAACTTTAAGCAATAATACAAAAAATAAATTATAAAGACATATCTCTTTATACGTGTTTTACTTCATTAGGTTGGAAGAGCTATTCCTTACAATATAAAAACAGACATGTTCTCTGTTATAAGTATTAATCGGTTTATTTTGATAATTAAACAAAATTCACTATGAGTGCGCCACCACCGGGCCCCCACACCCTCCACTGACCCTCGGATCTGATAACTGCGAAAACTTCCGAATTGTAACGCCTAATACAATTTCAATTAAACAAAATTTGTATATTTGAAAAAAATATATATTTAAAGGTAACAGTCTTCTACAAATTACTATTGTTTTTTTTTATAATTAGTCTCATTGAAGTAGGAACTATATATTAAAAATCACAGCTTCGTCTACAAATAAAATCAACAGTTTATTGCAACAAGTAACTTAATTATAGTGGCTTAACAATCTAAATAATAATATCTAAGATAATATATTATTATAATTATATTCACAGCTTCATTCAGTCTGATTATGTTATTAATTATTATTCGTCAATTAGGAAATAAACTTATATAAAATTATAATTTTTTTATTGCAACAAGCAACTTAATTATAGTAGCCTAATAATCTAAATAATAATATCTAATATAATATGTTAGATATTATCTAATTTAATATATTATATATAATCACGGCTTTATTCAGACTGATTATTCTTATTAGTTATCTTTCGTTCAATAGGAAATAAAATTATATAGAATAAAAATGAGAATCTTATTAATCTTCTTCGTTATCATCCTGTTCTTCTTTGCCATGATCAAGTTTATTATAGAAATAATGATACTTTTTGAATAATCATATCACAAAGACTATCAAGTCTTTGTATTTTAATTCAGCAATAGGAAGTGGCCCTTTGTACAACTTCTCTAGTATTAGTTCTTGCTCTTTCTTTTTTCTCCCCCTTGTCAATTTCAAATTATTTCACAGTTTAATTTCCTGTAATTCTCTTCAAAAAAATTATATTTAAATTCAATAATATCTGGATACATTCCTTGAATTTTTACCTCTTTAACTTTATTCCACAAAACTTTCTCTGAAGTCGTATCTTTAAGCCAGTTCTTAGTATGTAGCCAAGTTTTGAAATCTAAAACAAAGTCTTGGTCTACTTCTATTACTGCGTAAGGTGGACCATTTTGTTTCGCCCAGCGAACCAGTGTGTACCATTCATCTGGTATGTAAATAAGTTTGTTGTTTGCCGTTCGTTCTATCAGTGCATGAACGCTATCTGCCTCGTTCTGGGTATGGCCTTTTTCCAGAAATCGATGGCATACATCTATCTTAAATTTGTTGCTCACATACAAGTACATAAAAAAAACAATGCGATTACGATTCTGGCCTGCGCAGTTATCAGACCAGAATCGAAAATCTTTGACGCCAAGATTAACTTTGTTGCTAATGAAAGAAAACAAGCAACTTGCGACTTCATTGGCACCCCGCTTTGCGACTGTCTCATCCCACATGTAGCATGCGGCTTCTTTAAACCCAGCATCAAAGATTGTAAAATTATACTGACAATTTTCTTTTATAATAAAGCACACTAATTTCTCCATGGGGAGTGTTGTTTATTTTTTGGAAGTCAAACATGGCCGTGCAAATTTCATTATTAGACTGAGCTTCAATTTTATCTCCGTTCTTTAATACTCTGGCAAGTTTCTTGTTATCAATATGTGAGTTATGCTTCAGTTTATCTTCATTGGTGGGTGAGGTATTGTTTTTCATTGCATGACATATATCGCACTGGTCCTTTTTAGGTACATGAAAAGAAATATTTAGTTCTTTGTTAACAATATCTTTGTATTGTCTTACAGAAGTAGCTACATTTTCAGTAATATTAAGCTCTTTACACCATGCAATATACAGTTCATACATTTTTTTTAAAAGATAACTCATTGTCTAAATACAATTTATTGGAGTCTTTGCGCGTGTAATGACTTTCTACGGGCGCAAAACTTTTTACATGACGGATTACAGTGTCTTTCATTGCAACATTTATAATAGTCGGATGATTTTGGTGAAAACCTCTCATATCTTTAGTGCAGATACCAGTGTTTTTATCGAACTTGTCAATAGCAGATTGTATAAAGTGTTACTAATAGAAAAAGTATTTTTAACATGGATTTGCATACCATAATCTTTTCTTTGCTACAATCATCAGATGTATACGGCATAAAAAACTTATAAACGTTTAAACGCTTGCTGAATCTTGTGTCCATTGTTTTTTTCTAATTTGCTTCATATGTGCTACAATAAAAGACCACTGATGAGAATGGTCTCCTAGATTCCAAAATTCTTTAAATACATTTTGGCGGGCTACTAAATCAAATTTTTCATGACATTTCAATCGGCAGTTAGAATTACATGGACCCTTCATTTTTTTTCCATTTGTTGCTTTCCAGAACGAGATGTATGAGCTTCACCTATATTGACAAGTCTTTTTCTTTTTGTATCTAGCCAGTTAGATTTATTAGTAATTCTGTTCTTTGTTATTGCTTTTTTCACATACTGACGCTTTCTTTTTCTGTGCGGTGTTGATGAACCAGATATTTCACTAGAACCTAACTGCTTGTTCCTAAAGAAGTATCAGAAGTATCAGATAGAATAACAGTACATTCGCTTAAAGAATCACAATCATTATTATCAATGTCTCCATATACCATGTAGGGGCTAGGCATTGGTGTAGGAGCAATGGAATGAGAACCTGATAATATATGAGCTTGCGAATTATCGCAGTCAGCTTCTACAATTTCAATTGAATTTTCAATCATTGGCTGTGGTGGTGCATCGGTCATACAATGTTCAATTTTATCATTTGAAAGTTCGCCTACTGTCTCAATTATATAATTTAAATCAGTCTGCGATAGTATATTAAATGTATTATTTTCTTCTTGATCACTATATCTTCGGTAGGTTGTCTTACGTTGTCCGTGACTTCCAAAGGCTGGTCCACAAAGTCCAGCGAAATATCCTTTTCCATGTGCACTTGTATCTCTAAAAAAATGTAAAAGTTTATAAGAAAAATAATGAATTATATAACATTTACGTTGGATATCTTCAAAGACATTATCTGATCCCGAACAATATAGGTAAAGCCGGTAGAGTAGTTATCAGAGACTAGTATTAGTATTATACTAATGCCTTATACATATAAATATATAGGTATGTATATTTAAGTTCGGTTAGTAGTGACAGGTGGTCAGCCAATCGACTAAAACACCAAGACCCTCTTGTCCCTCTACTGACTTGTATAGTGTGCCCGGTAAGAGAAGCAGCTGTAGTATTATTTATGTTATTTTTTCACTCCCAGAGCAGCAAAGAAGACATATTTATCGAACTTGTACATCTCAACTATACCCTCAAAATTGGTCAGAAGTGGCACCATGTGGTTCTATCAGCCTTTGGTGTTCTGCCTACCCCGTAAAGCGTGGTTATATGTATGTATGTATATTTAAATACATATTTACTTATATTATATTACCACGACCGATTGGTGTAGTTGTAGTGGCTCTGCTCGCTGCGCCATAGGTCCTGGGTTCGAATCCCGGTAGGTGCAATATTGATATGATGAATATTGATGTTTTGTTTCCGAGTCATGGATGTTTCTATACTTATCTATGTATTTATATACCGTTGCTTAGTACCCACGACACAAAACTTAGGGATCTTAATGTGGGACTAAGTTAATGTGTTGTGAAGTGTGTGAATATTTATATTTATTTATTTATATTTATATTATATTTAGACTTCCAGAGACAGAACAAAAAATATTTGTACCACGAATATTATTCATGGGTGGGATTCTAACTTACGACCCTGGTACAGAAGTTAAGACAGGACCATTACTAATTGCGCCATGGGCCAGATAACAAAAAACAGTTACAAATAAATTATAACAAATCCGTTTAAAAATAGAAAAGTAACACGTATATACAGACATGTAGGACATGGCTTGATATATTTATATTAAAATGAATACCAATTTTCGTTGAAAATTGGCTTATATTAAAAAAATAAAACTAGTACATATAAGTACTTTAATTAATTAATTCGTGAAAAAAAAATAACACAGTATAAGCAGACATGTCTAATATGACCGTTTTTACTTTGATATCTCAGTTTTATAGGTTATTAAAACTGTTAACTCTATTTTAATATTATTTACAGTACAAAATATACAAATATAAATCACCACTTACCTTCATTAACTTCGTCGATATAATTAATTAATTCCTGTGCTTCCGAAACGCGTAAAACATTATTTCTGGAGTTTGCAATATCCACCAACAATTTAGATCTATTGTTATGCATGTTTGCAATAGATTTTCAACAAATAGTAATAACACTTATATCCAAAAATGTCTCCATAAAACTGTATTTCAACATTTATTTCGTCGCGCGAACACGCATCAACACGTCTCTGCCGGGGATCTCCCGTGAATGACGTTAAGTTTGACAAGACCGCGTTTGCACCGAATGGCGCGCATTTTAAAACACAGCACAAAAGGACAAGTATAGATATCCGCATCTACGGTACCAATTCCATAAATTATTATACTTGTTCCCTATACGGTTGTGTATGTAGTAAAATATTAACAATTTAAAAAAAAAACTTATTAAGATATGAGCGTATGGACAATCTAAAGCCATATGTGTAATAAAAATTTTTGGTCATTTACGACATGTCCTTTTATACGTAGGGACCGTCGATATGTATGTTTTGGTTTTTAATTCCTGTTTTCTGGTAAGTACTTTTATCAGTTGGTTTATACTTGATGACTATCGGTTTGGTGAATTTAGTAATGACTGCATTTTTTCTGGAATAAGGTCTTGGGTTAATTTCCAGTGGAGGCAACAATTGAGATGATATTTCATTCTATTGAGTCGAAAGAGAATTAGGAATAACTTGAAACTTTACTAAACTCCGCCTTTGGTTATATGTTTTTTTTTTAAATAAATATACTCGGTGTCAGGCCGTGATAGCTGTATTAAATAGTAAGTTTATAGTAAATACAGTGGACGCCCGCGACTCCGTCCGCGTGGACTACAGAAAAACAAAATGTCGAAATTATCTGGGATAAAAACATTTTCCCGGGATAAAAAGTAGCCTATATAAATAAATAAATAATATAAAGTATATAACATAAACATAAAGTATGTAACATAAAGTAAAAAAAAATCGGCCATTACAGTTACATATTTTCCAGTTCCTTAGTCTCTTACGATATGCACGGAAGAAAATGATGTTATATGTACACACTTCACAACACATTGACCTAGTCCCACACTAAGATCCCTAAGGTCTTGTGTCGTGGGTGCTAAGCAACGGTATATAAATACATAGATAAGTATAGAAACATTAATGACTCGGAAACAAACATCGATATTCATCACATCAATGTTTGCACCTACCGGGATTCGAACCCAGGACCTATGGCGTCGCAGGCAGGGCCACTACCAACTACACCAATCGGTCGTAGTACGTTAAGTGGGACCTGTCACAATATATTTCTGAAAACTGCATCGAAATCGGTTCAGCCGTTTCTGAGATTAGCGTGCACAAACGCACAGACAAACAGATAAACCGACAAACAGTCAAACAGACAAAAATTCCAAAAATAATTATTTTGTGTACTATTGCGTTGATAAAGGTGTCCAATAATATTTTTTCTCATATATCTTCCATATACAGACAGCGATCCATTACATTTTTATTATATGTATAGATAGAAGAGATGTATAGATAGATGTAAATATTTTTATATTTTCACCTATATTAGAACTATCTAGAACATAAACTTAAATAGAATACCAGATAATTATTAATATCACTGAAGCATATGGGACAAGTGTTATTAACAGTTTTTAGCGCCGCACTCAGCTGTGGACGGGTTTTGTCGTGGTCTAATATTCTTGTCAAGAACAGCAGAGACTATAAATAAGTGTTATGAGTGATTGAGGACATTTAATCAAAAGTGAACTAAAAGTGATTATTGTGTTTTTAATAAGTGCTCGACGCTGATTGGTCAGATTATGTTTTACTATAGAGATTACGAATTACATAGGATAATTAATGTAAAATATAAAGTAGGTCACACATTTTATTATTTGTCAGTGTAGAGAACGTTACGACCTACAAAATGATATATAAAACATAGATATACCTCGAAAGATATGTTAAATAATTAATGAAAAAGGTTACATGAATGTCTAGTTTTCGTAGAACGTACCATTTGAATTGTAAATAGCTTTTTGATTTCAAGTTCTACATGAATAATTGTTTTGTTATAAGGTAAGGCACTGAAAAACCTGTAAAAATATGTAACTTTCAATAGTGTAAGATTAATATGTTTTGAGATTGCGACCGAAATAGGTATAAACCAAAGTAAAAATTGTAGTGAAAAGCGGTCAAGTTTGGTAGGCAAAATCTGCCTATTTACGGACGGTAAGGGAGAACCCGAGGGATAAAAATTCCGTCCGTATGAACTTTGTAGTTTTCCTATACAGTGCCTACAGTCAAGAAATAAGAAGAAAAATTGTAAATAGTTAGAAATAATAAGAAGCTTTGTGTAATAACTGTCTTCGAGGGAGTTAAGAAAATATACAGTCCACGAGCATCGAAAGTGTTTTATTCAGTCGGACGGGGCACCGCTATTGGGAAGTTTGTTCGGTAACCCGCCTGGCCCCCCAACCCCTTGTCGCCGGCGACGACCGAAGTCGGAGTCCGCGACAATTTTGGTCCTTCGAGCCGGATCAGAAGATTGAAGACTCAGCACCTGTGAAGATCGAAGATGGTTCGTACGCGAAGCCAACGTGGGGAGAGTCCCTGCCAACAGGAACGCTCGCCGCAGTCACCCTCCGAGACGACGGCCAGCACCGAGACCCACACCGCCGCCGGTGATCGGGAAGCCGCCACACGCGCCGCGGGCGGCTCGGACGCGACCGTGCGCACCGCTGCGCACGACGGCGGTCGGGACGCCGCAGCTCGGTTCGCTACGCGTTCTGGCGGCGCCGCGCGCGCCGCTAGCGGTCGAGAAGCCGTCACGCGCGCCGCCGCGCGCAACGCCGGTTACTACGAGACATCCGCGCGCGCCGACGAGCGCTATGGTACTGACGAGCGCGGCGCCGAATATCACGATGCCGCCGGGCCCCACGACGTCTCGACGCACTCCGCCAGGGAAGAGGGAGCCGTCCCGCACCCCGCTACGTTGGAAGGTACTAGGACGCGCGCCGCCAACTTAATGGAAGCTCGTGCACACGCCGCTCGACTGCGCGAAGAATACAACGCCGCCGCCGCTCTTAACCCGGGGTCGCATACCTGCCGGTCCTTAGCTGTGAGGACCATCACTGCTGCCGCCGCCAGAAATGTCAAACGGGGGGAGAGAGAAGCAACCGCTACGCCCTATGAAGAATACTCCGCCGCAAGTACTGCCACCGCCGCTGCACGAAGACCGTCCCCGCCGAGGTCGGTACGCTCCGGACGATCGACCACTAGCACTGTCGCCCGTATCCGGCAAGCAGAATATGAAGCAGAGGAGCGACTTGCATTCTTGCGAAGGAAAGAAATTGAAGTAGAAACTGAGCTAGTACGCAAGAAGCTAGCTATGGACGTCGCCCTAATCCACGAAGAAGCCGAAAGTGTCGGGTCAGAACCGGGGGATGCACCGAATGACCGCGTGGATGAATGGGTGCAAGGGGCTGTAGGCACTGCTATAGGAAGACACCATGAAGTGGGCCGCCTTCGCAGAAATGAAGGATCGCCGGAACCTGAACGACGCCGCGCCTGGGCTAATATTGAAGGCCTAGGAGGACGAGCAGATTCACCCCCACCACAGGGACGAATACGTTCAGAAAATGTGCCGCCATCGATGGAGCATCGCCAAGCTTGGGCCGATGAAGAGGGTCCTGAACCACGGGCGCGCTCACCGTCGATGATGGTGGCATCAAGAGGACAGCTTCGTCAGGAAGAATATAAGGAACGTCATCCCACCTGGGCCAACGAAGAAGGCGCCGGGAACCGTGAACGCTCACCTAGACGGAGGGTTCTTAAAGAAGATTGCCCGGAAATAGGACCCCGCCGTGGCTGGAACGAGCCACCTACAGCGCGAAGAAATGAAGCCTATCCGGAAGAAACGCCAGCAAGAGAGCGTCGCACACGCTCACCGCGAGGAAAGGGAATCGAGCAACTGGCCGTGACCCTGGAGAAGATGATGCGAATGCGTCCACCACCACGACAAGTGACGGAGCTTCCTACATTTTCAGGCTCTGCCGTGGAATGGCTCGCATTCAAAGCCGCCATGCGAGACTCAACGGACTTATATGACTTCTCGCCGGTGGAAAATATGGCACGGTTGAGGAACGCACTAAGAGGGGAAGCCCGAGAAGCGGTCGCAGCATTACTGCATACGACCAGAGATCCTGAAGCCATCATGAAGACTTTGGAACAATGCTTCGGGCGAAAGGAAGTCATCATCAACCGAGCACTAGAAGAGCTGAAGAAACTCAGTCGTCCGGGACCGTCAGCTGCGGACCTGAATGCCCTGGCGGTGAAGCTCCAGAATATAGTATACACCTTGAATGCAGTGGATGCACGAGGATGTTTGAACAATCCGATGTTGGCAAGAGACATCGTAGAGAAGCTAAGCCCATACCTGAGAACACGATGGTGTGACTTCGCTAGAAGCAATGAAGGTTCCGAAGAACCGGAAGTGGTTGCGCTGAGCCGATTTCTGATGAATGAAGCTGAATTGGCGCTCCGATACACATATACGGGGGGAGTGTCAGCCACGCCAACGAGCGAGATGAAGAAAAGAAATCCGCCAACGAAGACTCCAATGAAGCACCGAGTCTACAACACCACGGAAGAAGAACGCAAGTTGAGCTGCCCTAACTGTGGAGAGAACCACCACTTAGGAAGATGCACGAAGTTTGCCCGTTTAATCATGGATGATAGATGGAAGATAGTCAAAGAGAAGGGAATATGCTTCAAGTGCTTGAAAGGAAGGCACCGAAGTTTGTCATGCAGAGCCAAGCCTTGCGGCAAGGACAATTGTCGAAGACCTCATCATGTATTGCTGCACACAGAATACAAGAAAGTTTCCGATAAATCCCCAGAAAAGGAGGCCACGGATGAAGCTGTAATGACCACACATCCGCCGAGACCGGTCGCGTCATACTGAAGTTATGTCCGGTAACAGTGTCCGGACCCAAGGGAGAAGTGGAGGTGTACGCACTGCTGGATGATGGCTCAACCGTCACATTGGTGGACCAAGAAATTGCGGAACAGGTCGGCGCAATGGGGAAGGAAGAGCAATTGAAGATAAGAGGGGTCAATTCGACGTCGAACGAAATGTCAAGCAAGAGGGTGACCCTTAACATAAAAGGGAGACAGTCACAGAACGGTCACTGCATAGAAGGAAGAACAGTGAAGAACTTAACACTGCATACCCAGACGGTACCCACATCCGTCTTGCAATGTCCTCACCTAAAGGATCTGAATGCAGAAAACGTATGCCACGCAAACGTGAAGCCGAAGATGCTGATAGGCGCTGACAACTGGAACCTACTAGTATCATCCAAGATACTAAGAGGAGGAACTAAGGAACCAGCAGCTGCCAAAACCGCACTAGGATGGGTCATATTTGGATGGGCATCCAAACCCAGCACAGCAGGAAGAGATGAAACGGTCCTTCACCTCTTCCACAGAAGAATCAATCAAGGAGTCCAACAGGAGCCTACGACCGGACAGGACACGGCCCTGGAAGAATTAGTGCAACGACATTACGATTTGGACGCCTTGGGAGTTTCTCTGGCCATCAAGAAGACGCCAAGAGAAGAACAAGCAATTAAGATATTCAATGAAACATCGCGTCGAATTGAAAAGAGATACGTAGGACTTCCATGGCAAAGGGACAATGTGAAGATGCCACGAAGTTATGAAGCGGCGTACCGACGGCTGAAGAACATTGAAAATAAGATGAGCCGAGACTCGGAGTTCGCACGTGAATACACGGCTCAGATACGAAACCTACTGGAAAAGGGTTACGCAGAAAAATGCGACGGGACAGAACAAGACAGCCCTATCGCCTGGTATCTCCCGCACTTCGCAGTCCGGAACCCGAATAAGCCCGGAAAGATCCGCCTTGTGTTCGACGCAGCAGCCACCGTGAATGGGAAAAGTCTGAACAGCGAGCTCCTAGAGGGACCAGACCTTCTGAGATCGCTACCCGGAATATTGTTCCGATTTCGAGAAGAACCGGTGGCAGTAACAGCAGACATTCAAGAAATGTTTCTGCAAATAAAGATTAGGAAAGAAGACCAGCCAGCACAGATGTTCTTATGGAGAGAAGACAAGAGTGAACCACCAATGCTTCTCAAGATGACGTCGATGATATTTGGAGCCTCAAGTTCTCCGTTCCTGGCACACAGCGTAAGAAATCAGAACGCACTGGACCACGCGCTTACTCACCCAAAGGCGTTGAGGTCCATAACGAGAAACCATTACATGGACGACATGGTGGAGAGCTTCAGAACGGAGGAAGAAGCAATAGAAACAGCCGCGCAAGTGGACTACGTGCACCGACAAGCAAGCTTCAAATTAAGAGGATGGTACTCCAATAACAGAAGATTGCTCGAAAAATTCCCAGCGGAAACTCGAAGATCGACACCAGCCAAACTCATGTCAAAAGAAAACCTCGGATACGAGAAGACCCTCGGCATGATTTGGGATGCCGACAAGGACGAGTTGGGATTCAACACTACGCTGGCTCGAGTACCAGAGGAAGTTCGCACAACCAAGCGTACACCGACCAAGAGGGAAGCTCTGAGCGCGGTGATGTCCGTGTACGACCCACTAGGCTTCTTGAGTCCATACACCATTGCGGCCAAGATACAATTGCAAGATATTTGGCGGCTGCAGATTGGATGGGATGAAGCTATTCCGAGAGAAGAGGCAAAAGAGTTTAACAATTGGTTAAATGGATTACAAAACGTTGCAACCTTGCGAATACCTCGCTGCTACGATAACACAGCGAAGTACAATCGACGAGAGCTCCATATATTCTGCGACGCAAGTGAACGAGCCTATGCTGTGGCGGCATATTGGAGGCTACAGAACCCGACGGGAGAGTGAAGATATGTCTTGCGGCTGGCAAAGCCAAGGTAGCCCCAATGAAGACTCTCAGCATACCGAGACTGGAAACTACAAGCAGCAGTCATCGGAACAAGGCTGGCGGAAACAATAAAGCACGAACACCGATGGGAAGTGGAGAAGACCGTATACTGGACGGACTCAAGAACAGTGTTACAATGGATTAGAAACAACGCGAAGAGATATACGCCCTTCGTAGCACATCGATTGGGTGAAATCGCCGAGCAAACGGAATCCGAACAATGGAGATGGATTCCCACAGACATGAACGTTGCAGACGATGCCACCCGAGAAAAATATGTCAACGGAGTTGGGGAAAGGTGGCTTCAAGGACCCGCCTTCCTATTGAACAGGGAAGAAGAATGGCCCAAAGAAGAAGAGGCTCACGAAATAGAGACTGTGCAGCATGTGGTCGAGATCAAGCCACCGCCGCACTGGGAAGCCATGCCGGACATTTCAAGATTTAGCTCCTATGACAAATTAATACGCACTACAGCACGAGTGCTGATGATAGCGGAGAAATGGCGTCATCTGGGAACAAAAAGCTTGGAAGTGAAACACTTAAATCAAGCAGAAAGACTGTGGATGGAACGCGCTCAGATCGAAATTTCCCTGAGGAAATCCATAACCTCAGGAAGGGAAGAGCATTAACAAAGAGCAGTCGCTTATACAAACTGGACCCGGAATTAAAAGAAGGACTACTGCGAGTACAAAGCCGCATCGGAGCCACCAACATAGCTTCGAGAATGAAGAACCCAGTCATCCTGAGTGGAAGGCATCCACTCAGCCGCCTGCTTATCATGAAGCACCACAAAGCAGCGGGACATGGAAGCCACGAACGGGTAGTGAACGACCTACGACAGCAGTACTGGATCCTTCACCTAAGACCAGCCGTAAAGAACACGGCGAGAGAATGCACATGGTGCCGGGTCAGAAGAGCCGATCCTCGAATATCGAAGACAGGGGATCTGCCGCTAGCCAGAATGGACCCAGGATCACGCCCTTTCACCAATTGTGGCGTGGATTATTTCGGGCCCATGATGGTTACCATTGGAAGGCGACACGAGAAGAGATGGTGTGCACTCTTCACCTGTTTGACCACGCGAGCCATTCATCTGGAGCTCGTGGCCAGCCTGTCTACCGACTCTGCCATCATGGCACTAAGAAGAATGGCAGCAAGAAGAGGATGGCCCCGACTAATGTACAGCGACAACGGGACCAACTTTCGAGGAGCGGATGTTGAGTTACGCGCCGCCTATGAAGAATGGGCCCCAACTCTTGAAGACTTCGCGCTGACTCATCGGATGACATGGCGTTTCATCCCTCCTGGCGCACCTAATCAGGGAGGTGCATGGGAGCGCTTAGTGCGCTCGGTGAAGGTGGCACTCAACGCCACCCTGAACGAGAAATACCCCAAAGAAGAGGTATTACATACTTTACTGGTTGAGGCTGAGTACTCGGTAAATGCTCGCCCTTTAACCCATGTTTCCTGCAGTCCTGATGACCCAGAGGCATTAACTCCGAACCATTTTCTGCTGGGGTCATCGCAGGGTCTTCCTCAAACCGGTCCATGCCAACCAGCTGATAGAAAAAGCCTGGCGCGTAGCCCAAGCGCTGGCTGACGAATTTTGGAGAAGATGGATCCGAGAGTACCTACCCACTTTGGTACCTCGAGGAACTCCTCAGAAAATAGGCAGCAGATCCACCCGGAGATTTGGTGGTGGTTGTAGATCAAGATCTCCCACGCAACGTCTGGCCACGAGGGATCGTCGAAGCCGTCCACCCAGGACCTGATGGTGAGGTGCGAACGGCTGACGTAAGGACCAGCGGAGGTGTTTTCCGGAGGCCGACCAGGAAATTGGCTGTTCTTCCGAAGTGAGGCTTCGAAGTAAACTTCTGCGCCGGGGGAGAATGTTAAGAACAGCAGAGACTGTAAATAAGTGTTATAAGTAATTGAGGACATTTAATCAAAAGTGAACTAAAAGTGATTATTGTGTTTTTAATAAGTGCTCGACGCTGATTGGTCAGATTATGTTTTACTATAGAGATTACGAATTACATAGGATAATTAATGTAAAATATAAAGTAGGTCACACATTTTATTATTTGTCAGTGTAGAGAACGTTACGACCTACAAAATGATATATAAAACATAGATATACCTCGAAAGATATGTTAATAATTAATGAAAAAGGTTACATGAATGTCTAGTTTTCGTAGAACGTACCATTTGAATTGTAAATAGCTTTTTGATTTCAAGTTCTACATGAATAATTGTTTTGTTATAAGGTAAGGCACTGAAAAACCTGTAAAAATATGTAACTTTCAATAGTGTAAGATTAATATGTTTTGAGATTGCGACCGAAATAGGTATAAACCAAAGTAAAAATTGTAGTGAAAAGCGGTCAAGTTTGGTAGGCAAAATCTGCCTATTTACGGACGGTAAGGGAGAACCCGAGGGATAAAAATTCCGTCCGTATGAACTTTGTAGTTTTCCTATACAGTGCCTACAGTTAGTGTTGAGTAGACACGACTTGAAAAAGAGTTTGTAAGAGTAGCCTCTTTTTTTGTCCTGAGCCAGTACAATGTCCCACACTCAAATGATGGCGAGGCGTACCTACTGACTGAACCATTTGAAGTTATTATAGTACGAAATATGCGCGCCTCCTGACGCCTCAAATGTCAGACGCGACGTGCTTTTGTCATGGCGCCTCGCCTCGCATGGAAGACAATATATTTCTCTCTCGCTCAAAATGTCAGACGCGACGACCGTGACGTGCTTGTCGTTTGTCTGCCTGCCTCGCTCAACCGTTCAAGCTCGACCGCGACAAGAAAATTGAAGTAGTACAATTTAAAATTTCGAGGCACTCTTACATTTTGACGTCATGTCCGGGACAAATGAAGTGCCTCTTGTATGTCCTACTCAACACTACCTACAGTCAAGAAATAAGAAGAAAAATTGTAAATAGTTAGAAATAATAAGAAGCTTTGTGTAATAACTGTCTTCGAGGGAGTTAAGAAAATATACAGTCCACGAGCATCGAAAGTGTTTATTCAGTCGGACGGGGCACCGCTATTGGGAAGTTTGTTCGGTAACCCGCCTGGCCCCCCAACCCCTTGTCGCCGGCGACGACCGAAGTCGGAGTCCGCGACAATTCTGTTATACCGTAGTATTAGATTATTCTCTGATTATGCACATCATAGATAGCGCTTATAACGAAACGTCCATAAGGCCACCTATATTGGTACACTCTGTCCATTCTACTTTTAGAGATTTGTAACGCGGTTTGTATTTACGTCTACGGGAAAAATGTTCGAGTTAAACAATGTTTAATTTGACAGATATTCCATACACTATCAAATGTTTTTAATGAGTATATAACGTTATTTGCGATTTCTTAGAAGCATCGCTTGTATACTATATCTAAGCGGTGATAGACCAGTGGTTAAGACATGAACCTTCCAAGCGGGAGGCGTAAGTTCGATCCCAGTCACGGGCCTGTACCAATGAATTTATTTCATGTACAGATTTTAATGTTGCAAAATTGTCACTTAGCTCGTGCCTCGGCAAGCACGTAAAACCGTTGGTCCTGCGCCTGATATCTCTCAGGTCGTGTCGGCTTTCCGTCCCATCGGACTATGAGAGTAATGGTATAGAGAGTGCATCTGTGTTTGCGCACACACTTGTGCACTATAATATCTCCTGCGTACCTGACCTATCTCCGTAGAGATTGGTCGCCTTGGCCGAAATACGGCCGGAGATTTTAATACTATATCTAAATGTCCAGCATGTTGAAGATAAGGTTTAAACGAATCTAATATTTTACCTACATTCCCATCATATTGAGTAAAGATTTATTTCTTGTTACTCACATCCTCGAAAATGCTTGCTATGTCACAAATCTCACGTGTTTTCACTTACCTATCTCCAGTTTATTAAATCTTATCTAACGAGGGGACTGAAGCTTTAATGTGCCATATGGCTCCAATTATCCGCCTCACTTCCGAATATCTATACCATAACAAAGCTGAAGAGTGTGTTTGTTTGTATGAGCTAATCTCAATAACTTTATATCACTATTAAAAAACAAATTTTATATCGTATAGTATATTTATCAGGGCAGGTTTCAGCAAACTTTTCATTTCATATATTCGGAAAAATATATTATACCGCTAATTATTATTATAATATTTTCTATCATCAACGCAGACGGCGCATCGCGGGCTTTCACTAGTACTGTCATAAACACACATAACAAAGACATTAACGTCGCACATAGTCGCATTCCATCGTTTTAGATGCAGCATTTTATACCTCACACGGTTGTTATACGGTTGATCTATCGTTATATATTTTGATCGTCGTTGAAAAGTTATTTTATTGTTATTTTCTACTAACGCGATCAAAATTGTTAGGTGTTGAATTAAATATGAGCGAGGTGAGAGAGTTAAGATATTTAATAACTATTTTCGAAGTTGGATAATAAGGATAATATCCTATGCTGATACCATATTACTATACTATAGACTATATAGACTATATATATATATATATATATATATATATATATATATATATATATATATATATATATATATTACTATAGGTAGAATAGGTGCATAAGCTGT
This sequence comes from Carposina sasakii, assembly GCA_014607495.2. Classification (NCBI taxonomy): domain Eukaryota; kingdom Metazoa; phylum Arthropoda; class Insecta; order Lepidoptera; family Carposinidae; genus Carposina; species Carposina sasakii. The sequence continues at coordinate 14,308,868 of CP053153.1, forward strand.
ATCTTCGTCCTTACATGTCGTAAGAGTCGACTGAGAGAGGAACTCACTCAACTTGTTACTAATCTTTCATATCTGACCTTGCTATGTTAAACGTCATCAGCATCATCATCAGCCTATTACAGTACACTGCTGGACGTAGGCCTCCCCCAGGGCACGCCACAAGACTGCCATGGGGGTATATGCTTATAGTCACCACGCTGGGCAGGCGGGTTGGTGACCGCAGTTTGTATTTTTGGACTATATTGTCAACATGGGAGGCGCTGCTGCCCACCTCCCGGTGGTATTCTACTCTGCCGGCACCACGCGGCCAGTTAAGCGGTTATATGTTAAACGTGATTGTAATACTGCCGTATATTAGTAGGAAATCTATACTAATATTATATTATAATATTATAAAGCTGAAGAGTTTGTTTGTTTGTTTGTTTGAACGCGCTAATCTCAGGAACTACTGGTCTGATTTGAAAAATTCTTTCAGTGTTAGATAGCCCATTTACCAAGGAAGGCTACAGTCTATACGACAACCTGCCCGGCTTCGCACGGGTACAACGCCCCCTCACGCGGACGAAGTCGTGGGCGGCTGCTAGTATAGAATAACCAGCCTAAAGAAGATGCTCTGGTTGTTGGTTGTGTATGAACATTGGTTAGAAACGGTCAGCTAACAAGTTTAGACCTTTATTAGATGACATTCTTTTCATTTTACACACTTTCAGTGGACACCGCATTAAAACTGTCAAGTGGTCGACACCTTTAGACAATAGTGTTATTGTAAGACAATTTAGGTTAGATAGGTTCACTCAACTTGAAACCGCTTCTGAGGGATACACAATCCTTGACATCTACTAGTTTATCTTCACTAATAAAATCAGTTACTATTCCATTGATCTGTTTCTAATCCATTACTTTTTCTGTATCTGCCAATATATTGTTTATAAGTTGAAAACTAGCAGTCGATTGAGTATATTCGTTGAAGATGAAATAGGTCTGGCTTTTAAAATGTGGAATACGTAACCTGATACCACGGAACCGCATGTGGTTTGCTCAGCAAACACAATATGAAGTGGTGACTATTGACTATTCTTGTTCAAGCATCAATAGCCTTTTTTAAATTTACATTTTCTATGCCGGCGTTTCGAGTTTCATCAGGGCCTTTATTGTGCTTCGTTCCATCCTTTTATGTTTATTAGGAAATAATAAGTTCTTCGGAGATCGGATTGTGTTACTCGGCTGGTTTTTTGATTGACGTAAAATCAATATTTTAAAGATTTCCTTGTTTTTGTGTAAGTATTTCAAGGGAGTGGATGTTTTAAATTGCAAAAGAAAATGAATAAATGGTATAGTTTTTTATACACACTTTACCTTTCAATAGTCACTTAATCTATCTATATGTTAAAATTCATGCTGCGCCTATTTTGAAGAAGTTTTATAGACATCATCAGATTTATTCTTCTGATAAGCTATGTGACCCCTATAGAAATGGGCCTTTAGCAAAATTATTAATTACTAGTGGACGCCCCCGACTCCGTCCGCGTGGACTACAGAAAAAACAAAATGACGAAATTGTCCGGGATAAAAACATTTTCCTGGAATAAAAAATAGACTATATGTTTAGTGGGACCTGTCACAATATATTCCTGAAAACTGCATCGTATTTTGGACTATGTTGTCAACACGGAGGCGCTGCTGCCCACCTCCCGGAAACCCTTAATCGCATCGTACGATACCCACGGGCAGACATGGGGTGGTACGAATTCTACTCTGCCGGCACCACGCGGCCAGATAGTTAATATATAGATATATATATATATAGATATAAATATAGACAGATAATATATTTTAGTACATAATATTTATTTGCTATTCGCTCTTTATTTACAAAATAAAATAAATTAATACACCTTCTTATTTCAAAGGATTTACTTGATTTTAACATCTCCAAATCAACCAGCATCGCATGACAAAAACAGAGTCAGCCGTCACGCGCAGCGCAATATCGCTAATTCGGGCAATTCAGCGCATTTGATGTGGTCCCAAGCCCGTTGGCTAATTAGTGGACAAACGCTCACTAATTACACGCTAATGTTCTACTGAACGCTGCTTGCGGACCACTCTCGTGTTTACATATGTTCCGCGGTGTTTTCACGGTACGGTTTTGATAATTTTCATTCAAATTCATGGTAATTATCTTTTGCTTCTTCTTCCTCTTCCTTGATGTGGTAAAGTCTATTTGCATGATGTTTGTGCTTGATATATCTGTACAATTATAAGATACTGACAATTAATTTATTAAACTAATGTTTTAGTAATCTGATGCAGGTTTCCTGTCCTTTGTTTCTGGTATTTTTTGGTAATTTGTCCTGTGCTGATGCGGGACTTCACTAGAATAAATCAGTTTCATCTTTTTTCCTGCATGCCGTATGAGTCGACTAAGGAGCGCGGGCATTCTCTCAGGTGGGTCGCTAACAACTTAGCAGTGATCATTCTAAATAATTCTAAATAATATCTGTCCCCATATCCTAAACGCAGCTTCGCAGTTCTGGCTGCTCCTTTTCAGTACCACAGCGATATGAATATGTACGTATGTCTAAAATAGAAGAAAATCTAGTTTGATCCACAATTGTTTGATCTCTAAAGGTATATTTACTGAGTTAAATACGAATACTATGTGGTATCTATCCACAAATCCTGTTATACCCATACAATCCCGACGGGTTTTGCCAACAGTTATAAACAAGATTTGAAATTGTCGTTTAAAATGCAAAATGGCAATGATAGCAGTAAACTGTAGTTATCTAGCCTATCTCGCTTATCTGACGATAAGCAAACGAACGGAATTGCAGATTTGTTTGCAAATATATCAGAATAATGAACTTGAGATATTATTTTCGAAGCATTAATATTGTGCCTACCTTTTTTAGTGAGTATTTCTGAAGGATAGTGGAGTCCATTGTGGCCGAGTTCAACTGAAATGTTAAAAAAAAGTTGAGTGGACACGGTTTTAAGTGACATTTTATGTAGAAACAACTAACTTTAAGGTCTGAAATTGTCATCAGAATGCCGAAGGAAATAAAAGTATACCTTCATAACTGTACTTACCATATTTTTTCTCATGCAGCATGTAATCTAGTAAAATATAAAGTTTTTATCTAATTATTTCCATATTATTACGAATGTTTCCTAAAAACTGGCATATTTCTTGCCTATTTGTCAACTTAGTTTAAAAATACTTCCACCCCACAACAAACTTAAGTTCTAATTACAGTTTCAACAATTCAAATAATTTCCTTTAAAAATGCTTTTCATTACCTCTAATTAGGATTCCCCAAAAAGCATACTTTCCATTGAACCATAAATCATAATTAGAAATATCACACGTGTACCGTATTATTTTAATTAATAACTTCTTGGTGTATATTTCTTCTATAATTATGTATGGTATAATAACTTCGGGTCTCTTAAAACAAGATATTTTGATCTATAATATCAGTGGTATTAAGGGGGCTCATAAGGGCTTTGAAAGAATGTGTATGAGCCCTGTGAACGGACACATGTCTCCAATTACTCGTCGAATCTTAATGGCCGTGTGAAGCTGTAGTTTTGATGATTGCTTGAGGTTTAACAAGAAAGAATTGGGATTATTTCCTTTTGTTTTTTGCTTGAATTTTATTGTCAGATCTAAAAAAAAAAACAGTTTTAAGTCCCAGTTGGGCAAGTTCTCTACTATATTCCAACCGATAGGGTAGCCAGAACTACAGGATCGCGAAAGAGATCTTCTAGCCACGTTTTGTGTCAACACTTTAGTTGTTAATCAGTGTTTAATGCCGTTAAAGCTAAAGAGTAAGGTGTACAAGACCGTAATTCGACCTGTCGTCTTGTATGGATTTTAATGCAGGTCCGTAAAGAAGAAGGATGAAAATCGACTGCATGTAAGCGAGATGAGAATGTTGAGATGGATGTGTGGAGTTACAAGAATGGATAAAATAACAAATGAGTATATAAGAAAAAGTCTGAAAGTTGCGCCGATCACAGACAAGTTACGAAGTAACCGTCTGTCTTGGTACAGGCATGTAAAGCGACGGGATGAAAGGCATATTTTACCGAGAGCATTGTGTATGAATGTCGATGGATATAAAGGACGAGGTAGACCAAAGAAATGTTGGGTGGACTGTGTGAGAGAGGATATGCGTGTTCTGGGAGTGAGCAATGAGATGACGGATAATAGGGATGAATGGAAGAAAAGTACATATTGCGCCGACCCCCGATAAATGGGAACAGGGCAGGAAGATGATGACTTTAGTTGTTAAAATTCAGTGACAAGATTCTAGCTAATCGCCTGATAGAACGTCCCACAATTCTTTAGTTGACTCTAACGATATGCACGGAAGGAGATGCAGCTAAGTTCTCTATAGAGGATCATATACATATAATTCCAATTTTTATTTCCCTTCTATTATACCCTATATAGTTATATTAGTTATAAGCGGTGATAGCCCAGTGGTTAAGACGTGCACCTTCCAAGCGGGAGGCGTAAGTTCGATCCCAGTCACGGGCCTGTACCAATGAATTTATTTCATGTACAGATTTTAATGTTGCAAAATTGTCACTTAGCTCGTGCCTCAAAAAGCACGTAAAACCGTTGGACTATGAGAGTGGGGGAATAGAGAGTGCATCTGTGTTTGCGCACACACTTGTGCACTATAATATCTCCTGCGTACCTGGTCAATCTCCGTAGAGATTGGTCGCCTTGGCCGAAATACGGTCGGAGATCATCATCATCATATATTTATTTACTTAGAAAAAACTGTTTTAGATATATAAAGAATATTATATTTTATATTTGTTCCCCAAAAAACATTAAAACAACCTGCGTATAATCTATGTACATTCAATTTGTCGAAATTCAAAATTCAATTCATAACCCTACTTTTGAGTGTTGTCACATTTAAAAAGGTGTAGCCTGCTCTCCCTCTGAAAATACCCTATCTATTAAAAAATCAACATGTCACCTCGTTATTAATAAATAAATGGCCACCCTTTTGGGCAAGCAATTTCCGTTATTTCACGCCGTACCTTTCATGGTCTGTAATCCGGATTTTAATTTTAAACGGTAAAACTTTGGGTCTAAAAATAATTTATTTTTTAGGAAGTGCTCAAAATTTAATATATATTTATGATTGAACTTTGTTATCATAGTATGCAATTTTTGTTAATTTGTTCTGTGCTAATACAGGGCTTCACTAGAATATATCAGCTGTATGTCCGTCCGTGCATGTCGTAAGAGTCGACTAAGAAACTCAGGCATTCTCTCAGGCGATAAGCTAGCAACTTATTATTAACGTCTGTCCCTGCTGTGCTTAATGTGGCTCTGGGCTCTTCTTTGTGATCTTGAATTTCTGGTTTCCCTATTTCAGAACACAGCTGTATTTAGTATCTTTGTATGTATTAATTTATCTAAGATGTAAGTATCTTTATTCAATCATGCAATTTAAAAATACATACAACTTTTTTTTTGAAATTTCTATTACTACTGGTACAAATTGAAAATCTAACCATAGCCATAATATATACCTACCTATATATAGGGGAGATAAATAAATCTCTTCGCCGGCCGTTCCGCTGGCGAATCGAAAGGTGGTGCAATTAAATCCTGCAGATTAAATGTACTCCATCCATTTGTGGTCTTCCTTCGTCTATGGTCTGGTATAAATTCATAAGAATCGCGGGCAACTGGAACATGAAATAATTTTTGAAAATGGGACCTTTTGCTGGGAGCTGATATCGTTAACAGATGATTTCCCGGAATGGGGTAGCCAGAACTGCAAGAATATAACAGAGAGCTCACAGCCACGTTATCATAGCGGGGACAAATGTAAATGATCAGTGGCATGTTGCTAGATCATCGCCTAAAAGAAATCCTGAGTTCCTTAGTCGACTCTTACGACAGTAAAAGCTCATGCTGAAGCAGAAACTTTTGTTGTTTCGGAACTTGGTTTACTCGGGATCATTGTCGAAATAGATGGTCTAGATTTTTGTAAAAATCCAGCAACACACATAGTAGGTACACTAGGTAGGCAAATGGTTGATATATTCCGCTATATTTCATGGCTTGATCTAATATTGCAAGCAATGTCCGATGGCTAAGTAATTAATGCTTTGATGTTACTATCTTAAGTATAAATCCAGCTACAAGGAGCTGAAGAATTGGTACTGCAATAATAAAAATTGGGGGTAATTCAATTAAATATCAAAACACCTTAGGCAAAAGACTAAATAGAAAGCAAGACATAGAAAAGAAAATATATTTCTCGGTCGATTATTCTTAGTTAAGTGACGGCCGATTTGTGTAGTAGGTAGTGACCCTGCCTGCTACGCCATAGGTCCTGGGTTCGAATCCCGGTAGGTGCAAACATTGATATGATGAATATCGATGTTTGTTTTCGAGTCATGGATGTTTCTATACTTATCTATATATTTATATACCGTTGCTTAGTACCCATGACACAAGACCTTAGGGATCTTAATGTGGGACTAGGTTAAAGTGTTGTGTAGTGTGCGAATATTTATTTATTTATTATAAAAAAAAAAAACAAAAAAAACAGTTAAATTAAGAAAGTTGTTGGTATTAAAATTATCAAAAAATCTTTTTAATACATAACGCATTTAATACAAAACATTAACAAAATAATAATAAGAATCTCACCATCTTTGCCATTCTAAATCTTTGTACATAGTTAAGTTCTTTAACACGATATAACCATGTAGCGGAGTCTATCGGAGGCTGGACAAAACCACAGTCAAAGACAAACCCTAGAACGCGACATTGAAGTTTTTCACATTGATTGGAATAACATGAACCAAAAAATCTGTTTTCACTATGTCGATAAGCATATATATATACCTATACTTATTTTTAAGTCGGGACCAAATTTTCATCAGGCTATTATACCTTATTTTATTCTGCCTGATAAGTAAACGTAGTTTCTCATGCAAATACTATAATTTGTCATGCTATTTTTATCGCTCCTTTTTATAAAACAAATTGTTATAATTCCATAAACACAGTAAATGAGGAAAAACTTGCTATTCAGGTTGTTATGTGAAATTGGCATAACATTTTGCTGCAGAATTTGCCCGCAGCCGGGGGCTATTCGAAATGGACTCTTGTCAAAGTATATGTAAACAAAGAGCTGGTATATAGGTAAAAGTGTAGGTAGATAAGAAGCACAAATATTTTGTCTTAAACTTAAAGAATAAACATATTAGTATATAATACCTAGGAACATTAGGTGAATATATCTTAATCTGTTCATCGTCAAATTCTGTATCTAGAAAAAGCGACGTCACAAGCACATGTTCTATTACTATTTAACGTGAATTAGTATGAATTGATAATTTACATCGTTTGATTGATAATAATTCACGAAATAAAAAGCGTGAAGTAGTGTAGATAACTTTACTCCGAGATGAAAATAGAACTTTTTAATGGAAAAGTCACAATTTAAAGTCAGACTGAGTAAAATTATGGATTTTTCTTAAAAAGACCGAGGAAACCTAGAAACATCAAGAGGTACAAAAAACATTCCTCACACTAACCTATACTAACACAAAAATGTAAAGAAGACATTATTTAACAAGACTAGAAACCCAATACAGGCTACCTATAAAGAAAACATTACTTTTAAACCAGCAGAAACCTAAGACAGCTATGGAGTAGCACTTCTACATACCTTATTCATTGCCTGAGGCCAGTGTCACTATAACATAGTCCTTTATCGTGATTGATACTACTTGTCGGCGGCTGTCGCGGCGGTCGACACATGCTAATTTATGCTAAATCCACCACCAACATAAACAACAACTGACTAAGCAAACATAGCTTGTAACTAACCAAAAATAAGGTCCAACAACACTGCAGAAATAACTTTGCACGATGGTAATCAGAATACCGCTGTCCGTGTAAATGTACCCGTTAAGTATGCAAAGCTTTTTAAATCCTATTGAATTTGTTTTTGCGTGTAAAGGTAATTCGTATTAGTTTGGACGATGAGTGTCCTCTATGTTTTAAATTATCTGTGATGTGATTATATATGATGAATAATCCTATTATAATAATTTTAATCTGTAATCTGAAAGTTTGTGAGAATGTAAAGGAATCTTAACAGTTATGTACCTTTTATAGTTTATAGTGTAGGGTCAGGCAAAAAAAGTATACTTACATAAAAGCAATGGCCGTTACAAGAGGCTCAGCACTTAATAATGTTGTTAAGGCTCTACGAAGTTCCGTCAATCGTGGTTATTTATATCTAATTCTACTCATAACCTTAGTATTCTTTATCGTACACATAAACTGTAAGTTGTAAAAGAAATAGGCGACATAAACCTTTTGACATACAATAACATGGTGTATGTTATCGGTGGTAACTTTGAGAACTAAAATTGTTACTAATTTAAAATCTCCATGATGTGTAAAATTAATATCATCCATAAAAATAATATTGGATAACAGTTCTTTTTTACTTACGCTTGACCATAACGCGCCTGATGGTAAGCACCGTTGCAGGCTAAGATGGAGCACGATTGCCTAAAAGAAACCGGCCCCCTTATTACCTAACTAGAAAAGCAAAGCTATAGCGAAAATTTTACAAAAATCGCTGATTGCTTGTCAAATTCGTATTACGTAAAATGAATTTCAAAGGAACTTTGACATTTCAAGGCGAATATTGTACAATTTTCGCTATCGCTTTGCTTCGGCTTTGCTATTGCTTCTACGTAATCAGGGGGCGGTTCACTATCGACTTGAAGACCACAAGATTATAGTTCATGGGGAACAGGGATTCAGGCAGGGAGTTCCACAGCTTGGCCGTTCGCACTATGAATGTAGAAGCAAAAACGCTTAGTACGAGTTTTCGGCACTTCAACTGTGAACCGGTGTTGCCTTGATGTTTCTCTGGTCATCCGGTGGTAGAAGGGTGCTGGGGGAATTAGGTCGTGAAGTACCAACGCACACTCCCCGAGAGACTTGCAACTTTACGTCGATGTTCTGTTAGAATTTTCCAAAATACCTTCATAAAAAGCGAAAATAAATTCAGATGTTATAATAAAACATTCTGGCTATAGAAAAACAAGGTCAATTTCAATAAATAATTCCCGGTTATTTTCAATACAGGAGCACTCGTTTCTGCCCAGTGACCCGGACTCCCTTTCAGGCGAAATATGTTTTTATCCCGATCCCAGCAATAAAGAAAGATTAATATTTCGCATTAAGATTCAGATGTTTCCTTATTTCGAGATCTGCTACTTTGAATATTGGAATTTTGTTACTACGGCTTTTTATTTATGTAGCTAGAACTGCAAGATCATAAAGGAGATCTCACAGCCACGTTTATCACAGCTGGGACAGATGTTAATGATCGATGAGAAGTTGCAAGCTTATCGCGCGAGAGTTCCCGAGTTTCTTATTCGACTCTTACTGCATGCACGGACGGAGATGCAGCTGCCCCCCTAGCATTACCACGCGTCGTGGATATCGTATCGAACGATATCGTATCGTCTCTATACAAAATTCAGAATGGCGGCTATATTTATCGTATTTGGATAGGCTAAATGTCGATAAATCGGTTTATCATATAATGTTGCGCAGGTCATGCTACTAGAGGTGAGGTATTATAGTGAAGCTTAGCATCAGGGTTGCGACGCTAAAACACAGTGTAGTGGGCTCGGCCTAATTAGTTCCATAAAAAACTATATATGTACTTGTAACTGCAAAAAACTAGCTTTTCATATATGAATACATCTGTCTTAGTTAGATGTATAGAGCTGGCATCCAATTCCAAAGTTGTACACCCTGAAGCGGTATTACGCTTCCCCATCACCGATCGCGAAACAACCAAAGTACCATTAACTTTAAACTGCAAACAACTAATTAGGAACAGGCATTTCTAGTTCACAGCGGCGGCTCCTAACTCGTGTCATTAACACCTGTAACTGCATACTGCGGGACCCTAATTCATTAGGTTCGACGACGCGGGTAATTCGAAGGCTTGCATCTGAAGCCTTATTCTGATGGGCAAGTTACGATTATAATGTGAATTACGCTTGTTAGGTCACTTTCACTTCGTCAATGTACTCGTATTTTTGATAGTGACAATGTTTATGGCCTGTAAGGTATACATACGAATACATATACAGACGGCTGTTATGTCAAAATTGCGGTAAGCCAAACTGCAGGATTGCGAATGAGATCCTCCAGCCGCGTGTAGCAGGCTAGACGTAAATGCCAAATCCAGTAAACTTAATACAGGGGCGCAATTATTGAAAATTTTTGAGCCGAAACGCAACCACTAACGAACCGTGAACGAATCGCGGTGCGAAGCAATATTATACTTGCCGCTTGAGTATTAAGGTATATTTTAGCATGCATCGGTCGCAAGTGTGACAGAATAAAAACAAATATCTGTTTCGTGCTGAAATGTGTCTAAATACGTCACCATAAAGTAATGATTGCTTTGTTTTGAGCGTCTACAACGGTTCCAATTCGGCTTCGTTCCAACTCGCGTCTATTCAAGAATTGCACCCCAGATGTAGAAGAATAAAATTAGTTGTTTCAATGGATTTCATTACACTTTTATTACAATCCTCAATCACTGGGTACTACCTACTATCAAGCCTAAAGAAATATAAGCACCTACAATTATTTTATAAAAGCTTAACTTATAATTTATAATATTCGTTCTTATGTATTCAAATTTATTTATGGCATTTTTTCTATTCACCCATATAAAATAATACATATAATACCAAATTGTATCTACGTTGAATAGTTTTTCCTTTATATAACTGACTCTTAATCGGTACCATGGAGCCTCGTCATCCGGTAAGAAAACACGACATAAAAAACCAAGCATACAAACTAGATATTATAAATTTTATACCATACTTAACGAGTCTATATTAACGTTTAGTGACACTTAAAGCCTAGCCTCCGACGAGTTTCTAGTTTCTCTACGACACGAAATTATCAGCTATCTATTAGAATAAGGCGCCCGAAGTAAGTGCAGCGTGAAATACGGCAATTACCTCAAGAGCACCATGTCACACATCCTGCTTACACTCCAGTACACTAGTGATGGGGTAAGGGTTATCGATAAAGATTATCTGATGTGATATTCTATCGATATCAGCAGAAACAAGGTGTGGAGATAAGTTTAATTTCAGAATATTTGAAATTTCAGCATTAGTTTTTATACCTAGTATCCCCAAAGAGGTTAAGAAGAAGTAAGCAAATCATATACTAACTTTTTAGCAGTTAGTCTATTAAGTTTCATGCGGTATAAAGTGCGCTTTGTGCATAAATATTACAATCTAGAGACTGGTAACGGATTCATCAGAAAATAGTAAAAATGTTAATCAAAAAGTGGCCAATTGATCGATTTCTCATTGGAAACTAGTACAGTGTAATAGCTTCTATCTCATATCATCATGGAAGTTATCACACAGTAGTAGGTTCAATCGATATCGATAAAATCTTCATAGTTTCTTGCCTAGTTTTCTCGCAGAGTTGTAGCGGCACTCGGCTCAGTTCAGCCAGTCCTCAAACATGGCTGCGGTCTAATGATCCTGCTTTCAGCTAAAAGCCGAATACTTGTTATGAAGATAGAAACTAATGCCTTTCTTTTCTTTGCGTTTGCCAAATGAAAATTATATATACATGAATGAATATTATATATACATACGGCTGTATTACCAAAAACTGCCAAATAGTGGAGGAGATTTTATGTCAGCTATTTTGGCTGTAAGTTGATTCGTCAGTCATATAGGACAACGCATTTTATATGTATATTATTTTATTTATATTATATAGGTATATAAGTAAACTTTAGAATTTCCGTTTCCATGGAAACTTTGGGAAATTCCTTCGAAGTGGACTCGCTTTATAAAAATAGATGACAAACCAATCTTATTCAAAAAGCTCCTTAGCAAAACTGTTCTATTCTAAACACAGCATAGCAACTACAGTAACGTCAATATACATTTACATTATATGACTCCACTTCAAACACCTCAACCGAAAATATAGCTTTATGCCTAAAAAATAGATTTCCATTTTGTATAAGAAATTCCTCCCATCATAATATCGCTACCTTCCACGATCTAATTTCCCATTCATCGAACGGCGTATTTCTTACAAAAAACCGCATTATTTTTACAATCGCAAAAACTGTTATCCCTGTAGGTTTAAGGATGAAATTGACATAACTTGATGTAATAAAAATTCGATACAAAGGCTTGTTTCTTTTTTCATTTGAAAGAATCCCTTGGCTTTAAATCGAAAATATTGGATTAAGATAAAAACGTGATTTATCTACGAACGATTAGGTTTCAAGATGTTTTTCACGAATAATGCTGATTGAAGATTGTTTTTTTTTTCCAGTAAAATATTATCTTTAATAGATGTATTTGTTAATTTTAGAAATGCCAACAATAGGTAGGTACCTAAATGTATTTGATACTAGCAGTACGAGTATAAATGAATGATCATTTTATTTCATGCTTAGTTTAGTATAATTACGTAGCTAAAAAGTAAAGTATGTACTTACAGACAAGTAATTTCAAATTAATAATCATCACCTATCTAACTATTTTCCATTGAGAAGGGACAATATCATTGTATTTTCTTCAAATCTTCCAACTCTTTACTCACTCCTAGCACGCCATGACAGAATATTGACGCGTAAGTTTAAGGCTCGAGCACACCGAATGCGTATGCGTGCACATAAGCGTAGACGTGCACGTACCTGTGAGTTTAATGTATGGAACTGTCACCGCTTGACGTCTACGCATACGCATCCGGTGTGCTCGAGCCTTTAAGCTTCTGTTACCTACTGTAATTAACTTTTGTACTTCCATAATCCCATTAAATATATTTGTATATAAGTGTATTTTCCCTTGTATAAGGCTTTATAAACTTTATCAATATCAGTTACAAATTAACCAGCGAGAGCTATAAGAAAAACTCCCGCAAACTCCGGCCAACTTTTAATCCACACACAGTCGGGTAATCATTTAATTAGGTGGCGCGAAGTTAAAGAGTTGGTGCGGATCTGTGGGATTAAGTATCGTTGGAAACACATTTGGCCCAACTTGCCAATGGCATTTGATCAAATTGTTTAAGACGCCGCCAATAGGAAAAAAAATACAACTACCTAGTAACATACTTTACCAATGTGTTTCATTAGCGGTTGAGCTAGACTGAGGAATATAATAGGCTAGCGACCGCTCGGGACTTTTTCCGCATATTTAATACATTCATGTATATGAATAGCTTATACATCTTCTGATGTATTTCACATTTATCATATTAGTGGAATAGAGGGAGGTTCATGTCTCGCAGAAATCAGAATTTTATTGTAATTATGACAATGCATATTTACTTCATCAAACGTTGTCATTTAGCAATACAATAATTTTGAATTGGACCCAACATTGGTAGATTGGCATAAGACTGGACAAACGTTATTATCCAGTAAGTCGTGTTGGATCAAAAGGATTACCGTCGGATGACAGCCTACACAATTTACCACCAACTTTTATTTTAGTGGCTTCTTTTAGAAATACTACGAAATGTGTAATAATATATCTTGTACTGATGCGGGCCTTTACTAGAATACAGAAGACACATATCCTTCGATGTATGTCATCATGATGATGATCTCCGATCGTATTTCGGTCAAAGCAACCAATCTCTACGGAGATTGGTCAGGTACGCAGGAGATATTATAGTGCACAAGTGTGTGCGCAAACACAGATGCACTCTCTATTCCGTTACCCTCATAGTCCGATGGGACGGAAAGCCGACACGACCGGAGAGAGATCAGGCGCAGGACCAACGGTTTTACGTGCTTCCCGAGGCACGAGCTAAGTGAAAATTTTGCAACATTAAAATCTGTACATGAAATAAAATCGTTGGTACAGGCCCGTGAATGTATGTCATAATAAGTCGACTAAGGAATTCAAGGGCGTACCTTTAGGCGATGGGGTATCGACTTGCCATTAATCTTTTATATGGCATCACTGGCCCCAGCTATGATAAACGATTCGGCGGGAAAAGCTGGAAGGGTGCAGGTGTAATTTTCTTGTGAAAATCAAAAATTATTTGTAAATGGTTTGCATGTGTCCGTAAAGTGATGTTTTCTGGTAGATAAGTTATATTTTGATTACTTGTGATGTGAATCTAGTGCGTGTGCATGGTTTTATACGCAGGTAAGCTGAGTAAAACTTTAGCCGGAATACGATCTCTTCATGGGCCCATGTAAGTTGTTTCTGCAATTATTTTTAATTTTGACTGGCTTTACAATTGTTCTTGAGGATTTTCCCGACGTTTCCATTCATAATCATCATTATCATATATTCATTTCTTTGAACAGAATTCATTTTTCTAGACAATGATTAGGCTGTATGGGCTTAGTTCCCCTTGCCTTTCCTTCGGGATAAACTAAACAAAAAAAACTATGATAAACGTGACTTCAGGATTCTGCTGTTCTGTCTTTACCATTCTATGAACACCCGTGTGTGTATTATTAAAATTTATTGCTGTGTTTATCTACATTGTTAAGTATTTATTTTCTTGAAATAAAAACTACAGATTTACCCATCATATACAGGGTGTAACAGAAAGGGTATGTTAAGCGAAAAGCTATGTAAATAGCCCATTATAGAGATCCTATTTCCAAAATTTCAGACTCAAATTCACATTTTTATTTTTCCAGATAGTATGAAGAATTCCGAAACAACTCTGATACAATCTTGAAAAATAAAAATGTGATTTCGAGTCTCAAATTTTGGAAATAGGATCTCTATAGTGGGCTATTTACATAGCTTTTCGCTTAAGGGGTTAGGCCAGTATAGAATTTCCCAAAAATCGATTTTTTTTTTTTGTTTCAAACGATTCCCTAGAATCTGAAGAATGATATCCCGAAAGATTATGGCCGGGAAATATCGCTCAGGCCGGTATTTTTTCAGCAATGTGCAGCGGCAGCGCCCCCGCTTTTTTTATATCGGTAATAAATATCTTTATGTACATAATTGTAAACTCCTCTATACATAAATGTATATCTGTACATAAATGTATAGATATACAGAAAGCACGGGCTGCTGCTCACCACCCATGAAATTCTGGTCTAAGTGCTTGTTTTTCAAAGTAGCGTACAAGGTCGCCAGGTGGCGGGGCGGCAGCCTTTTTTACCGACCGGAGCGAGGGACGGTATTTTAGCGAACTAGAGTAGAACTTGGCCGCACCCATAACTCGAACAATTTGCAACCAATTCACTTTAAATTTTCACTAGATCTTTAAAAATACATTGTCTGAAGAAGTACGTAGGATTTTTTGTTTATATAGCATAGCCCATTTGTTATACAAAATTTTCTGAAGATTTTTTTGCGAATTTTGCAAGTTTGACTTCAAAAGTGCGCCAATCGGCGAAAAATCAATATATGAGAAAAACCCTATGTACTTCTCTAGCTGTTGTTATATACAACAACACAAAATTCAGTGACTCATCAGAATTGAAAATTTACAGGAGCTGATAGTACGGCCGTGGATCCTTCCATAAGAGAGAGGTCATCTGGGAAACTGTGCACAGTCGCAATTTCTAATTACACTGTTCTATAAAAATTATGGTTTACAGTCAACCATATGTACAATAAACTTGTTCTTAAGTAAAATCAATTGACTTTATATTTTCCCTGGAAAAAAAATCACAACTCAGACTATTTTTGCACCCTGTAGAGTGGCCTAACCCCTTAATATACCCTTTCTGTTACACCCTATATACCTACCATTAATAAAACAAAAAGAAACCAACGTACCTACGCAGAAAATGAATGTCTAAAACAATTTATTTCCCAAGAGAAGGACCGAACTGAGCTCGATTCCTTCATTCGTTCATTCATTCCTTCAATTAGTGAGTGATTGACAGAACCATTGGTGCCGAGACAAGGGTTGTTCTTATTTATTTCTTATATTATCTTTATATCCACTTTGTTTTTTCCTAAAGTTTAGTGAATTTTAGAAACGATCTAATATCATCAAGAACTATCGAGCTACACATAATATAAAGAAACTGACAGACTCATAGTCATACAAATTTAAGTAAAATGTCCATTTAATGAACTAACCAACCAGAATTAAATGGAAAAAAATAGAAAAATATATGTAAGGAAATCTTTCTTCGGAATCATTCCTAGTAGATGTTCGGACTCTCCTTAAAAAAGTATCCAAGTCAGACAGGAGCTCGGACATACTTTTATTTAATTAGACTGTGATTGACAAGAACGTTCCCAGTCCAAGGGGCTTTGAAATTACTGAGTTTACTTCACTACGCTTCAGAGGGTATTCAGATACAATAGGAGGGAACATTAAAAATCAAGTAATAGACCGATACTTTTTAAAGGCTCTATAAGCTATCTCAGAGATATCCGAGATATTTTAATTAAACTATATCGACAGTTGTAATAGAGGAAAATTACCTACTTAAAAGCGAGAGGTAATCAATTTATCACTATATTTTTTATGTGTGTAATGTATTTAAAAATTTCGTTATTTTTGAACCGATTTCAATAGATAGAATAGTGGAACTGCTTAGGCTCTACAGTAAGCTCGAGTTTTCGCGGATAGGGGGTGAAGTCACTTGTCTTTTTGAAAAAGTTGTAAATTATTTACATATTTACACGTATATCCTTTTTTCTCATTATTATCCGATCATTCAATTCAATTTAAGTTTTCTAGTCCATTGTATTCGAATCTATGTACTCTTTGATAAAGCCAATTTTAATGCCACAGCAACAGGGATTTGTGAGAAATAAATCCACTACAAGTAATCTGCTGGAATATAAAAACTATCTATGCTGTGCATTCGCTCAAAGGAAGCAAGTGGATTCGATTTATACTGACTTTTCCAAGGCATTTGACAAGGTCAATCATACAATCCTTTGCCGCAAGCTTGCGGGCTTCGGCATTCATGGAGATCTGCTTCGCTGGGTAGAATCGTACTTGCACAGGAGAAGTCAGCTTGTGGCCATAAATGGGATCACTTCTTCCCCGGTTGTGATTACGTCTGGCGTCCCGCAGGGCTCCCATGTTGGACCTCTCTTCTTCATAGCTTTCATTAATGATGTAATAAAACGACTAAAGTGCCCGTGTTTACTCTATGCTGACGACTTGAAGGTTTTCCGTACGGTGGAAAGTGCCAGTGATGCACTGTTGCTCCAGCAAGACTTGGACTGTATTTCAGACTGGTGTGTTAGCAACTGCATAGTTTTGAATATAAATAAATGTTTTATTATATCTTTCACAAACAAGAAAGTCAAAGCCCTGCATAACTACTCACTCAGAGGACAGATGCTTAACCGATCATCAGTTGCAAGGGATTTAGGAATATATTTCGATGAGAAACTAACGTTTCACAATCATTACGACCACATTGTCAACAAGAGTCTGCAGTTGCTTGGCTTCATCGTTAGAATCTCTAGAGATTTTAAGAATCCTAGCAGCCTCTTACGCCTTTACTACTCTCTGGCGAGGAGCGTTTTGGAATATAACTCTGTTGTGTGGTCACCGCATTATTCTATTCATATTTCTGCCATTGAAAAGGTCCAGAAAAAACTTTTAAATGTCTTAAGTTACAGATGCGGCACTGCAAGACGGATTCGCTCATACGATGACAGACTTCTTAAGTTCAAGATGACCTCGCTCGAGGTTCGCCGGGAGTATCTCGATCATATGTATCTACACAAAATTATACACTCTTCTGTGGACTCCGCTCTGCTGATTTCCCACATTAACTTTAAGATTAGGTATAGAGCTAGGAATCCCAGTCCTAGGCCATTTCAACTACAGATCTACCGTAACAATACCTCGTATTATAACCCCATTGTCCGTTTCTGTCGTCAATATAATGATCTGGTCGCAAATCACCGAAATTGCATAGATATATTCAATTGTAACTTTAATAGGTTCTCCACATCTGTAAAATCCGCTCTTTTCAATAATTTGAATGCCTAGATGGCTTTGTATTAATCAAATTATATTTTTTGTGTTTTCCGAGTTCATTATTATTATAATTTAAGTGTAAAAATAAATTGTGTAATCTGTGTACTCAAGCTTTGGAGTGCAGTTTAGTACTATAATTTATTGAAATGATGTTGCGTTAAACGTTAACTGTACTCTGTATTTTGTACGTGTAAATAAATAAATAAATAAAAATAAATTTAACACTTTTATTTCAATCAGAATTTTTTTGTACGGATGGTTTCAACCAAAAGGGTCTGTCGTATGTCATTAGCAACAAAAAGTTTAGGTCCATTTAAACGTTTCCTAAAACACGTAACCTGTTAAGTAACCAAACAACACCTTTTAAAACGCGAGCCAAAAGAGAAAAGCTTCTATTCTTCCGACCCAAGATTAGAAGGTCCAGTAACATAAGGTATTCACATTTTAATCTTACCCCATTTATAAGGGAACACAATTCACCACCGAACCCTTTCTGGCGTCAGCTTTTTTAACTTTTTTTTCTGCAATTTTCGTGGTTGAGGAGTTAAGAAAGTGTATATATTTAAAAGTCAAGGTTGTTAATGTATGTTTATATAGTTTGTTTTATAATCTTTTCGGGTTTGATTATTAGAAATACTTACATGGTATTTTTTTGTTATTGTGTACGTATTGATAATGAAAAACTTTATTTTATTTTTGTAGAAAGTTAATAGTTACCGAGTTCAGTATGATATTGTGATATCACGTGATATTTATGTTTTAAAACTTACCGACATATACATTCGGGCGTGTTCCCGAAATGGTATAGCTTGAACTAATGTAAAAATTGCTATGTATATTGTTACACTCGATGAGTAAAATTATATTGATTCTGTATACAGCTATAAGACCACTGTACTTACATACAATTTAACAATAAATAAATAAGACAAATCCAACGAGCTCAAACTCAATGGGTTTACTAAAAGGCAGTCTAGGGTTACATCTCCTATCTTCGAGCCTTAACAGCAGACCAGCTCAGTGGTTCCAGACGACATTAGTGTTTCAAATGTCAGATCCCACATATGCTTGCAAGCAAACTAAGCGTGTAATATTCCTATCACACCTAACAAACGACCTGATGACCTTGAAGACCTGAATCGATTTCCACCAAACATAGCTAAGAACACTCTCGACTGATAAACCTTTCAAACAAAAAAAAACCGCATTAGAATCTGATCATCCGTTTGGAAGCTACGATGCCACACACACACACACACACAAACACACACACACACACAAAGACAGAGATACGTCAAACTTATAACACCCCGTCGTTTTTGCGTCGGGGGTTAATAAAATACATGTTAATAAGTTGCCAGTTTATCGCATGAGATAATACCGGAGTATCTATGCTTTTAAACGTAGATAGTTATTCCAAGTGGACATAAACCTCCTGAACCACGAACTTTTTCAATCACTAACAAAGTAAAATCAACTAGTTTAATATCATGCTATTCATACCTACCACCGAAAATTCGCTGTTCCTTTATTGAAGTTAGTGAACCAAAACTGTGCCATTTTATCCTTTTTTTTCTTGTCCCGGGTAAAGTACGGATATCCGATAGCGGTTAATTTATTTACTCACCGGGCCGGGGCAATTGACCCGGATATACTCGTATTCACTTTGAGTTCCCGATAGGTATACGGGTGTTCGGTTAGGTATAAAGTGTGTTCGGATATTCGAAGATAGTATTTGATGGACCCGGGTTTGTTGATTATTTGATTTGGGTTATTGAAAGATTAAATTATATGGTGATGTATATTTATTTTTATTGATTTTTCTCGAGGAATTGTTTGATTCATTTTGCTGCAGATTTTTTATTATTTATATTTGTTTTTGTGCTATATCATAAAATGTCTATACCACAGGGTTTTATATTTTAAATAATCTGTGGATTAATATAAATAGCAACTTGTCACTATAATTTACTGTCAGTTCTCGCTATGCTAAGGCCGTGGTATCTCGTTTATGATCCTGAAGTATATGTATGTATGTAATATAAGTATATCTCTAGTTTTTTCAATTATAAGTTTTTTTTTTTAAACTGGTAATCGGTCAATTGTTTAGTTTGGTAGTTTTCTGTAGGAGCTTTCTCTGATTTGACTTAATTATTTAAACGTCGAAGTATTTTTTTCTCGCGTTTAAAATCTTAATTTAGAAGAAATAACAGTTCATCTCCACTCTAAAACGGTGGTCGTTACAACTTTGAGAAAAGAAAACTTAAAAAGATTACAAAACTTTTATTGTTTACTACATGAAATTGTTTGGAGAAGAAATAAAGGGATTTTTCACGAAGACAAAATTGATATCAGTATGATTATCCCTGAACTTACGTAACAGTAATGGTTTTCTTAAAATGTCCTTACTCTATTTGTATAGCAATAGAGTTCAACTTCGAAGTAGAAACGCAGAGGTTATTGTTATCGCTGTAACTTGCGCTAAATCTTTGTAGGGTACGGATTAAAGTTTCAGCCCTTTGGGACGCAAATAGTGATTGAATTAGTTTCAAGTTTTCTATTTGAGATGAAAGTTAGGAAACTGAGCTATGTGATGTTTGGAAAATATTATGAGTACTTTGCCAAATAAGAATGTATGTGAAAAGATACTAGCTGAAAATTTACTGAAAGCATGAAATATAAATGTGAATATGGTTCAGAGATATCATCATCAGCCAATGATGATCATCATCATCAGCCTATTGCAGTTCACTGCTGGACGTGGGCCTCCCTCAGGACACGCCACAAGACTGCCATGGGGGGTATTTGCCCATAGTCACCACACTGGGCAGGCGGGTTGGTGACCGCAGTTTGTATTTCGGACTATGCTGTAAACACGGGAGGCGCTGCTGCACCTCCCGAAAACCCGATACCCACGGGCAGACATTGGTGGTATGAATTCTACTCTGCCGGCACCACGCGGCCAAGATATATATTTAAGTTATTTTATCAGAAACACGTACTTATAAAATTTAAACTCAAATGGATAACACATTTTTGTTAAGATTTTGAGTTAGAATAATATGTTTAGTTTATTAAATGTGTGTGAAGTTAGCACCGCCATTTTGGAAATTTAAAAAAATAATAGTTGTGCTAAATTGTGCTAGGCATGTGCTGACTTGTGCCGTAAATAAAATTTTAAAATATCAAAAAATTAAAAAGTTACAGGAAAAATAAAAAAAATATCACTAGCACCGCCATTTAGTAAAATTGATAAAATAACAAATGGATAAGTTTGTGCTAGGGCTGTGCTATACTGTGCCGTAAAGCAAATTTCGATAACGCTGATAGATTTTCAGAAAATCGCGATTGAAAAAAAATCGCAGCACCGCCATTTTGTCAAAATCGAAAAAAAAATAAATTGCTTCGATTCTGATTAAAATGTGCTAGAATGTGCTGCAAACGAAAAATCAATATCATAGACGGTTTATGAGAAAAACAAAATTGAACATTAAAAAATGAATATGCGATTTTAACGGTTTAAATTCACTTATTTGAAAAAACAAAAAATGTGCTAACTTGTGCTAGGCTAGTCTTCTAAAACTACGTTCGAATAACGAGAATAAATGTGCAATTTTTTCTAAAAATGAAAAAACAAAATTTTTTAAAAAAAAATTTTTGTTCGTACGAAGTTCCAAAAAATACCACAACTTGTGCTAGATTTGTGCTGCAGAACGCCGAAATCCATACTTCGATAAGTCAATGCGTTGTCGAGAAATTGCAGAAATAAAATTTTGGAACATAAAAGCGTCAAAATAACGGTCAAAATGCACTCATTTCAAAAAACAAAATATGTGCTAACTTGTGCTAGGCTAGTCTTCTATATCTACGTTCGAATAACGAGAATAAATGTGCAATTTTTTCTAAAAATGAAAAAACAATTTTTTAAAAAAAAAATTTTTGTTCGTACGAAGTTCCAAAAAATACCACAACTTGTGCTAGGTTTGTGCTGCAGAACGCCGAAATCCCCACTTCGATAAGTCAATGCGTTGTCGAGAAATTGCAGAAATAAAATTTTGGAACATAAAAGCGTCAAAATAACGGTCAAAATGCACTCATTTCAAAAAAACAAAATATGTGCTAACTTGTGCTAGGCTAGTCTTCTATATCTACGTTCGAATAACGAGAATAAATGTGCAATTTTTTCTAAAAATGAAAAAACAAAATTTTTTAAAAAAATTTTTTGTTCGTACATAGTTCCAAAAAATACCACAACTTGTGCTAGGTTTGTGCTGCAGAACGCCGAAATCCCCACTTCGATAAGTCAATGCGTTGTCGAGAAATTGCAGAAATAAAATTTTGGAACATAAAAGCGTCAAAATAACGATCAAAATGCACTCATTTCAAAAAAAACAAATATGTGCTAACTTGTGCTAGGCTAGTCTTCTATATCTACGTTAGAATAACGAGAATAAATGTGCAATTTTTTCTAAAAATGAAAAAACAAAATTTTAAAAAAAAAATTTTTTGTTCTTACGAAGTTCCAAAAAATACCACAACTTGTGCTAGGTTTGTGCTGCAGAACGCCGAAATCCCCACTTCGATAAGTCAATGCGTTGTCGAGAAATTGCAGAAATAAAATTTTGGAACATAAAAGCGTCAAAATAACGATCAAAATGCACTCATTTCCAAAAAACAAAATATGTGCTAACTTGTGCTAGGCTAGTCTTCTATATCTACGTTCGAATAACGAGAATAAATGTGCAATTTTTTCTAAAAATGAAAAAACAAAATTTTTTTAAAAAAATTTTTGTTCGTACGAAGTTCCAAAAAATACCACAACTTGTGCTAGGTTTGTGCTGCAGAACGCCGAAATCCCCACTTCGATAAGTCAATGCGTTGTCGAGAAATTGCAGAAATAAAATTTTGGAACATAAAAGCGTCAAAATAACGGTCAAAATGCACTCATTTCAAAAAAACAAAATATGTGCTAACTTGTGCTAGGCTAGTCTTCTAAAACTACGTTCGAATAACGAGAATAAATGTGCAATTTTTTCTAAAAATGAAAAAAAAAAAATTTTTTAAAAAAAATTTTTGTTCGTACGAAGTTCCAAAAAATACCACAACTTGTGCTAGATTTGTGCTGCAGAACGCCGAAATCCCCACTTCGATAAGTCAATGCGTTGTCAAGAAATTGCAGAAATAAAATTTTGGAACATAAAAGCGTCAAAATAACGGTCAAAATGCACTCATTTCAAAAAAACAAAATATGTGCTAACTTGTGCTAGGCTAGTAGTCTTCTATATCTACGTTCGAATAACGAGAATAAATGTGCAATTTTTTCTAAAAATGAAAAAAAACAATTTTTTTTAAAAAATTTCTCGACAACGCATTGACTTATCGAAGTGGGGATTTCGGCGTTCTGCAGCACAAACCTAGCACAAGTTGTGGTATTTTTTGGAACTTCGTACGAACAAAAATTTTTTTTAAAAAAATTTTGTTTTTTCATTTTTAGAAAAAATTGCACATTTATTCTCGTTATTCGAACGTAGATATAGAAGACTAGCCTAGCACAAGTTAGCACATATTTTGTTTTTTTGAAATGAGTGCATTTTGACCGTTATTTTGACGCTTTTATGTTCCAAAATTTTATTTCTGCAATTTCTCGACAACGCATTGACTTATCGAAGTGGGGATTTCGGCGTTCTGCAGCACAAACCTAGCACAAGTTGTGGTATTTTTTGGAACTTCGTACGAACAAAAATTTTTTTAAAAAATTTTGTTTTTTCATTTTTAGAAAAAATTGCACATTTATTCTCGTTATTCGAACGTAGATATAGAAGACTAGCCTAGCACAAGTTAGCACATATTTTGTTTTTTTGAAATGAGTGCATTTTGACCGTTATTTTGACGCTTTTATGTTCCAAAATTTTATTTCTGCAATTTCTCGACAACGCATTGACTTATCGAAGTGGGGATTTCGGCGTTCTGCAGCACAAACCTAGCACAAGTTGTGGTATTTTTTTGGAACTTCGTACGAACAAAAATTTTTTTTTTAAAATTTTGTTTTTTCATTTTTAGAAAAAATTGCACATTTATTCTCGTTATTCGAACGTAGATATAGAAGACTAGCCTAGCACAAGTTAGCACATATTTTGTTTTTTTGAAATGAGTGCATTTTGACCGTTATTTTGACGCTTTTATGTTCCAAAAATTTTATTTCTGCAATTTCTCGACAACGCATTGACTTATCGAAGTGGGGATTTCGGCGTTCTGCAGCACAAACCTAGCACAAGTTGTGGTATTTTTTGGAACTTCGTACGAACAAAAATTTTTTTTTAAAAAATTTTGTTATTTCATTTTTAGAAAAAATTGCACATTTATTCTCGTTATTCTAACGTAGATATAGAAGACTAGCCTAGCACAAGTTAGCACATATTTTGTTTTTTTGATATGAGTGCATTTTGACCGTTATTTTGACGCTTTTATGTTCCAAAATTTTATTTCTGCAATTTCTCGACAACGCATTGACTTATCGAAGTGGGGATTTCGGCGTTCTGCAGCACAAACCTAGCACAAGTTGTGGTTTTTTTGGAACTTCGTACGAACAAAAATTTTTTTAAAAAAATTTTGTTTTTTCATTTTTAGAAAAAATTGCACATTTATTCTCGTTATTCTAACGTAGATATAGAAGACTAGCCTAGCACAAGTTAGCACATATTTTGTTTTTTTGAAATGAGTGCATTTTGACCGTTATTTTGACGCTTTTATGTTCCAAAATTTTATTTCTGCAATTTCTCGACAACGCATTGACTTATCGTAGTGGGGATTTCGGCGTTCTGCAGCACAAACCTAGAACAAGTTGTGGTATTTTTTGGAACTTCGTACGAACAAATTTTTTTTAAAAAAATTTTGTTTTTTTTCATTTTTAGAAAAAATTGCACATTTATTCTCGTTATTCTAACGTAGATATAGAAGACTAGCCTAGCACAAGTTAGCACATATTTTGTTTTTTTGAAATGAGTGCATTTTGACCGTTATTTTGACGCTTTTATGTTCCAAAATTTTATTTCTGCAATTTCTCGACAACGCATTGACTTATCGAAGTGGGGATTTCGGCGTTCTGCAGCACAAACCTAGCACAAGTTGTGGTATTTTTTGGAACTATGTACGAACAAAAATTTTTTAAAAATTTTTGTTTTTTCATTTTTAGAAAAAATTGCACATTTATTCTCGTTATTCGAACGTAGATATAGAAGACTAGCCTAGCACAAGTTAGCACATATTTTGTTTTTTTGAAATGAGTGCATTTTGACCGTTATTTTGACGCTTTTATGTTCCAAAATTTTATTTCTGCAATTTCTCGACAACGCATTGACTTATCGAAGTGGGGATTTCGGCGTTCTGCAGCACAAACCTAGCACAAGTTGTGGTATTTTTTGGAACTTCGTACGAACAAAAATTTTTTTAAAAAAATTTTGTTTTTTCATTTTTAGAAAAAATTGCACATTTATTCTCGTTATTCGAACGTAGATATAGAAGACTAGCCTAGCACAAGTTAGCACATATTTTGTTTTTTGGAAATGAGTGCATTTTGATCGTTATTTTGACGCTTTTATGTTCCAAAATTTTATTTCTGCAATTTCTCGACAACGCATTGACTTATCGAAGTGGGGATTTCGGCGTTCTGCAGCACAAACCTAGCACAAGTTGTGGTATTTTTTGGAACTTCGTACGAACAAAAATTTTTTAAAAAAATTTTGTTTTTTCATTTTTAGAAAAAATTGCACATTTATTCTCGTTATTCGAACGTAGATATAGAAGACTAGCCTAGCACAAGTTAGCACATATTTTGTTTTTTGGAAATGAGTGCATTTTGATCGTTATTTTGACGCTTTTATGTTCCAAATTTTATTTATTTCTGCAATTTCTCGACAACGCATTGACTTATCGAAGTGGGGATTTCGGCGTTCTGCAGCACAAACCTAGCACAAGTTGTGGTATTTTTTGGAACTTCGTACGAACAAAATTTTTTTTTTAAAATTTTGTTTTTTCATTTTTAGAAAAAATTGCACATTTATTCTCGTTATTCTAACGTAGATATAGAAGACTAGCCTAGCACAAGTTAGCACATATTTTGTTTTTTTGAAATGAGTGCATTTTGATCGTTATTTTGACGCTTTTATGTTCCAAAATTTTATTTCTGCAATTTCTCGACAACGCATTGACTTATCGAAGTGGGGATTTCGGCGTTCTGCAGCACAACCTAGCACAAGTTGTGGTATTTTTTGGAACTATGTACGAACAAAAATTTTTTTTAAAAAAAATTTTGTTTTTCATTTTTAGAAAAAATTGCACATTTATTCTCGTTATTCGAACGTAGATATAGAAGACTAGCCTAGCACAAGTTAGCACATATTTTGTTTTTTTGAAATGAGTGCATTTTGACCGTTATTTTGACGCTTTTATGTTCCAAAATTTTATTTCTGCAATTTCTCGACAACGCATTGACTTATCGAAGTGGGGATTTCGGCGTTCTGCAGCACAAACCTAGCACAAGTTGTGGTATTTTTTGGAACTTCGTACGAACAAAAATTTTTTTAAAAAAAATTTTGTTTTTTCATTTTTAGAAAAAATTGCACATTTATTCTCGTTATTCGAACGTAGGTATAGAAGACTAGCCTAGCACAAGTTAGCACATATTTTGTTTTTTTGAAATGAGTGCATTTTGACCGTTATTTTGACGCTTTTATGTTCCAAAATTTATTTCTGCAATTTCTCGACAACGCATTGACTTATCGAAGTGGGGATTTCGGCGTTCTGCAGCACAAACCTAGCACAAGTTGTGGTATTTTTTGGAACTTTGTACGAACAAAAATTTTTTTTTTTAAATTGTTTTTTCATTTTTAGAAAAAATTGCACATTTATTCTCGTTATTCGAACGTAGATATAGAAGACTAGCCTAGCACAAGTTAGCACATATTTTGTTTTTTTGAAATGAGTGCATTTTGACCGTTATTTTTACGCTTTTATGTTCCAAAATTTTATTTCTGCAATTTCTCGACAACGCATTGACTTATCGAAGTGGGGATTTCGGCGTTCTGCAGCACAAACCTAGCACAAGTTGTGGTATTTTTTGGAACTTCGTACGAACAAAAAATTTTTTTTTTTAAATTTTGTTTTTTCATTTTTAGAAAAAATTGCACATTTATTCTCGTTATTCGAACGTAGTTTTAGAAGACTAGCCTAGCACAAGTTAGCAAATTTTGTTTTTTTCAAATAAGTGAATTTAAACCGTTAAAATCACATATTCATTTTTTAATGTTCAATTTTGTTTTTCTCATAAACCGTCTATGATATTGATTTTTCGTTTGCAGCACATTCTAGCACATTTTAATCAGAATCGAAGCAATTTATTTTTTTTCGATTTTGACAAAATGGCGGTGCTGCGATTTTTTTTCAATCGCGATTTTCTGAAAATCTATCAGCGTTATCGAAATTTGCTTTACGGCACAGTATAGCACAGCCCTAGCACAAACTTATCCATTTGTTATTTTATCAATTTTACTAAATGGCGGTGCTAGTGATATTTTTTTTATTTTTCCTGTAACTTTTTAATTTTTTGATATTTTAAAATTTTATTTACGGCACAAGTCAGCACATGCCTAGCACAATCTAGCACAACTATTATTTTTTTAAATTTCCAAAATGGCGGTGCTAACTTCACACACATTTTATTAACTATTACTACTTCTGAACTATAAGTACAAACATATTTACCTAAATCCTTGTTCAGTTATAGATATACCTTAACCCTGCATATTTCGATTCAGTCATCAAACACAGCCGCTGTAAACACGCGCAAACCATTTCGCTCGTTCCATCATCGTGTTCCGCATAGCTGATGAATGTCTTCATTTTAGAATATCTTTCTATTATGTACTCTCTAAAAGTAACATGAGAACTAAAGTATTGTAAAGAATCAGTAATTTTGTATATCACGCTTAAATAAAATGTAGGGGATGATGATGAGTGCTACTTTTATAATCTTCTCTATACTCTATAAGGTCAATTAAGGGAAAATTCCTATTCTTAGTGATGACTTTTCCGTTAAGGGCGCTCCCAGAGAAATATTAGATACACCTCGTTTTTTTATTGTGAAGTGTTAAAAGCATGAAGACATAACATAAACAAAAGTAATGTTCAAAGACGAGCGAGCTTATCTTTAACAGAGATTTCTTCTAGACCACCAGTTTTAAAGAAAACTATACTATAGCAATTACTACTCTTCTTACACTACGAGTATTATTTTCGTATAGCCAGGCACTGAAAGACATATTGCTAATACAGCCATCAAAGCCAGCTGTTACTAAGCTGACATAAACTAAAACGGAACATTCGTATTCGGCACGTTCTCCGTGCCTCGAATTAATGGTATAGTTGCCAGCGCTGAAAAAGTTATCGCATCTCACTCTGTCAACACATCCTTGCAGTTGCGAGACTAGGATAGCATGATTTGGAGGTCTTTCTTGCCTCATTCGCTTTCCGAGGGCGCGACCTTGTTGCGCGTTCATGGGACCCTGGTACATGTTTGGGGGTTTGTTTTTGCTTTAGTTTCGGTTACGGCTGTTTATAGAGATTATTATTTTTCGTGGTAACTCACTAAGAAATATATATAAATATATACGTACATAAATGCACGGCTGTGTTCCCAAATGGGGTAGCCAGAACTGCTAGATCATAAAGGAGAACTCACCGCCACGTATCGTATACCATAGCGGGGACAAGGTGATAGCTTACGCGCCTGAGAGAGTGACCGATTTTTTAATAAGAAATAACTGATCACTACATATTATAAAACAAAGTCGCTTTCTGCTGTCTGTCCCTATGTATGCTTAGATCTTTCAAACTAGGGAACGGATTTTTTTTTAATAGACAAAGTGATTCACAAGGAAGGTTTATAATATATGACTACGGACCCGCCCCGGCTTCGCACGGGAGTAATGCACTCTCACGCGGGCGAAGCCGTGTGCGGCCGCTAGTAAAACATAAAAAGAAATATGATGAAAATTATTATATAATTTATTTACTGAAAACATGCTATGTATACGTAATTAATACAGTTAAAATATTAGATATACTGTACAACTGTACAAGTCAGTAGAGGGACAAGAGGGTTTTGGTGTTTTGTAGGCGATGGGGTGACTACCTGTCACTGCTAACCGAACTTGTACATCTCAAGTAACTATACCCTCAAAATTGGTCAGAAGTGGCACCATGTGTTTCTATCAGCCTTTGGTGCTCTGCCTACTCCGTAAGGGATAAAGGCGTGATTGTATGTATGTAAAATATTAGACCAGAGACTTGTTTTACAAAAAAAAAAAAAAAAAACGGTCGTCTTTTATCGCCTTAATTTTTTTTATTGCATTTCTTTTATAATAAATGCCACATTCCACGAATAGATATTACCCACCCAATAAAACCCTTCACGAATACTTAAATATTAAAAACAAAATGATAAACTGTCTAGTTTTGAGTTTAATATAAATCAGCATAACACAGTATTTCCGGACCATCCCCTGAAGTGTAAGTAAATATTTGATGAGATGCCCGGCACTACTTATATCGATCCTGCTATTACAGTCTTGCGAAGAAAAACCTGTAGTTCTATTTACACTAGACGATCTGAATACTACTTTTCTTTTAAGTTTCTTTCGTGATTTGTTTTAAAAATGATTTACTTGATGGAATTTATTACTTTTAGAAAAGGACAATAGTTTATAGTCGCGTTATAATTTTTTATACCTTGATAAAGGTTATCTGATTTAAAAGTGCAATTTTTACTGCATTGTCCGTAATCAATTTTTCTTTTCTATACTATAACCTCCTTTAAGCATAGTACAGTAACGTTACAACGTTTTTAAATTGCTCTGTTACACAAAGATACAGATATAATTATATGAAAATACGAATAACATAAATTAATATTTGGTTATGTTGGTAACAATAAGTAGGTCCTAACATTAAAAAATCGGTTCCGAATCGGTAACTATAAAACGCCTAAGTTACCGATAGCTGTAGTAGTGCATTACCTTTGTCTGCCATATCATTTTCCGGTAATACCACGTATCGTGGAAAATTAGGTTACATTAAATTTTACGAAGGAGCATATCGGGTTATTATAGGTTTCTGTTTCAACTTGAATACGATATATGTAAGCTATTTCAAAATGTCTTATGTTTGATAAATTACAATATTAAGTCTATTATTAGATATTACTATTTTAAACGCCGGAAAATTTTACCTATGGAAAACCTCCTGAAAAACAGACATACTCATAATAATATTGTACTCTCAGAACTCAAAAATAGGAGTAGATACTTTTTAAATTAGGACTAATGTTATTGTATGATAATTAATTTATCTTATCTTTCGCAATACAGCTCCATTAAAATATTAATTTAATCGACTAGACCTCAGAAAGTGGAGGCTATCTGCCCCATTTAGGGGACACAGAAACATAAGTCAAGACCTCAGAAAAACAGATAACCTATAGTGACTATGAGTGATTCTTTGCCTATGGCCTCTAAGTGATAACCTGCATATAACAAAAAGGTAATGAATTCCATTTCTGACATAAATGCCACATTCCACGAATAGATATTACCCACCCAATAAAACCCTTCACGAATACTTAAATATTAAAAACAAAATGATAAACTGTCTAGTTTTGAGTTTAATATAAATCAGCATAACACAGTATTTCCGGACCATCCCCTGAAGTGTAAGTAAATATTTGATGAGATGCCCGGCACTACTTATATCGATCCTGCTATTACAGTCTTGCGAAGAAAAACCTGTAGTTCTATTTACACTAGACGATCTGAATACTACTTTTCTTTTAAGTTTCTTTCGTGATTTGTTTTAAAAATGATTTACTTGATGGAATTTATTACTTTTAGAAAAGGACAATAGTTTATAGTCGCGTTATAATTTTTTATACCTTGATAAAGGTTATCTGATTTAAAAGTGCAATTTTTACTGCATTGTCCGTAATCAATTTTTCTTTTCTATACTATAACCTCCTTTAAGCATAGTACAGTAACGTTACAACGTTTTTAAATTGCTCTGTTACACAAAGATACAGATATAATTATATGAAAATACGAATAACATAAATTAATATTTGGTTATGTTGGTAACAATAAGTAGGTCCTAACATTAAAAAATCGGTTCCGAATCGGTAACTATAAAACGCCTAAGTTACCGATAGCTGTAGTAGTGCATTACCTTTGTCTGCCATATCATTTTCCGGTAATACCACGTATCGTGGAAAATTAGGTTACATTAAATTTTACGAAGGAGCATATCGGGTTATTATAGGTTTCTGTTTCAACTTGAATACGATATATGTAAGCTATTTCAAAATGTCTTATGTTTGATAAATTACAATATTAAGTCTATTATTAGATATTACTATTTTAAACGCCGGAAAATTTTACCTATGGAAAACCTCCTGAAAAACAGACATACTCATAATAATATTGTACTCTCAGAACTCAAAAATAGGAGTAGATACTTTTTAAATTAGGACTAATGTTATTGTATGATAATTAATTTATCTTATCTTTCGCAATACAGCTCCATTAAAATATTAATTTAATCGACTAGACCTCAGAAAGTGGAGGCTATCTGCCCCATTTAGGGGACACAGAAACATAAGTCAAGACCTCAGAAAAACAGATAACCTATAGTGACTATGAGTGATTCTTTGCCTATGGCCTCTAAGTGATAACCTGCATATAACAAAAAGGTAATGAATTCCATTTCTGACCGAATAAATTTTTTGTACTTTCCCTCCTTTCACCCCTACATTTCAGTCATCAGCAATATAAATAGAAATAACTGTCTAAATAAAAGTTAATCCCACCTTTTCCAAACACCCCACCGGTGGGAACCGGGCGATTTTCTAGCACCTGTCGCCCGGGGTGAAAACGCCCTAAACGTGGGGTAGGTATCATTTATTCCATTGAAATGTCAAAAGGCAAATAACCGTGCGGGTAATTATAGAGCGGTGTTTGATGCTAAGTGTAGGCATAGTTTATGAAGAGTACTTGACTATTTTATATAGAAATGTGAGGTTTCCAGGCTAAGTTGGAATTTTGACAACTGAGATGAGACATCTTTTACATCTCCGTCACAGTTCTTGGGAACTAGATTTTATAGTAACTTAATACTAATTTAGTAATAAGTCGGCCTAACTAATATACTGAGAAAGAAAGAGAAACCGTACCTTTCCAACTTTATCTGTATTACTTATGTATTTAGATGTGATTTAAATCAATTTACTAAATCTAAAAAAAAGATTCCTT
Organism: Carposina sasakii; assembly: GCA_014607495.2. Lineage (NCBI taxonomy): Eukaryota > Metazoa > Arthropoda > Insecta > Lepidoptera > Carposinidae > Carposina > Carposina sasakii. Next base: position 14,341,262 of record CP053153.1, read on the forward strand.
TATTCTTGCTTTAAAGCATGGATTAACCTGTATTTATAATGAGATTGTGACTTGATTTGATTTTGACACCCGTACGAAGCCGGGGTGGGTCCCTAGCTATACATATAAGCCTTCCTCTTGAATAACTATCTATTTAAAAAACCGCATCAAAATCCGTTAAGTAGTTTTGAAGATCTAAGCATTCACAGGGACAGACAGCGGGAAGCGAATTTGTTTCATAATATGTAGTGATTAGTAAATTAAGAAAAAAATATTAATTTATAATAATATTATAAAAAGTACGAGTATAGTAGTCAACTAGAAATTATTTTCAGCCAATTTTAAAACTTTAAATCTTAACATATTACGTATCTACTTACTATTAAGTATTTCATGTTTTGACCCAAAAATCTGTTTAACAATGGATAAAGGATTACCTAAAAGATAAAATAGTTGACACAAAGTTCAACCTTATTAAAGGTTGGACCAGTTTCACAAAGATACGTCTGCACCCAACTTTGGCGCCAACTTCCAAACATTATGAAGGTAAACCATACGGTTTTTTGGCTAACTTCACTTTTGTCCAGCTGTGATGTAAGTTTGTTCTCCTGTAAATGCATATTTGATGTCTTCATAAGTCGGAACAGTGGCTAAGCCGCCCATAAAGCGTGATAAGACGGGTTTAGTTACACCATACCATTGTATTTGGGACAAATTTGTTTTGATTTTAGCGGCTTGTAGTTTGACTTGTAAATCTTAAATATAATATTAGGTAACAACAGTAATAATGTAATAAATGGTAAGGTAAAAGGAACTATCTGTAAGTATATATTACCCAGACTTTTATCTTTAGTCAATCGTTATGTAATCGATATTCATCGTTAGGTAATTTAATTGTTAATTTGTACTTAGTTAAATTTATCCTCATATCTAATCTACTTGATAAAAGATCTTCAGGGTTGGAATGTGTTGACGTTACTTGTAGTTAAATAACAAAATGTCGCAGACCTCAGAACACAATTACATTAGAGTAATATTTTCACATCACCAATAACAATCTCGGAATAACTAAAGCTTTTCCTAGATTAAAAGACAATGGAAGTTAAGCCAATTATCTCGTCATAAATTCTCGAATTTCAGTACTAATCTCCACCATCGGCACAGTCTACCAAAGCCGTACTAAAGCAGATAGCCATGTAATATTCGGCTTTGCAAGTCACAGGCCAACTTGCATGCGACATTAATTTGACAAGTGTCTCTGACAACGGACGGATAGTGGCAAACAATCGGATTAGTATCTAACTAGGAATCTAGATTGTACCTACTACCGTGGCTTTGTTTATTGTTGGTTAGTTTCTTGGTGTATGTTTTTCATCATTATCCTCATTAACCCATTATTTATCGGGTTTGCAGGCTTTCATTAGAAATTGCTGCAAAGGATTTGGCATGTCTTTTACGCCAAGTTTGAGAATATTATTATACGCATTAGAATATTATAATTTGTAACATAAATTTAGTGGTACATGCCCATGACTATGATCATTTTATGCCGTCAAAACGAGTGATGCGTGTAAACTATCGTCACTTCTATTATATTTTCTATCTTCACTGAATCACGGTTACACGATATCATGAAATTTTTATCATCCTATCCTACTAATATTATAAACGCGAAAGTATTTGAGGAAGTACGTAAGGATGTTTGTTACTTCTTCATGCAAAAACTACTGAATAGATTTTAAACAAACTACGCAATAATATAGCTTATATATCAGAATAATTGGCTATGGGCTATGGGCAAATACCCCCCATGGCAGTCTTGTGGCGTGACTGCAATAGGCTGAAGATGATGATCAGAATAATACAAAGGCTATTATCCCAGATAATTCCGACAATTCTGTTTTTTCTTTAGTTTACGCGGACGGAGTTGCGGGCCTGCACTAGTAAAACATAATTTAAAAAAATTTAAGATACGAAAGTTATTGAATAATTTCCACCAGTTAATATAATAAACTGTGTCTATTAATTGAAACCGATTTAATACAGATACAAGTATGCGAGCTAGTTATGAGCCCAGTAGAAATGGCTAACTGACTGGCAAACTTGTGCAGAATGGAATTTTCGCATTCGATGCAACACTTTATTCTTTGCACAGAACAATATTCATTAAACACTGTCTGGATAGTTTTCAGTCAGTGGTTTAGTTTCTCGAGCATTCTTTCTTTGTGAAACTCGAGTGTTGAAGTTATATTGCTTTTTAATTTGTTGTGTTTTTTTTTAAGTAGATTTTTATAAGTTGCTCTCTTAGGCTTGTTTGATGCTATTTTAGTTTATTTGTGAAGATTTTCATGACTTTAGAACGTGTCTAAAATATAAATATCATTAAATATATCTAAGTTTTTGGCATGTTTTTTCGCTATATAATTTTAACTAGTGACCTGCCCCGGCTTCGCAAGATACAGACAGATAGCGAGAAGCGACTTTGTTTTATAATATGTAGTGATAATATAGATAGGTAAGTATATACATATAAATACGGCTGTCTGTCCGAATATAGATATTAATGATCAATATCTGAAAGAATTCTTAGTCGACTTACGACATGCACGGAAGGAACTGCAACTAATGTATTCTAGTGAAGCCCCGCACGGGTATAAATAATGCTATTTAAAATTTCCACTCGAACGCTTGAAGAATATCTTCATCTTATTTATGTTGACAATAAGGTGTAACACGGGCAGTACCGTAAATAAGAAATTCGAAATACACCTAAGAAAAAATATAAAGATGTATTTATTTTCATTTGGAATAAAAAGTACACAATAGATAGAAAACCACAACCCAGCGTACCGCCATATACAGCCAGCCTACAAAGCGTGGCATGGCTCTGACAACCCTTATTGTGAATGCTAAAAATTCGTAAGAAAACGAAACTGAACATCTGCTGCGGACACCCCGACTCGTGAATTCTGTTCAACAAAATATTCTGTCCCTATCACCTTGTGCGCAGTAGGAGACCGCCCGTATTTTTAAAATTAGGAATTATTTTTACGATTTTAGGGCCAATTCTACCAACAGTCTATCTAAGGATAAATTTGATGATGTTTATACATCACATAGGCTCTTAGAAAGCCTCATTGGAAAAATTAGCTTTGTTCCTCACAAGAAAAAAGTATTTGTTGATTAATTTAAATTAATGATGACAACAGAGATATAGTAATCAGCAGTGGTCGGAGTAGGTATATTGATTTTACGAGTACATACTTGCGTCATGATATCATAACATGGATATGCATTTTTTCCGGAATGTACCGGAGTTTACAAAAACTAGCAGCATAGCGTTGAGAGTATTTATACATTTTTAACTAGTTTCATTTAATAATTTCGAAGTTTTTGTATTTTTGTCATAATAATCCGGAAACTCGCAGGCGTATCCATATTAACATATACGTTTGATGTCAATGACCTTAATTCAATATACCTACTCCGACCACTGGTAATCAGCAATAGGTAAATAATGCAAATAGAGCATTCAGCATTCATAGTGCATTTAGGACATTCAGAAAATCCAGATTTCATAGAAACATTACCTATTAGGAGTTAGGTATTTAAAAAAAAATATTCATGTTCGCGTATATAAAGAGATGAGATTTAAAATGGAAACATCTAAAACATTTTTTTAAGTCGATGTGCAATGTCAAAACACAGTAAAATTCTTTGTTTTTTTTTGTTGCCTAATTCGCACAAGACCTTAAACAGTAAATTACGTGAAATATACCCGAAACCAACTGCTTCCAAAGTTTCCGGTAGAAGCGTGAAGGACGCAAATAGGAATTTCTCTTTTGAGGAAAAACACAGGCGTCATTTGTCACTTTGATGTTGGTCACAAATTACAAGACGAGCCAATTTATTACATTCATACTTGGAATTGGATTCTGAAATAAAACTTTTATGATTATAGTCATAATATGGGTCTTATTAATAATCATAAAATGTCTTAAATTAGTTATCCTATCTAATTTATCATCTTTCAAAACTCATATATCCAGGGATTTGTCGTTTCTTTCACGGCCTGTCTGATTGTAACCCTCCTCGAATATGTAAGTGACAATTTTAGCGTCCGCGTGAACTGCAGAAAAAACAAAATCAGTGATAAAATATTTTCCCTGGATAAAAATTCTATCCTATGTCCGACTCCTGGTTCTAAGCTACCTCCCCACCAATTTGTAATCAAATCGATACAGCCGTTCAGAGTTATAAATAGTGTAACTAACCTGACTTTCTTTTATATATATATTTATTTTAAAGCAGTTCATTAAATAAATTTAGCGCTACAGACCCATGATTGGGATCAAACCTACGCAATCAGACTGGAAGGGGTACATCTTTACCATTGTGTTATCACCGCTGAATAATCTCAACATCTAATATACAGTAAAAATTCTTACTATTTCAAAACATTCATTATATATCCTCACACAGCCATTACAAAAAGAAACTAATTAAAGTAAATCCCCCTTATACTTAACAAGATGGCTTTCATTATCTTTTGGAATGACTTGAATTCCTCAAATAATTTAAGTTAACTAATTAGATATTTTATTTCCTCTTTGTTTTTGTCCGTATTGATTATCTATACTTTACTGTCCGATGGCCGCCGCTCAGTCTATGAGAGATTCATAGTAAGGGAGGTGAACAAAGAATTTCTTGCTGCGATTATTATAAATGAAGCATGAGACGGCAAGAAAAAGTTATACAGATGACAGTTACCGTGTTATTACAAAATAAATTAAACTACACATTGACTTTTGACACATATTCCATAGATTTTGCTGTCACATATCATTATAGACAGTGTCTAACTTTAAACGCAATTTTGAATAACACCATTATTCTCTAAAAATATACTCGTACTAAAACGCGGAACAAATGAAAACGTAATTGACTGTTACATATTTTTATTGTGGGTTACTGTAATGCTACCTCCACCGCAAGAACTCCTAGCTGTACTTTCATTCAACTATGCTCCCTGAAATTTCAGTCAGAAGGGAATACCTACCTTAAACCAAACCAAGTGTTTTCAATATTCATTGTTTCCGAAAATGGTAAATCTAGCACTCGAAGATTTTTAAAAAGTCGATTTAACTCAATGACAGACTATCATAAGTTTGTTTCCACGTCTATGAGGCTTGTCAATCCAAATATGTTACAAATACCCATTTAATTTTAACAACAGAAAAGTGGTATTTATGTCTATGTAGGAAATAATGTTTTTTACGTGTACCTCTCTGCCTATTCTGGAAATACCACCCCAGGTTGAACAAATTAAATATTTATATAGGTTATTTGGATGCCGAAAGGGCATATTAACTTGTGAATTGTATATGCAGTATGTAAGAATCTATTTAATTTTTTATAGATCTAAAATTGCTTTCTTAATTGAAAAAGAAACACAGATTATTTAACGCCGGATATAAAAATACCCAGAATATAGGAGTGTTAGTTAGTTCATGAAAAGGATGAAACATTTTCGGGCTTGTTCAAAACATTGGGAAATATTGAAGTTCCTCAGTTGATAATGAAGTAAAAATGAATGGATAAACAGTTAAAATCCGAAGTCAATAGTTTTTGTTCAGTACTTTACTTCTCGTTACACTTGTTTTACATGAAATACATGCTGTCTTGCTATGAACACTAACTGCAAAATAAATCCAAAGCCAATACTTAACTTACAATATCTTTTGAATAGAACGAGACAATATCACCCTCTTTGTGCTTCTGGAATAGACGTCACTTTGTCTCAAAAGCGCCCGACAAAAGACAACCTAGCTCCTTTTCAGATAACTTCAGCTGTTCTATAACCAGCCCTACATCTTTACCACAAGGTGTTTTATTGAAAAAGAAATTTCGCTTATAAAACAATCATTTTTAGAAAGGAATAGAAGAATAGTTCCTAGATGTGACCTCCAATTTTCTAAGTGGTTATATATTTTTCATTGAAAATGCAGTATGGAAGGCTGACTTTCAGGATGAGACCCCAACGATGTGTGGCTTCATAAATATGTTATTGCACTCCTTTCATTATTATGTTTGAGTTTTAAAAATACTTTTATTAGGGTTAAGGTAACTTACTGAGTAACGAAGTACAGGCTATAGAACACTTTTAGTATTCTGATACTCAATAATTCTGACTGGCGCAATATAAGCCGGGGTGGTAATTTAGCGCGAATTAAAAATAAAAAAATATTCAAGCTGTAGACTCGAATGCATTTTGATGATTATGTAAGCATTTTACTTGCTATGAATAAGATTCTTGTGTAAGGATTTTTATATAAGATAGCATTGTCCGAAGGCCAAATTCTTAGCTTATTAGGCAGAAATTTTTGACATTTTTTAACAACCGTTACACTGGGTTATAATTTACATATTTTTTTGTAATATTTAGTAATACCTGACTATGGAATAAGATTAAGAATAGCAGAATTTTACTGTAATGACAAAATTGAGAAAATACTTTTCAATATGTAAGCAATTACTTCCTTAACATGGAATTATGGCATGTATAACATGTTTTTTTATTTACTAAAACTATATAACTTTATAGTCAGCATAAAAAACTGTCGAGTAATTATACGTTGTAATCTAAAGGGGACTTCACGCTTGCTCGTGTGGGGTGGTAAACAAAGGCTTGTGTTTTACTTTAATATTTCACTGCTGTCAGGATTTCTGTGATTAAAATGTTTTTTTTTTGTCCTGCAAGCTTTGTGTTGTCAGACTTTAAAAGGCATGTGATATTGTGTCTTTCTTAGGGGCGTCAAGTTTGAGTTTATGAAATATTTAGGCACTACGTGTGGGTGAAATTGATTATTAGAATTTATTAATTTTATTGTAATTTTTTTATTTCGAATCAATCAATATCCGATAAATTGAATGTATGCCGATAACTAACACATTTTTTATCATAAAATTATTAATAAAGAAAATGGAAAATGGAAAAAATTCTTCACCCGAGTGATGAATTTTTTATCCTTGAAAATTACGCTATTTTGTGTCTTGTGGTTATCGATTAATAATCCTTCAGGTAAAACTATATAAATGTGATTTTAAAATTAATCTAACCATCTGTCTACCTTACAGGCTGGATGGAGTTAGCAACAAGCTAAAACGCGTCGACTCAAACAAAAAGGTCTACTTATATTCTACCATACATTATGTAAGTGTACATGTTCCTTAATAATTTATGTTTTACTATTAACATTCTCGCTATTATGCTCAGTAATTGAGTGATATTATTTCTATGAATAAAAAAAAAGCTACCAACTTTAAAGCAGTAAAACTAAATTAATATTCTGTGTATTCACTTCGCGTTGACCAGGTAAAATAAATACATTTTCATTATATATAAGATTTTCTCTCTATATTCTGTAAGTTAAACAAAGGACACATAAATATTAATTATGACTTACGCCATCTACCTCTCGGGTGACCGATTTCGTGTTATCGGAGGTAATGGAGCGGAATGTAAGCTCGCGGTCGTTCGTGGGTTAACTTTGAGCTGACAATGTTATATTGCGGAGGAAAATGTTTATTTTTATCACAATGACTTGTTGACAGAGCTTATGTAACAATTTCGACATTCAATGTTACATTGAAAAGTGCCTAAACGACATTTTTACTCTTTGATACATCATCTGCATCTCCTTCCACGTACATCGTAAGAGTCAGGGGAGTTCTTTCAGGCGATGAGCTAGCTAACTTGTCATTTACACTTGTCCCTGCTATGCTAAATGTGGATGTGCAATCTCCTTTGTAATTCTGCTGTTCTGGCTACCCCATTTCGGAAATACAGCCATGTATATGTATCTAAGTCAATTTGATTCTTCTTCTTCAGCATATTGCAGTCCACTCCTGGACGTAGGCCTCCCCCAGGGCACGTCACAAGGCTACTGCCACAGGGGGATTTTGCCCATAGTCACCACGCTGGGTAGGCGGATTGGTGACCGCAGTGTGATTTGCGGACTATGTTGTCAGTACGGGAGGCGCTGCTGCCCACCTCCCGTCAATTTGATTACTGTCTTCAAATAAGTTTACTACCATCTGCTATTATACCTATTGTGTTAGTGACTTTAAGAATTAATACAAAATATCATGTAATAATAAAAAAATACTAACGGAACAGTTAGAGAACAAATTCGTTACGAATTTTCGTAGCAGACTACGAACAACTACAATCTTTTTTCTATATAAAAAAAACAATTTTAATTGCAATTTTTTTTAACATATTACTTGTTGTTTTGTGCCATAATAATGTTTAGAAATAAACAACAAACAAAATATATGAGATGACACATGCCAAAACCCGCCAGCGCAATCTTTACTCGGGTAAGCGTGCCCTGTATGGTGTTAGTATTGAATGAATTTATTACTATTTTCAGTGACAGCGCTCAAAAAATGGCACGACAAATAGCTGCCCAAATGTATAGCTGGGCTTCTATTGTCATAAATTGATACAAGCAAAGTCGAGTCTTATTGTGACTACATAAGATTCAAGTTTAAAAATCTGGTCTAATGCAGTTTTTACGTTTATGGAGATTCACTCGTGCCACTTTATATAAAGATTTCATTGTGAGACCCCGCGTCTATCTATAATCACGTCACTGGTGTTAGTATTAAAATGTTTACATAACCCAGTTTCCACCAGTATTAGTTCTACCACATAAGAGTCACGAGGCAATGTTTGCCAAATGTATTAAACGGTCGGGGAACTCGATTTTATGGGTAAAACGAGTTTGCGAAGAAAAATAGGGTAGTCGTGCCCGTTGACAACTGGACGAGATTGCCTCTGCACTTTACGGAAACGAAAATAAGTAATTTTCGCGTTTGATTTTGTTGCCTGTGTTTTTGGGGGTAATTCAAAAATAATAGAATGATATGTGTGGTGGATTACGATGTATTTTGTTTTCTTGTTTGGTGCAATAATATTAAACGTAGCTATGGAATGTCCCTTGTGATTCTTTTCGGGATTATAGCCGTATCTAGTATGCATATTTGGTAACAGTTGGTAACACAATTCATTGCCAGTCTATGATTAAACTTTCTAACGTCTACGTCTGTAAATTTATTATATTTATTAATAAATATTGTCGATCTCCGTAAGTAGAATTTCTATAAAAACCTGAAGAAGGCGCATCTTAAGAACCTTCATATAAGAAAGTAATTACGTATGTAGAAAAAAGAGAAACAAAATAAATTTGAAAATATATAGGTAGGTTGTACTTGAGATCCAAACATAATATTATTATTGGATATCAAAGAGAAAACATGGAGAGGCTCTTATACACTTCACTCTGAATATGAGCGGTACGACTACCTTTATGTATAATATAAATATAATAATGCATTAATAAAATTTGAACCTTGTTATCAGTATGTAGGTTATTTTTTATTATTAAATTAGCGAAAATATTGATTTGAACTTAAAATCTCTTTATTTGGGAACTGAACACCAAAGGGCGAGTTACCTGAAATCCGTACAAATAACTTAGCCACTGTCTAAAATTGACATTTGACAGCAAAATGTATCGTATATCTGTTATTTGTAAATGTTCAGCTTAAACAATGTTTAAAGTCTTTTGTAATAATACGGTTTAAGTTGATTATATATTGCTCGTGGTTTATTGTATGTTTTATGAATATACAACATAACTCTCCTTTTTGCTTCGCCATAGTCGGGTATTATAACAAAACAGATATAAAAAGTTGCACAAATTAGAGCACTTCCTTTTCGAGTACATACATTTTCGTATTGGTAAAAAACTAACCTGCTACTGGCATTGAGAGGGAAAACACACATCAAAGTAAAAGCAATATATGATAAGAGTCTCTTGGATCTTTCTTGAAATCTTCCAAAGGAGAAACAAGCACTTATCCCATTATTTTTGTCCGGATATTTGTTGTTGTGGCCATCCACAACAGATTATAGACCAAATTAAAAAAAAACACATACATAAAGATGTCTTTCAAAACCTTCAGTAAAAAAACCCAATCAATATGTATCAATTTTATTAATCTTTATAATTTCACTAGCGGGCGCCCACGACTTTGGCCGCGTGAAAGGGCAATACACCCGTGCTAAGCAAGGGTGGGTCAGGGACGTATAAGCAAGGGTACGTATAACATACCTATATAAACCTTTCTCTTGAATTACTCTATCTATTTGAAAAAACAGCATCAAAATCCGTTGCGTTGGATAGACAGCGGGAAGGGACTTTGTTTTATATTAATTTTGTAGTGATAAAATTTTTCAAAGAGAATGCAAAGCGACATTAAATTTTGCCTCTACTAAGAAACTTCAGGAACAACATCACGAATCGTGAAAATTCAGTATGTTTCAGGCTTGTTTCAGGCAACAAGAATAGAAATAACGAATCGTACACGTCGGCATCTGTCACAACCCGCCGTTTGTCGGCTCCTTTGACATGCCGCCGCCGGAACGGTAATGTACTGGGAAATCATTTTCTTTGTCGTCGACGAAATAAGATAGAATTTAGTGATTGCGCTTTTCAGGAAAACGCATTTTTAACAGTCATCGAAAATAAACATATGAAGGCGAGCCATGTTTGTAATATGTTTCTTTGAAAGTTCTATGTTACTAAATATTTTATTGAATTAAAAGTCTATGAACCAGCTACTGATTTTAATGACCAAGTTCTTCTCAGTCGATAGCTTGTAAAATGTTTCAGAGAGTTGTATGGACGTCCATGGAGCGTCGTGAAGGTCAGCTAGGGCTTAGATGGTACGTTGATCATTAGTAGTGCGTTAAACCATCAGGGCATCAGATGAGAAGCATTCCATCTGGATATAGGCAGCTGACTTTTTATATTTATTAGCGGGGACATTACTTAGGCGAAAAATCACAAGTTTACGTTTTCATTTTACGCTTCGCTTGTCAATATTATCTGAATGAATGAATGAATGAATGAAAGCTTTATTTGAGACAGAAACATAACAAAGAATAAAATAAAATATTTACATTAGAGGAAGTATTCTGTCACAAACTCGGTCCCACCTCAGCTTACTGCTGACTGTAACCAACCAGCGCTGGTCTTCCGTTGGAACCGATAGTGACGTCATGCATGTCTACTAAGCAAAATATAAATATAAAACTAATGATAAAAAAACATAATTAAAAACTACTTGGCAGAAAGCCCTACGATGCATAAAAATATTTCTATTGACAAAACACTTAAACACCAGTCACAAGATTCAAATATGATCTCTTCACTTCTCTCATAAAGTTGCAAATACATTGACGTGAATAATGTGATTTATAAAGGCAAGGCAATAAGTGGCGATCAGATTGAGATAGTCGGAGACACGTGCAAGTTATTGGTTCATAAGTGTTTGGACGAACGGATATTGCTTATTTGGCGGGAAAATTCCTTTGGCATTCGATATTGGATGACTTACGCGCCATTAGCAAATAAGCGCATGAATAAGGCATCGACAGCCAAATAATTTCGTAAGAATAGCTTTTTGATAGAAATATTTATTACGTTAATAGGCTTACTGGTAAAACGTGGGTGTATAAGTTAGAGAAATATAACAAATTATGAGCATAGGTTTAAGTGCGACCAGAATAATACGAGAGTAGTATCTTTGGTAGCTTAAAGAAAAGTTTAAAAGCTTTTTGCTACCTAAAAACCTAACGTACCTCCATGCCTTTGCTTTTTATATTCACATATGAATCACTGTGAATGAATAATAAGATTAGTCGATTAATAATCTAATTTACATAGTACATTTGTTACACGTGATTAAATAAGTGATGTAATATATAGAAGAAAATAATATAAAAACGTTCACAAAAAATCTCAGCGAGATCACCAATAAAACCCTGATCTAAAACTGTAATAAGCCGTGAAAAATGACATTTAACGCCAAGGCCGTTAGCAAGTCATGTTATTGAATGTTCATTTATCAATCTTTAGGATTTTCGGTGCAGCGGACACTTGTCGATAATTTGTAGAGATTTTTATAAAGTTTTTTTATGTTTATAAGGTGTTTAATTCTTTTAAACAGTACTAACAATATGTCATATGCATCTCCTTCCGTGCATGTTTTAAGAGTCAACTAAACTCGGGCGTTTTCTTAGACGATATGCTAGCAAATCACTGACAATTTACGTTTGTCTAGGCTATGCTAACTGTAGCGGTGGGGATCCCGCAGTTCTAGCTACCTCTTTTCGGAAATATAACCGAGTATGTATGTACGTATGCTTATATATATGTCGTGGCCATATCGTAGAATTGATCATTTCATGAAATGGTCGAGCATTTCATGAAATGGTCGCATTTCATGAAAAGTTCAACTGTCTATTGGCCACATCATGATATGGTTTGGGCAGATCGATGATAAAAATCGTTTCTCGATATGGGCAACTAAACGCCCGATCATTTCATGAAGTGGTCAAGATTATTGATCATATCGTAAAATAGTTACATGAATCACCGGTAGAGGCGCTGCGCGCGTTTTATTTATGTGTGAAGATGGCGGATTTTTCTTTTTAGGTTATAAAACAAATTAAAGAGAGTAGGGTGACTATGCAGAAGAAGTTCACGCATAGTGTGTTATATTGTATAATGTATATTAGACTTAATGGTGGTTTATAATAATATTGTTAAACAAAAACCTTAGATTACGATAGGTTAGGTTAGGTTAGACTATGACAAATGACGCACGAGCCGAGCGAGCGGAGCGAGCGTGCCCAGGCAGCGTCCGGCGATGTGCCAGATGCGAATCGCTTTTGTAAAGTCTTTTATGTTTTTAAATATTATATTGTGAAAATATCACATAAATAATAGCAAAAAAAAATCATACCATCATACCTTATGGTATACTTATATATGGTGTACGGTATATATTATTTATATAAGCTCTTACCACATTCGGATTTTATGGACACCCTGTTAATACGATTTGGCCAAACGTGGATGACAAAATCGTGAAATGTAGACGATTTAACGATCTGGTCAAATTGAATTGGCCACTTCATGAAATGCGACCACTTCATGAAATGCTCGACCATTTCATGAAATGATCAATTTTACAATATGGCCACGACATATATAAGATCTCCCGACCGTATTTCGGTCAACGCGACCAATCTCTACGGAGATTAGCCAGGTACACAGGAGATATTATAGTGCACAAGTGTGTGTGCTAACACAGATGTACTCTCTATTCTCTCGCTCTCATAGTCCGATGGGACGGAAAGCCGACACGACCTGAGACATATCAGGCGCAGGACCAACGGTTTTACGTGCTTTCCGAGGCACGAGCTAAGTGAAAATTTTACAACATTAAAATCTGTACATGAAATAAATTCATTGGTACAGGTCCGTGACTGGGATCGAACTTACGCCTCCTGATTGGAAGGCGCACGTCTTAACCACTGGGCTATCACCTATATTACCTACGAGTACAATTATTTACAATACACACTCATATCGGTGTCGGACAATAGTATTTCCTAAACAGAGTTTTACAGGTTACCGTTATTCTTATCTGGAGATAATTATTAGCTTCTTCAAGCTGTAGCAATGCTAATTCTCGATAGGAATTAATATGTCTAATACCTACATAATAAACTGACGGTTAATTTAACGGTAAAAATTTAGACAGCATTTAAGAAGCTAACTGTTATATATGCCATAGGCCCTGGGTTCGAATCCCGGTAGGTGCAAACATTGATGTGATGAATATCGATGTTTGTTTCCGAGTCATGGATGTTTATATACTTATCTATGTATTTATATACCGTTGCTTAGTACCCACGACACAAGACCGTAGGGATCTTAGTGTGGGACTAGGTCAATGTGTTGTGAAGTGTGTGAATATTTATTTTTATTATTTTTTTTATGTTAGTTAGTCAACCACATTCATAGGACATTAGGTACCACATCAAAGTTTAGCGATCAAAGAAATTTACACCAAATCAAGGGATCCTCAAAAAATACTGTCATTTTAGATCACCACCATCCCAACACCGGTCACCATGTCTCCAGCCAAAATCAACAGGGATTCTCTGAAATTTTTCGTCACGCGATTCTCAGCCATTTATGGTGCGTGACGACGACTTCCTTCCATAATACGTCGAATGTAAATAAAGGAAATATTCGTTTGGATTGAAACGTTCGCCGGTTGGTTTAGCCGCAATGGTCTGTGATTGCCAATGGGCCGGTCGTCCGGCCTGTACTCTGATGTTTATATTTAAAGCTACCAATTTTCTGGTTGTGTTTCCAGGTATTCTGTTGGCATATAACATCATTTGCATTGGTATTTGAGCTTAGAATAATGTTATATGCGTCACAAATTAAAGCACTTTTGAGAATGAAGTATTATTAGCTACTACTTTTCTAAAATCTGCGGGGTGACTATGAAAAAGTAGGATTCATACAACTGTTAGATTGCGCAGACGCCTGTTGACTTATTGCCTATTTGAAAGGCTTTCTTCAATTCATGCTTTAACTCATTTTGGACAGTAAAACTGATCGAAATATGTGGTAATTATTATGATTTCCAACACTTTAGTGTACGAATAAGTCAAAATTCATAATACATACGTACATATTGTGTAAATGAATTCGGAAAATATTCGGAAAATGAACAAAAAGATCCCAAAGAGAAACTTTCATTATACCTATATCTTGAGCATAATTAAATTTGAGAATCATGAGTCGTATTACAATTTATACCTAAGTATTATAAATTTAAATTAGTTTCAAGCCATCTTACGAAAATAGCAGAGTTTCCAAATTCAATTGTATATTTTAAGTAAATACTGTAATAAATCCTATATATATTAGCATTTTCAAACCTACTGTAATTTAAATTCGTCTAAATATATACGAAATAGAAAATATTAATTAAACTTCACAGATAGCATAGACTAATAAACATTTCCATTACAGATATGACACTCCGTTCATACAAATTTCAAAACTCAAATAAATGGACTTACAAAACTGCGTCTGAAGTTAGTAATTGTTTAAAAATAACATTAGACAGAAAAAAGTATGGAATATGTGTCAAATTTAGGTTTGGCTTAAACAATGTTTTTTAAACATTTGTAATAACATGGGAACTGTTTAAACTACAGTTAATTGTGATTATGCTGAAATGTATTAAGTATCTAGCCTATCAAACTTGGCTCTATATTTATAACAGTCTCTATTTACTACCAATTTTTGCTGCACGTAAAGGTTACTGACTTATTTGACAGGTTGTTTGTGAACTAGATTTAGGGAGCCACCAACAAAATATTGTGAAAATAACTAAAAATCGGCTTTATAATAATAATAATAAATTCATTTATTTCAGGTATACACCCATATTATAAATTTAGATAGACAATCAAAACAATTAAAAACCAATTAGCAATTAAAATTAACAATTAAAAACCAATTAACAATTAAAATTTAAATAAATTAAAACAATGTATAAAATAAGATTATGTAGCTGGACGTACTAAAGACCGCAAATGGAGAATTTGCAGCTCTCATATACAGCCCTCAGCAGCCATTGTCTGTCTCTCTGACTCGCGCCATAAAGGAGGCATGCCTCTTTCGCATAACGGCATAAAAATTTATGCAGTTAGCATATAAAATGAGGCTCAATAACGAAGATGTAGGTTTACGTCGAAAAATAATCTGGACTTTTCAATAAAATTCACTTGTTAGCTAGAAGAAGTTTGTATTTGAGATAAGCACACCTTCGTACATTGTGGTTTCTACATGTTATTTTTTAGTACAATAAGAATTATTACAATATTTAACGATAATTTTGAAATATTAGTACCTCAGCAATCAGTGGGTAAGTAATAAATAATTGCTGTCACTTCTGTCAGCATAATCTATGTCCTCAGGATTTACAGTACATTTGCATATTTCTAAACCGTTCGCGGACATCAGGGAAGTGTTGTTATTATTATGGCCGATAGCTTTATCGTTGCTATGACAACGCCCCGTTTTATTTGCGGGAAGCGGCTTAATAGCCTCTAATTCGATGAAGGCAGCGTTATTAGATGGTATAAGGTTATTATCCGCTTTTGCTGTAGTTTCCTGAAAGCGATTGTGTTTTGATTCACCTTTTATTGACAGTTTCTAGTTTGTGTTTGGCTAAGATATTTTCATAATTACTTAAGTAGTTGTGTGCTTACACTTATGAGTGGATTTTTAACAAGTCAATTATTTTTATATTATGTACATCGTTTAAAACGAAATAGGTAATATGAGAAAATATTAAATTCAAATCAAGTTAAAGCTCGTAAACCTCTAAAGTTAAATCCTAAGTACCAGAAAACAAAACAAACCTAATCCAATTTCAGTCACGATCGGTGTAAATCTAACAAATGGGGTTTCCATAATACACCCATTGACCAGCCGTGTCGTGCGACACTTTGAAATATATGCCAATGCTCTTCCACGAAAATAATAATGTAGACAGATTCTAATACAATACGATATAATGTAAACCGGTTAAAAAAGCAAGACTATACTTTCACAAATCAAATATTGTGACGACAAGGATAGTGTTCTTGATATGTCAGATAACTTTGTGAAACATCGGTACACTGGGGGAAGCTTACATCCAGCAGTGGACTGCAATAGGTTGACATGTGTTTAAGTATGGATATTAATTGCTATGTCAACCTTAGACGTTGACGATATAAAAATATTTTCCCCTATAACCAAGTTTGCTAGTAGAAAATATTATTGAAGGCATTAATCTCGCCCTTGTACAAAAATTTGTAGTACAATAAAAAATGTATCTGTCTATGTATAGTTTGATTATTTGGCCTGTCTCAATTTTTACATTGAATCCAAAGTGAAGTCTGATGATGTCACAATACTGATTGAGTGCCCGCTGAGCCTCAGCATGAAGTCTGGAACCTTCCAATGTTCTGGAGAGCACTGAATAACTAATTCGATTAGGATATGTTGTGTTATAACGCTTCTAGAATTTTAATGTACTCTTTGTTCTATTGGAGAGTTGTGTTAAGATCTATGTAGGTAAGATTTTCAAAGGTAGTTTTTTTTACATATACATACATACATATAATCACGCTTTTATCCCTTACAGGGTAGGCAGAGCTCCAAGGGCCGATAGAACCACATGGTGCCACTTCTGACCAATTTTGAGGGTATAGTTGAGATGTACAATTTCGGTTAGTAGTGACAGGTGGTCAGCCCATCGCCTACAAAACACCAAGACCCTCTTGTCCCTCTACTGACTTGTATAGTATTCCCGGGAAGAGAAGCAGCTGTAGTATAATGCGTTTTTTGTTTGTATTTTTTTAAATATCGAATATAGCTTACGAATCTGATGTTTTATATAGCAGCTCATAAACATGTTTTTTTCAGCCTGTACGGGGCTTCACTAGAATACTTAAGCTGCATCTGCTTCCGTGCATGTCGTGAGCAATCAGGGGCGCTCTTGCAGGTGATATGTAACATATCACTGATCTTTTACACCTGGCCCCGCAATTCCAAGCGCGACTGTGGGCTTTTCTTTGTCATCCTGCAATTTTGGGTTCCCCATTTTGGAAATATTAAAACATACAATGTAACCAAGTGATATAAAATACTCTAGATTTAAATCTCGAAATTATCCGGGATAAAAATATTTTCCCGAGATAAAAAGTAGCCTATGTGTTCATCCAGGATGTCAGCTAACTCCATATTAAATTTTATTGAAATCGCTCCAGCCGTTTTTACGTGAAAGAGTAACAAACAGCCATCCATCCATCCATACTCACAAACTTTCGCGTTTATAATATTAGTAGGATAGGATACAGTGTGACCATGTGATATAAAATACAACCTCTAAACTAAAACTATTAGATATAAACCAAATAAATTGTAAATCGTAAACATATACAAACTAAACCTACATAAGTATACTCGTTTCGTGAACCATGGCAGCGCACAATACTCGTACAAGCAATACAATAACACGCACGTAGCGGTACACGTTACAGTACAATATGTGAACCGATTTGTAGGCGCTGCGGTTTGCATTGTAATAGAAATCTGTTTGTAGGTGTATCTCCTAATGAACGTATACAGGGTAACTTTGTGAAAAAGGTAGATCAAATGATGACGGGATAAAGGGTTTACTGCCGCTTCTATTTTCATTTGTTTTTTGATTAATTTGATTATGATCAAATTCTTCATGAAGTAGACATATAAAAGTATTTTTCCTACTTTCAAAGTAAAAAAGCTGTAGTCATGTACATAAAAATGGCTCGCTAGGTATATAACTCCGGAATTTTCATACAATGTTGAAAAATAAACGTGTGATTTCGAGTTAAAAATTTTGTTGATCATTCTTATGACTATATTTATGGGAAAATATCTTTATGGTCAACATATCCCTTCTGTTACACCGTATATATATACGCACTTTCCAAGCGGGAGGCGTAAGTTCGATCCCAGTCACGGGCCTGTACCAATGAATTTATTTTATGTACAGATCTTAATGTTGCAAAATTGTCACTTAGCCCGTGCCTCGGTAAGCACGTAAAACCGTTGGTCCTGCGCCTGATCTCTCTCCGGTCGTGTCGGCTTTCCGCCCCATCGGACTATGACAGTAACGGAATAGAAAGTGCATCTGTGTTTGCGCACACACTTACTATAATATCTCCTGCGTACCTGACCAATCTCCGTAGAGATTGGTCGCCTTGACCGAAATACGGTCGGAGATCATCATCATCATCATATCTATAAGAACCTCCCTCCATTATTTTTTGATTATTTAAACCTTATCAATATTTATATTTATCATCATATTTTAATTTAATTTAATTTTAATAACAAATAAAATCTCACAAAAACCGCAAACTTTCAAGAAAATATGTCGGCCATTTTGACATTCTTTACAACCAACATTCGAATGGCTGAAAATTCTTTTAACACTGCCAGCAAGCCGAAAATCCGGCCCAAATATGCAGTTATTAAAGACCAAGTCCCTGTATTCAAACCGGGATGAGCCCAAATATTAAACTTGGTCCAAAGAAATATATTGCAGCTAACCGCGGGATTACCACGATGTCAACACAGCCCAATAGCTTATAGCTTTGTGTATATTTGCGTGCTCGAAAATGTTCCAACTTATATTCGAACTATATAATGTTATTATTTATATGTCGAAGCTTATAGTTTTAAGTCTGCAATCGAATTTACGAGTAAAATTCAAATGACGGAATTTCTAACACTATAAGGAATCATGTTAAAATTTCGGAAAAGGGTTTATTGGTTATATTTTATTTAACTTTGCATTACAAAAACCGCTTCGTTTTTACTTGCAGTAAGAACATTACTAATAATTTGAATAACAGTCATGTTATTCATTTCATCGACAACTTACTCCAAATCTGAAACCTTCGATGAGCGATACCGCATCGCATTGGTTTGTATTGTTAGCTCCATTTCAAAGTCATGAATAACTATATATCCAGAACCCTTGATTGGCGATGCCAAATCGTAAAATAGTCAGTTTTTTTGCTTTCGTTTTAGTAAAGTTTTCTTGCACGTATTTGTACAGAGCTTAAGCAAGGACTCGGCTGAATGATGGCGGCGAAGTTAAATCTAGTCTTATTGGTCTTTTGGACTAATTTACAGAAATTGATTCTCGTTGCTGTTTTGACTGTTTATTAATGTGAACATTTCAATCGATACAGAATTAAGATAATGATTAGGATTCCTTGAGGATACTCAGGTGAGATTTTTTTTATTTTGCCGATTTTTTTATTTCAAGGCTAGTCTATTTGCTTTTTACTACGAGTATGATCCTATTATTGATATAATTTTCATGAGGTAAAGTATTTTTTGCATAAAATATATCACCACCCCTCATTAACGTCAAACCCTAACTTGTCAGTTACATCCCACACCCCTGGATTCACCCCGTCACCCTACATTTCATCCCCATCTATATTATTTACAAGCCCTAATGTCGGTCCGGCATCTGTTTCTAATGATTGTCACGTGGCAGGTTTTTTTTAGCTGAAACATAAAAAAACGGCCACTTACTGCCCCTTACCTATTTTGAAAAAGCAATGTGGTGGGGAAAATTGTACAATTATCGTGTTATAATAGCAAAATCATTGCTATTACTTAATAAGTTCTAACTTTATAGGCAGCTAGCTGCCGCTCATGATCTCGTCCACATAAACTTTTCCTTTATTTCCCGTTCCCGTGGGAATTTTGGGTATTGGATCTATACGTCATAAAAGAAAGCCACGATACAAATATCACGTTTCCAGGTTCAATAGTTTTGCGTCAGCGTTGATAAATCAGTCAGGACATGTTACTTTATACGTAATGGTGTATTTATTCTTTATTCTAGAGTGAATACCACGTATCGGCAAACGCAGCGTGGGAAGGCCACCCGCGAGATGGACGGACGACCTGGCCAAGGTCGCGGTTTCGGTTGAATGCAGGCTGCTTCCGACCGGTCGGTATGGATGTTGTTGGGGAGGTCTATGTCCAGCAGTGGACTTCCCAGGGCTGAAATAGTGATGGTGGTGGTGATGTATTTATTTACTTTTTTTAAGTTAAAAGATCTTAGAACTACGAATATGTAGGTACAATATCATACAAAACCGATCACAACTGGCCCCGCTACGGTAAACCTGACTGCGGTATCTCCTTTTTGAATTTGTAGTCCCGTTGTTTATATGCAGTTTATATACAGCCGTGTTTATATGTATGTATCTATGTATGTGCCTACGGTGAACCGCAACATTTAATTGATCGTACATATTTCACAGGTTCTAATTGAAAAGTTAGCTTATTAAACATGGCGGACTCGGGGAATCACCGTCTAATTTACGCGCGAAGTTATAGCGCTCCAAGATTTATTGCGCTTAGTTTGAAAGAGATTGGATATTCGAGCTTACGGTGAAGGGTATTAAGATTTATTTCGGATGATGATTGGGGTTAAGGCGGTTTTCATGAGCTGTGCAGTGATATTTGATTGATTATTTGATTAGATAATTGACTTTTCTGTCTAAAAAATTTTATCAAGAGATAGAGATAGCTTCAACCTTATCCTTTATGTAAGCTATTTATTGGAAAAATTAGCTCTCAGAATAACATAATCGAAAAAAAAAAAGAATGTAGAGGCGTTTACTTTATTCTTTTTAGCTACAAAAATGAACGCACTATAATGAGTACTCATTATTATATAATGTTCAGATACACACACATCATTAGTGACCGCTGGAGTGCGTTCATTTTTGTAGCTAAAAAGAATGAAAGTTAACGCATCTACATTCTTTTATTTGTTCTTATTTTCTATTATGTTGTTCTGAGAGCTAATTTTTCCAATAAATAGCTTACATGAAGGATAAGGTTGAAGCTATCTCTATCTCTTGATCAATTTTTTCAGTCAGACAGCATCAAATTTATTTTTTAGATAGGCTATCGGACTGTTGGAAAAATGGAAAAATAGCATATAAAATAGGGTAATAGTCCTTCTGTCAGCGCAAAATTAACTTGTTGAATAAACCAATTTCATGTAAGATAAACCTGGATAAAAATTACCTGATAAGTCAATGTGAACAGTCATAAAAAGAAGATTTCTTAACAGAAATTGTAGAACTTTATTGTAAATAGCAACTTTAATCAATAACTTAATCATTACGTGGTTCCACCGCAACAATAAACTTAAATATTCATAGTAAAAATGCTTAAAGCAGTTTTCTTTTTATACATGATGTTGTAATTGCTTCAGACTCGTTAGCATTTAAAGTGAACTAATAAAAGTTTGCGATAAAAGCGCTACCTACCGGAACTTTTAAGTTTTTCTACGAAACTCCGAATCGAGTTTCGCTAGATAAAATTAAGGATAGCTTACTTGATGTGTTTTAAAAGTTAAATTTTGTTTAAGATTTACTAAAGCAGTTATTGAAAATATCACGAGTATTTTTTTTATAGTATTTTGTGTCTTTTTACTTTAATGTAAATAGCCGCTTGGTGCCATCAGAGTAGAGATTGTACCACCCCTGCCTGCCCGTGGGTATCGTACGAGACGATTAAGGGTTTCCGGGAGGTAGGCAGCAGTTTTATGTGATGAGTAGCGAAAACACTTTAATATTATTTTTACAAGATTTTAGGAGTTGGAATCGGAATCGAAGTTGGTATGGAACTGTGTTGTGGAATGGGTGCCGGGATTATTTATACATGAGAGTTTCGGGAAGGGAGGGTTGGAAAGGATTCTGGGAACAAAACTATTTTACGCTAAAACTATTTTAAAACTATTCATTCACTAATAAATCTTTCCTTGGCACGGTGTGACTTTGTGTTCTTCGTGGCGTATTGTGTCTTTGGTCGTGTCAGGAACATGTGTCCGGTTTGTATTGCTTTTTGTAAAGCTTTATCTTTAGGCGCGGCGTGGTGCCATCCCTTCGTTAGTCATGCTGGAGCACACGTGTCTAACACGTAACACCTCCCCCCTTAGAACAAAGATTGGGCGGCGCCCAATGTTTGTGGGGAAGCGGCGCGGGCGACTACGGCTGCAGTGTCGTCGTCGTCAGACTCGTCCTCGGTGACGGTGGACATAGGAATCGCTATATAGCTTCGATGGATGTGTCTCGATGATGTGCTTCTGGACGGTTGGCAATTCCGTCTTGATTATCCTTTTTTTTTTCAGGAAAGTATTTCTTTGCGCAGGAAAGGTTGTAGCAACGCAGGATTCATCTCGTAGGTTGGTCGTGCTTGGAAATTGTAGACAGGCAGACTGCAGACCCAGCGTTGTGTGTCGATGTTCTTACAGCTCGTCGTGACGATGAAGATCTGCCTTGTGGAATTTGTGGCCAAATACGTATGCTCAGGGAGGATAGTGGAGTAAAGGGCGGATTTGGGATGAGGTATTGAGATTGAGTACAGTCGGAATAAGGTGTTTTTATCATTCTTGACCAAGGGGAAATTAAGTACCTAGCCTAGTGAGTAGGTAGCCTGTTCATATAGATATAAGAAGCTAGAGTAGCAGGATCTAATATTTTGTGTATGTTAGACATGGGGGACTAGGAGGACTAAAATATCAGTGCGCATATGACTGGATGAAAGGAGGAGTCTTGAAATAATCTTTCAATTGTAATTATTGAAGGGTGAGCAGACCCTAATTTGATCAAGAGAATAGAGCTTAGAATATCATCTAGTTCGGGTTCGAGAGCCCCACCGATTCTAAAATTTTTTAATAGAAATATGAAAATATAATCTAAAATATTCATTGAATTTAAGTATTTGAATTTTATTCTATTTACCAACCAACGAGCTAATTCAAGACAGAGCCTAGGCTATCGAAACTTCTCGTTTGGATCTAGATTTAAAGTTATAAGAAGCAAGTTTAACTTAATGAAAGAGCTAGTTCACCGGCAACCACGGTTGCGGCGCACCTGAAATGTTACAAATTGTCTATAAACGTTTTAATTATTCCTACGCTTTTGTAATACCTTATTAATAGCTTATGTGTATATATTTGATAGCATACTATATAAAAGAAACGTGACAATAGAGCTAACAAAACTATAATATTATGGATTTTGCTTATTAGTATCGAATACTTGTAATTTAGACATATTATTATTTGATAGAGGTTGATTAGAGATAGTGTCAGCGAAGGTATCCCGGAAGATATATATATATTCACACTGAGATCGTATTTGAACAAAATTTTATTACTAGGAATTAATATACATAATTCTAATATAAATAATAATTAAACCTAAGATGGCTAGTAACTGAATAACCTAACTTATTTTAATTGTTTATTTTTCTTAATTATTTACAGATTGAAGGGCATCATACTCGTATGATGTTGCCGTGCAATGGACGTAAGCGATTTCCATGCACCAATTGAGTTTTCGCACCTTTCTTAATCAAATAGTTTTCGTTAAAACCTTTCCTAATTATGTCGTAAGGACCTTCCCATTTACTGTCTAAATTATTCGGGTTTGGAATACGCATCATTACTTTATCTCCTACACTAAAATCGGCGATATTTTTTATTTGTTGGTCATAACGTTCCTTAGCCTTTTCTTTCATTGACTTTACATTGTTAGATGCAATTTCGCGAGCAATTTTCAGTCTTTCATTTAGGTCGCGTAAATAATCGTGAGTGGTATAATCTTCGCTACTGTCTTTAGCTGCATAGAGAAGACGGGGTTTGTAACCGAATAAAAGTTCATGAGGCGTATAACCTGTACTCTGATTCAAAGAGGTATTATGACACATGATTGCAACCGGGATAATTTGATCCCAGTTACTTTTGTTTCGCTGGTGATACATTCTGACGTGATCGCGAAGAACAGCGTGGAATCGTTCTAAGGAACCGTTTGTTTCAGGATGATAAGCTGTACTGAAAGTATGTTTAGTCCCTAGAAGTTTCATGAGTTGCTTAATGACGCTGTTTACAAATTCACCGCCTTGGTCGGAATGAAAACGTTTAGGTATACCAAAGTGTTGACAGAAAATCATTAGAGACTTGGCTACCGTGATTGCTTGTTTATCTGGAATGGGGTAAGCCTGCACGAATCTAGTAAGATCATCTTGTAAAGTAAGAACATACTTATTAGAATCACCTGTGATGTCGGAATATGACACTAAGTCAATAGTTACACGCTCAAAAGGCTCTATAGACATAGATGTAACGACCATCGGTGCCTTATAAGTTTTTCTTTGAATCTTATTCCGTTGGCATATTAGACAGTTTTCAACATAGGTTTTAATTTCATCTGACATGCCCTTCCAAAAATAATTTTCACGGATTTTACGTGTAGTTTCTACTATTCCCCTATGTCCTGAAAGTGGTTCGTCGTGAAATGTTTTCAAAATGTTTGGGATTTCATCTCGACAAGGATACTTGACTTTACTCTGACAGATTGTAATTTCACACTCGTACGCATCTGCTAAGTATGCCGTTATTAGCGCTTGCTGGTTTCCTACCATCTTACAAGTGATATCGTTTTTGAGTTCAGGGACACAAAGTGATGTAAGCTTAAAGTTGTGTAAACAGGATAAGAGGATCTTGAAATAACTTTCTGAATCTCACGGGTCAAAGTGAGTGGGTCGAGTGATACCAAAAATTATGTTTTGTTTTTTATCTGAAACTAATAAATCTGTCTGGTAAAGTGATTTGGGTTTCTCAATATATGGTTCAACTTGTGAACAAGTGCTAATCGCTTCGTGAAACATGTCGTTCTTATCTGAAAACTGTGCTGAAGTGGGAATCAGAATATTTTTGTGACGATAGTCTAATAGGTTATCGACTGAAATTTTAAGATTCGGAGTGTTAAATCCTTCCAAAGGAGTTTGAAGAAAATGTTCATAATTAAGTTGTAGATACTCATTTTCTGAATCCGAGTTGTCGTTTATTTCGACTGTTGCAGTATTAATTACAGGAGGGCGAGAAAGTGCGTCGGCATTCGTATTAGTTTTCCCTGTTTTGTACACTATTTCGTAGTCAAACTCTTCGAGCCTTAACCTCCATCGAACAAGGCGACTACCTGGATCTTTCACTGAAAACAACCATGTGAGAGGTTTATGATCAGTAACTATCTTGAATTTCCGGCCGAATAGATAAGGGCGGAAATGTTTTACTGCCCATACTATTGCAAGTAACTCGCGCTCTATTGTAGAATAGTTGGATTCTGCTTGATTTAATGTACGGGAAGCGTATCCAATTGGAAGATCTGAACCTATCTCGCCTTGTGAAAGAATCGCGCCTATCGCGTGAATTGAAGCATCTGTAGTGAGAATAAACTCCTTACTAAAATCAGGGTATTGTAATATTGGAGCTTTTGTGAGAATATTCTTACAAGAGTCAAAAGCGTCTTGCTGCTCGGCGCCCCATATGAAATGAATGTCTTTTTTCAATAGGCTCGTTATAGGCTTTGTTATTTTACTGAAATTTGGAATAAAGCGGCGATAATAGCCTGCCAGGCCTAGAAAGGACTTAATGTCTTTGCACGAATTCGGAGTTGGAAAATCTAATACAGCCTTAACTTTGTCGGGATTTGGTTTGACACCGTCGGAAGTTATAATATGTCCTAAGTAAGCAACCTCTTTTCGCATGAACTCACATTTATCAGGCTGGATTTTCAGACCGTATTGTTTCAGACGTTTGAAGACTTCAGTGAGCTTCTGTTCATGTTCTTCAATGCTAGAAGCAAAGACTACAATGTCGTCTAAATAAACAAAGCATCTTTCGCCTTGTAGCCCATAAAGAATGCTGTCCATGGTGCGTTGAAATGTCGCTGGAGCATTTTTGAGGCCAAATGGCATCCTGAGAAATTCGTAGTGGCCAAATGGAGTGTTGAATGCGGTTTTAGAAATATCTTTTGGATCTACTTCAATTTGATGAAAACCTGAAGCCAAATCTAACGTACTAAAATACTTAGAATGTCCTAACTTATCTAGAATATCGTTTATATTTGGCAGTGGATAGCTATCGCCGATAGTGACTTCGTTCAGTTTCCTATAATCAACTACCATGCGCCATTTGCGTTTGCCAGAGGCATCTAACTTCTTAGGGACAATCCATATGGGACTTGTCCAGGGTGAAATACTAGGTCTAATTATATTTTGATCTAAGAGCTTTTGAACCTGGGATTTTACTTCTTGCTCATGCACATGAGGGAGTCTGTAAGTTTTGGAGTGAATTGGAGTTTCAGAAGTGGTCTGAATTTTATGTTTAGAGTGGCTTGTGAACGTAAGAGGGTCCCCTTCTAAATAAAATATATCACTAAACTGACTGATAATTTTATGTAAAGAATTATTTTCCTCTTCATTCAAGTGCTCTCGCCGAGTTAATTTGTAGACCTGATCTCGTCTGTCGGTCAATGTTGTAGCCACAGAATGTATCTTGTGTACTTCGTCTTTAACTGACTGTTCCTCAAACCTGCTTACATGAATTTCAGGAATTGAAATAACTTTGTTTTCGTTGGTTGTATTAACACAAGTGGTCACGAAAGTGTGATTGATTATACTTACTAGAGCGTGTGGAATTACGATACCGTTTTCTATCGTTTGTTTTTCTACCAGTGCTTGGCCTGACTCAATATCTCTAGTGAAGCAAGTAATAACTGTTTCTGAACGTTGCCCTACAAAATGCTTACTATCATCCTTCATTTTATTTTCGTCTCCAAAGTGAAAAAGTCTATAGTGCCTAGTAGCAATGCGCATCGTTTTCGAGGCGAGGTAAATACTGACACCTGACTTAGACATAAAGTCTAGACCAAGAATACCATCGGCTTCAATATGCAAGTCTGCTATATGGAAGGTATGTTTTTGGAAATCGTCAAGTGATAGTTCTGCTGTACCATGACTTCTAATTGGATTTTCTTTACCAGAAACGCCTACAATTGACACGATATTCGATATATCTAACGGATTACTGCCTATTTTATCCTTGCAAAGTACGGAAATAGGAGCTCCTGTATCAATTAATAGCGTTACAGGCTGACCATCAATATGAAATTTACAGTACAATAATTCTTCAGGAGGGACGTTGAGAAATGACATCTGTACGAGTTTTGATTCAGAATTTTGTTTAGACTTAGATTTGTAATAAGATTTGGACTTTGATTTAGATTTAGATTTCGATTTAGATTTAAGCTTAGATTCAGTGTATGCGGAAGATTCGGTGAATTTAGTAGTAGTGCAACAGCCAAGAGTTTGGGGCTGGTTACCCTGTTCGTAGGCTGATGGAGTTTGCGTGGAGGCATCACGGGTTTGTCTGCGATAGACTGCGTTAACCTGCGTAGACGCCTCACATGTCGTTTTCCGGGAATTTGATACATTTATTCTAATTGGAGCCCTTCGAGGCCTGAGGTATATTCCAATTCGTTGCTCTGAGTCTGGTTCGACTGAATCGACTGATAATGGGCTAAAGCGGTTTCCATCGAATCGCCCTTTTCGATGGCCGCTTGCGAGTTTAAATGATTGACTTGAACAGGTTTTGATGAATTTTCGTTATTTTTATTATTATTGTATGCCCTTTTTCGACATTCTGTAATTATGTGACCGGGATTTTTGCAGTAGTTGCAAAATTTAGTATTAAACGACGTGAGCTGCGGGTATGGCGGTCTAATATGTACCGGGTGTGTCGGCCTAAAAAACCTATTTGGGTTTTGGACAATAGAATTAAGCGGACGAGGGTTCGATTGTCTTGGCTGGCTGGTTCGAATTAGCTGTTGCCTAGTATTATTCATAGCACGGACTTTCTCTTCCTGAATGGCGAACTTTCCTGCATCCGAAAGTATTTTGAACTCTTTAGTTCGAAGCATAGACCCGATGTCGCTAGCTAAACCGTTAACGAATACACTCAGCGCGGTTTCTTCCACACCAAGTTTTCTGCCCTGAAGTGATTCGTCTGTCACTTCTGCAGTTAATTTTTCGATTATTCTGCTTCTAAGCAAGTCGACTCTATGAAAATATTCAGTAATGGACTCTCGTTCCTTTTGGAACATAGACTGAAGTTCTAAGCATAGGTGAGGTATGGTTTTAACATTAGAAAATTTCTCAATAAGGTATGACTGCAACGTATTCCATGAATCAAATTGCCTTGCATGTACGTCTGCAGCAAAAGGGCCATTAATTTTATTAAGAGTATATATGAGCAAAATATGTTGATCCGTTGGTGTCGCTAATTGAAACGCAGCAGTACAAGATCTTACAAATCTGTACACCTGAGAGTTTTGGGCAGTATCGAACTCTGGGATTAGTTTAATAAGAGTTTCGAGAGAAAGAGATTGAGACGTAGTTTTAGGCATTATGAATATTATGTATGACAGTTTAGATAAAAGAATAATAAATAGCAGGAAATAAGTGATAGGAATGGTAAAGAATTGAGCAAAGCGTTTTTAACCACTTACCACAGCAGAAGTGTGACCAGGAGCGTAACTTCAGCGTACAGTTATGTATCACACACCTTACGCTATCCGGAGCGACTGCGCCAATTTTATGTGATGAGTAGCGAAAACACTTTAATATTATTTTTACAAGATTTTAGGAGTTGGAATCGGAATCGAAGTTGGTATGGAACTGTGTTGTGGAATGGGTGCCGGGATTATTTATACATGAGAGTTTCGGGAAGGGAGGGTTGGAAAGGATTCTGGGAACAAAACTATTTTACGCTAAAACTATTTTAAAACTATTCATTCACTAATAAATCTTTCCTTGGCACGGTGTGACTTTGTGTTCTTCGTGGCGTATTGTGTCTTTGGTCGTGTCAGGAACATGTGTCCGGTTTGTATTGCTTTTTGTAAAGCTTTATCTTTAGGCGCGGCGTGGTGCCATCCCTTCGTTAGTCATGCTGGAGCACACGTGTCTAACACGTAACAGCAGCACCTCCCGTGCTGACAACATAGTCCGAAAATCACACTGCGGTCACCAACCCGCCTGTCCTGCGTGGTGACTATGGGCAAAACCCTGTGGTAGTAGCCTTGTGGCGTGCCCTGGAGGAGGCCTACGTCCAACAGTGGACTACAATAGGCTGAAGAAGAAGAACCATATAATGGGGTTGCTAGAACTGCAGAATCGCGAATGAGATTCTACCGTCACGTTCACCATAGAGGGGTAAGATGTAAAATATCAGTGACAAGTTAATTCGTCGCCTGAGACTCACTGATTATTTACATTTCAATATAGCTGGAGAACTCAGACACTTCCGTGTGTGTATATATGTATTATATAACTATATACAGGGTGTAGGTGACAGCCAGGCAAATACTGAAATGCTGAACAAGTACCATTGCGTTGAGTTATCCGACAGTGTTATTACTGGCAGGAAATGTATTTTTGATTTAATTATCAGTAATCTTTACTGTCCGCGCCTTGTGACTCTCCATTAAGATTGTTCAGTTATTTGAACCTATGAGGGCAACTTTTTATTTTTATTATTATCTAAGGCTTATTAAAAGAACTAAACATTTTTTTAGGAGAGAACCTTCCGGCACTTATAATAGGTTACCATTAGATAGGTTATTTAATTTTTATTCATATCATTTCATTCATAACCATTACCTTTCTATACATATAACCAAAGAGAAGTGTGCAAATCACACACCTACTGTTTATCAGTTATCCTCTTAATTTACAGGTGGTAAGAGGAGAGAGAGCCTACCGCTACTTTTCGGATACTTATACAAGAAAGTAACGACCGGTATAGCTTATTTATTTTTATCACAAAAAAGAAAAAAGTTTTTCCTCTCTCTTCTAGTGTCAACGAAGAATATAATCTAGGATGACTCTACGTAATATCCCTTTTAGTTTTCCTCTACCGCATTTCATTCATCTGTTAGTGACAAGCAATCAATTTAAAATAACCCTAAAGTTTCAGGCAATTAAGAACAATGTTAAACGATTGATTTGCCGCACTTACGTGTTTAATTTGTAAGCTGATTGCGATTTGCTGATACTTTCTCTAGAATTTAGTAATAGAAAGTTAATTGTTTTTCTCACTTCTTTTAATTTCCATAAAATGTCTTTTTTGTCAATGCTAGTTATACTGTTATTTTTGCATTACAGAATATGGGTGGTATTTTTGTCAGGAAGGAAGTATCAACAGTGCTCACCGCCATAATTTGAGTTTTCACTTCGAACTCTTTCGCGTTAACGAAAAGCAGCCAACCAATCACGTCGTGCCGTTGTTCCTACTTTTAACATTACGTCAACACGCTATAATTTGATTGGTTAGCCGTTTGAGTGAAAACTCACACTGTATAGAAAAAACATAATTTCCATTCACCGCTATTCGCCTGCCCCACAGTCCAACAAATTCACGGTCAACTGCGAGTCTGGGTGTAACGAGGCACACGTGCAGTAGTCGGAATAATTAACTGTTTGCACGTCAGCTCCAGTCTAGCGGTGTTCGGTGCAGCAGTGCGGAGGAAGGGCTTCGTGACCCTCGCAGAATACACTAGCTGATACCCGCAACATATTCTTATTCTTTATTCTACATTACTAATTTACTAATTTCTATAATCCTGAGGATGCCACGGTTGTTGGCGAAACATATGTAGATTATTTATCTAGTTTTTGATTTCGGAATGGTGCAATGTATCGTCTTGCATGCTAGGTGCTCGGGTCTGGTTTCTCATGGCGATTGTAGTTAGTGCAAGTGCCTGTTGTCGCAATTATGAGTTAACAGATCCGAGGGTCAGTGGAGGGTGTAGGGCCCGGTGGTGGACGCACCCATAGTGAAGACTTTATTCTACACATAACACTATAATAAATACAGAGAAATTTACAAAATAAATGCATACAAAAGCGTGCTTATCTCTGCAAGAGATTTGAGAGAGATTTGCAACTTCGTTCATGTGACCGTAAACACCTATATATTATTTTTACATAATAAACTTTATAATTTGCTAAGATTTTTTCATCGAAATCGGTTCTACATACTCTTTTTATAATACTAACTAGGTGTAGCCCGCAACACTGCCCGCGTGGACTACAGAATGAAATTAAATTATACATATGAAACGATTACTACTTATTTGCTCAAAACATGCTATAAAATAAGTCAAGGGTGAAGATGGAAAACTCTCCTCAGGGTACCATCATATTATAATAACAAAAATACAATAACTTATTAATATAATTAAATTTTTACGTAAGAGACATATTCCACCCAAAAATGTATCATGCAAATATAAAAATATTCGGGATAAAAATATTTTTTCGGAATAAAAAGTAGCCTATGTGTCAATTCAAGGTGTCCGCTAACTCTAATGATTAACTTTTTAAACTTAATATATGAAAGAAATGCCGATATAAGAATTTTTTTTATATAAAATTCGGGTCACAACTACTTCGGGTTATTCACACAGTTAAGTTAACACGAAAATTCTTGGAAAGTTTTGTTGTTAAATCAACAAAAGCTCTATTTCAAAACACATAACTAATTGAAATAATTGCTGGGTTTTCTCGGAAAATAGGAAAGTTTGTTTTATGTGGTGTGTTTATTTGTTGTTAGGTACTTTACAATAACAATTTATTACATCACTAGCGTCCGCCCACGACTTTGTCCGCGTAAAGAGAATTTCGTACTAACGTTGCACCCGTGCGAAGCCGGGACGGGTCGCTAATATAATTATTAGCCTTCCTCTTGAATCATTCTATGTAATAAAATTCGCATCAAAGTCCGTTGCGTAGTTAAAAAGTTAGATCTTTTATCTACTATTTTATCTAGCATACAGAGAGACAGACAGACTGCGGGAAGCGACTTTTTTTTACAATATGTAGTGTTACCTCATGTACTGAAATGACAGTTTCTTTTAAAACACTGGTGGCCCCTCAGCATATTCACAAGTTTTTAGAAAAGATACAGATTTGATTTGAAAAAAAAAACTCTGCCTTTTTCGGTAGGCTAATGTATGTGAAGACTTTAGGTATATAGGTACACACTTCGTACACTATATAACCTAGATATACTATAAAAATTTATACTCTAAACAATCCGTAAAGTTTATATTGAATAGGTTCCTAAAAATCATTTTCCAAGGAAAAGCAGGAGATACAAATTTAATGGTTAAATAAATAGCTCTTTCTATTACGGAACAATCCACGTTGCATCCCATATTACTGGAGAAAGAAATGAAACCCATTTCCTGAAACAATCGTATTGTATTACTGAATAAGCAGAAAGAGGAAAACAGACATCCACACGTTTACTATTACTGTATTTGCTCTCCTTTTATGCAATAACCATCCATAACTTTAACGTCACAAGGTTTATGCCAACTGAAGAAGTTATTATGGTTTACAAACGCAACGCAATTATACATTTGCGGTTTTGAAACTGCACATTTGCACTTGCAGTTTGGTTAAATAGAAAATTTGAGATGAAATTATAAGTTGGTTCGCAAGTATTTTTACTAGTTTCAGCGTTAGGGTAGGTCGTGGTTGGTATGGCAACGGCACGTATAGACATGACGCAGTGTGACAACTAGGCGCTTTGCCGTAATACGAGAGCATTGAGAAATGAATGGAATTTTATATTACCGTTGATTTTCAATCTGTCCGCGTGTTTACAGAACGAAGTGGTTGCGAATGCTATCGGGAATTGCTATTGGAGACTCTGTTGGCACTTTTAATGTCGCCAGTTGTTTGAACTTGGCTAAGTGGTAAGCGTGATCCAAGAGGCTCTTGCATTGTGCAACTTGACACATGGTGACGTCATAATAAACGGACGTGGCCAGCTTAGAGATGATGTTGAGACATATGAGATTCATAGCTGAAAAGTTAGTAACTTAAATAACGTAAATTTGTCTATTTAATTTTATTATGGCTATTTTACATTGTTGTCCCACGTTTATTTCACGCCTCTACACAGTTTTTACAGCCGCTTTTAAAAAATATCGTAAAACACGCAAAAATACAACATTACTACGGCCCCTCATAACCGTAACACCCTAAACTTTTCCCGTCCAAAATTATCAAGATAACATTTTCATACAACTATACGGTTTTAGGGTAAACGTAGCTATAACTGTACAGTAGTCCCTCAGCGAATAATTTATCACATTACTGCCGCTTCAGCGCGCTGGAAGTTACGTCGAATTTGATAACACGTTAACGATGGTTTCACATCTCAAGCGTGAACAACGTACAGATTGGAGTACTATGATTAATATCTATTGATTAGGAATGTACAGTTCGATTGTTATTTGGGTTGTAAGGTCTCTATATATAGAGCTGGCTTGCAACCGGCAATAAATATAGTTGTGTATTATTTCTTTAACTGAGGCTTTATATACTTTGGCGAATTTATAAGAAATCTACAAAAAAACATATAATCTCTTATTATTGCCTGTAGTATACAGGGTGTGACAAAAGAAGTAGTTAAGCGAATAGCTATGTAAATAGCAAATATTTAAAATAAATGATTTTGTGGAAAGTTTTAAAGTAGACTATTTTCATATAATTTCACTTGGCATACAAGGTATAGATATATTATATGTTACACATTGCATAAAATTTCAAAATTGAGTTGCATGTATTATCCCGGAGATAATGGTTATCCTTTTTGAATTATTCACTTTACACTGAGTGAGTCACATGATGGGCATAAGTATTAAATATCGTGTACCTCAGTCTGAGCATGCCCAAAGTTTCCTGCTGACGCGATCTGTCGTCGTGTATGAATGCCTTTAATTTGCGGCGTCGGCAAACTGCGTGTTTGCGGCTGAATCGACAACTTGTGGCGATAACTTTACTTGATTTCAGTTACACAGTCCACTCACGTTAGCGCTAGTGTCTGTAAGTCTAACACATTTTGATTCACTTCATTTAGTTCCATGAACATCCGCATGACTTAGATATTGAGACACACGCTAATAGGTGACAACCCCATGAGAAGATAACCATCGATTAGGGGGAGTCATTTGTTAGCTTAGGATTTTCAATTAACCATATATCGATTGTGTAATAAGGAAACATGGAAAATATAGGTATGTATTTATTTGCGGGATATTGCAGCATTCAACGAAAAAAATTTTATATTAAGTAATCTGCTTAATTTATTGAAATAAAGCTGTTTCGATGTAAACTTGTTGATAATGTTTGTTTAATCCGATGAGGGTTAATTTTCCTGATTAATAAATTAATAATAATTTAGTTCATTATCAACAAAGACGTTATCCAGCGGAAGTACGCAAATTATTTTCAGTCCCACATGCTAAGGGGTGAGCCTATCGCCGCGTTTCGCACAAACGTAGCCATCAAGAAACTGCCAAAGAAACATATTTATAAAAACAAAAATTAATATAAGAAAATTAGATAATAATGTAAGACAATAAAACTCCCTGCTCAAACTAAACTGTCTACCATTTAAATCTGTGTCAATGAGATTATTATACAGAACTAAAAACATTCTATTGCCAACCATAAATATCAATTTAGCTGCATTCCATCCGTATAAAACAAATTTTAATTTCACAAAATAAATAATTCATGGAGACATCAAAAGAACATTCGGAAATCTATTAACACCACCTGTCAGTTATTACGCGGAGATATATAAAAAATAGGCATAAATAAAACGCAGCGGTACCAAAGCGTTTCTTCCGCGTCTTGTTTTGGTTATAAATCAAGAAATGTTAGCTGTTGTTAGGCAAAGATGACTGTGTTTATAAAATTGCCACAATTTGGAATGGGGTAACCTTTGAGTGTACTGAAATTTTATACCTATATTGTTAGTTCAATTTAGTATAATATTACATAATTACTTTTAAAAAATTGTATATCTTCGTACGTATTGCATAGAT
Organism: Carposina sasakii; assembly: GCA_014607495.2. NCBI lineage: Eukaryota > Metazoa > Arthropoda > Insecta > Lepidoptera > Carposinidae > Carposina > Carposina sasakii. The sequence continues at coordinate 14,376,576 of CP053153.1, forward strand.
ATTCTGTTAACATTGAGATTTTATAACGTTAGTTAATTAATATTTATATCATAATATATTGTAAAGTTAATCATAAGAAAAATATACATAATTTACAAGAATATAATAGGTATAGGAACAAGGCGAACTGCAGCAGTCGAATTATAATTTTATTAAAAGTTATCTAAACACATAATATAATTATATAGGTACAAATACATAATTATATCTTTTGCATATTAATATTCGTCACAGCGTAACGTCAAAGTTTCTACACATTGGCAGACTCGAGCACACCTGTCACTGTTTTATGAAAATTAATTCGAAACTTACAAGTCGTTGATGGGGGAGTTTACCCTACTTATTACTTGACAAAACAGACTTCAAATATTTTGATAAAATGACTTATCTTTTGTGCACCTGTCTGTCTGTAGGTACTTACTTTTGTTATTTCCTATTTGAAGTTACAGATACAAATATCTTGATTTTAAACTTCTATTACCTCAATATTTAGTAGATAATTAGTATGTGTTAAGTATGTATTTATCTTGTTCTGTGCCTATGCGGAGCTTTACATGAATGTATTTTGTAGCTGCATCTCCTTCCGTGCAAGTTGTCAGAATCGACTAAAGAGCTCAGGAGAGTTCTCTCAAGTGATGAGCTCACAACTTGTCACTGATCTTTTATATTTGGCCCCGCTATACTCATCGTGGCTCGGGGAGCTCTCTCGTGATGTAGTTGTAATGCTTTTGTAATGTAATGTTATGCAACTGTATGTATGTAATATCTTAATAAGTCTTAGTACATGTAGTAACGATTACTTTGTCATTTTACAACAAACATATTTTGGAATATCTTTTGTACTTAGCAATGATAGATTGATTATTGAATTAAATGTATCGTAGTCTACTTTTTCGATTGTTTTTGCAAAAGTGTCAAAAAAGATACAATAAATCAAGAAATATAAGATCTCCCGACCGTGGTGGTACACAGGAGGTATTATAGTGCACAAGTGTGTGTGCAAACACAGATGCACTCTTTGTTCCCTCACTCTCATAGTCCGATGGGACGGAAAGCCGACACGACTGAAGAGAGATCAGGCGCAGGACCAGCAGTTATACGAGTACGTGCTTTCCGAGGTACGAGCTAAGTGATGATCTTACAACATTAAAATCTGTACATTAAATAAATTCATTGGTACAGGCCCGTGACTGGGATGGAACTTACGCCTCCTGCTTGGAAGGCGCACGTCTAACCACTGGGCTATGGGCTAATAAAACAAATTATATTGCTCAAGAATCTTTAGCAAAATACATAATTTTCTATCACCACAGCCAGCGTATGAAGTTTGAATACGTGTCCTACATGAAAACCCCTTGAAAAGGGTTCGAATACATCACAGACACCTCTGGAGATCAGATATTAATACAGGAAATTAAGGGTCCAGTCCATAAGGTACATGGTCCGTGGTTCCGGCTAGCAATTGATAGAATTAGAGAGGATTTCATCCACGTTTCACCGAGTAGTTCCTATAAACGTGGCGCTAGTTGTTCAGTTGTATGACTAATAGTCTCAGAACATGCATACAAAACATTTTAGTTCCAAAATCGATCACGGGTATTATACTATGAATCGTATCACTTTGGGAAAGCATACAACTTTAATCACTATTCCTAGTTGGCTAAAGTTTATTTCAAAAACAATTTAGAAGGTATGTGATATACGATCGTGAAGCATTTATTTGTGACAGGAATAGAAGCCTTATCAATGTGGGGTAAGGTTTACGAGTAGGATTTAATTATTACAGGGAACATATAATTCAAATTCAATATTATGAATGGGAAACTTATATGTGAAATAGGTATGGATACCAAAGAGGGTTACAAATTGAATTTGTAAATCGTTTTCATGTAGAATTTCCTCTGTGGAGAATAATTATTAATTTTATAATTATTAATATATTTTATTATAATAATAAAAACAGTAATAATTATTGGTAAAAAAACAACATAATATATTTTTAATATACGTTACGTATTTTCGTAATGATCTTAATTATCTAGAGTCAAGAACTCTTAAATTATATCTTGCTGATAAGCTACCAGGAAGTACGTTAAGATATAAACTCATAGGTATATGACTTCTCCACAAGATTCAAATTCATATATCAAATTAGGAATTACAACAAATATTACGAAAAATATACATTCTGTTTCAAGACAGTTATCAACGAGTATTCTCTGTCACAGATCCGTTTTACTTTCTTCATTATCGTGACGGTTATCTGGCTCGTTACTTACAAATCTTGTAACCTGTCATTCTGTTAACCATGTCAAAAATTCTCAACGATTGGACACATGTTAGCTATGTCAAATTTATTCCGATTACAATATGAACGACATGATGACAGTCTAAATACTGATAAACACGTTTTATCATCATCATCATCATTGTCAGACTATTGCAGTTCGTTGCTGGACCCACTAGAGCAAGCTACAAGGCTTTATCCTGTTTTTACTATTCAGTTACTATTCAGCCGCCCTCTTTAAGTCATCGGACCATCTGGCTGGAGGGCGTCCAACGCTACACTTGCCAAGGCGCGGTCTCCATTCGAGAACCCGCTTACTCTACTGTCCACAAAGTTTTATAATTCACTAAAATTAAGGTTGATAAGCCTCTGAGTAGTTATAGTTAATTATTTCATGATTTATGTTCGATAGGGTCCGAGTTTTTTAAATTTCAATTCTTCTTTGTGATATTTTTTTTAAATTATTTCATCAGTAGGTACCATTTTCAAAGATATTCATTCATTTGACATCATAATACTCATAACTACATTCATGCAAAAACTTCAAATTTGCTTGAATACATCAAAAGATGGCCTCTTGCCATAAATCCTGCCGATACCTGGAATCTTTGTTTGTTGTTTCTTTGAACAAATCATAATTCATAAAAGACATGAAAAAAGTATACATATCCGAGTGGCATGCTACTTGTCTAATTAGAATACCTTGAAACGGTTCAAAGGGCTTTATGTCACAAACTAAAACGCCATTTTGAACTTTAGTTTCAGTTGTAATAAGTTCCACTGTCGTTAGTTAAAACTAGCCGCAATATATTATTTGGCATACTTAACCTAAGTTTTATATTTTGAATCATAAAACTTAGATGATAAAATTGAGTTTGGTTTGTTTAAAGTCGGTTTATGTTTCTTTGTAGAAGCATCCAGTGGAGCTTTCTTGAAAATATTGCTATTATTCATACCATTTTGTGTGACTTGACTAAGATTTATAGTACGAAAAGCGTACTCAAGTAGCTGGATTTAAACTTTAATAGCAGCATTAATCACGTTCAAATAGAACGTGCCTCTAAAACAAAAGAATACTATTAGAGTGACATACCTACAGCCAAGCTATTCTGTAATTTCAAAACCTTTACATATTTGAGTTAACATCACGTTGTCATTATGACTAAGTCTTGGTTCTTAAGAAGAGCTGTCATATATAGCGGTAGTAGTAATATTCCAGTGGAAAACAGCCGTCGTTAGGTAAGGTACCGACATGTGAAAACTTAGCGCTGTATAATGGCATTGATATCCTAAGAAGCAAAGTCGTTGCTGCTGTTATTGTTATGTATCGATGAATACAGTTTAATCCATGCTTATGTTTTAACACGCTTCATTGCTTAAATAATGGTTAAATAGTTTTACTTCATTTATTGTAAAAGTTGTGCTAGCCTGTAATTGTGATACATAATATTATCGTATGCTCCTGTCCAACTTGTATCTTAACGGAACTCTTATATGTTATGTTGGATTTCTAATTTAATAAATAAATAAATAAATGTATCCAATCTTATAAATAGGCTCCCATTTGCAATATACAGGATGTAACAAAAAGGGTATGTTAAGCGAAAAGCTACGTAAATAGCCCACTGTAGAGAACCTATCCACAAAATTTGAGACTCGAAATCACATGTTTATTTTTTGTGATAGTATGGAGAATTTTTAAATGTCTCAGGAATTTTCATACAATCTTGAAAAATAAACATGTGATTTCGAGTCTCAAATTTTGTGGATAGGTTCTCTACAGTGGGCTATTTACATAGCTTTTCGCTTAACATACCCTTTTTGTTACACCCTCTATAGAAATGTTTCCTATGATACAATCTTAATAACATTCTTATTCTTTATTGTACACAAAACATTACAATAAATACAGAGAAATTTACAAAAGAAATGCATATAAAGGCTTCTTATTCTTATCTGAATAAATAATCAAAATCATACCTATCTGTAAAATTACAATTTGATTATGTGTCCAAATGAGATAGTAACAAGCCTTCAAAGTTAAGTGGGCAAGTCCATTTTTCAAATGTGAAATTAATTGAAAATTACAACATCACATGTCCACCTGCATCATTTACAGCAACTATTGTTTTGTGACCATATTTATAAACGCAATATTTAATATAGCTGTAGAACAAAAGTTCTTTTACGCGCATACAATTTGCTTAAAGAGTGATGTCACATCGTGGTAGCGTTGTTTGGCAAGTCTAAAATTATGATTTGGAAATCGTTATATCCCGGAAAGTTTTCACGCTAGCGAAGTTTTTCTTTCGCAAATGTTTCTTTTATTTTACGATCTTTCGATATAAATACAAATAAAAGAACTGTAAACGATCCTATTACTAATATGTAAAGATAACGCCGCTGAAACTCAAACATTACAAGGGATAGGTTTCGTATCGTACGTTCGATAGAACAGAGACACAATTGTAAAAAATTTAAAATAGCAATTGTGCCCTTATTCTACCGTAGAAGAAGATCAAAAATCTACCGAAGGTGCGATATTTAATATTTCTTTATATTCTAATCTTAGGTATTACATTTATACATATAATGACGCTTTTATCCCTTACAGGGTAGGCAGAGCACTAAGGGCCGATAGAACCACATGGTGCCACTAACCAATTTTGAGGGTTTAGTTGAGATGTACAAGTTCGGTTAGTAGTGGCAGGACTTAGGTATTAAGTAGGCAGATTTACTCAGTTTCTCAATCAAATCGATACAGACATTTTATAGATACCCAATACCATCAGAATTTCCTGAGTGGTATACCTGACAGTATTTATTGGAGAGCATCCAAATAACTCAGGTTCGGAAGCCGCCCATTCCCTGTTTATCATGCCGTAAAATTTAACGCCGAATTTTCAATATTTCAACGCCGAGATGCAGTTTAAAGTGTTTTATTTATTTTTTATAAAACCATCAATTGTACGATGCCTATGTGAGACATACGTTTGTGTTTCCGAAATGGGATAGCCAAAAGTGCAGGATCTAAAAAGATATCCCATGGCCACGTTTAGCGTAGCGCGGATAGATGTTAATGATCATTGATCAGTGACAAGTTGCTAGCTTATCGCCTGAGAGAATGCCCGAGTTCCTTAGTCGACTCTTACGACATGCATAGGCGGAGATGCAGCTGATCTAATCTAAAAACTATATTTATATATTTCTAGGCAAACATGTACCACCTTAGGCCGCATCTTGCTTAACACCAGGCACGAAGGCGGTCAAATGTTTGCCTATCTAATTGTAAAGAAAAAGCTGAAATGCAACCAGCTGTTTAGGCTCTGGACTAGAAATAGACTTAGGGTGCAAAAGAAACATACATTAATACATTCGAAAAACATAACCCTCTTTCTAGCGTAGTCGAGTTTTGTATTTATTATACAGTCTTATATATTTAAATGGTAAGCAAAGGTGACTTGGCTCTTTAAACAAAACATAATAATACGTCTGTACAAAGTTGCCGTCTTTACGAAGACAAACTTTGAATACTGTTGTGAAGTAGTTATTTCGAACTATGTGGTTACAATGAACCTTAAGTAAAATTTGGCAAACTTTTGCCTTCGTTAGCACGTGTCATGGAGGCGAGATTTTCTAATGATGATGGAGCAGTCGCCTATGTGAAAAACACTGTGTGAACACTAAAAGGCTGGTGGCCATATTAAGCTAGTATCAAAGACATCATCACTTTCTTTTTATCGTAGAAGAATAACAATTCCCAAAAAATACAATAATATATCTGTATTCCTTGGAGACATATTATTATGACCTGTATATCTGTCACACCATTGCTAAAAACCATAGGATCGAATAAATTCGATCTTAGATCGTTTCTTGCACTAGCTAAGCTTTTCTCGCAAAAGATTTTTCTAAATTCTGCATCTTGGTGATATACATGAAAATCAAAATTCATTTCATGTATACACATCTGAGATAACAGGTAAGTCAACATCATATCGGCTACAGCTCCACTCTGCCTCTTACCTTCATTAACTCCTGTACAGCACATAGTTTTGACAGTACGAGAACTTGCAGTAACTTTTGTATTATTACCATAGTTAAGCAGTCAAATGTTTTGGGTAGTTGCGCAAAAATTAACTACGAGTAGTACCTTGTTGGGGAAAATGGCTACCCATAATTTCGTGTAATGTATGTAACAACCGAGCTTTACTGGAGATTATTTTAGAAAGTTTCGTTAAATATATTGTGATTCAGGAATAAATTATATTTTATATCTATACATATAATAATAAAAATGTAACGGGTCGCTGTCTATACATGGAAGCCATATGAGAAAAAATATTATAGGAGACCTTTATCAACGCAATAGTACCCAAAAGAATGATTTTTGGAATTTGTCTGTTTGTCTGTGCGTTTGTGCACGCTAATCCTAGGAACGGCTGAACCGATTTCGATGCAGTTTTCAAGAATATATTGTGACAGGTCCCACTTAACATATAGGCTACTTTTTCCCGTGAAAATGTTTTTATCCCGGATAATATCGACATTTTGTTTTTTCTGTAGTCCACGCGGACGGGGTCGCGGGCGTCCACTAGTAGTATAAAATAATTTTACCTTATGTCCACATACATTAAACTTGTAATTAATGATAATTTACACAACATAAAATTCCGTGCATAATTTACTTAGTGTTTCATGAATGAATTTATTTTGCGCTCACACATCAGCTAGTAACATACATAACATCAGCTAGTAACATACTCACTTAATTGTGAATTAATTCGTAATTAATTAGTAATCCAAGTGTAATGTATTCTGGGTTAAATTTACATTACATTACAATACTCGCAGTGGTCACATCGCTAATGTTATACTGATGTTACTTACGGAGAGAACATGAGTATGAGTCTTGAGTATATACAGGGTGTAACAGAAAGGGTATGTTAAGCGAAAAGCTATGTAAATAGCCCACTATAGAGAACCTATTTCCAAAATATAAGACTCGAAATCCCATGTTTATTTTTCTAGCTAAAATGGAGAATTTTTAAACATCTCAGGATTTTTCATACAATATTGAAAAATAAACTTGTGATTTAGAGTTTCAAATTTCGTGGATAGGTTCTCTATAGTGGGCTATTTACATAGCTTTTCGCTTAACATACCCTTTTTGTTACACCCTGTATACCCCTTACTATAATCATCCAATAGTCTAGCTAGACTAGCAGGTTGTAGTTGAATACTTCATTATCGAAATTTCAAATCTATACGTTTTACATAATATATAACTAATGCTTCAACAGAGAATAGAGATGTTTACTATCGTTGAATTTTAATGACATTTTATGCTTATCAGAATAAATCATCAAAATCATACATATCTGTAAAATTACAATTTGATTAAGTGTCTAAATGAGGTAGCAATAAGCCTTCAAAGTTAAGTGGGCAAGTTTCAAATGACAAATTAATCGAAAATTACAACATCACATATCCACCTCCATCATTTACAGCAACTTTTGCTTTGTGACCATATTTATAAACGCAATATTTAAAATAGCTGCAGAACAAAAGTTCTTTTACGAGCGTACAAGTTACGAAAGAGTGACGTCATAATTGTGGTAGCCGTTTGTGTGGAGCGTTTTTTGACAAGTCTAAAATTGAGATTTAGAAATCGTTATATCCCGGAAAGTTTTCACGCTAGCGAGGTTTTTCTTTCACAAATGTTTCTTTTATTTTATGATCTTTCGATATAAATACAAATAAAAAAACCGTAAACATCCCTATTTGGATGGCGTCATATAATTCATGAAGTTGGCTATACGTATGTAATAAATGTAAATAACCGGTCAGTGGTTAAGTAACCAGTAAGTGACTAATTTTAATTTCATTTAATTGTCATAAAAAGTTTCTTCTATGCTGCTCTGGGAGTGAAAAAAAAACGTATAATACTACAGCTGCTTCTCTTTCCGTGCATACTGTACAAGTCAGTAGAGGGATAAGAGGATCTTGGTGTTTTGTAGGCGATGGGCTGTCCACCTGTCACTACTAACCGAACTTGTACATCTCAATTATACCCTCAAAATTGGTCGGCAGTGGCACCACGTGGTTCTATCAGCCCTTGGTGCTCTGTCTACCCCGTAAGGGATAATGGCGTGATTATATGTTTGTATGTATGTATCATAAAACTTTGCGCAGAGCGTTGGAAAAACTACTCTAAAATTATTTTCTCAATTCCTCATTTTTCGTATAGATTAGGGAGAAACAAAATAATACGTCGCAATCCACATTTTCACGATATCAAGCAACATTAAACTTTTATGTTGTTTCCGCTTCAACCCTTGTTTTCTTAGGAAAATTGCCAAGATCCCCTCCTGCATTGAACAAACTTCCTTAGAGATAATAAATACCATTCAATAATAAAACGGTGCATTATTAAATTTCGGGACATCTTTGATGTCTTTATGTTGCTATTTTGTATTTATGAGACATTCGTTTGACTATTTTTTTGAAGTACCTATAGGTATAAGAGTGTATTAACATAGCAGCTCGGCCTTCTGACCTAAAGGTACGTTCTCATGCCTTATCATGTATAGACATACGAGTAGGTAGGAGAATTTATAAAGTTATACAGTTAGATTTTTTTATTATTCTAAAGCTGTAAGAAACATCTTGTTAAAAATGCATCGATTATTAGATTTTTTTAAATTAATCGATTTTAACCTATAGCCAATTCGAAAAATATTTAACGGATTCAATTAATAGGATTTGTATACAGTGCATCGGCTCTTACAATGACCAAACTGTTAAATAACAAGTATATAACTGCTTATAAACTTTAAATGTAGTCTACCACATATGACGTCTGTTTATAATAACAAAAAGCAAGATACCAGTATTAAGTCGCGGATTAAATAAAATCTACCGTACGCACGCAGTCGGTGCAAGTGAGGTAACTAACATTACCTAGTAACCTAAGTACCATATTTATCAAACTAACCAAATAAATATAAAGTAGCAACACACTTCAAGCGACTCTGAAGAAGCTGCAATCATAACAGTCTTATACCACAATATATAAAGAAAAAACAAAACAAACAAAACTACAATTTCACACTGACAGATGACCGTTAATAACTTGCAAACTTTTATCATGCACCTATAAAAACTCTTATTATGAAAGCAGCAAGATATCATTTCGATAAGAGCTTAGATCTTTAAACGTGTCAACATACAAATATTTACATTACTGTCGTTATAGAGCTTAATTTAGAGACAGTGAGTTGCTTTTTGAATGCGTAAGAATGAAGGAAGATTGCAACGTCAACAGAAAAATTAGGATACACGTTCATATGAACCAATTTTGATGGGTTTTAAAATGAAAATCATCAATTTATCTATTCGATAGATCTAGCGAAAAGCAGTAGCCGTTATAGTATTTTGAATTGTCTATTCATTTTATTCAATTATAGAGGTACATGAAGAGGTTTAAATAATGTTAAGTTCTGTAACTTAACACTACGATTCGTAACTTTTTGTAAACTATTTAAAACATTGTAGTATAGGTACATTATTCATCACTGATGATTGATTTTTACTTATTTATGCCAAATATTTCTATATGGCATTGCAGCAACACCAGTTCAGAGTTTCAATTCAATTCAATTTTTGTTAATGGCCACAATTGTGTCGGGCACAATGATTCCACCAATGTCACGTAGACAGGACAGCTTCCAGTTTCCAGCATAGGTCTCTGAACGTCCACCTTAAAAAATGTCACTGTCATTCGAAGATTATGCAAAGTAGGCAACAATAATTTCATTTCTATTACCATAATACGCGTAGCTGAATGTTTGACGTATAGAGTAACGTGGGAAAGACTAACAGGGCGTAAAAGACTTTGGTAGGTGACCAAACGGTTTTCAACTCAGTCATAATCGACATAAGGTTTATGTAGTTAATAAACTATAGTTTTATATGCGGGTTTGTCTGTTTTGGCGGTGACGTGGTATCTCAAGTTACAGCAATATCAAGTTTCTATGAGGGACAGCTTTCGTACTATGGGTTGTTTTGTTCTATGATTCATTCCAACACGATTATACTTATTCTCCTTCTGTAGATCATCCACACAGCTTACTAGAGAGAAAAGTGTTTCTTATTAAACAATATTAATTACCTTCTTGCGTTCTATAACTGCCTATTTATTTTTGTGTATGTGGTGTAGAGATACATATTTAGTTTAAGAAATAACACATTAATTTATAGTCTTCTCATAAGATTCATTTCTTCTTCAGCCTATTGCAGACCACTGCTGGACGTAGGCCTACCCCAGGGCACGCCACAAGGCTACTGCCACAGAGGGGTTTTGCCCATAGTCACCACGCTGGGCAGGCGGGTTGGTGACCGCCGTGTGATTTTCGGAGTATGTTGTCAGTACGGGAGGCGCTGCTGCCCACCTCCCGTAAACCCTTAATCGCCTCGTATGGTACAAACTCTACTCTACCGGTACCACGTGACTAAAGGTTCATTTAGAACGATGAAATTCTAAGAACAAAATAAATTGCTATCCATATTACTTTATTTCTAATGAAAACCCTAAACTTTGAAACCCAAATTAGTCAAATTAGCATAGCACTTTGTCCAACTTACACAAGAATTACCTCCAATAACTCACGGAGACATGGCGTACACAGAATGTATGTTAAATTAAAACTAAATGTCGCGTCTCTGTCGGTCTGTCTGTTGTATTTGCGCTGGCAAAACGCGTAATACGACAGTGTATGAACATAACTCAAATTAAACGTAGCATGCGCACGCGCCGGTCGGTACTATCGCGTACAGAATTCTAAATAATATTGAAATAATAAAATATATAATCCGTTTTGCGAATTTCAAGAAAGGTATAATTAAGTTAAATTCCTGATCAGTGCGAAATAAAAACATTATTACAATTATTAACTGATTACCCATTGTATATATTGTTTTACATAATTATGGATATTATACTCGGTAAAGCGCGATTAAGTTTTGTACACTGTAATAATAGTTAAAAAACAAATATGTACCTATCTGACCAATCGTTGTTAACTTGATGAAAATCAACGTGTTAGGTACTGGAGGATCCTAAACCTCCATAGAGTGGCGGGAAAAGAATAGCGGGTTCTGTTAGGCCAGAGGGCGCTGGTGATATTAGCGGACTGTATTTTGCGAGTTGCTACTATTGTTTCTACCGAACAAAAACGTACGACACACTTGCAATTCCCTACAGCAATAGAGGACGAAGAAAGAGGACTTAGAAGGAAAAGCACGTGCACTGACCTGATTCTCTCCCGAGTCCAGTCTCCTTCCCTGCAGGGTTCTACCAGGATCGCTCGTTTCACTCAGTAGGCGGTAAATAGTTCGTAGATAATACACCACACAAAATAGTCTCTAAAAGTTCAATTTGCACAACAATGTCTCAACATCGCGCGGTGCGGTTAGCGGCGAGTGCAGAATATCTTTGAACGTGTCTACTCTCATCAACGGTCAGCGAGAGAAGAGGCTGTAGTGTGCCGTGCACATGCGGGAAAGGAAGGGGAAATCGGTTGGGTAAAAGATATTGCAAGCGGTAGATCTACCCGAAATATAAAATGTTAAATTACGCGTAGAACGAAATCCAACAGGTACATATTTTATATTCGGTTAAATTTTCACTTTATATTGCATTAAGAGTATATAAAAACTTTGGTGTGACATAAATCTTTAATTATAATATTCTCACAGACACTGTGTAATATTAAATCAAAACACACCAAGTCATTTCCGTTGCAAACACATCTTATGAAAATAAGCGATTATTATAAGACACGACAGTTGAAACTCCGCCAAAACGTTGTCATAAAATTCTCGGCGACGTTAACATTTTTTGTAACACACATTTTCAATTAACATCAAGATTTCTGTCAGTGACTGTACAGTGTGTCACACGCATTTGTCAGCCGCCATTTGACAGTTTTGTCAGTCGCTGTTTGTCAGTCGTCCCCTGTAATTGGCAGCGCGTTGTTGCCACTCCTGCGCAACTGTATTGAGTATTTCGAGTGTTATAGATATTAGTACTTCCTTATGTACTATGTTACTTATATATAGGTTTGTAGTTGCATTAGCATTCGAATCTACTTATTCGAACCCGTTTCTTTATTATACTTACTCAAAACATAATAACGAGTATATCACAAATTGTAATTTATATACAAAACTAGCAGCCGCCCGCGTAAACTAGAAAACTAAATCCGCGTAAACTAAAAGAACATCCGTTATTTACCGTTCCCGTGATTACTTCGGGATATCCCTACGTTTGTGGACTTATACGTCACGAAAGGAAGCTAAATGATCACATTTTCTACTCGTAGCTTGAGTAGTTTTTCCTTGGCGTTGATGAGTCAGTCTGTCAGGACAAGTTACCTATTTAATTTAGGTATAGATTTAAGAAAAATAGAAAACACTACGAAAACTTTTAAATTAATTTACATACTATAAATTTTATGACTTTCTGCAATAAAAAGTAACAAGATATCTTTGTTCCACATTGTGAAAATCTCTCTTTACTTTTGCAAAACTTTATTAATTAAAAACCTATAAAAACAGAAATAGAACACGATGTTTAGATTTTTTCTTGAATAAACAACTTGTATAAAAAAAAAACTCGACAGAGACGGAGGGTAGAGTGCAAAAATAAACCTTTGATTTTCCTCTTCCTTATTTACTTTCTATTTACGATCTATTTTCCTCTGACTAGGACTTTATGAGAATTTTTATCCCATATCTATTTCCATGGCAACGTCACGAACTTAGGGCAAGAAAATTCGAGTAGTTCCTCTAGCTTTTATAAATATAGAAATAGAGTTAAAATTGCCTCGATTTAACTCATAGATTATTATGGCTTTGATAGTATTTTACATTGGAATAAAACTGTTTGCTTAAATTTTAAGGGGCTATTCTGCTATGAGAATATCGGATTTAATAATATATAGTAAGTACGTTAAGAAAAGAGAGTCTAGGAAATTATTACATTCACAAGTTCATTCAGCCTTTGAAAATATTAAAAGCCTTACCAGTTGTATGTATTAGAAAAGTAAAAAAACGTGGCAATGCGATCTCCCTAATGACCCTGCAGTTCTGGCTTCCTCTTTTTTGTGTATAGGTACAGCTAAAGACATATGTATACGGTTATATGTATTTATGTTAACGATATAAATAAAAACCAGTAGATGATTATTATTGTTATAATTTTATTACCAATAAAACTTAATAAGGACAAAAACTACCAGAATCACCGTAAAATATGCTAATTGATTGAGCGTATTCCTCGAGCGTCAGTAATTGGCTATGCAGCGCTGAGCATCAGGTAATCCCTTAATTGATGCAGCGCCCGTCCATGGTCGTTTAAGCCTCGAGCACACCGGATGCGTATGCGTACACGTAAGCGTAGACGTACACGTACTTCTGAGTTGTAATGTATGGAACTGTATAGGCACGAGCAGACCGGATACGTATGCGTAGACGTAAGCGTAGACGTCAAGCGGTGTGTCCTGTCATACAGTTGCATACATTACAACTCAGAGGTGCGTGTACGTCTACGCTTACGTGTACGCATACGCATCCGGTGTGCTCGAGGCTTTAATATCTGTATATACTATATCAGTGTATGATATATTTTAATTATACCTACATGATGTAACAGCGGTTCAGTCGAAAGGCGTGCGTTCGATTCCAGTCACGACTACCAAAATTGTCACTCAGCTAATACTCGAGGAGGGTTGGCGTCAGGCAGGCAGCCAGCTGTAAAACTTATGCTACATCTTTGGCAGTATGAGTTTCGGTACAAACCATATTGCACCGACCCCATAAGTAATGCGATAAGGGCAGGAAGATGATATGAGGGTGTGACAGACCAGTGTTAAAATAGCTAACTTCAAAGATTTTATCCACAAAATCAGAGTCTCGAAGTACATGTATACTCGTATTTATTTATTTCTCCAGATAGCATGTACTACGAAACCATTGACTAGGTAATTTTCATACAAGTTAAAACAATCATTCGCATGTTACCAGGTTTTCCATAATGTGCAGGCTGGCTATTTTAATAGCATTTTTGTGACCTTTAACATCACAAATGGAAACCACGGTTTAAATAATTACGTTTCTAGCTTCAATGGTTTGTTCAGTACATGTTATTTTATATAATAAATTTTAAATAAAAAGTCTATGTTGAAACATGAGCTACCTACGTAACAAAGTGACAATAGCGGAGTGCATTAAAAGCCATCTTCTGCCTGTCGCCCGTCTCGAGGGGGCTTATTATGAGTATTTGCGAGCACACTTCTAACTGGAGCTTAGGCATTTTTGTGGAAGTTTCAAAAGGGTAGACTTCTGTATGCTGAGGTACTTTCTGTTATTTGACTGTATGCAGAAGATCTTTTAAGAGGTTTATTAAGAGGTAGGAAATTGATTTATATTGATGGTACTATTCTGTTGTTTGGTGCCCGTTTACAAAAAAAATGCTAAGGCACTAAAATGATAAAATCGTTAGAAAGCTCCAGATGAATGAACCAGCAGCGGCAATCATACCTAACAACGATCCTACCATAGACAATGGAACTTTTCTGACAATATATTTCAGCCTTTGATTTGTTATATGAGATTAGCAATCTTACTAATAAATCTATCTTAGCAAAGATTCATGCATATCGCTTCTGCATAATATCGATTGCTTTTGGATAATGCGTAAAAAGGAAATACCAGAAGACAATAAAACCTTTTGGCTTTCGTCACCTTTTCCATCTGCATAAAAAGAGCACATCGCAGTCGACAAACAATTGTGTCTGCATGCATTCCGAATGTAGCGGCGCAGTGTGTAAGTTAAGGTAATGGTGACACTTTTTTTACTATTTATTCTTCCTCGACAAATGGACTATGAAATATAAAATTATGTTGTAATGTTATGGACTAGTAGTTCCTTTGCAATAGTATAGAAGGTAGGTTTGTTGTCACTGGTCTATTATATCTGCTATTCTATACGTGGCCGTAAGGTCTTAATCGTGAGCCTGCATTTCTGGCTACTTAATTTGGAATCACAGCCATATGTATTATACGTATTTATATGTACGCAGAATCGTATAGGTATAAGCCTAAGGCAATACAAATATCTTACTCGACCACTTAAAACAGTAGTAAAAAATTACAGTATTGAACAGGAAAAGTAAAAAGTTTCACTCGTAAACTAAAAGGCTTACAAAGTATATGTCGCAGTGAAACCGCAATTACAGTCGAACCTGCATTTGCCCACGTCAAGTACGAGTAACTCGCTCGTCAAGTGGAACTCGCTTCAATCTTGCTCTCGGACAATTTGAAACTGGCAAATTACTTGGTAATTAACGTTACTGTGTCAAATCATGGGTTGTCTTTGAAATTGGCAGCAATATATTTTAATGAAATCTGTTTAGCTTAATTTGTTTGTTTACTATAAATTGAGTCTGGTATTATGAAATAAAGGACTTTAAGTGTCTGTATCGCTTGTCTGAAAGATAATTATTATTATAATTTATATACAAAAAGTCTAAAAGACGATATGAATAAGACTTACATCTGAATTTATCTGTAATCCACGAAAATACGAAATACACGATTCTACAGTGTGTATTTTCGTGGCCACCCTTAACGAAGGGTGCGTACTCTATACATCAAATAAAGTAAGTTTATGCCAAAAAAAAATGCTGTGAAACGACGTAAATTTTTTTGAAAAAAAAAATTAATTACTTCCTCCGTCAAAATGTATAATGTCCAGTGTTTATGCTAGTTTTTTATAGGCAGATATTAATTATTTCTCGTGAAAAAATCTTTCTACGTGCGTCTATGTGCATTTATGCAGAAAAACGCAGTCTATTTACTCAACTTTGGACCATAATATTTTCCATGGAGAAAAATGATCGTAATGATGTGGAGATTCCGAAGTTTTCGGGAACGTTGACGACCAAAAATCACCCTGTATTCTAAGTATATTATCATAATATATTTCAGAACAAAATAAAGTTATAAACAAAGTTATTCTACCATAATAATTTTTGTCCGAGGCCTGAGGTACTGGCCGCACACTATCTCATGTTGCGGTAATTGATAGCTCCCGGTCGTTTGTAGTAAGGCGCATTCCGGAATTTTAACTGCAACACCTAGTTATTTAGCGCCGACACGATGACAAGTTAACCGTAGTATGACCAAGGAATTTAATATTGCACTACAGACTGGAAAACACACAGAATATTTTTGGCCTACTAAAATGAATATTTGTTAGAAATAAGCTCACCTTTGTACATCTTTGTTAATTTATCATCATCTTCCTGCCATTTTCCCATTATTATGGAGTCGGCGCAAAATGGTTTCTTTCAAAACTCATATTGCCAAAGTTTTGGCATTAGTTTTTACGGCCGGCTGCCTGCCTGACGCCAACCCTTCTCGGGTATTACGTCTTTGTTCATTAATTTCTAACTATAAAATACATAAATATTATATAGATACGGTTGTCTTCCCGAAATGAGGTAGCTAGAACTTCAGGAGCATAAACGAGATCCTGCGGTCACTTTTAGCATAATAGGACAGTTGCCATGATCAGTGACAAGTTGCAGGCTTATAGCCTTGATTGGCCGAGTTCTTCATTCGACTCTTACGGAATGCACAGAAGGAGATACAGCTGGTGATGTCTTGTGTTATAGTAAAGCCCCGCATCAGACCGCGCACAGGACAGCGCGTCCGTAAAGAAAACTAAATTTTATTTATTTTTTATTTTATTTTATTCGGGATATTTACAACGTTATAAATAGATAGATACAGAGATAACTTTAAATTAACATAAATTTTAGTTAGACATGCTCAGTCCACTATTATAAAATCCTTGGCCACACAAAGCCCGTACTTTGACGCCAAGTTTCTATAAATGTTAACACTATGTTACGGTTTAAATGGTAATTTTGTTCAATTGTTTGATGACCAGTTGAAATCTTAGTAATTGTACGTGCTGCTTTGCAACTTATATAAATAATTTTAATACTAGGTTATGAATTTAAAAGCTCTATTTTACTTTGACGCCACCTTTGTGACGTCACAGTGCGCTTTCTATTCTACTATTCTATATCATCATCACATCTTCCTGCCCTGTTCCTATTTATCTGGGATCGGGGCAATATGTCCTCTCCTTCCGTCATCTCATTACTGACTCTTAGTTCACGCATATCCTCTCTCACACAGTCGATCAAACACTTCTTTCTTGGGTCTACCTCTTCATCTATCCACTTTTATATCACCGCTATATATGTCCATACCAAGTCAAACAGTATATTATGTGTATAATAATTAAATCTAGTGTTATTATGAAACTAAACCAACTGACAATTATTAGCACTAAATTAAAAATAATCTATTTGGGCTTTGCAAAAAGAGCGGCTTTTACACATTCGCTGCCGGCAGATTTTTTAAGAGTGCTGACATCAGGTCAACGCCTAGTGCCAGGACGCAAATAAACGTCAGCGGCACCTCTAGAAAGCCTAAAACACGCAAATATGTAGTCGCCGGCACTGAATGTGTAAATACAAAACAATGGTATACCTACATCGTTGCACACTGTACAAATCAACATCAATCATACGTCAAACATACAGCCGGGTGTAGCTGATGCTGTGCAGCGGTATACCCAGTGGACCCTCGTTGCGGGCCGTTTAGGAGGATGTCACAGTGATTTCGGGGACGTCAGTCTCGCGCTGTCACTTCGCATGTACGGTACGGGGGAGCTTGGGGCTGGGAAACCGGCGGCGGGTTAATGCGTTTATTCATTTATTTATTTATTATTCTTTATATATTTTGTAAGCTTTTTTGACCACTTTTTGCTTTCATTTGATCATATCATATTATAAATATGTTTTATTCTTATATGTTTAATTATAATTTTTTGTCAAAAAATTAGTTAGTCTGTTAATTTATTTTCTCCACGAATTATCCTTAACACGATTGCAAATTTCAATTGAGGGGACGCCCACTACCGGGCCCTATACCCTCCGCTGACCCTCGGATCTGCCGACTCATGGTCATGAACACATGACACTACAGTCGTGACGAGAAGCCAGATCCATACAACCATAAATACATAGCTGCTAATCCGAAAACCCATTGAGCTTCCGAACAGTGACACCAAATACAATTAAATATTTAACAATTGTAAATGTTTAGTTAGAATATGAGTATTGGCGTTATGCCAAACTTTGTATGAAATAGCCGGGGCATTCTGCGAACTAAAAATCTTAAACTTATATCGCTTTAGTTCAAAATAAAATAAATTCCCACTCGGGTGAGGAATTTTTTCCATTTCTTTAATAATAATTTTTCAAAATAAAACTTTCGCATCAATATTACTCATAAATAAATAACCAAATACCTAAAGCAAAGAGCGGTACCGTTAATATGTGGCGTTTAGTGACGTTATATACATCGGTGTGAATTACTGTTCTCTAGGAAACCTCTTTAATTTAGAAAACAATATTAAATTAATTTTACCGCGGTATTACAGCCACTGTATAAGGACGCTGCTATTCTTTAATGCTATAGCTTTACTCCTATGTTGCGTTTCGTGGCCACACAACCCGTCTCCCTCCTACCATCAAGTGATTGCTTACAGGAGGAGGGTAGATTGAATAACGCACTGTTTATTTTTGCGCTGTCTACATAATCTATGTACTAAACAATAGCTCGATATAGGGAAGGGCCTGAATATTAAGACGTTGAAAGGAGAATATTTCAAAGACTTTCTGTTGGGATATACCTAATATTTTAAACGATGTTTGTAGCTAACCTAGTTATCCCAATTCCAATTAATATTATAAATATACATACATATAATCACGCCTTTATCCCTTACGGAGTAGACAGAGCACCAAGGGCCGATAGATCCACATGGTGCCACTTCTGACCAATTTTGAGGGTATAGTTGAGATGTACAAGTTCGGTTAGTAGTGACAGGTGGTCAGCCCATCGCCTACATGACACCAAGACCCTCTTGTCCCTCTACTGACTTGTACAGTATGCCCGGGAAGAGAAGCAGCTGTGATATTATACGTTTTTTTTTACTCCCAGAGCAGCATAGAAGATTTCTATTCTTTCTTTCTTAATCAAACTTCTTTAAATTTTGTACACATTATACTCCTAGCTAGGACTGTGGAACATAACATAGACTACGTTCGTTGTCCATGCGGACGAAGTAGCGAAAATCAATTTTATTAAAGAACACTGTCGCTTATGATTTATCAATTATGATAATGATATAAGTTATAGAAAATTTAAGCTTAATTTTTATTATGCGCGTTACAGGAGTTGAGGTAGATATCATCATAGAAGTCATCATTTCAAGAAAAAAAAAACTCACTGCTGAACAAAGGCCTTCCTCACAATATGTACTAAAAAATGTATATTTAAATATACATGCCAAAAAATATGTGTGCGAATTCAGTTTTTAAAATACAACTGTCCACAGCACAGGTAAAACAAACAGTAAAATAAAAGGAAGGCATTTCCCCGAATCCCAATACAACCTCGTGCAGTCGTGCGTAACGCACGTCCGAAACACCCCTACAATTAAACTTTAATGTCAATCAATACATCGATACCAACTCAAACAAAAGGGCAAACATCACCCCAGTATGGACGTAGAGTAGAAATATTGCAGTAGATAAAGTTCTTAAGGTTTATAAACTAGCCACAAACTGGCTGTGGTGGAACTTGAGATGAGAAAACAACTTCTTACCCTTTCATGTTATTGCGTGATTATATTAATAAAGTATGGTAACTATATAGGTACAATACACATACCATTTTAATAAGAACAAGTAAAATCTGAGATTTTTTGATTCTGAATTTCCTTCTTTGTTTGAAAACAATTAGCGATTCAATCTGAGATATGTAAAAAAATATCTCTCTTGATCGGTTATCAAAATTGACTTCGTTCCTTCTATGTAACAATGTTATCATGTTTTTTTTTTCATCTAAGTATAAAAAATGCAGTATATCCGTTGCTGGGTAAGTGAAATTGACTTACTTTATTCGTTACTCTATGATACCTACTCTGTTACTACATTATTACATGAACAACAAACGTTACGTATTTGCATGTTACGTAAACTCTATAGCAATAAACGTAAGGGCTAGTTTACTTTTCAAACTTGGACTTTTTAGTTACAATTTAAACGTGAGAAGAAGCAAGAAGTAAGACAATTTAGGTAGTTATTATAGTAAATATGCGTTTGTAAGTAAGAAATGCAATTAGAATTTATAAAGGTTATGGAAAGTACATGAGAGTTAATAGGTACCCCAATGACTCTACAGGGTGTAACAGAAGGGGTATGTTAAGTGAAATTCTATATGATATTAGCCAGCTTTACCTTATCCATAAATAAACAACATTGTTAGATATAAACTCAACTAAATATCTAGATACAGAAACATGGCAATTTTTATTGCGTTAAACCTATGTAAATTTATTAATATTTTATATGTTTCACGAATGCTAATTTAAAACATTAAAATTATGACAAAACTACTGAAGTGGTTTGCTACATTATTACAAGATACAAACATCAAAACAAATTTCAATCTAATATAATTATTTGCGACATCAAGATAATTACCGGTTTCACAGGAAACCCCATAAAACACCCTCAACCCTAATATTAAATAACAAGGAAATTATGGTGTGCAATGTCTGAGGAAAATGAACACAGTCATTACTTTCACTAGGGATGGCACGCGAGTTCGCATGCGTGGATGTCTGATGAAATGGGAATTTCCAGGAAAAGGCTTATGGTACCTACTTTATCGAGATACATAGAAATCTTTGATATTCGAATTTCACGATTGTATAGAAAAAATAAGATATTTTTCATTCATTATTTTAAAATTTTCCTTTTTAAATATATAAAAAACTTTCTATATCACCCAATTAAAAATTAACTTTTAAAAAGGGGCCTTATTAATAAAAAAATAGAAAATACAAATAAAAAATTAAACCTTGTGTAACTTTACACGGGGCTTATAAGTAGCACCGTCAGAGTATAAACTTTAGCCATACACTAACTTTAATCAAATATTTATGAAATTATAACGGAAGTGCGACAAACAGTTGCCCGACGGACATTTGGCCGACAGAATTTTTGACCGATATTACTTCTAGACGACATTACTTTTGCCCGAAGAATCTTTAACCGAACGAACATTTTATCGACAATTTATTATAATAATTGAAAACACGCGTAAAATAGCTTCTCCTCACATCATTCTAACCGCATTTTAATTGAATCGTGTTTTGAATGAGCTCCATAATTGAAATGATTAATTGAACTACTTTCCCGGCGTGACTGAATAGTTATTACAATTTTACATACACAGTTAATTGTGAAAGCACGGTGTGGAGTGTGAGAAATGTATGTGGAGGCTCCTTACGCAAGAAATTATCATTTAATATTATCTTCAATAGTAGTAGGTATATACCTAACTATATAAACGTAGGTACACACGACTAAGAATTTCCCTAAAATAATTAGGTAGCTTCTTGTGTTAAAGTTGAATACATTTTTAGAATACACCATCTGCCTCTCCTTCCATTCGTGTACTCTCAGGTCTTCTTTCATCTTTTACATCTGACCCCACTATCCTAAACTGCAAAGATCGCGTCTTGGCGTCTTTAACTTTAAAATTACACCCAAACATTACTGCCCATTTGCTAAAAAATTCTAGAAAATCTATCTTCCGCAATTCCGGAGAAATAATACAGTTGAATTAAAGAAATGATTATTTATTCGTTCAAAGCATGGTAAAATAAAAGAGTTAGTGTTACGTAAATTAGATATTTGACATATTTAGCCAATAAAATATGACATGCAAATATTTTAGTTACCAAGAAATATAAAAATAGATACTATACCTATTTACTAATGTAAACTATGCAATGTATAAAGCTTTTAGGGTGAAAATCTAACGTATTTTTAAAGCATAAAGTAAATAAAACACGGAAATAAATGGCGGTAAGCTCGTGTAATAAGAATTGATTGCGGCATTTCGTCTCACTTTCAAAACAAACTGATAAAAGGAAAATGCGGAAAAATACCTTTTTGCTTTTCCGAATACATTGTTTTTTTTTTGTTTAAGGATCTTATTAAGACAAAAATTAAAACTATGAGTATAAAAAATTAACGGTGTTATTACAAAAGAATATAAGCATAATTTAAGCGAAACATTGCCTAAATTTGACGGATATTCTATACATTTTGCTGTCAAATGTCATATCAAAAACGAGTCTAACTTTAGGCGCTCTTTTGTAATAACACCGTAAAAGTATAATCTATACACGGTTTAAATTAACAGATATTTCATACATTTTTCTGTTAAAAATTGTGTTTAAGGGAATGTAATTTTATGAGCTGTTTATTAGGAGTACCGTAAGCTTTTTGGTATCTTTAATGATATATTTCTTTTAAACTTGATCATGATAAAAACAGCATCAAATTTATTCTTCAGATAGGCTTTCTAACGTTTGACAATTTCGGCGCTAACAGCTTTTTGTTTTGTCCCTTGAAACTTTGGAGCGTGACGCAACATAAGCTATACGCGTAGTCTTGAAAAGTGTTCACTTTAAATATGACTATTTACATTAGATTGAAACCAAAATACATTTATTATTCCTATGATTTAAGCCATCATAAACCATCTTGGTCACATCATAAACATTTACGGCTGCGTGCATTTGACTTTCTTGCTAACCGTACACCACTAAATGTTTACAAAATTGCAAAAGCCATTCTTTAGGCATTGTACACCGGATAGAACTATACTTATTCCCTCGTAAAACTCCTGTAGATTTGTGGTTTGACGTATACTGTCATTTTTGACGAGTCCACAGTTCTGTGCAATATATGGTCAGCAAAACATACTGTCGGACTTTATTTTGCAGTTACAAACGTTTTGTTGGTTGTAGTCTTATTTTATGTCCTTTTTCTCGCGTATCCATCTGTAGTTTCAACAACCTGTAGCAAAAATATGAGAGGGCGGATTACTTATGAAATACTTATGCATTTAACAAAAGTATGTTTACCGTAAGTAAATTAAGATGGGTGTATTTTACTTCACACACTTCCATATTTATTGCGCTTTATATATCCCAAGTGATATTGTAAATGCAAAAGTAAGAAATTTTCCTAAAATAGCAAGGGAGTATGGAGAAAGATATAGGCTACATTCTGTAGTCAATGGAGACGTAGTCACGGTAAACAGCTAGTTCAATATATTGAAAAATAGTAATTTAACAACGACAACAAAAAATAAATAGATACGTAAGGAAAATCGAGAAACACACGCGAGTCTTCTGCCAAATCACAATATCACAACACAGTACTGTGAAATCGCCAATCGGCGGAAATCTATTTTGACCCTTCCAGCATTCAGTACCAGCATTTCTTTGTATAACTTTATCTGTTCACTTCACCGGTATTGTATTTACGTGGCATAACCAAGTTCCGCATCGTAAATCACTTTAATATCTCTTTCTTGGCTTTACTGTGTGGTAGGTTGGAAATTACAGAATAACTCATTAGAATTTTCAATGCTCAATAGCGTGGTATCCAGGCATTTGCACAGGTTCAGTTACTTGACTTGGTGGATTTTTCTATTTTACTTTTTAAAAATCTAACAAACTTATAGCATTTAATACTTTACTGGTGTGGTGATCTGGCTACTTTGAAAACATTGTAAGCTGTTTTCGAGTCCCAAAAATGGGGTAAACAAATTGCAGGATCGCGAATGAGACCCTTTAATCACATTTAGCATAGCAGGATCAGTTGTAAAATCGTCTTCGTCTTCAGCCTGTCGCAGTCCACTGCTGGACGTAGGCCTCCCCCAGAGCACGCCACAAGGCTACTGCCACAGGGGGGTTTTGCCCATAGTCACCACGCTGGGCGGGTTGGTGACCGCAGTGTGATTTTCGGACTATGTTGTCAGCACGGGAGGCGCTGCTGCCTCCCGGAAACCCTTAATCGCCTCGTACGATACCCACGGGCAGGCAGGGGTGGTACAAACTCTAATCCGGCACCACGCGGCTTGTAAGTTGTAAAATATCAGTGACAAATTGATAAGTCGTCTCTTAATTTCATAGTCGCATAGCTAACGATATTTTTTTAGTCTTAGATAAATTAATAGAAATTCTTCCTGCTCTTTTCTTATTTACTTAACGTGAGCGCAATATGTGTTTTTCTTCCATACATCCTTCACGTATATCCGCTCTGACAAAGTAATAAAAGCACAATTTAAAAAAAAATTGTTTATCAAACTAACTTACTGCTAGTGTAACTTAAACACTGGTATAAACTCGAAAATAATTCGCGAATGAAGCAAGCTGCAGCGTGTTTAAGGGTGTAATAAAAGAATGAGTTAAGAAAATACTTCTAATAAACTTGTCACGCAAGAGGGAGAGAGGTAATTTCCTGCTGAGTCCGTGGGCAGGTAATGGCGGTGTTGTAGTGAAAGATGTGATATTTAAACTTGTATACAGATTGTACCAAAAAGGGTATGGTAAGCGAAATGCTATAAAAACAACCCACTGTAGAGAACCTATCCCGAAAATTTGAGACTTGAAATCGCATGTTTATTTTTCAAGATTGTATGAATATTCCTGAGGGCGTTAGGAGTTCTCCATACTATCTGGATAAATAAATATGTGATTTCTAGTCTCAAATTTTGCTGATAGGTTCTTTATAGTAGGTTATATTCATAGCTTTTCGGTTAACATACCCCTTTTGTAGTAAGTTAGACTAAAACAGCTTCAGCAAGCTTGCTTCTCAACTAGCACTTGAAGAATTTCAAGCAGCCAATGCTTCTCGTATGTGCATAATATGTAGAGTAATATATGAAGTATTATGTAAGATGTGGGTGTCGGCAGAGGAGAATATCACCACCCATGCCTGGCCGTGGGCATCGTAAGAGGCGATTAAGGGTTTCCGTAGGCAGCAACGCCTCCGTTTTGACAACATAGTCATAAAATCACACTGGGGTTACCAATCCGCATGCCCAGCGTGGACTATAAATAAATGCAGTCCACTGCTGGACGTAAGGCACCACGCTAGGCGGGCGGACTGGTGACTGCAGTTTGATTTTCGGACTATCATGTCAATATGGGAAGTCCTGAATCATCTCTTACAATACCCGGAGCAGATATGGGGTAGTGATTTTCTACTCTACCACACGACAGTCTGTAACAAATGAAGCTTGTAAAACTAAAGTAAAATTAGCTTGTTAGCTATAAAAAGCTTTTCTAGCTTTGACTAAACAACTGGCTTTACAAGGAAAAATTAGTGTTTCATTGGTACGCTACGATTCCGTTTGTGTCGGTGTTATTTACACGGAGGTAAAAAAAGTTTGTCACTTAATGCGATTTACTACGGAAATGGAAGTACGACTTCCTCGCCTTAAATGCTAAGATTTACCTTTTTGTTTGTTGATTTGCAATTCAATGAATTAAATGCCGGGAAGTTTGGAAGTGGGAGTTTTTATTAGTTTCTCTTTCGAATGAAAGTGCCTGTTTGAAGATTTAAAGGTACCTAAAGATTTAATATTTTATAATAGTCATAAGTAGGAAATAAATCCTTTTAGGTTTATTTTGTTCAAATTAAAGATACTATGATTAACGTGGCCATAGGGCCTCCTACGTGATCTTGCAGTTCGAGCAACCCTAACTTGAGAACACCAGCCGAGTGTGTGTTATTGTAAACAAATTCTCTACCTATATATCCTAAGAGTCAACTAAGGAATTCTCTCAGGCGATAAGTTATAGATATAGTTTATATACACAGGATGATTTTTGAACGTCAACGTTTCTGAAAACTAAGGAATCTCCTCATCATCACGATCATTTTTCTCCATGGAAGCATATCTAGGGAGTGTCTGGTTTCCAAAATATTAGGGTCCAAGTTTGAGTAAATAGACTGCGTTTTTCTGCATAAAGCCTCGAGCACACCGGATGCGTATGCGTACACGTAAGCGTAGACGTACACGTACCTCTGAGTTGTAATGTATGGAACTGTATAGGCACGGGCAGACCGGATGCGTATGCGTAGACGTAAGCATAGACGTCAAGCGGTGACAGTTCATACATTATACTCAGAGGTACGTGTACGTCTATGCTTACGTGCACATATACGCATCCGGTGTGCTCGAGGCTTAAATGCTCATAGACGCGCGTAGCAAATTAATATCTGTCTATGAAAAAACTAGCATAAATACTGGACACTATAAATTTCGCCCGATCAAGTAATTAAAAAAAAAAAAAAAAAATTACATCATTTCCCAGCATTTTTTTGGCATAAACTTACTTTATTTGATGTATAGAGTACGTACTCTTCGTTAAGGATGGCAACGAAAAAACACCCTGTATATATATTATTTCTTATGTCCTACTTTTAACATAATTATCACCTGTTTAATTTTGATTAAAACCTAAAGTTACCATAGATATTATTATCTACCATAGAGCAGATTTGAAAAAAAAATTACGCAACTTTACCTAAATTTCATAATTTAGACATACACTTCCAAAAGGGGAAACAAAATGTAGATACTCACGCACACTATACCTCCTATCCAAGTATTTAGTTTCCCTACTATCAATATCAGAACAAGAGCCACAGAATACCCACAAGAAAATAGTAGGTAGGTACATCAACAAAAGGAGGTGATTAAACACGGAAAAACTTTCAAGAGCATAATTTCTCGCGATTTCCATTCGAGTACACAGTTACAATCTCAATGCACTTGGGGTTTTTGCAATCAGCCGACATTGAAGCAGGATTATATAGGGGAGACGATTATAGGAAATGCCACTGAGGTGCAAAGTGCAATGGAGCTGTCTTGGAGTAGATAAAATACTACTGAAGCTAATTTTTAATCTACTTAACTATAAACATAGCATTAACTATGTGAACGTAGATAGACGGCAACCGTGCTATTAAATAAAATTTATAATATTTTTAAACTAAATATTTTCTACAATTTAACAGATATTATAATTATGTATACCTACATGTTGTGTATAATAATAAATGTATTATAGAATAGTGCTTCTATGCTGCTCTGGGAGTGAAAAAAAAAACGTTAGCAGCTGCTTTTCTTCCCGGGCATACTGTACAAATCAGTGGAGGGACAAGAGAGTCTTGGTGTATTGTAGGCGATGGGCTGACCACCTGTTACTACTAACCGAATTTGTACATCTCAACTATACCCTCAAAATTGTTCAGAAGTGGTACCATGTGGTTCTATCGGCCCTTGGTGCTCTGCCTACCCCGTAAGGGATAAAGGCGTGATTATATGTATGTATTATACAATAATATAAAATATTAATAAAGAAATGGAAAAAATTCTTCACCCGAGTGGGAATCCAACCACGACCACTGCATACCGTGCCAGTTGCTCTAACCACTGAGCTACCGGGTCAATTACTCGGATGACGAATTTTACCATCTCTTTATACAATAATGTCTAAATTTAGATCCAATAATAAATATGAATACTAACACTGAAAATCTATATCCCAGGAAGATCGTTGTTTAACATAAGTTCGCTAACTATTTATACTTATGCAGTTAATAATAAATTACTAGTCATTACGTCATGTTACTAGCTGACTTCCTAGTCCTCGTAATACTATAGATAGGTATATATGTAATGTAAGTAGGTATATGGTTAATAGTTATAATACTGCCAAATTTCATCAAAATCCATTTGATACTTTACCTATTTTAGATTGTCCAGTAAGCATATTTGCCAGACTACCTCTTATTCACTTTTAATAAGATTTTCCGATAAACTTAGCATATTTAGATCCATCGTCATAGTTCGAGTATTTTCTCGCTGGAGAATCAGACATTGAACCAACGAAGGCTGAGATTATAGGGGAACTTGATTAAAGGGAACAGCGAAATATGGCTTTAATCTTGCGGTTCTGAATTAGGTGTAATTTGCGAAGCTTTTCATATGAATTAAGCTCTTTTCTAACGAGTTCACTGTCGATTATTATTTGGTGAATTAATTATAGGTAAGGGTAATGTAGTATTTTTTATACGTATATGGTAAATACGTAATTAATGTTATCATCATCATTCAATTTAACTAACTCTAAGAAGGTTATTTAGTAATAGTGCGTTGATATTATGTCTTATTTGACGTATGAATCAACTAAAAACTCATGGAATATCTTCTGGAGAACCTACGACTAGCAAAACCCAATTTGATCTTAAATAAGTATTTAATTTTAAGGAACTCAACATTACTATTCTAAAGAGTTATTATTTTTGTAGGTGTCGGGTATAAGAGGTATTTAACTTTAAGCTTATAACTCATAACCTTATCTTAGAAAAAGTCAACGTAAAGTGACATTTTGCATTCAAAGTCCAGTAGGTTTAACGAAGATCTTTAGAAACGAAGTAGTACCTACATCTTTTAACCAGAAATACGTTAATTAAGATCCTTTTCGCGTTGTATGTGGTCTGCCTGTCAACTGCATCGGTCATCGTGCAGTTTCAACGCGCATGCAACACGTCGAGACGCCTCGAAATGTTTACGTGCTCATAAATGTCATATTCTTGGTCCATCTTTTATTTTCCATACCGCTTTGTAGGTAAGAAAGTATGGTGCTTCCACTCTATATATTTTAATACTAGAAATCATGTGTATTCTTGAAAATAGCTGGATAACTTGGATGGCTATTAAATTCAACTATTTCTACTATATTGGTAATAGAAATAAGTTTGAAGTGAAAAATTGCCATACTTTTTAGAGAAAATTGAGCTGATTATTAGAGTATGGAATTTAATCTTAGGGATCTTAATGTGGGACTAGGTTAATGTGTTGTGTAGTGTGTGAATATTTATTTATTATTATTATTAATATAACTTTTAAATAAATTATAATTTTATTTGTAATGGCCGCGACTTCGTCCGTGTAACTTTATTTCAATTGGAAATGGGGATTTGGCAAAATCCTTTCTTATCAGGTACCTACAAGAACACGCCCTCCAAGTTTCAGGTTACTATAATCAGTAGTTATAGAACATATTGATTCTCAGTCATTCAAGACAAAGCTTTTTACATGTTAGCATAGAAAAAGATAGATCTGAATATATCCTCCCAATAAAATAAAAGGAAAATGTATGGAGTGAACGTGGCATCTTCTACAGTCAGTTAACACAATAATATCGTGTTTTATTTAAACCTACTGTAAGCTATAAATTATACTATTTTATGGAGTTTTATGGACTTATTTAGGTACTGAATGTGGACTCATGTTGCATGTGGATTTTGTAAATAAGTTTTAAAACTATTAGGACAGTGTCTTTAATACTGTACCTATATTTTGAAACATTGCTTGGGTTTTCAACGGATGGTAGTAGTTTCAAATTCTTGTAAAGAAGTTCTTCATCGCGACATAGTCCATAGCTTAGTTTCATAACTTCCATAGTCTGCGGCGGGCTATCCCGGAATAAAAGTATGATGATGATTTCTTGTCTCAATTTTTGTAGATTCTCTATAGCTAGCTTAGTTACATAATATGTGGAGCCGGTGCGAGATATCCTTTGTAAACTTCCATACTTTTGTTTTGTTATTTATGTAAAACGTTAAACAATTAGTAAAGATAATGTATTAGTTGGGAGGATGATAGGGTGAAGGAGAGACTAAAGCTAACTCAACTGGTTAACCTCTTACAATTTATTCTAAACTTAACCAGATACTCAACTCTGTAGCCTATACAGGATGTTTTTTTGTGGCCACCTTTAACGAAGGGTACGTATTCTATACATGAAATAAAGTAAGTTTATGCCAAAAAAAAATACTGGGAAAAATTTTTTTAAATTCCTTGATCGTGCGAAATTTATAGTGTCTAGTGTTTATGTTAGTTTTTTTATAGACAGATATTAATTATTTTTCGTGAAAAAATCCTGCTACGCGCGTCTATGTGCATTTATGCAGAAAAACGCAGTCTATTTACTCAACTTTGGACCCTAATATTTTGGAAACCAGACACTTCCCAGGTATGCTTCCATGGAGAAAAATGATCGTGATGATGAGGAGATTCCGTAGTTTTCGGGAACGTTGACGACCAAAAATCATCCTGTATAGGCATTCCATGACAAGTTTGATGATCAAAGCTACCATTTGTATAGACTGGTCTGTTACTCCAAAGGACTACACGATGACGAAATGTGTCATCGGTCCCAAATAACTACAGTACTGACTGGTTTGTTGTACTACCTTTAGGCCTTACTGTTGCTGTTTAGGCTTTGTTGAAATGTACATACAGGGTGTTATTACACCGTAATTTATTGCCAAATTCAGGTGGTGTATTAGTATAGTAACTTGATGATAAATGTTTTGGTTTCGGAAATGTTTTAGAGTTTTTAGGGTAATTGAAATAGCCTATAAAACACTATTATTGTACAGAATAGTGCTTCAGGTGCTGTTGCTGAGCTAAAATAGAATACATCAGCTACATCTCCTTCCGAGTATATCGTAAGAGTCGACTAAGGAACTCGGGCGTTATCTCATGCGATATGCTTGCACAGATCATTAACATCTGTTAGCGCTTTGCTAAATGACTGTGGTATCTCCTTTATGATCATGCAGTTCTGGCCACCACATTTCAGGAATACAGTCTTGTGTAATATATATTTACAGAACAATAGATTTATCTTCAGTATGGTAAGAACGACCTTTATAACATATACATACATACATACAATCACGCCTCCATCCCTTACGGGGTAGGCAGACCACCGAGGGCCGATAGAACCACATGGTGCCACTTCTGACCAATTTTGAGGGTATAGTTGAGATGTACAAGTTCGGTTAGTAGCGACAGGTGGTCAGCCCATCGCCTACAAAACACCAAGACCCTCTTGTCCCTCTACTGACTTGTACAGTATGCCCGGGAAGAGAAGCTGTAGTATTACACGTTATTTTTTCACTCCCAGGGTAGCATAGAAGCAACCTTTATAACACTCCGTAAAAAAATCGTTATGCAAGTAAAATCTAGGAGGCTTAGTAATCCGACGATCACATTACGAATCATCAAAAAGATGATTGGGCTTATAGATGAAAATTATAGTTTCGAAAACCTACAGTATTCGTTATAATGTCACAAGCACCCAGTATTGGAAGCACAAAACGTACCGCATCTGTAAACCAATCCAGAATTGGAAATTCGCAATTCAAATAACGTTCTCGATTACAAAATGGATGGATAGCAAACATGGCGGCCGATGTCACGTCATCTGCGTATTGGCTGGAAACAATATTTATTGGATCCTTCGTATTTGAGTGTACACTGTACATTGCATTTTCATGTATATTTAGACCAACAAATTCTACTATTTATAGGTATCATATCTCATACGCTACGCTACTATAAATCTCTTATATTCTTTAACAACTACAACTCCTATCACGTCCTATATCCATCAAGATGGAATATATTGTATGAATTTCTTTTTGTCGGACTTTCATTTACTTATATGTTTACTTACTCATTCTTCTTTAATTCTTTTAAATACTTTTATTTGCTCATATTAAAGATCTCGTTGTCAATTATTTGCTTTATCGTTTTTTCTATCTCTCAGTATCTCTAACGTAACTATCAAATAAAAAATAGATTAATATTTGAATACTCAAATATTTTATTATTATACAAATTACGTAATTCTGAATAGAAAGTACCTTCTCTGTACAAGCACCTCATTCGATACTCCAAGCCTTTTAACACATGAAATGACGTCTAATTAACAAGCTGCAGGTCATTAGTCGCCATTGATATGACGCATTGCATCGCGCTTCCAAACTAGCTCAAATTCAAATTGTAGCTGTACCGAGAACTCTTGCAATAGGGTACGTATATACAGGTTGCGCAAGAAAAACTTCGCTTATTTGATTTATTTACCATATCGAACTTGCATGCGCGTAAAATAACTTTTGTTCTACAGCCATATTAAATTATAAATATGGTTACAAAACAAAAGTTGCTGTAAATGATGCTGGTGCACATGTGATGTTGTAATTTTCAATTAATTTCACATATGAAAAATGGACTTGCTCACTTAACTTTGAAGGCTTATTACTACCTCATTTGGACACATAATCAAATTGAAATTTTACAGATAGGTATAATTTTGATTATTTATTCTGATAAGAATAAGACGTTATTAAGATTCAACCATAGGACTACCCCTTTTTTAATATTAAATAGGCTTACGCTTGACCACAACGCGCCTGATGGTAAGCACCGTTGCAGTCTAAGTTTGTTTGAGTATTTGTTTGAGTAGGTACATACTTCGTTTATTTATTTTAATTTGTTATAGCACCACATTATACTTATATAAATACAAAACGATTACCGATTTCTAATTCCTTAAATAACAGTAAGATCATATTTTTCAGCAATATTTTCTCATTTTTAAATTGCACTTCATACAAAAACTAGTCACACACACACTTTGTAATAGCTCTTCAATGTCTGCAGTCATCGTGTGGTCAATACTCGTAAATATAGATCCATGAAACAAAAATGGATACAACCATATTTACCATATCAGTTACTCGACTTCCTGGTCAAGCTATATTTTCAAATGGAAACTAGCTCTGAATGATGGAGTGTCGTTTCATACGCACCATTGGGTGTTGAATTTAGAGTCCCTAATGAGCGCGCTCATTGTTTCCTGTATTGTTTTTAATTGAACCTTACTTCTACTCTGATTTATTTACCGTCACGGACTATTTGGTTTTTCATTGTGTTTATGATATATTATGTTGTTTATTATTCCCTATACAGGATGATTTTTGGTCGTAACGTTCCCAAAAACTACGAAATCTCCTCATCATCACGATCATTTTTCTTCATGGAAGCATACCTGGGAAGTGTCTAGTTCCCAAGATATTAGGTTCCAAAGTTGAGTAAATACGAGTAGACTACGTTTTTCTGCATAAATGCACATAGACGCGCGTACCAAGATTTTCTCACGAGAAATAATTAATATCTGTCTATGAAAAAACTAGCATAAACACTGAACACTATAAATTTCGCCCGATCAAGTAATTAATTCTTTTTTTTCAATAAATTTACATCGATTCTCAGCATTTTTTTTTGGCATTGGCGAAAAACATCCTGTATGTTATATCATAATATATATTATTCTTTAATATTCCCTATATAATTTCGTTTTGATATATTTTAACCATGTTGTTATATACTACTTACTTACATAGAGATATGGGATGAGCTACCATCATAATAATATTGATATTTTGTCTCATATCGCTTTTGTGAGCTCAATTTCAACAAATAAGTACTTTATAGTAAAATTCTATGCTGCTCTGGGAGTGAAATAAAGCGTATAATACTGCAGCTGCTTCTCTTCCTGGCCATACTGTACAAGTCAGTAGAGGGGCAAGAGGGTCTTGGTGTTTTGTAGGCGATGGGCTGACCACCTGTCACTACTAACCGACTTGTACATCTCAACTATACCCTCAAAATTGGTCAGAAGTGGCACCATGTGGTTCTATCGGCCCTTGGTGCTCTGTCTACCCCGTAAGGGATAAAGGCGTGATTATATGTATGTATGTATGTATAGTAAAGTTAACTGATTTTAGGATTACTATATAGGATTTTGATGTCGTAGGCGATACTATGTATATGTTAGTACGAAATAATTGGTAGTGTATAAGTTTCTCTAGTGAGTAAATGCACTGTCTTATAGAGACATTACAAAATAATTACAAGTTATAGGGAGGTTAGCTCTTCTATTCACATTTTACCGTCGACTTGTACTATTGAGATACTTATTTGACATTGACTTGTAATTTAAATTTGATTGTATTTACTTTATATGTTATGTATCGTATAAGTGTTACTAGTATCATGTTACTTAGTTTTGACTGTTACGAGTCCAAGCAGTGACACTCACTGAGATAGTGTAACAGTAAAATGCGGTGTGTCAGACCTTATAGAGACATTTCGTCTTTACAAAATAATTACAATTTTTATAAGCTTTGCGATTTATTTATTTTTGGGTTGTTTAAATTCACCTCCTTTTTTGTTTGGTACAGAAAGTAACATATAATTAGACAATCGCTTTCGCGAATAAAAATTTTGAGCCGAAACGCAACCACTTAACGAAACTCGGTGCGAAGCAATATTTACTTACCGCTAGAGTACTCGTATTAAGGTATATTTTAGCGTACAGTGCTCGCAAGTATGACAGAACGAAATCAAATATCTGTCTCGTGATGAAATGTGTCTAATTACGCCACCATAAAGTAATTACTTCTTTGTTCTGAGCGTCTACAATGGTTCCGTTTCGGCTTCGTTCATACTCGAGACTTATTAAGAATTGGCCCCCTGATCATCAGTATCGTAGTACGGTGCGAGTACTATAATTCAAAATATTTTGCTATTCCTAGCAATTCTCGATATTGAATAGCGTTCGCGTCACTAGCCTTAGACAACTGCCTCGAAACTGCCAACAATGCAATAATCGATTCGATACGAGCGAACAGAATCGAGATGGGCGTACGATTGAATCGAGATTCAATATGCGAATACTCGTACGTTGGTGGTAATTTACCTGAAGAATTGGGGATATCGATCTCGAACGCGTTCAAAACGATTCGTTAAATTTTAAATAATAAAATAAAACAATATTATGCAGAAAACTATGACGGCCGATTGGTCTAGTAGGTAGTGACCCTGCCTGCGACGCCATAGGTCCTGGGTTCGAATCCCGGTAGGTGCAAACATTGATATGATGAATATCGATGTTTGTTTCCGAGTCATGGATGTTTTTATACTTATCTATGTATTTATATACCGTTGCTTAGTACCCACGACACAAGACCTTAGGGATCTTAATGTGGGACTAGGTTAATGTGTTGTGTAGTGTGTGAATATTTATTTAAAAAAAAATAATAATAATAACTATGTGGTTCTCTTAGATTAATGATTGGTCTTCGCTCCGAGCGAATCATTATTCTAGGGTGGTTCCTATAAATTTGATATTAAGTGTCTATTACATACGTATGTACAGAGCTAGACTAATAGATATAACGAATCTTTAAGGATTTAAATTTTTGTCGTTTGGTTAAACTCTTATCTACTCAAAGTCACTCTAATATCATACGAATCTAATTATACCTCTCAGGCTCAAATACGACTAGCTGTTTAGGTTCTAAAGCTTGCCAAAAAAAAATACATACAAACACTAAAAAAACATAACTCACTTTCTGGCGCAGTCAGGTAAGGAATTGATATATGCCGGAGTATTAGAGGATAGTAGATACTGCTTCACATGTCAATGCGAATTATGAAATGTCTGTGAATTCCGTTCGTCTCATGCTGCGATATGTCCGGACATTTCTAACGGATGTCTGAGAATGGACAGGCCAGTGCGAGTGTTAAAATGGCGCTATTGCCAAAGAAATAGATATTTATTGTAGACTAGCAGCCGCCCATGACTTCGTCCGCGTGAGAAGATATTGCACCCGTGCGAAACTGGGGCGGGTCCCTAGTTATATACGTAAACCTTCTACTTAAATCACTCTATTTATTTTAAAAAAAAAACCGCATCAAAAATATCAGCATTTTTTGTCTCAATATTTATACAGCTTTGTTACCTAACTGTTAATGAAAGGTCACAATATTTTTCCCAATTAACTTTAGCTGGAACCCTCACATATCTCAGCAGCATTTTACCCTCCAAGGTTTAAACTCCAGCAGATGCGAGGACTCCATTGCCAGATTGCATCTCGAACATTCTGCAGATTGCGGCGCGGAGCCGGCGTGTGCCTGCGGTTATCTGATGCATCCTAATATCATATCAGGATACTGGAGTATTTAACCTGGATATCTCAAATATCAGATAATATATGTGTAATAATGGATAGATATCTAAACTGAACCCATGCCACAGACAACTAATACTATATATAGTTTGTAGTAGTACTACGTATTTGCCCATGTTTAAATGCTCTACTCCGACAAATGAAATGAAAATGTTTGCTCTGGACATGGGACATAGTGAACTGGATTGATCCAAAAGAAATAAGTACTGTACGTAAGCTGGCAATGATAGCAATGTTTCTGGACTCCCGAAAATTTATTGAGAGATATTTGATTTTAGTTTTGTTAGTTATTTTTCGATTTAAATGGGAGATGGACGACCGTGACAGAGCGCATCTTAAACCGTGGATAATTGGATACCTATCTGCTGGGTACAGGCTGCTTACAATCAGAGTGGAGGCCTATGTTCAGCATTGGATGCAGCAAAAATGAGCTCAACTATACACATAATATGAAGTATGTAATGTCTAGCAATTTTGGAAAACTTTTCCTCTATAAACGATAAAGTTATAGATATTTTGAATCATAATTACCACAATTTGCACGATCCAACACCGCCGTACATTTAGAAATTGAGGAGAGCAACCACTGAAGGAACGATTACCTTAATTAAACGCAAACACTGAATCTGTCTGTTCATATCCGGAGCGAGTCTGATCAACTTCGGCTCGTTCGAAGTTAGGTGTTAGCTCCCAGACTACGAGTACGAGCATTTGCTATTTTGACTGCTGTAGAACGGAAACAAAATGACTAGATAGATTCCTATGTAAATCAATATCGTATAGTAAAATGTTTTTAGGTTTCGCATCAGATTCAATTATTACTGTGTAATATACAGAGTGTGGGGGACAGCCAGGTAAATACTGAAATGCTGAATAAGTACCATTGTGTTGAGTTATACGACAGTGTTATTACTCGCAGGAAATGTATTTTTGATTTGATTTTCAGCGATCTTTGGTCTGCGCGCGAATTGCATCAGGCGATCCTGTGACAAATTAAATAGGCTTATTAGTTATTGTGTGACACGTTGCTGTTTTTTGGATCACTTGTGACTCTCCATTAGGGTTGATCAGTTATTTTAAATTTTTTGAGGGCACCTTTTTTTGAAAATCATATTTTGGTTAAAAATTTAATTTTTATCTCATTATCTAAGGCCTAATTAAACCAACTAAAATATTTTTTTCCTGTAAATATAAAAAAAAATCAAAATTTTGGAATTTTCCTGAAAATTTTCAGTGTTTTCCGCATCAGAATCATAGTCTGAACTCATGGTATCAATAATTGCCTGACTGTCACAAACACCCTGTATAGATACGGCTTTGTCCCGAAATGGGGTAGCCAGAATTGTAGCATTAAAAAGGAGATCTGACAGTCACGTTTAGCATGGCATAATATTATCTTAGGCAAGCTAGCAACTTGTCATTGTTAACCAAATAACCCTGTATTACTACCCACTGTAGATGATCCATGATTTCAATTTGTATGCACGAATCAGTACACACACTCTATTTCTTTTAACCGACTTTAAAAGAGAGGTTGTCAATACATCGCAAGAGACTTCATGTAATATAAACTTAAATGTAATTTAATAAAGCAGGTATATTTTTGATTATCAGAGATTTTTTAAAATAATCTATCTCCCACTAAACCGCTGGCACGCTAAATATTTTCCTATAACGGAACAGCAAAGTCTCTTCAGTGACTTGTAAAACATTCTATTTGAGTCATCCTTGTTCTTGTCTTATTCATGCTTCCCAGAAACGTTGAATAGACTAGTGAATAGTTCGTGAATGGGGCAGAAGTAGCATTTGTGACTCAGAAGTTAACTAAAATAGTATCATTATGTCCTGCTATCCTTTCATTTGATGGTTCTGTTGATCTTTGCTTATGGATATAACTTCGTTTATTTCTTTTTCCATCCTCCTATGATGTACCTAATATTCCATATATGAATATACATCATTTACATCATGTACATCATTCTTTTATATGAAAAGCCGCAGTTAGTGACCCGTATTACTTTACCCGTGACTTCGTCCGTGCGGACTATATGTATTACTGTACATTCATCTATTCCTAAAATTTCAAGAAATTTCGTGAAGAGAGGAAACAAACAAACTTTCGCATTTATTATAGTAGCTGGGAACCCGCTATAAAGCCGTTATCATCAGTTCAATCAATAACACACCATAATCAAATAGACCAGTTTCCTGCAAGTTGGATCCAGCTCCCTCCCTGCATATGTCCAATCAATCAATTATACAATTATTGGACCTAAACAACGCAATAACGTCTGCGTGTGATAGACTGTATACCTATACGTTTATGATGGCTGCCTTTCCAACACAGATGTGATATGTAGCTGTGCAGGTTTTTTTTAGAAAAGTATGATCACAATATTTTGGTAACTAAACGTTTAGCCAGCCTGGAAAGTAGTAGGATGTCCCACTTCATTAGTATTACACACATCGAATTTTTAATTAAAAATCCTTGTTTCTTTTTAAATGCCACGGTTTTGTCAAATAGACTACTTACGGTTGTTATTTACAAAAAAAATTGTGAAACAACTAATTGCGAAAGCGAAACTATATCAAAGAATACACAAATATCTATATTAAACCCTAATTAAGTGTCTGAAACAGTTAAAGTAACCAATATGAAACTATTAACTTCTCTTTGACTAATGATGTTCCAGAAATAACACTTTGATTTGTTACATGTGGGGAGTTTACTTGTTTTACAATGTACGATACGATTTCTATACGATAATGTCTAGTATTATATCTGTCCCCTTGGGATTATGATTCTGCAGTTACCCCATTTCTGGAACACAGCCGTGTGTCTATATGTATGTACCTATAATGTCCAGTTCGACTGCTTTTAATCGTATCCAATTTTTTTTAACCACTTTAAGAATATATTCACAATACCTGGTAGACTAAATAGTAATTTTTAAAACTAAAACTTTACTGTCAGATTCTCAATGGGCTATTTTATTATAATCCGTTGCATCAAAATGTGGTTACTATATTTCTGAAAATCTTTTGATTATGCTTCAATTAAGATGGTTAAGATCTTGACAAGTTTCTCGTACTTAGATAAAAACTACAATACATTGTTTTGTAAAGTGACAATCGTGAGTCATCGACATGCAATGCCATATTTTATCGTGCGGTGTAAATGGATTACTCATTGCTCTCCATAGAGTTCATTTGGATTTAAAAGCTTTTGGGAGATAATTCCGATTGGGTGGTCTTAGATTGATATTCCAAACAAGTTTATTTATTCCAATGTTTCAAGTTACTTATTGGCAGTTTATTTCAATAAAACTTAGACGTACATTATTTACCATACATAGCTCACTCTGATAATGAGTATGCTAATTTGGTGAAATGTAATGACACTCGTGCAGACTAAGCCCAAATATATGTGGTCTTGTCCAAACTTGTCACCTTCTCAACTTGTCCCTCAAGAGTTTATTGCAAATTTTTCATGAAATTTGATGGACGGATCAGAATGAATTAGAACAGTTTATTGTTATAATGTAACCACTATACTCTCCTAGAGTATATATACCTATCTTATACTAGGCCTCTGGTAGTAACTGGATACGAGAGCGGGAGATCGATCCTTGTGGCAGGCTTACATCCAGCAGTGGATTGCACTAGGCTGATGTATGACGTACCTATGTGTGTACCGACGTACACTGCTAAGGTATTTGGATAATTAAAGTATGACTGTTCCCATTAGTAATTCCTGTAAAATTAATAGCATTCATATCTACTTCTTTGTTGATAATCCTCAAATATAGCTTCGTTCAACACCTAAATAAAAGACCTTTTTAAAATTTACTTAACATAGCAACTTGTCACTGAACATCAACATTTTGTTCCGCTATGCTGAACGTAGCTGTATGAGTATGATCTTCCTTATGATCTGTCAGTTCTAGCTACCTCAATTCGTGTCTATGTACTATGTTAAAGAGGGTAGGGACTGGGTGGTAAAAACGAAAGATCGAGCCTTGTGGCATGCTCTGGGGGAGCCTTACGTCAAGCAGTGGACTGCGATAGGCTTATGGTGATTGTGATGTGTGTTTTAATGTCAAATAAAAAAAAAAAATATATTTTCATATAAATTTAATAACAAAAGTCTATAAAAGTCACTTGAGCACCGTCAGACAGATGCGGTCGCGCACGCTGGTCACCGCCACGTCCACTGCGGACGGAGACAACGAGCTCGACTGAGACGTCGCGGTGCGCGCTGGAAGGGAGGGTAGTTGTTAAAATATACAATAGAAGTGTTGCTAAAATTGGTTTAGCCAGTTCTAGATTTGAAATCTCAGGAAATAAAAAAGTCACATCTCCAAAGAACGTTACTTAAAATTATGTGGAGAGTCAGATTCATAGTGATGGTTTTAGGTATACTGTTTTAGATTTAAAATTTAAATTGGATGTGCGATCTTAGGAAACTAAAAAGCTGAGCAAAAGTTTTCACATCTCAAAGAACATAATTAAAATTATGTGGAGAGGCAGATCACTACATAGAAAGTTAAACATTCAACATTTAAATGAAGTTTATCTACTTTTTAGCACATCAGTTACGTCGGTACATAATTTATGATCTGTCCTGATTTGCCTTAATCATTGAAAACTACCAAATAATCATATCATAAACAATCGGGGAATTACAATTATAACTAGACTATATGGTGATGATGATGATCTCCGACCGTATTTCGGCCAAGGCGACCAATCTCTACGGAGATTGGCCAGGTACGCAGGAGATATTATAGTGCACAAGTGTGTGCGCAAACAGATGCACTCTCTATTCCGTCTATATATATCCGTATAACTAGACTATATAATATGTACTTAATAATCGTTACTCTAGTAACTTACAATTAGTATAGCAGCTGGAAGCGGAGTCCCCTGAAGGGCTGTATGGTTTCATCTCGTAGTGGTTGGTGCCGGTAGAACTGGCAGAACGGGCACCCGAACCGAATGGAGTCGAATAACTAGAGAGAAGTAATGTAGACATTAGGGTCGATTTCAGGTTCAGGTCTATCTCTCTCCGTTCTTAACATAAATGGCTGAGAAAGAAAAGGACAGGTAGGACTAAATTTACGTTGAGGTTGAAGTGTGACTGCCGGAATCGACCATATTATCATCTTTCTGCCTCATAACCATGCTCATATTTTGGGTTTCTAATTTAATATATAAATCCTATTATAAATGGGGTCGGCGCAATATGGTTCTTTCCAATCTCATATTTTTAAGGATTTGGCGTTTGTTTTACGGCCGTATGCCAGCCTGATGCCAACCGCCCCGGGTATAGCTTAAGTGACTATTTTAAAATATTAAATCCTTACATAAAATAAATTTAGTGGTACATGCCCGTAACGCGGATCGAACTTACGCCTGACGACTGGAAAGTGCACGTCTTAACCATTAGGCTATTAATGCTCCTAATCTTAGATCTAGTGTCATTTAAACTTGGTATTGATACAATATTGCTATTTTTCTACCTTTCAAAATTAAGCTGATGTAAACATACTCGTACGTACCTATTTCTAATATGAGGCATGTCATAGGGATTGTCTGGTTGCATCCAATATTCGTTGCAGGTTCTCGTGACATCGGGACCTGAGTTTCCCTTGTTTAGGTTTCTTCCTTGAGGTTTTGGAGTACCTGTTCAGAAATCTTCTGGTAATATGATAGCAATTAGCCGCGAGTTGTATAGCTTATGTGATATTCTGATGTATTGAGCTACGTAACTGCCAAGTTTTCATCAAAACCCGTTTAGTAGTTTTGCGTGAAAAACTAACAATCCATTCTCACAAACTTTTACGTCTATGATATTAGTGGGATAGAAAGGA
The DNA here is from genome assembly GCA_014607495.2 of Carposina sasakii. NCBI lineage: Eukaryota > Metazoa > Arthropoda > Insecta > Lepidoptera > Carposinidae > Carposina > Carposina sasakii. The sequence goes on from CP053153.1 coordinate 14,418,722, forward strand.
AAAAGGTTATGACATGCGCGGAAGAAGATGCAGCTGATGCAGGGGAAGCCCCGGTACAAGATTGAAGACACAACCAACCTTACTAATTGGGAGATTCAGCTGAAGTATTCTAGTGAAGCCCCGCATCAGCACAGGCTTGAATTAATCTCTGACTATTGGTACCAACCTGTTCTAGTAGCGATATACCCGGGTCGCACCTGTCGGTGTCGACACCACACAACCGCGACTACCGCCACGCCGAGTAGAACGGCCACTGTGACCCCCACCCCGATGTATAAGGTTGTGTTGTGTGTGTAGAACCCTGGGAAAAAACTCTCAAATTAATAAGAAGAATTTAACATTTGTTCATTATGTGCTAAAATTGGCACTAAGCTAACCAACCTGCTTGCCCAGCGTGATGACTATGGACAAACCCCCCAAGGCAGAGTCTCGTGGCGTGCCCAGAGCGAGGCTTACGTCCAAGAGAAGACTGAAATAGAACAATGTGTGTGTGTGTCTGTGTGTATACTTACGAAGGCCAGTAGAGCACATGCCGTCCACGCAGGCGGCGTGCTGCAGCGTCCCCCCCGCGCACCCCCCCGCACACGCGCGCCGCCGCACGCGCACGCACTCCGCGCTGCACGGGGACCACGCGCCCCACGGGGACCACGACGCCTCGGCTAGGGAAGTTACATACATGGTAGAATAACCAGGGAGATAATGACATGATATGACGAGTGACAGCCAAGATCGCAAAATTGAAAGATTTCAGAAGGAGCCTTTGTTTAGGGCGTTTGTATAACCAGGGAGATAATGAAATGATATGACAGCCAAGATCGCAAAATTTTAAGGTTTCCTTCAGAAGCCTTTATTTAGAGCATTTGTCTATGAAGTCCAACTCTTAGAGGATATATTAATGTTTCTTTATAAAATGTTCTGTCGCTTGTAAGTCTTACTAAGCCCTCTGCTCATCATAAGCGTTATGGCTATAGGATGCTGATGTGATCTTTGAGTCATCTGGCTTTATTTACCGACTGACTAAAATTGAATTAACATGCTTCTTTATTATTAACTACTGTAATATGTTTGGGGGAACAATACAGCATTCGCAATCCGTCTTTGATCGAAGGAAATATCTTCAACAAAACGCATACACTCACAGCTATGACAAACACGGCAGTCGTCATCGCGCTGCACATCCTGCCCTCGGCAGGGTGCTCCACCGTTGGCAGCTGCAGGTTCACTGCAGCTGCGGTACCGTCTCCTTCCCTTATCGCCGCAGTCACAAGGCTCCCATGGAGACCAGTCTGACCAGCCGCCGTTTACTGTTGCGAAATAAGGATGGTCCAATATAACAAACTAACTGACAAGGACTTGACACAAGCTGACGTCACAATTTAGCAGTAACTTTGTATACGAAAATGTAAATAAAACAACGTGTCTGACTGTAAATAAATCACATGACTATTTTATCTAATCTTAGTACATGCTTCATTTAAGACTATAATTTACCTATATCTATGACGAATACCACGCTTTCCTACAAACTTTGAAATGAATATAGCAAGGATTTTAAGAATAAAAGCTATGGGTGCAAAATAATAGAAACAAATTAAATTGGAGGTGATCTTCGTGTACTCGTATGGTATATGGCTATAATTAGGGTTCAGAAATTAGTTAAACATACCGTAGACAGCAAGAACAGCGGCGTCGGATTCACGACGTCCAGCGATGTTCTCGGAGACACACGTATAGTTTGCCATGTCCTGGATAATGAAGTTACTCGAATGAAGTTTCTAAAAAGTTTTTATAAATAGAAAGTAGTATATTAAAGTATTTAGATAAAAGTGGTGGGGGACAAGGGTCACGCAAAAATCACCCAGGGATTATGTGACCCTTCTTTAACGATGTAAAAAACTTATATTATATAATAATAAATAAATAATGATAAAAAATTGAGATGACTTATCTAAAGCGAGATTGATACATATAATACAGGAGATATGTAACATATGGAAGGGGTATTAAACTTAAAGCTGGATTGAGTATATTAAGTGAAATGCTATAAAATATATACAGAAGCTCCTTAAAAGCCTACAATCTTAATAATAAACATTTCATGGCGGAGATATAGCATTTCGCTTAACTCACCCCTTCTGTTTCACACGTACAGATCTCTCTTTGACATTCAGTAGAAAATTAACACGTAATCCTAATAAAAATCTTATAAGTAGTTACACCATTTTATAGCAAAATAACTTACCTGCAACCCGACATGAGAAAGAACTAATATCGGATCTGTACTCTCCAAAGGCACTCCATTCCTCGTCCACCTGATGGTAGCTGCTGGAGCGCCCAATGGTGGACCACATCGGAAGCTGACGCTTCGACCAGCTTCCACGGTGGCTGATTGAGGCTGCTCCGTGAATTGCTTTTTTAAATCTAGAGGAAAGAAAATCTGTGTTAGAGGCAAGTTTGCCTTTTTTAGGCTAGAGACAAACACACCTGTGTAGATATAAACTAACTATTTGTTTGTGGAAAACATGAATGCGATAAAAAAAGATTTTATACAACGATCTAGAGGAGTCCTGCTTATAATAGACTGAATATATCCTTCGAGATTACCCTACAGCTAATTTTTCTGAAGTAATTTACTTCTTCGGGTTCAGTCTAGGAGCTCACGGTAATTTTAGTACAACTTTATGTTGGGAATAAATGATTAAATTGGTGAAATTCTAGAGAAAGGTCAGGTCAAGAGTACCCATCTCATGAAAGTAGATGAAACGAAAGAGGTGTGTCAGGATCCTAGCAAATGCAGATCCGTGATCTCTGCCTACTCCTTCGGGAAAGAGGCGTGATTTTTATTTATGTATGTATGTATAATATTCATAATGCTCAAGTTCATTCTGGACAGGAATCGTAAATTTTATTGTCTGTTTGTATTGTAAAATACGAAACTCCAGCCATACGGATTCTAACACAAGATCCTATGGACTAACACAGAGAAGTTATATTAAATGCTTTGTAACTTATAATAATTAGGTCAGCAGTTAAGACTTGCAAAAGTAGTATAACTTGCTCCCAGCAGACTAAGTTTAAATCATTTCCAAGTATTTATAGCTCAACTTATTTCTCAAGAGCTACATTAAATCTTACTATAGCCAAAATGTATGCTTGTAGTAGGATACTAGGAACATAGTTTATCTAATAATATTCAGCTAAACCATTGAATTCTTTAGTAAACACGGTAGAAATGTACAGGATATTTTGGTTTTTTTTCCTCGTATTAACAGGAGGTAGTTTAAAACGTACATCTACGCGTTTCTAAGTGGCAATTCAGTTTCAGTCTCCTCATACTAAACCTGTTTTGTTCAACAGTTCTTGAACACTGTTTCCATTTTTACGGGACCCTTAAATATTCATCGCCCCATAATCCTGCTTAGCTCAATTATATGAAACGTCTCCCTTCGCACCCCAAATAAAAGCTAGTGGGTATTCATCAAATAGCAAAGTGCTTGAGTTAACGAGCGGAAGTAATGTTTCCTTTACATAATGGTTCCGGTGCCTAAGGGTTCAAAAAAGCTAGTTAAAAGTCACAATCCTGATAATTCCCTTGTGGTTGGGTTCGCTTTAATATTTGATCCGCCAACAACGTTAGTAAATTGAAGCTAAAATTCTTATTCAGTTTTCTTTTCTGTTTTAAGTTTACTTTAGCTAACTTTAGCAATGTTACAGTTCAAGTGTTTGTGGGAAGAAAAAACACTGATGGACATATATATAATATATATAATATAATATATTCACACACTACACAACACATTAACCTAGTCCCACATTAAGATCCCTAAGGTCTTGTGTCGTGGGTACTAAGCAACGGTATATAAATACATAGATAAGTATAGAAACATCCATGACATAATATAGGTATATTTTTAATAATATTTAATAATAATTTATTATATGCTTAAGAATATGACTGACAAGGTATAAGTTCTAAATATTACAGACAAACAATTTGACTTAATATACAAAATCTTCTGGAAAAATAGCCCATGATATATAAAGTAACTTAGGGTACTTTTTTATTCACGAAATTCCTACGGAAACAGGATATAACGGGAATCCTGAAAGTTACGTAGACCAAGTTACGGGCGACCGCTAGTATAATATTAAAATACAAAGGTCAGTAACAAGATTTCTTCAACGTTGTCCTATGTATTCTTCATAACTACTTTACTTGTATTATAATTCAAAAAACCTACTTCAGGAGATAATTTTATTTCGTCATTGAAAATTCCAAGTTCTGAACTGCACGATTCAATTGTTCCCGTGTGGATATTTTGGAAACATTTTCCCTAAACTTTGGTTGACAGGGGTGCGCTTATTTCAAGACAATGGGCGGCTGTTAATTGTCTGCAGTCCGCTTTATTTTTGTCCGTATTTGTTTCGGTTTAGACACGTCTGCGCTATTCAGACTTTTTGAAGTGACGATTTTAATTGTCGTTAATTATAATTTTGTCTCGTCTAATCCGTTTCGGTGGGTAACCATGTACAGTACCGCTTGTAAAGGCATCTGGCTTACCCAATGTTAAATTTAACATAATCTGCACGATTTAAATTAATTCTACAAAATACTGAGCTGTACGAGTAATTACTCGTATTCCTTAAGTAACTGACATATTATGTAATTACAGCATTGATCAGATTCTACTATCTTTTTAAAATGCCCTGCTTCCGTTTACTCACTTTTAAAAGTACTTTTGTACCATACAGTTAAAACTTTTCAATATAAGTAGAAGAATTTCGATGTTATTTGATTAAGGGCTGATTTTTCCAAGGCCAATCAATCATTGGAAAATCTGTCCTTGATATCAAGATTAAGGATAAAGTAAAATAATCAAAGTAGTACCTAAATAGTTTAATGCAAAAATGTTTTACTAACAATAATTTTAATGAAATATTGACGTCAAGGTGTTGAACGTTGGTTACCTACAAATTCGCAGACCGCTAGTCTCGTGCCCACAGTATACGACTTCCTTCCACGATTCGATAAGCACTATAAACCATAGTTCAGGATGTCGTTAGGGTTTCCAGCTATACGCGTTAAGAATCCGTATCCTACAGTTGAATGGGCCATTGATTGCAGCTTATTCCATGCACAGTTCACACTAATGTATGTTCAGTCAGACTAGTCGGTTTATTAGCACATTTACTGTTAAATTAGGTAGACTTTAGCCCATTTGAATCAGTGGCCTAAATCTTAGAAACACAAACTTCCTTTTATAAAAAGTAACTAAAATACACAATGTCGCTATTCAAAGCAGGTACACGTTATGAACGCGGTAGTCACTTTAGTCAACGTTTTCCTGTCCCTTAGCGGTTCAATTTGTCTATTTAACTAACGAAAGAGCTATATTAATTTGCTAATTTATAGTGGTACCTAATTAGCCTCTTATCTATGGGATTTGTGTTCTCTGTATGAATTATGAGAAAGCATACTTTTTACTTAGCTGTCTCAAAGGAAGAGAGGTTTATAATGTTCTTAGTTTTCTCACAGCATATCATTCTTTAACGGTTCCTACATATAACACAATTCATCTCATCAATACAAAATGATTAACAACCATAATAGAAAGAACAATTTAATGACTAATGTTACTTGCTTAATTCATGTCATTAACGACCCTTTTGATTACATACTTACATGCATATTCTACTAACACCGCTTGACTGCGTATCCGGCCTTTGCTGTTCCAAGCATAGCATTCACAGCTGTATTTCCCTCCAAAATATTCTTCTAACTCGTTTCTAGTTACATTCAGTTCTACTTCTACTACTCTTACACCAGTTTGAGGATCGACATGCTCAAACTGGACAGTCTTCTCTGTTCTCACATCATTACATTTGAAGAAAACTTGTAAGGCATTTGCAGCCCTACATAGAAGTATGGCTGGCTTAGATTTGATGACAAAGGAGTTTTTAGGCTCAAGGAGAAATATTGGCAGACCGTCTATGGTCTCATCGTTTTCCGGTAGAGGTATGTAATCGTCCTCCTCCGGCTCAGTTTTGAAATCGGAAAGGTATGGGTCGAAATTTAAAAGTCCGTCCGGGTGTATATACTCCGGTCTTGTTTCTTTTTCCGTGCTGTGCTGAGGTTCTGAAAAGAATTGTAGGTATAAATAAATATTCACACACTTCACAACAAATTGACCTAGTTCCACACTAAGATCCCTAAGGTCGTGGGTACTAAATCACGGTATATATGTACAATAAATACATAGATAAGTATAGAAACATCCATGACTCGGAAACAATCATCGATATTATTCATCATAATCAATGTTTGTACCTACCGGGATACGAACCCAGGACCTATGGCGTAATCTAAATCATTCCAACATTCTCTTTTAAATAACTACATTAATGTCGTAATGTACATGATGTAACAGAAGGAGTTTATTAAACAAAATGCTACATAAATAGTCCACTGTTATAGAAATATCCACAATTAATGTTAAAAGTCAAAGTATAATATTATTTTCCAAGAGTTTACAATTATTCATAATTAATTTAATGGGATATGTTTCTAGATTAATCATGTTAATATTATTCTTGTTGCAATTAAGACTATAACAAATTTTTCAACAGTCTCAAATTCCTAAAAAAAAACACACACATCTTCTAAAAATAAGAAGTCCAATCGATTTGGAAACCTAATAAGCGTATTGACAGCCCCTATTATTATTACCTTCACTCACGAACATGATCGCATTTCAGATCAATAGAGTTGAAACACAATACCAGTAGCGATAGGATGACAATTTTAAACTTATTGCACTTAAGGCCGATTTTTCTAATGGTCGTCAAAGAAAAAATCGATGCTGTCTCTATTTTGATTAAGTTTTAGAGTGAAACAGCATCATTCATTAGTTAGAATACTTTACATAGTGAGAAAGAAATCCTGAGAGACTTTTATGTTTATCGAATTGCCCGTGGTGTACCTTGCAATATAACGGGCACAACTAGTACACAGCGTTAACAGTTTATAATACCTATGACAGAATATGAGTCGCGGAATAAGTCCAATTGGAGACCTTACCGATATATAGGACTTATTTTTACCCAAAGTGTGACGGTAGGCTCACCCCTAATTGTTAAGGACCTAATGTTATTTGGTGAAAGGGGGTGTGTGATTCACTCTCTGTTGCATAACTCATTTAGTTAGGGACAATGGGTTATGACTATTTTTACATTTATTTATGTATGAATATTCATCAAATCTTACCTCCATTTCTAACAATTCCGAATGATATAACTATCACAAACACAATTTTTACAAACACGCCATCATTATACTCGTACATCACTATTCACTGCAAAAGTAAAAAGCTTCGAAATTCATTAGTAAATATCACACTGCACAAAACGAGTTTAGTTTGGGCGCCAAAAAGTTTCACAACATTTTTAAATGATCTCCATTGCCTGTCATAGGCAAAGGAATGAGAATTTGAAATCCTTTTTATTTTTTTCGTGAACACGTGCACGATACCGGCAAAGGAAGCGGACGCGTGCTTTCACGGCCGTATCTCATCTTGCACTAGTGATGCCATGCGTTGCGCGTTGGTTTACGGGAATGGGATACCATGTGAGTTTATTATTTATACAGGCTGTAAGGAACAACCACATTAAAAACTAACTTAAGACCATGCACGACTAAAACTATTATTTTACAATATCAACTGGATCAAAATCGTGTATTACATTGTGATGGAAGGATGAAGTCGTTTTTGCAAGCATGAAAATCACGATCATTGCACAGAAAAAAATATCTTATATTTTCAATTTCTGTCTAAAATACAGGATTTATATTTTACTTACTTCATACCTACCTACCTTATATTCATAGTACCTACAAAGCCCAAGTGATCTAATGAAACAGCAATATAACGCACATATAATTCCAACAAGTAAATAATTATTATGACACTTGTACATCATTGCAGATTTTGTCTACCCATCACTTACACCCTGTATTAAATATGCCCCTGTATAATCTGTGCCCCTGTGAATCCTTTCCACAGTGTGATGGGACCGCGATTGTGTTCTAATGCGACTGTTTATTTTTGGTCTAATGATGTTAAAAGGGTTTCGCACCCGCTGTGAGGCAGGTAGCGTATTTGCATTTAATTTTAAACTCACCACGAAGGTATTTCGTAACGTTTTGATAATCTTGTTTTGATTTTAGATCAAATAGGGGATGTGTGTTTATATGTTAGTAGTACACGAAAAACAATAAAATTGTAAATATGTGTCATTACTAACGTAAGTATATGATCTGTCAACCACGACTTTGCCTGCATGTAGGTACTCGTATATAATAAATCTGTGTAGAGAGAAAAAATATGATTTTATTTCAGTTTTCTTTTTAAATTTTGTTGTATACAAAATGAAGAATGCTAATCTAACGTTCTACTTTTAATGGACTCATTTTTGTATTACAAAAAAAAAACTAAAGCTAAGAGTACTTTCTTAATCAATAAAATTATGTACAATTTTAATTTTCTTTAAAGATGTAGTATTCTAGGCTCTGCTGAAGTAATACCTACGTTAATCCTACGTTCAATTTACACCTACTAGCGCCCTCTTTTACTCATCCCATACAATATTACTACTGGCTCATGCAATTTCAAACCAGAAAATGTACCCACGGAGAGTTACTCCTTCACCTAAAAATTTTATACGTACCGCATAGATGTCACTAGCATCGTAAAATGAAGCTTCGAGAGCTTTTTCTAGTTGACTACTACAATCAAAAGAGGTCACTAGTAGCAAAAGGAGCTTTTTTGAAATATAACATAGATGTCACTTCTATCGCCAATTACTGAGCTTTTGTAAGAGCTTTCTAGTTTACCATTTTAATCATAGATGGCGCGTTTTATGTTTTAAAAGTTAAGATTTGTTTGTAGGTAGATGTCGTTACAGTAGTAGCAAATAAAAACGTATAAACCCCATGTAACCATGTAAGGTCAATCCTTATGTTTAATTACCAGCAAACTGTGCCAGCAAATAATTATGCACAAGTTTTATACAAACACTGGAAAATAAATGGAATATCTTCAAAATTATAAATCACTAGGAATAAGTAGGTAAGGTACTTTTGAATCCAAGTATGTATTTTGTAGAACTCTACCATAAATAGCAGGTAATCAGCTCTTTAACATTTTTAATCCATTGCAATGCAAGTTAATTTTAGGTACTAAAGATCATTATTTTTTTATTTTTTTTAACAATAACAACAACAACAACAAAATTAATTTTAACATTATAAATATAAAGGAATATACAGTATTATAATATCTCAGATTTTATTTTTGTTACATGGATGCATTGTATAAAGCACATAAACACAAAAAGTATTTGATTCAAAGTGATTTAAAGTTTGAGAAAATTTTGATCTAATGCGACGCGCTAAACAATTCGAAAACAATAAATTCCTCATAATATTCCACCTCCTTATTATTCAAGAAAATTATTTCCTCTTCACTTCATTTACACACCGAACGTCTCGAAATTTGAAATTCCGAATGATTGATTCCGAATTCAAACGTTCCGAGTAGTGTTGCCAACATTGAATATTGATTGTACAAAAGGCGGTCGAATACCAAAGCGTATTTCAATTCAAAATTATTCAGAAGCCACTGACTCCTTTGATGGCGTAAAAATATGTAAGTGGCCAAATTCTTCAGTCACATTTTTGCAGTTGGCATAATATTTTCCATCCCACTTGCGCTTTTGAAAGGGATGTTTGTTGTCTCTGTCGTAATTTGCGTTGCGGAAATTCAAATTTTCCGGGTTTGCTCGCCTTTCCGTTGAGCATTTTCAAGTATAATGAACCAGTAAAGGTTGTGCAATCAGAACAGGATATGTCGAAAGGGTTTTCCAATACAAAGAACGTTCTAACGTACGTGGAGTTCTCTGAATATATTTAACACTAGTGGACGCCCGCGACTCCGTCTGCGTGGACTACAGAAAAAAATAATGTCGTAATTATCCGGTATAAAAACATTTTCCCGTGATAAAAAGTAGCCTATATGTTAAGTGGGACCTGTCACAATATATTCCTGAAAACTGCATCGAAATCGGTTCAGCCGTTTCTGAGATTAGCGTGCAGAAACGCACAGACAAACAGACAAACCAACAAACAGATAAAAATTCAAAAAATCATCGTTTTGGTTCTATTGCGTTGATAAAGGTCCTATAATATTTTTTCTCATATCTCTTCCATGCACAGACAGCGATCCGTTACATTTTTATTATATGTGTAGATGTATATATAGATAGAAGATGTATAGAAAAAATCAGCTGTTTTATACATTTCAGTGCAGTAATTATGTATGGAACAGCAGATTTTTTTTTTTCACTATTTCGGAGTAGGTCCCATAGTGAAAGTTGTTTCATTTTACCTACCTAGTTTCGTGTCAAAAGATAATCACTAATTTAAAAGACCTTATATTTAGGGAGTAAGTATATTCTTTGCCTTATATACTACGTAGAGATTACCCATTGAGCGACATTTGTCATAATGACCAGTGTTACCAACTATGTACAGATTGCCAGCTACATATTTTATGAGTCATAAACCCTTTTTACTTTTACAATACTTATAATGAGCAATAGAGTAACTGTAATACCCCTCAAGGTAAGCCAGTAATCCCGCTCCACGCGGTATGAGTAAGCAGACCTGGCAACTCCTTGCTGGAGGATGCTCGGACAATCCCGGCTCTTCAGTACGGCGAGTTACAGAAGTGGAGGCTGTTTAGACTGTACGATATTTTTATGATGCCCACACGATTTCTAAGATTATTTACTAAAATTTTATATCTAAAGGTAGTCAACATTTAAAATGCTTATTTCAAATGAGACTATAATTTGATAATGGTACTTAAGAAAAGAAGATCAGAGAAGAACTTAAAGAAGATATTTCCCGCTAAGCCTAATTTACAAGATACCATTTTCTTGCCCGGTGGATAGAATTTTATTAAAGTTTATTACATGCATGATCTACCTACACTGCCATTTTTGACATGTTGTTCAAGTTTTTACCAGTCAATAATGGCATACTTATCAATAATTTAATTCTTAAATGTACGAAAATGGTAACATAATGTGAATGGGACTAGATCTTTATCTCAGTATCTCTGTTTAACAAGAAGGAGTCATAGAGGAGTCATAGGTACTACTTACCTTTACAAGTATTAGGACTCTACCTTTAGCTACATAACATGTTAATAGTCCAGATGTCTGACTTACTGACAAAACTTGTCCTTATGAAGAAGCTATCTTTTGTAATTGTTACAAAATATCCTATCACTGACAGATCGTCACGCCACATATAAACAACCCTATTCTCAGCACACATCACGACACGGGTCACGTGCGACAAACGAGCGAGCGGCGACAAATCTTCTCCCCCATTGTTCGAATCTTGGGGACTTAACTCGATCAACTCGGTTCCGTTGCCAGGCGATAAACTGCTTACAAAATAGCCCCCTTTAGCGGGTGATTAGCGAAGGATTGTGAGATAGTTCGCTAATACGATGGAAGTGAAAAGAAATCAATTGTAATTAGGTATTTGGGGTAATTGGGAACAACAAAAGAAACTTTGTATTTGTTTATTGAATGTTAAATTTGCTAAATTCTAAATTTGCAAATTCTCAAACGCTAAATTTACAGCTGCACTATAAGAAAATATAACAATTGTAATGGCCAATGGTATGGCCAATGGTTGTTATACCAATTTAACACAGAGATTTTGATGAAACGTGTTTATTTTATATGAATGTAATATGAGTATACCTTAGTTAGAGTAACATAAAGGCAATATACCTAAGTACTTTACGTAGACGAAGTCACAGGCTATAAGCTGATTTGCTCTTATAGATTAAAGAGGTTAGATAAAATGACGTTGAATCTAATCTGTATCGAGTGAAATGAAATTATGGAAAAAGCTGCAATATTATCTAATATCATAAAAAGTAGCCCCTACAAACAAGTGCTCCAGTTCCCATAAACCACGGATATTTTATTAATATTTCGCGCGAAGAATTAAAACCTTTATGTGATTATCTTTGATCGGTGTTGCCAGTCGTAAAATAAAATAATTTACTTTTGCCACGTAAGCTGATGCGGTTTTATGCTGCGCTGGGTCTCTATGATATTGTATGGGCGATGTTTTTTATTTGTAGTTATTACGTTTGTGTTTGGCAGTCAGTCACGAATGTTGCTCAACAAAATGTTGAATAGTTTAAGTCCATTTGGAATCAACTCAAGAGTTGAGATGACATTATCATTATTAATAAAATAAATCTTAATGAATAAATAAACGCCTGTGATTTAACATACAAAAGGATAAAAAAATCTCTTCAAATCGGCTATTCAATTTGATGCTATTAATAGCCAATTGAAATTGGCTATTACGAGTAATAGCATCTTATATATGTGTACTGTGGGTTTAAACTCTTTCATAAAATAGAGCCTCATTTAACTTTCAAGAAATTTCCAACCATATCAAAAAAATCCCACTGGTTCCACAATTAGAAAATTTATAGTATTCACTACTCCCTCTTAATACCTAATGTTTAACACCTAGGTATTATAAATATTATTAAGAAAATGAAAAAAAAAAACATCCGAGTGAGATTTGAACTCACGATCTCTCGCAAACCGTGCTTTTGCTCTAATCAACTGAGCTATCGGGTCAATTAACTCGGATGACGAATTTTACCATCTCTTTTAACGTTTTGCCAAAAATAATCAAATAATTAGGTGCAGGATTAAATTTAGTTCCAGAGCAAATGCCCATGATGTTATTAGGTATTGTTTTAACTATAAATGTGGTTATAGGTGGCGCTACTGTCGTAATCTGCTAACGTTCACCCTTTGACCAGAGATACTAGGATGTGGGAAAATTAAATAAATAAGTTTTGGATGTGGTATAATAAACACTTTTGTAGTACATACTGAATGGAAATCCTAGGAGGGTTGGCGTCAGGTAGGCAGCCGGCCGTAAGATAAATGTCAAATCTTTGGCAATGTGAGTTTCGAAAGAAACCATATTGCGCCGACCCCATAAATAATGGGATAAGGGCAGGAAAATAATGATATTGAATGGAAAGATTCGCATATCAACTTTGCAACATCTCAGATGTGATATTGTGGTCAAATGTCTGCATCTAAACCTATACATAAGAAATGCTTTGCCCTGACCTGACTGACTGACGAATCAACACCCGACCTAAATCGCTGATCAGATCTGAAACTTGGAGGGTGCATGACGTACATTAGGAATTCCCGAAGTTCCAACGAACGCAAATGAACAGGATTTTTAGATTTTACGCAGATGTCCACTAATATAAATAACTCTTTCGTTATTGAGTGTACAACCGAAACTACAGGATGTAGAAAGCTAAAATTTTGCATATATGTTTTTTGGTAAATGCTAACAAGTATCTCTTCTCATGTCTGTACAAAAGTATCACATCCACTCTTCACACACCCCGCCCATCGGGCAGGCTTGTCTCGCATCTCCCACAATCGGCTCAGTGTCCATCGTACCATAAAATTGTGTTTGTTGTCCGCTCGGACGCGGCGGGACGAAACGGGACGGGGCGGGGCGAAATTAACTCGGCTTAGGACGAAAATCTCCGTGTTATGATTTTGCGGTGTCGCAGCAATGATCGCTTTAAGTATGCTGCGGGCTTTGGGACAGGTGTTTTTTAAATCTTTTAGCGTAAAATTGAATCAGGAATCAGTTTGATTTTATTGTTATGGGCTTTAGACGCGTGGGCTAAGCTATTCTTGTATCTATACATTTTAAATTGTTTACGTATATGTATTATAACTACATGTCATAAAAGTCGACTAAGAAACTAGCGCATTCTCTCAGAGGATAAGTAATGACTGACTATTGGGTTCTCCTTTATGATTCTGCTGTTCGGTCTACCCCAGTTCGGGATCACAGTCGTGTGTATACATCATCATCATCATCGGCCTAATTGCAGTCCACTGCTGGACGTAGGCCTCCCTCAGGGCACGCCAGAAGACTGCCATGGGGATATTTGCCCATAGTCACAACCCGCTGGGCAGACGGGTTGGTGACCGCAGTTTGTATTTTGGACTATGTTGTTGTATATACATATATATATGTGTGTGTAATATAAGTAAAACCATTACTTTGGTACCTCAATGCAGCAAATAAATCAAGAAAATCATCTGCCCACATTTTATACTAGATCTAGCCATCTGTAAATAAAGCATTTTCCCAATTTTTCTTCCCAAATGAAGTATGTATTTAAAAATCTCAAATTTCATCCAACCCTTCACTCGAGTACAGACTGCAGCACAGGTCCCTGGGGGTCGTAAAAAGTCGCTAAAACCTCTCTCATGCGCGGAGGGAATCATATTCTGTTAAACTCGTTATGTCCACGCCTTGTCGCGCTGACCTGGCACTAGGGTAGCGTAGGGTGGACACGACTGGTTTTTATGATTGATAAATCTGATAGCCAAAGTTAAAGAAAGGTTGAGTCGAAAGCACTCAAAACCGATGAGTATGTATTAATGAATGTGGTGAGGTATGTTTAAACGTACTAACTAAAGATCTGTGATCTCCTCCTACCACCATAGGCGTGAGGTTATGTATGTACCTATATTTATAGCCTCTCTTTTTGGGAGTCGGTTAGAAATTATGTTGAATTGCATTTGCTGAAAAAATATTATTCGGTGTACTTTATTTATTTCCTGTACATATTGTACATGTAATATTGATCTGGTAGATACACTCACGCTTATTATTATGCACCGAGGTTTATCAATCACCCTTTGCTAATTAAGCATTTTTCGGACATAAATTTATTTTAGACTTTAGTCTAATGAATTGCGACGAAGAGATGGTCGCATGATGGGCTTTTCTGCTTTTCCCGAGAGCCACCATTACTAGCAAATGGTTATACCTACGCGATCTATACATACATACCTACATACTCGTACATACATAAAATCACGCCTCTTTCCCGGAGGGGTAGGCAGAGATCATGGATCTCCATTTGCTACGATCCTGACCCACCTTTTTCGCTTTATCTACTTTCATGATATTCTTCATGCACGTTCGTCGGTTTAGGATACTCTTGGCCTGACCTTTCTCTAACTTGACTTTGGTGTTTTGGTTTCTGCCATACCCAACTTCCACTACCATACATAAGGGTCGGCACCAAAAACATCCATGAACAGCCAGACGTGCCGCTTGCGACACTTTCTGGCTACTCATAAAAGAATTAAGTGCACCATTCACCCGATTCCCAGCATTCACTCTCCTTACAATATCCCTTGTAAACAAAATCCCAAGATACACAAACTCTGTCACTTACTCCAATCTATACATACACCTAAGCAACGGATTTGTCAACAGGATAGCTGTTTGGGATCATATTCCTACAGTATCCTGCTTTGACTCTACAAAAAGGCCTCTGGCTTTTCACTTCTATAGGTAAATGTGGAACGGGCTACTACTGGCAAACTATGGCATATACCATTGTTGCGAACATATAAGTGAGACAACTCTTTAAAAATCAATCTCATATCCACCCTAAGTCAAACACAAGTACTTCGCTGTGAAAGCAATACTGTATTGAGTTTTTAGCGGTCGCCAGCTCACTGTCGAGAATATTGGGTCCCGTCACCAGACTATAACCTATTTACGTTAACAAACCGAACTGAAACGTGTACGTATCTTGTTCGAAAATAGTTCTTTATTCCCACACCTTAAAAGCTGGATGCCAAAAGTTGTTCGTTTCACGTGTAAAATCACATAGAGAGATATGAGGGTAGGCACCTTTTTACAGTAAATGTGGCCGTCAATTGATTTTAGATTGAGCTTCACTTTTTATGGGTCCCTTTATAAGCTACTTAGCGCCCGATAGGACTTATTACTGAGAGAGTATTCTTCAGATATTTTTCTAGTCGTAAGTTTTAGGGTGGTTACAGTATCTATTTAAAATCTTCATTATTTTTAAATATAGTAAACTACTTACCGGAAATAGACTATTCCTATAACTTAGTAAATCACTTCTTGAAATCAATTTTAATTATACTAGTTTTTCTATGATAGTCAAGATAAACTAGGTATAACGTAATTAAAAAATCATCATTATCATCGTCAGCCTATTGCAGTCCACTGTTAGACGTAGGCCTCCCCCAGTGTACGCCACACGGCTCGACCTCCCGTTTTTGCCATCCAGTCACTACCAGGTCCTCTTTAAGTCATCGTTCCATCTGGCCGATAATTAAAAAATATATGTATAATTTTACTGTAACTATACATTCCTTAACTTATCCACTTTAATAATAATTTATAGCTGTAGTACTTTAAAAAAATTAATAGTCACTTCCCATATCGAACCTTAAAATGACTTCTTTCTTATTATTATTATTTATGCCAAAAAAAACACAATATTCCCACAGAAACACACGCCGTCCACTTCACATCCCAGCGGTGGGCATCATGGAAAACTACGGAAAAACAAAAGAAACTTCTCCAATGTCCACCGAACCATCCATCCATCCACTTAGTCGCGAATATTTCTTTCATTTATTTATATCATTTAATACGTCAAGTGCCTATCGTATGGCAACGAGAAATTATTTCACCAAGATAAAAACCAACCACCTAAATGGAATCTTAAACTTTATTAGTACTAGGGTAGAGTTATTCCCTCTATATTTCAACTGCAGAGTAAAGTTGGTAAAGGGGCGTAAGTGGTTATCAAAATATAAATGGCGTTATATAAAGCGGTTTTGAAGTGTCCTCCAGTGAATAAGTGTTCGATATTGAATAAGATTTTGAAATTAATATCGACTCGACATTTGTATTGTTTTCGTTATGAGAACGACCGGAATTGGTAGCTTGGCTTGGCGTATAGGAGATGTACCTACGATACAAAGTTTTACAAATTTTTATAAAATACTACAGGCCCCCTGATTACCTAATTTGCAATATCAAAGCTGAAGCAAAGCGATGGCGAAAATTGTACAATATTCGCCTTGAAATGTCAAAGTTTCTTTGAATTTCGTTTTACGTAATACGAATTTGACAAGCAATCAGCTTCTTTGTACAATTTTCGCTATCGCTTTGCTTTTGCTAGTTAGGTAATAAGGGGGCGGGACCCACTACACATTCCGCATTTCCTTTAAGCTAGAATCAACAGAGGCGACCAGAAAAATACAAATACATCATAGAAAATTCCGGGGGACCTAACAAGCAACTATAAAGTATTAATACTGATATAAGTTTTAAGAATTAAGAGTAGTAGAACTAATGGAAGATATAAGGAGAACGACGGCCGATTGATGTAGTTGGTAGTGACCCTGCCTGCGACGCCATAGGTCCTAGGTCCGAATCCCGGTAGGTGCAAACATTGATATGATGGATATTTGATGTTTTTTTCCGCGTCATGAATGTTTCTATACTTATCTATGTATTTATATATCGTTGCTTAGTACCCACGACACAAGATCTTATGGATCTTAATGTGGATATGTTGTGAAGTGTGTGAATATTTATTTATTATTTATTTATAAGAGAAATGGGCAGTGGCGCCCTCCGTGTTCATATCAAAGTCCGAATCACACTGCGGATACCCAGCTTAGTGACTATGGCCGAAAAAACCTCCCCCATTTCGGTGTACATATGCGTGTATATAGTTTTTTTTAGTATGAGTAAAAATACTATCATGATTTCACGTATGTATGAAACATGAAGTTAATTTCAGTAGTACATACAAAATTACAATTTTTTTTTAATGCCTCTACATTTTAATGTAATATTTTTTTATTAGACAAACTATGTTCCGACTATTTACTAATATTACATTATCCTATTGAACTAACTGCATCGGTTAACATTTAAAATGACCGTAGAATACTTTGAAAAAAAATGCTGTCTATAGGTACTCATCACAATCCCATTTCATATAAATATCTTCATCAAAATCTATACAAACTGACTTAAAGATATCGCTGTCCTGCACAGTGTAGGTACTGACAAGTGAGAAGGAAGATTATTAATATTTTTATATGTTAAGATTTGCCGTATCTCTCTGCCGCACTTTGACCGACATATTCTTACCGATTCAGTTTCTCGACTAATAAATGGATGGAGTAGAATTGAGAAGATAAATTACATATTATCCATAAGCTAAGGTCATAATAAGATAAGGTTATACAAGGTAAGGTTGATTTTATTTCATTGGCCTTTGGGATCTTAATGTGGGACTAGATTATTGTGTTATGAAGTTTTGTAGGTGTATATTATAAAATTTGTGAACGTTTGGATTTTGTGTAAAATACACGATGTTACATAAATTATTTGCAAATATGTATAAACAATATAAAGATAATAGGTTTCTTTAACATATTTTCTTTACTCTTCTTATGGGTTTCATTTTTCAAATCATTGCATATTGGTGTCATAGAATGGATAACCTACTTCTGACAATTTAACTTAGTCTCTAGGCTATGAAGTGATAGAGCGTTTTCCTATATCGTTGGTTTTTTAAGGATACTCAATTTTAACTATATACGACTCCATCCCACTCGTGTTCCAATAAAGGAATATATTTTTACGATTCTCGCGCCATCTCACACAATCCGATGAGTTAGTGTCGCGGAGCTCAGTAGACGTATGCTGTTCTATATTCAAATTGAACTGCTCCGAGAACGCGGCGGCCGCCATTTTGTCGTGGACTCGAAGAAAATGGCCGAAGGTAAGCAGCTTATGAATGGAAAATGTGCGCGGTGTTATTTTACTGAAATATGCCCTAAAATACGGTTCCTGTGAGATAAAAGGTTTATATCGGTGGAAATTATTCATTGTCTGAATTTAGAATAGATTTTCAGAAATAAAACTATGGTTCTTAATTATTATGTACTTACAAAAATCAAATCGGTGATGTGTTAAGGGAAGGTTTAGTCAAGAACACCCGAAACTGACGAACATGTATGAAGAACTTAATGAATGTGATCGAGGCGAAAGTAGTATATTTGGAACGTACTATAAATGAAGATAGTTTCTAGTATGTATGTAAAGGGTTATTTTATTTATTTATTGTTATTAGAACGGCTGAAGTAGCCACTTACTCTAATATACAGGGTGATTTTTGGTCGTCAACGTTCCCGAAAACTACGGAATCTCCTCATTATCACGATCATTTTTCTCCATGGAAGCATACCTGGGAAGTGTCTGGTTTCCAAAATATTAGGGTCCAAAGTTGAGTAAATAGACTGCGTTTTTCTGCATAAATGCACATAGACGCGCGTAGCAAGATTTTTTCACGAGAAATAATTAATATCTGTCTATAAAAAAACTAACATAAACACTAGACACTATAAATTTCGCCAGATCAAGTAATTAAAAAAAAAATTCGAAAAAAAAATTTTTTTTTCCAGCATTTTTTTGGCATAAACTTACTTTATTTGATGTATAGAGTACGTACCCTTCGTTAAAGGTGGCCACAAAAAAACATCCTGTATATGTCACGTTATCAATTAAAAAAATAATCAAAGATACAATTATTAAATATATCATACAGTATAATTAATAGAAACAAAAACACACAATAGAAAAAAAGGAGAAAGAAAACTTATTCATGGTCAATCATGCATCACATTCACTCACAAAACCTCAAACATGCCATAATGAGCCCCATCCATCCATCCGCAAATTATTAATTGCTCACAACGCCTGTAAAGATAAAACAAAATCAATCAGCTAGTGTGATTTAGTTTCTGAAAATACGTCCACAAAACAAAGCCGCAAGCATTTGCAACAAATTACACAAATCCTTAACAAAACAGCATCCACAAATCAAAATATCAAATCAACCCTAAAACGCGGCCATCTGTAAGACGCGTGTGTTCAGCCCGGGCCCAACCCTACGTATGACGTGATCATAAGTAATTGTTTTGTTTGAGCCCCACAATGCCGAGTAGTTATCTATTTAAACCTGGATTAGCACTCGATAAACCTTGATTAATAGTCCGCCCGACGGGTATGGTTCGCAGATAAATTGCATAATATTTTTTGCTTAAGGTAAAAAAAATATGTATGTAAATATGTATTGTTGTAGGTGATTGGTGCATTAAAAAAATCTGAATCTATCAATAAGTTAATAATTCTACCTTTTTATTATGATATATGACTGGACTTATCCAATTTTAACAAAAGTATGCATCGTAGCAGTCGCTAGTCATTTTATGGTTTTTTTTTTTACTATAATCAGTTAGAAGTTTAGTTTATCTAAATCAGCTAACTTTATAATAATATCTCATAGACTCAAACATATCTACCTATATAGGTACATATATGTATTGCTTACTAAATGCGATCTAGTTTGTCATTACCAAAAACAGCAATCCAATGTCTCTGCAATCCGTACCTCCATACCGCGATGCACCGCGCGAGCGGAAGGTCGGGCGTGCCCGGGCAGATACTGTCCGCGGCGAGGACTCCCGGATTTATTGCTCAAAAAACTTATCCTACCGCCCCTGGTAAGCTGTGGAAATATTTTTGGTGAATTAATTTGAATATGGAATAAAAGACGCCATATTTGTATTACGTTATGCAATCTTTTTTTTTATATATTATTACGTTTAGATTTTTTTGTCGTCTCTACTCTATCTTCTTATTTCTAGCATTCAAATTATACCCAAAATCATAAACTGCTTAGCGATAAGAAAACATTGACAAAAAACTAAATTCCCCTACTATACGTTTGTCAAATTATGGTTAAGTCCTCTTTTATTGTCGTGTCCCATGACACGGCAATTCGTCTCGCCGTGTAGTTTTTCTCGTTTCCATTTTAAACTAAATAAAGAAGTCTTAATAATGCTATTTGTTATTCCACATCTGAAGTCAATAGGCAAATAGTCACTGCTCTTTTACGGTCTTACCCTAAACGTGGCTATGAGATCTACTTTGTAATCCTGCAGTCGTTTCTTCATGTATTTAAATAGTCTAAGATATAAAATTTTGTATTAAAGTTGACATATTTCATCTTCAAAGTACGCAATTTCTGGCGTTGACGCATAGCCCCTATGCATCTTCAAATAAATTTTTAATTAAGTACCTACCTTATACAATAAATGTGAATCTAAGTATTAGCATACTATATTCAGGTACTTGCATATTAAACAGCAGATTATATTAGCTCGCCGATAGCGGAGGTATTCGCAGCAGTTTGGTGTTCGCCGGCTAAGCCGAGATTGAGTTAGAGACGCTCCGTGTCGAGCGGCTTAGCGCATGCATAACTCGCTCGCATATGTATATATGGAGGAAGGTACAGGATGTTGTTGCAAATACATTTTTAAACAAACAAACGTTTTTAAATACATACATTCAGGGTGTTTTTTCGTTACACCCTTAACGAAGGGTACGTACTCTAAACATCAAATAAAGTAAGTTTATACCAAAAAAAAGCTGGGAAAAGATGTAGGTATATTTTTTTGAAGAAAAAAAAATTTGATCGGGCGAAATTTATAGAGTCCAGTGTTTATGCTAGTTTTTTTTTAGACAGATTTTGCTACACGCGTCAAAGTGCATTTATACAGAAAACGCTGTCTATTTACTCAAATTTGGACCCTAATATTTTTGAAATCAGACACTTCCCAGAATGCTTCCATGGAGAAAAATGATCGTAATGATGAGGAGATTCCGTAGTTTTCGGGAACGTTGAAGACCAAAAATCATCCTTTATAGTCATGTCCATTATCTCCCAAAGAGGTTGGGCAGAAGTGTGTAATTTACACCCCTACTTTTGCCTATTAAGTCCCACGTGATAAGGGTGAGCCTACCGCCGTTTTTCGGGCATAAATATACTTATCTAGATACCGGTAACAAATCCAATTAGAAACTTTACTGAGTCATTCTAATTAGGTATTATAAGCTTTTAGCGTCAGAACCTCGTCCGTTAAATAGCAGGGTGCACCACGGGCAGGTGAGGCTTTTGAAGTTATTAATAAGATGAAGTAGGTACCTTTCCAAAAGTCAAATTTATTTGTTAGTACTGCAGCATGTCGTAAGAGTCGACTAAGGAGCTCGGGCATTTTCGCAGGAAAATTCCAAAATTTTCGGATATTTTTTTCATATTTTCAAGAAAAAAGTGTTTTGTTTGTTTAATTGAGCCTTAGATAATGACTTAAATATAAAATTTTAACTAAAAAATGATTAACAAAAAAAAGTTGCCTTCAAAAAGTTGAAATAACTGATCAACCCTAATGGAGAGTCACAAGTGATCCAAAAAAACAGCAATGTGTCACACAATAACCAATAAGCTCTAGTCACAGGATCGCCCGATACAATGGGCGCGGAGAGCAAAGATTACTGATAAAATCAAATAAAAAAATACATTTGCACATCCTGCGAGTAATAACACTATCGTTTAACTCAACCAAATGCTACTTGTTCAGCATTTCAGTATTTGCCTGGCTGTCACCCACATCCTGTATATATCTCAAAACATACCTACTATACAAGCTCGAGCGCCCGGCGCGGCTTATATAGAGTAAGACGGTGGGAGCCACATGTCTAGGCACACCTGGCGGACGGACCATCATAGTATTATTATCTACCGTTAATAAATACGTTTATATTAACTATTCCAAGGAAGACAGACTGTAGAAACAACAGCTTTTTTCTTTGTCATAATATAACCACCGTGTTGTCTTTTTGGTATTCTAATTTCAGGCACACTTCTCATATTTAGTTTTATTTGCTTTATTGTTTTATTTTTTACTAGTGGACGTGCGCGACTCCGTCCATGTGGACCGCAGAATAAACAAAATGTCGAAATTATCCGGGATAAAAAGTAGTCTATATGTTAAGTAGGACCTATTCGGGCACCCGCACAACTTCTTCATGCAAAACTGCATATTGACAGTGGGTTAGACCATTTGTAAAGTGTGTATACGTAACTACATAATCCACATGACTGTGCCTACAGCTAGGTTTAGCATAAGATAAGGGACCTATCACGATATATCCCTGAAAACTGCATCGAAATCGGTTCAGCCGTTTTTGAGATTAACGTGCACGAAAACCGATTCGTTACAATTTTATAATATGTATAGATTTTTTGATTGTGTATGTGTAATTAAAACGTTTGCTAATCATGTAATATTAACTGGTTGGCTGGACCTTTGTATATTATATTCGTAAATAAAACCACCAAATAATAAAAATAAGAAGTCAACCATTACTGAACTTCCCCTACAAGTTTATGTATATACAACTAATCAAACAAAACAAGAATCTCCTGAAATAAAATTATAGTTGAAGAATTTATTAGACACCTACGTAGAAAAGATATAAGAACATATCATGCAGTCGAATTACATAACTTCATAGTTTATATCAATGTCGGTTAAAAATATTATCAATTTCAATAAAATATTTTGTAATTAGATAAGCAGCCATTTTGTGCTGCTCCATTTGACAATTTCAATTTTACACCCTAAACATAAAAATATGACGGTTCACCAATATGACCCGCAAATGTCGAGGACATTTACAATAACCATTATTTACATGAATATCAAATCAAATATCGATAAAATTTAAACACGATATTAAATATTAAATCCGATTTAAAATATCGTGATAGAAGGGAAAAAATTATAAGTTATATGTTAGCATTTTTAGTGATAAAAATCTCAATATTTAGCTTTTTCACTATTAGCGGCCGACACAACCTTGTCCGCGTAAACTTTAGAATTCCTGCTTCTTCCAGATCCTGTGGAAACTTCGGAAAATTCCTTCTTAGTAGACCTATATACGTCAGAAAAGGACCAATTACTTTGCAATATAGTTTTTTCTATATATATATATATATACAGAATGTTTTTTTGTGGCCACCTTTAACGAAGGGTACGTATTCTATACATGAAATAAAGTAAGTTTATTAAAAAAAAAATGTTGGGATTTTTTTTTTTTTTTTTTTTTTAAATTCCTTGATCGTGCGAAATTTATAGTGTCTAGTGTTTATGTTAGTTTTTTTATAGACAGATATTAATTATTTTTCGTGAAAAAATCCTGCTACGCGCATCTATGTGCATTTATGCAGAAAAACGCAGTCTATTTACTCAACTTTGGACCCTAATATTTTGGAAACCAGACACTTCCCAGGTATGCTTCCATGGAGAAAAATGATCGTGATGATGAGGAGATTCCGTAGTTTTCGGGAACGTTGACGACCAAAAATCACCCTGTATAGAGGGCTAGTCAAGAGCACCCGAAACTGGCGACCATGTATGAAGATGTTAATGAATGTGGATGAGGCGAAAGAGGTATGTTTGGAACTTCTAAATGGATATCTGTAGTCTCTGCCTACCCCTGTGGGATATAGGCGTGAGGTTATGTATGTATGTATAGTTTTTCTCAACAAAGAAACAAAAGAATATTAAAATCTATTACTTTAAATGACATCAGTCGCGCTCAATTATGTCATCAAAAACACTCAACATTATTTCCGAATCAAATTCGAGCATTACAAAACCCTCTGTCCATAAATCAACAAAAAAATCTATCTCAAACCAGCGCATGCTAAGCCCGATCAAATCTAACAGAACATAAATTAAAATTTACAAAATTGTACCCTTTCAAACACCCAGTACGAGTGTTTCGCCCTTACGTATTTCGAAAATCATCAGGACCAATCCTTTATTCGATATCGAGGTTTCAATCCCTATAATATAGAGTCGATTTTCGAACCAGTGTAAGTTAAAAAATCTGATCCTTTTTAAAAAGAATGTAATAGAATTGGCGTATCTTACTAATGGAATGCTATGATTTAATGAAATAAGGTATTTTTGTCCGTAATGGCGTTCAGTTTGAACATGTTTCTCGTTTTGCAATATGCGAGCTTTTTCCATTTCAAATCGATTTATGTGGAAATGGAATCGAATTATGGCATCCCTATTTAAAGAGCAAATCCCAAAACCCAATTTAAAGGTTATGAACACAAATTTACAAATGAACATTATAGTTAACGTTATGTTGGTACTTTAATGTAGTTATTGAGTATAGCATAAGTAAATCGAACTAAACAGAAATCGCAGCGTTAGCAAAAAGGTTTTTCAATTAGCTTTAAAAAACTATGAGTAATGACCATTTAGTAAAATTAAAAAATTTTGATCCCCTTTTTTAAAAATAGCGATGACCTGGAGTAGAAATACTTCATTTACATTGTATAGGTACACCTAACATACGCTTGATCACAATGTAAGCTTTAGAAACATTCTCATTGCGTGTTAAACTACAAACAATACACTACATTAGTAATAACTTTAAACAAGACGCTATCTCCGTTTTAAAACATTAAACAGCAACCCTTCAAGCCAGTAGCTTAACATTTGACGGTCTATCTCAAACATAACGCTTCAAACAAATGCGTACTGTCCTCTACCACTAATTAAACTAAATGGCCCAGAAACAAGATTGCGATATTCACTCTAAATCTAAAGCCCTCGCGGTCGCTCTTGTGCAAACTCGCATAAATCCATCCCGCTCCCCCTAAACGTTGTGGAGATGTCACTCATTATGCTAAATATCTTTCCCCCTTTGTTTGAGCGCGAGATTGGCGATAAGCCGTGGTTTTTTTCTCTTTTTTTCTAAGGACTTGACAGTTGGTATATGGAGGCAGATTAAGATAATGCCGGCTGTGCTGGCGACTTTTTTCTGCCTAATTGTTTGCGAGCAAAAGCTGTGAACGTTCTTAGTTCGTTCGTTATTTTTTCAGAATGGATTTCTCTTGACTTTTAAAAGTGAAGGAATTTTGGACGTTGATTTACGGACTGGTTTGATCAAAAATATTCTTACTCAAACTAACTTACGTCTTTACGTCTAACTTAAGTCTTTACATACTTAGGTCCCAATTTTTTAAAATCCTTTCATACACAGTACAAAGAACTACCTATAGCATGTCGGTATCGTGATAGAAACGTATACATTAAAAGAAGGCTAATATACAGGGTGTAACAAAAAGGGTATGTTAAGCGAAAAGTTATGTAAATAGCCCACTATAGAGAACCTATCCACAAAATTTGAGACTCGAAATCACATGTTTATTTTTCCCGATAGTATGGAGAATTTTTAAATATCTCAGAAATTTTCATACAATCTTGAATGAAATCTTTCTAAGAATGTAAAGTCGTTTAAATGTTTGATACTATGTCATGTGAAAATCACACAACAAATTTTGATAAAACTTGACAGTTATACAAATTATTAGAGCTAGAGTGGCTACCACATACCGGCAAGCTTAGCGAGGAAAGGCCACCCATGAGATAGACGGATTCCAGAATGTCAGGCCATGCCAGAATAGACATTGTAAACAACAGCCGAAGAAAAATGCATTAATTAACCCTCTACTATCAATATGCTTGCAAAAATAACGATTTTGGCACCAACTTCAGCACCCTGGCTTTTGGCATAGCAAGTAAAGAATGAAAATTCCACAAAAAATACATCATAAATCATAACGCAGACGTAACTGAATATGTAATGACTTTCATTTGGGGTTTTCTTTTTTCCAACTTATTTTTCTTACTTGCATAATTTGCGTCAGATGGTGATGTGATATATGATGTAGTTTTCTTTGTGTTTTTTGTTCAATAAAATAGTGATCTATGCTCACTGTTCCGTCAGAAATTATTACATACTATTGGACGCCCGCGACTTCGTCCGCGTGAATTGCAGAAAAAATGTCGAAATATTCCGGGATAAAAATATTTTCCCGGGATAAAAAGCAGCCTATGTGTTAATCCAGGGTGTCAGCTAACTCTATACCAAATTTTAGTAAAATCGCTCCAGCCGTGTTTACGTGAAAGAGTAACAAACATCCATCCATCCATACAAACTTTCGCATTTATTATATTAAGTAAGAAGTAACATGAATGTCTTTTTTATTGTATTTTTAAGATCCTCTCTTAATATATGTATTATATTGTCGTGCCGTCCTGCGCCTGATCTCTCTCCGGTCGTGTCGGCTTTCCGTCCGATCGGACTATGAGAGTGAAAGAATAGAGAGTACACCTGTGTTTGCACACACACTTGTGCACTATAATATCTCCTGCGTACCTGGCCAATTTCCGTAGAGATTGGTCGCCTTGGCCGAAATACGGTTGGAGATCATCATCATCATATTGTCGTGCCGTATTTTGACTATTTTCATCCGCGTGGACTACATAATGTAGCCTATGTTCTTCGCCTTGCTCCCAATTATACCTATGTATGAAACATTTTAAGAAGATTGGTCGAGTATAAATAGAGCGTAAAGAGGTATTACCAAACATAATAATAATAAGTAGCAGCAATAGTTCATCAACATATAGCCTTTAAGCACAACTTTATCACACAAAAAGTTCCTTACTATAAATATCAACCTGAAACCATACTAGAAAACAGTGACATTAAAATATATTGGGACAGAACTATAATAACAGATAAAACAATACATCACAATAGACCAGACATTACTATCCTAGATAAAATAAATAAGACAGCCTTCTTCATAGATATAGCCATAAGCAACACTCACAACTTACTAACTACACACACTGAAAAAATAGCTAAATACACCGATCTTTCTATAGAGATAAAAAAACAATGGCAGATAAGCACAGTCCGAACCGTACCCATCATTTTATCTACTACAGGAGTGATCCCTAAAACATTACATACTAGTCTAAAAACACTTGACATTCATCCATCCACATACACACTCATGCAAAAGGCAGTCATACTTAACACCTGTCGAATTGTACGAAAATTTCTTTCTTCCACTTAATTTATTAACACTTGGCTTCGGCCCGTGCCCAATAACCTCTTCGGAGAGAAAAAAGATCATAAAAAGAAATAATAATAATAATAATAATAATTGTTTATTGGTACCAAATTACAGACACTAGAAAAATAGAGGCCCTGTGGCCTATGCTAGTTAGTTATAACTGTGTTACAGGCCACAGTGATCCCCTTAATGTACATATTAATGTGTATACAGGCACTAGAAAATGAAATAAACTACATACAATAAACATACAAACAAACATACTTTTAATATTATTGTAGTTGCATAATCAACATGCAAGTAAATCTTTCACCGCTATAAAACGTTTATCACTTTAAATTTTTCTAACTAAGTACTACACAAAATCAATACCTTACCACATGTTAGCGCTCTGCGTTTTTTGCCCATCAAAGGCACTTGTTTTCAAAGTTAGGGGTTGAGGCAATACGATCAGCATTTATTCGCCATATGTACCTTTGGGCTTACGGCCTACTCTAGGGACACTGACCCTCTAATGTAAACTGCAGTACTTAGGGTTACTAGCAATTGCTTGATAATACGCTCGAGGTAATTATTTCAAGGAATAGTTACTTGCAATTGTATTACTTCTTCAAGCTCAGTTCTTTAATTTTCCTATACTATGTTTGTATTTGTAAGTATCTACGAGAATACTACAATAATCACAGTACACAAGGACTCTTCGATTTTTCCAGCAACTAGACTAGAGCTTATTATTTTACCATGACCTACATAATAAATACTAGTACTGCATAATAGTACCTACTAGTAGTTAGTAAGTACACATTCTGCCTGCAGTAACCATATATAATACGGTGCTTTTAAATAATTTATCTTCCTCTTGACATGAACTTTATAGGTCGGCCTTTATAAAATATCACTTTGTATATAAGTAGAAGAACTAATTTATACGTGTTGTCCATACTCTTGCCGATTACAGTCCTTTAAAGTGCAAATCTAACTCAAAATCTATACGCGTGAAAATTTATTCATATAACAATCCGACAAAAGCATAGTCAGCGTTCTCAAAAAACCGCATTCACCCCAGCTACGTAAGCAGTCGTTCCTGTCGCCATATGTCGCGAAAAATTCAAACGTAATTGCATTAAGTCACCCCAAGAGTGCCCTGCTTTTAATTATGGCCGTCCACTTAGACATATGTGTGGTGCAAGGGCTTGCCTGTAGTTTGGAACTAGTTGCTGAATCTAATCATGGGTGTTTAAAACTTTGACAGCCGATAATTTTAAGGAATACGTAATGGTAATACAGTATGAACATATCGCTGTCAACGTGATGACATAATAGTCAAAATGTGTTGACACAAAAAGGGGAGATGAGCAATCTGTGTCTTCCATGAAATTTTTCGTAGTAAGAAATTCCTAAATTATAACCAGCTGGAGAATAATTTAAAATGGTCGAAAATATGAGTAAGGGTAAACTTTGATTTCAATACCTATTAAGTAATTCTAAAGTCTTGTCAGACATGCATGTTACATTCGAGTTTATAATCAATCTGATATTAAAATTAGTGTTGCGTCAAACCCTATATTAACTGATGAGATTATCATGAGAATGTGACAAACTTTCTACCAACTAAATAACGAGTCCGAATAAAAAACACCAAAAGTTCAACTTGTTAGACACTTTAAAATAACACAGCGTAAAAATCTCAAAAAGAAAACACAAAGGGGAAGGAAAATCTTAACAAAATACCAAATTTACGATAACAACACAATAAGAAGCGGTGAAATAAAAAGCATTGTGCTCACCTCGGTAAATGTAAAGTTGCGGAGTTAGTTGGGCAAATAGGTCGAGATCTCAATACTAAGTTAGCTATATCTTCTAGTATAAAACGGTTAAAAACTGACATTTTAAATATAAAGGTACAGTATTGGCAAATAATTGTGATCGTTGGTTAGCATTAACATTTGATTTTTCCTAAATTACTGCCTATACATCTCTAACATATACATCATTCTTTTTTCTTTTATTTTATAAGTCTTAAAGTTTCCATGTGTATGTGTATTTATCAGCTTTTTCGAATCAATGGGATAAGATTTCTCATCTGAGGGCCGATTTTTCCTATGGTCAGATAGCATATCTTAATTTGATACTGATTCTCTAAAACTTGATCACGATAGAAACAGGATCAACTTTATCCTCTCTGACCATAGAAAAAATGGGTCCAAAAGCATTGACGTTACTAGTGAAGTAGATGAATAAACCAGTGAAGTTCTTTACTACAATGCTCTGGACCGAGCGGAACAACTGAATGCAAATCGCGGACAATATGAGAGAGAAATATGGGATCAAGAAATCCTGTCCGCGGGAAAAAACGTTAAAAACAAATGAACGGAGGAGTTCTTTAGTCAACTCGAAAATGTGCAGAGCAGCGAGTTATCTACAGTAACACAAGAAAAGTAATAATTTTGCGTGTTTCCTATGATTCTGTGACTATTTGGTCACCTCCTCCTTGTACTCGTAATTATCCAATTGACATAACATAATTTTTAAAAACTTTTACGACTCATTTACATACATACATAGACTTAATCACGCATTTATCCCTTACGGGGAGGCAGAGCACCAAGGACCGATAGAACCTTATGGTGCCACTTCTGACCAATTTTGAGGATATAGTTGAGATGTACACACACATTTACAGGTATGATAAAAGAGTTATGTTAAGTAAAATGCTATAAAATAGCCCACTACAAAGAATCTTCAGTTCATGCTTCTAGATATTCTACTAGTAAATGATGGTACAAGTGTTTACAACATCAAAGTTTGTACACTGTTAACGTAAGTACTTTAGCTGTGTCGTCTGTAGACATGGCGAGGACAGGAAACACCGCGTGAATAAGTACGCTCTATTGTCCTCGGAAGGAAGGTGGGGGATTTTTGTATATTAAATTAATAAACATAGTGACATTTTTTACAAGACTTACAATTTATTTGGCGATCTAAAGAAATAGAGTAATCAATGTATTTTCAGTAAGCTAAATTGTTATGACCTTATCGCTATAATGATTTAATTTAAGTTTACTGTCCATAATATCAAAGTAAGTAAACGTAACGAACGAATCGTGAATGGAGGGCAATCACGCTATTGTTGAATAATTTTACCAAAATGAAACCAAAACCAATACTTAACGTTAGTTATGCACATTTCATATTGCGCTATATTTTGACAACGTATAAAAAATAGAAAATGTTTCAAAATATTCTTAAACGCTGTGAAATGAACGTTTTTGGCACAGCCAATCTAAAACTAAACCATAACTAAAAATATTTAGTTTAAAAGTAAAAATATTGTCATTTAGCATCACAAGTTCCTGCCCTCGTTCAGCGCGAAAGCGAGAAAAGAACAAGTGTAGGCTCGGACTCGGGGAGGTCTTTGTCTAGTAGTAGGACACGGTGCTCTAAAAAAAGTAAAAAATTCATAGGTATTATAAAACTACCTAGATAACTCGGTCACAAGACCGAGTTGTCGTTATACTAGTATCCATATAAATAGTTTTTAAAAATGCAGAACTAAATCTTCAACATGCCTACTAATAATACCTATTCTTATAACAACAAAGATAAACATCGAACAGTACTATGCATTATGAAATTATTTCTTCTAAGCAATCTCCTCGATTTTCACAAAGTGCTCTACTCTGATTACCGATGGTTTGTCTGTCTGTCAGTGGGGGTGCCATTATGGGTATACTCATTGTGATCAGATGGTAGCCCACCGCCGGCGCATATGTTGTGCGATTGTAATGTGTAGTTTTGATATGCAGTCTTGATACTTGGCTATATATTCAAATATACTGAGTATTTTTTTTTTATAATTAAATAGTAATCAATTAAATTTAAACAATGCTTCTTAAACTTCATAAAACTAGACAAAAAAAATGCTTTCTTAGTATACTCCAAAATCTCACAAATATTTGCAGAACAAAGCAGATCCATATAAATGCTGCAAGGAAGTAAGGGATACAAAATAATCTATACAGAAGAGTATTTATATTATGTAAATGGAAATGCATTTATATTATGTATATATAAAATTGATTACATATAATATTTATTTTACGTTTATGAAAATCATGATGATATTTTATTTTTTACATGCTCAGATATTAAATCAACTTTTCAGATCAAGATCATACCACTCTACTATAAATAGTTGACAATACAATATGCATTGGACTGTACATCTTTGCGAAAATGGTTATTTGCGCATGTGCACTATGATAACATTCTCGTTAAGTACCTTGTTAACTTACCTTCGTAATTTCATTAGTTTTGTATGAATCAATCTATATCTCGCTTATCTATTCAATAAAGTTTAGTTGTGTTGATCTTAGTATGAATATAAAATGTATAGGTAACTTTATAAAACTGGTAACCTCAAATTATTAGAGTATGACTCTCAAGTCAAATAGTTAAATCTTTAGAATTCGATCTTCTTTCTAATCACGAAAGAAAAAGTTCGCTATTAGCTTACTAATGCAATGGTATCTTACAAACCGGTGATATTTGTAAGATAAACATTTAAAAATCAAATTTTTTTGAGTACATAGTTTCATGTTCGTAGTTAAACGACTTCACGATCGATCGATTCTAAAGACCATAAGTGATACTATTCTCTTGAAAATGCATTTAACGCGTCGCATATGGTAATGGGGCACCAGCATGAGGGCGCATTGTCCTCAGCGGCTTTTATACCATATGTCCTAAAAATTCATAAACAAGTGCGCACAAAATCCAGCTTAAATACCCGCGATTATACATTTTGAACCAATCGAAATCCAAAAACTCATTCAATTTGAAACCAAAATCTTCTCCAATAGAGTTGAAAGTAAACATGCAGTAGAACAATTTTCATTAGCTTCCAAAAACTCAGCTAACATCAACTTTATAAACACAGTTACAGAGTTCAATATCAGTGATAAATGTAAAGAGCCGTTTATCAATACTAGTGGAGCAACTTTTAAACGCGTTGAAAATGCTATAAACGAACTTGTGAATCAGTTTTAGGGGGTAATGGAAATATTGCCGAAAAATATTGGCGATAAAGTTGAATTTAGGGTAGAGGTTGCAGAAAGCGTTCCGTCAATTAATAGGGTGAATGATCTAAAAGAGAGAAGTATTGTTAATGAAATGGGGATGATTATAGGTTGAACTGAATTGTATTGTACACTATTGTTGGTGATCGCAACACCATATGGTACTATGGTATTTGTTCGAACGCGGGGATTTCGTAAAGCACATTTTAATATTGTGTTGGTACAGGTGCGGTATTATAGCTGCATCGGCTATTGTGATGATGTTAATAACAAACTAATCCTAGTTTTGGCGAATCTGTTATTCTATGAAATTCTGATAACGTTTGATTTCATTTAATAATGGGCCATTTATTCCAATACTTGAGTTTAAATGTGAAGTTCGCACTTACCTTCAACCCGAATGCGCCATAAGGAGGGTTATGTATCGAGTATATGCTAGTATGTATATTTCTTTGGCACGCTCTAGACTCTAAAAGGTTTGTCTAATTTGAGGTTGAAGTGTGTCATTAGATTTGCCTTAGTCGTGAGAGTGACATACATATAGTCACGCCCATTATCCCCCAAAGGGGTTGGGAAGAAGTGTGCAAATTGCACACCCATTTTTTACCAGACCAAAGAGTGACACTGGGTCAAAATTTTTACGCAGTCGGGTTTTTTCCTTAAATAAATAAGTCGTGTACGTTATAACTTACACTTCGCAGATAAAAGTAAGTCATGTCCCGACACGTACAAAACCATTGTTAAAACACTTCCAAACAAAACGAGTACAACATCAATCAGTCTTCCTCTATATTGTCACGATCCCAATCAAAGACATCTCCTCGGGGAGTTAGGAGACAATGCAGAAAGAATATTATTTGTAGACAACTAATCTGGACAGACAGGATCCAATCGAAGTTACAGATGTGACCTCTGGCCTGCAGTCATCAGTCACGGTGGACAGGAGAAAATAGTTTGTAAGTATACAAACCGTAGGAGTTGGATACCTCGTTTAAATAGATTTTATTGTGTTTATTTGTAGCTGTTCTTTGTGGCTTTACCTATATATGAGAAACAATATGGTCGATTCTGACCGTCACACTGAAACGTAAAATTAAATTTTTGTTAGGTATGTCCGTCTCCATCCTTAACATAAATGGCTGAAACAGAAAGAGTCAGGTAGGATCTTCAACGCTTCAACATAATGGATAGATAATGTATAAATAGTAAAATATTTATATATTGCGATTTACTGTACAAATAGATTCAAATCAAATCATTTATTTTGCACAAAATTATTATATTGATATTATGTTTGTCAAATAATATATCTAAATACATTATCAATAAGCATAATTTACTGCTTCTCTTCCCGGGTACTGTATAAGTCAGTAGAGGGACAAGAGGGTCTTGGTATTTTGTAGGCGATGGGCTGACCACCTGTCACTACTAACCGAACTTGTACATCTCAACTATATCCTCAAAATTGGTCAGAAGTGGCACCATGTGGTTCTATCGGCCCTTAGTGCTCTGACTACCCCGTAAAGGATAAAGGCGTGATTATTATGTATGTATAATTTACTGGTAAGTATCTTCCTTTTGATTGTGAATTTTCATATTATTATTTTAGCATGGGTGGTAAAGTCACAAAAAGTTTTTAAAAATATAGACTATTTAATGTTAATAGCAAAACAATATTATCTCAACATTCTAACTGTAATCTATTGCTGTGAGCTATACCTACATTATATTAAATTGTTGCCTGTTTTAGCCTGAGCAATAAATAATAATATAGAAACTAGGGACATAACATTTTTAACAATAACATAACATGACATGGCATTAGACATAACCATGAGCGATTGCGACATAAGAATATAGTTTTCTTTATAGTACAAGTAATCAGTCAAAGCGTCTTCTGAAGCTGTTAGGAGTATTTGTCTCTATGTCAGCTAATAACGTGTCTTGAACGACAACATGTCGTTACTAAGATTAATAGATTGTCCAGTATCAATACTGTTTGCTATAGAGGAATCCATACATTTATGTTTTTATTGGGATTTAATTCGCTATTGTATAAAGTGATGTAAGTACGTAATAATTAAAAGGTTCTCACAGTTTGAAAATAATGATAAAATAACCTTTTACTTTCTGAATTAATCTAAAATATTATTGTGCAATGCAAATACAATTATTCATAACCGATCCAAAAAACATTTCCTTTAAAATCTCATTAAAACACCCCGCAGAAATAAATCGAACAGATTTTCATTGGAAGCCAGCGAGCAGTCAGAAAAAATTGCTAAAACCTGACAAATGGCTTTCCTTTAACGTCTGCGCCCATCTTATTATCGTTACCACTAGCGAACAGAACTCTCATTTGGACCTTCTTTTAAACGTATACTAAAACCACCGCAATAGATTTTCAACCTTCTTCGACAGTGGCCAAAACTGCTTTAGCTTTGGCAAAGTCTTCGTTTTCTGCTCCTGTACCCTTTGCAGCAACTTCAGCTTCAAGATTGGTATGTTTAAGTTCAATTTCGTTCACCACAAGATTGAGTAGGATATCAATTTGAGAAGAAGCGTCTGTGTTAATAGCATTATACGCAATCTCATCCATACACTCGGCGCTGGGCCGACTATAGGAGAAATATCATTTTTTATGCGACATATAAAACATATTTATTGCAATCATAATCGTCAGAGTTTTCTTGGTAACATGTTTGAGAGAGATAAATAATTGTAGTTTTTTCTTTTTGACTTGTGCCATAATATTTTCTACAGTGTTGTTTTTTTTTGTAAGCTATAGAACTGTTCCACTGTGAGTTTTTAGTACACGAGTAGCTAAATTTTTTTTCGTAATAGTTTACATAGGTTAACTCTACTCAAATTATTCAAGGACGTTTTATATAATTCATAAATGGGACGTTCAGTACTAACCTACCTACCTACTGGTTACCTACAGGATACTGATGAGCTACATAATAAGTTTTTAAATTTAAAAACATGGCATTTGAGTCCGGTAAAACAAATTAGCGAATCAAACAAATTTTCGATATAAAGTTCTAAAACACTATAAAATTAATTTATCCAACATTTTTAATTTACTAGAAATAATGTTGAAAAAAAAATCATAATGACAAAAAAATTACATAACATAATTTTGCTGACCATACATTTTATAAGCAAAGAACGTACCACATTTTCCGATTTCATACGTTTATTGTCATGCTGACCCTACCCCGACTCAATGCGCTCTCAATTCAAGCCAGTTATTATTATCTTGACCCGGTGATTGAGCTCTACTCTCTCTATCGAGCCGCAGCTCACGGATTGGCTGCTACCTTCCTTTTACGCCTCCCGCCGGACCGCTATTGGCCCGTCCCGACACGCCTCCTCAACTCAAAGCCTCTGTAAAGGGTAGTTCAAACCCCACTTATATATTTTTCACCCTTATGTTACGCTCGCATTCGCAAGTTATCCGTCGCTTAGTACGCACGCGTTTCTGCCAGATACCCGCGATATAAGTGAAAAAGTTTTTGTTTCGAGTGGAAGAAATTAAATGATAAAACAATGACAATGGACGTTCAAAACAATTACCAAAGCTATAAAGATTCGTCTCCCGATTCAAAAGAGACCAATTTGAAAATTGAAAGTGCAAGAACATCTCAAATTATGAAGACCGATATGCAGTCAACAGTGTTGAACCCGAAAGCCTCAAAAAGAGCATTTGACGTGGCTTTTCTGATGATGCCAGACGAGAAGCTGCGACAGAGGCAACCTGAAAGACAACTCCGTGTTTCCAAGCAATTATTTCAAACCCAGGAGTGGGAATCACCGAAAAAAGCTGCGGATATCTACAAACATAGTGAATACTCAAATGAAAATACTCTTGATGCTAAAGATCAAGAAGATGACAAATTAAGGATGAACAACAACATATCACCATCTTTTAGTGCTGATATCAATATTGACGTTGGAACTGATGAATATCCAGCCAAAGCGATATACTGCAGTGATTCTGAAAACTCTGACAGATCAAGGAGCCGTCCAAACTCCAATGAAAGTGCTACAAGACCACCAAAATATTTACCTGAATACAAAAATAAGATATTCGACGATCCAACACTAATCAGCATGCAATCTAGAGCCAGGTATGAAAATAGAGCCCATGATGTGTCTCCTAAAAGTGCATTCACAAAAGTATCAAATTATTCTATACGTTCACCGAACCCTTCGGTCAGTCCCGATAACTTACTTTACCAAAACTCCGTAAGCCCACCGCTTGCCGCATCCAGTCCGCCCTCTAGTTCATTCAATAAGGGACCCGCGTTTGGCAATCTGCTCACGCCCGGACATTTGTTAAGCGGTAACAACTTTTTTAAGAGCCAAAGTGTTCCCTCGTCTTCTCCAAATTACGCAGAAACAGGGTCTATGCCACAAAGAGCTGGTTCTTTTAATAAAGTTGTGGAATATAATGAGAAGAACAGTGATTCAAAGAGTCTACCAAATAAAATGAACTTTTTGCCATTTAGGCCTGATATGCCGTATTTACATTCTGGATCCTCTTATCCATTTGGAGTACAGAATTTCCAAGGCCCTAACTCAGACTTTATGAAATTCTCCGTACCACCGCGGGAGCCACTTATATCCAATCCGGCAGCGGCGATTCTGAGTACATTACTTCCACCAACTTTAGCCGCGTTTTCATTACCAGCTCAAAATGTCTGTGCCAAATGCAGCATTAGCTTCAGAATGACATCTGATCTTGTATACCATATGAGAACGCATCACAAGAGTGAATCAACTGCAGATCCGCATAGGAGGAAGAGAGAAGAGAAACTAAAATGTCCTGTTTGCAACGAGAGTTTTAGAGAGAGACACCACCTGACCAGGCATATGACAGCTCATCAGGACAAAGAGGGAGATCTAGATGATGTATCTCCGGGTTTCAGTAAGAAAAGCAAGCAATACTACGCCCATAATGGCGGTCCACTTGTTCACAAATGAGCTTCCTATGCAAATGTTATGGCCCAGTTGTAATATGAAGTAAGTGTATTAAACAAGGTCATCAAAGCAAATTATCGACACGTAGTTATTTAATTTCACAGTGTTTAACATTCACTTCTTGTTTAAATACCCGTATTTGGTAAATTCGTTGTTGTTATTTAGTTAAGAATACTCTATAATGTGCAATATTAGTTTTAAGTAACTTATTTATGTTGTAAATACGAATTTTAGTAGTTAATTTATCGTAAAATAAACCAAAATTATTATTATGTGCTTCTTTTACTTCTATATCTCCGCCCTACTTAACACCATGTTATTAAACCTGGATTAAATAAACCTCTTGAAACCCATTTTGGTGACATCTAGAGAGATATTAAAAACTATCTAATAGAATTTTAGGTAGATTCAATCATAACTTTGTAACAACTTTTATTAAATACCTACATAACAAGCAAACAAGTCCATATTATAATAAATGAATTTTATTAACCATTTGAGAAATCACGTCAATCTACCACCCTTTAATTGGAAACTGCACTTAACAGCATTTACTAAAACTTTAATTTAAACCTCGGATATAAAATTTGAACGCCTATAACAATTCCCAAGTGTCTCATACTCGTAGGGTTCGCACAGTTTGCTAACTAAGCATGGCATAACTAATATCCGAGGGTGTGGATGAAGCCGTCAGTGCCAACCCTCGCTTATGTGGTCATGTTTTTTTTTAATAGGAGTTAGTCGAAGGGCATAGGCAGAAGTAAGTTCAAATAAGAAATCTTTATACTTCAAATTCAATTCAAACAATAATTAAAACTTTATGGATCAATGATTTAGTGTAGATTTTCCAACGGTTAGATAGAATATGCGATGGATAAACTTGATGCTTTCTTTTAAAACTTAATCAAGATAGAGACAACATCAACATAATCCTTTGACGGCCGATTGGTGTAGTTTGTAGTGGTCCTGCCTGCGGTGCCATAGGTCCTGAGTTTGAATCCCGGTAGGTGCAAACATTAATATGATGAATATCGATGTTTGTTTCTGAGTCATGGATGTTTCTATAATTATCTATGTATTTATATACTGTTACTTAGTGCCCACGACACAAGACCTTAGGGATCTTAGTGTGGGACTAGAATATTACAAAAAAATATATATCAAAATGAATTTTTCAGATTGGCTATGTGACCATTAAAAAAGTCGGTCCTTATTAAAGTTAATAAGTACGATTACTGGTGGACTCCTTACTCCTACTTATTATCCGGGATAAAAATATTTTCCCGGGATAAAAAAATAGCCTATATGTTAACATCGAAATCGGTTCAGCCGTTTCTGAGATTAGCGTGCACAAACGCACAGACAAACCGACAAACAGACAAAAATTCCAAAAATTATCGTTTTGGGTCCTATTGCGTTGATAAAGGTCTCCCATAATATTTTTTCTCATATATCTTCCATGTACAGACAGCGATTCGTTACATTTTTATTATATATATACTCGTAGATTTAAATAGTTCAAGTAAAAAATAATAAGTATTTAAATAGTACAGAGGTACAAACTATAATAAATATCCTGTCTAGTATCCAGTATTTACATAAATAAATCTACTTGACCGCACTCGTTAAAATCCAACTACGTAATCTTTATATGAGTTTCTTTGCTTTTTTCAACGTAATTCTATATTAACTTCGTATATAATGCAAAATCATCAGCACCAACGCATGTTTTTTTTTTGGAAATAATTTCCTATGTTTTAATGCAAATGACGCTATAGGTATAGGTATACCTATAATATTTTGAGTAATACTTTCGCAGTTAATGTGACCGGTATGGATTAAAATTTAACTTCCTTGATACCATAGTTTTGTTTATTTGCTTACACATCATGGGTATACAAGCTATGTAAAAATAAAGATTCTTAAAAAATAGAGAAAAATAAATATATAACAGTAGGTAAAATGGTTCTTTTTATGTTCTTTTCACACATAAATAATCTAACATAATGTTAAGAAAAACTTAAATATAGACTAATTTCTCAAACACAAACGATCATTTTGATACAAACAGGTCAATTTACACTATTAGCCCCCACACAGCAAGCGCAGCCAATACACCGCGACTAAAATCCTGCGAACAGTCTCGTTCCCATGTCTGCTCGACATATTCGGTCGTGTGTGGGTTGCTTTACATTACACCACGCGAATTTGTCTTCGTAGTTTTGTTCACACTGTTGGCTTCCGTGAGGTGTCCGTGATTTTATAGTACTTAAGTGATACGTTATAATTCTCATGTTCTGTCCACTAGGCAGGTTTTTTTTTTATCATAACGGATCTAAGACTTGGGCCTAGGTGGTGTGCTATTGGTAAGAAAGCCATGTTTATAGTTATCTGAAAAGTTGTTTGTTTCTAATTTTATTTTCGTCAGGATTTATTTATTTGTCTGTCCGCAGGTACGAGTATAGCTTTTTATGCATTCTTAACAATCAATAATAATTCGCTTAGTAAATCATTCTCAAGGAAAAGAAAAGAAAATCTCATGCTATCACCTATACATAATATTTTATTTATATTTTAAAACACTGAGAGAAAACAGAACTGACACGGTAGTAACATATAACCTATCTAGCTATCTAACTATCTAACTAACCACTGTGAGCAATCCCTTACATTTATTCAGTAGTAATTTAGGATGTATTTAGTCTAGCACGCCGCATTAGCCGGACAACCGTGCAGAATCTGTATGGGAAACCCACAGAGATTGCTTCTGTTCCGTGGGGTCAAAATTGAGTGTGTCGAATGAATCACTGTTGTGTCGTGTGTCTGATATTTTATTTTATAAAATGAAATATTTTGTTTCGAACTATATGTTGTCTTCGACTTCGTCCGCATTGACTACAAAATGTAGCCTATGCCCTTCTCTGTCCTCCCAACTATTGTATGCGAAAATTAAAGAAAATCGGTAGAAATAGAAATTGGTACGGCCAAGCTGTGGAACTCCCTGCCTGAATCCCTGTTCCCCGTGAACTATAATCTTGCGGTCTTCAAGTCGAGAGTGATCCGGTTTCTTTTAGGCAAGCGCGCTCCATCTTAGACTGCAGCGGTGCTTACCATCAGGCGCATTGTGGTCAAGCGTAAGCCTATTTAATATATAAAAAAAGAATAAGTTCAGCGTATAAAAGTTACAAATAAACTTACTTTTGTATTTACAATATTGGTTGGGATTTTCCTATGCTAAGGCGAGGCTTTACTAGAATACATCAGCTGCATCTCCTTCCGTGCATGTTACAAGAGTTGAAATCAGGGGTATTCTCTCAGGCGGTAAGATAACAACTTGCCCCGCTATGCCAAACGTGGCTATGGGATGTTTATTGTTATCCAGAAGCCTTTTGCATTGACGGCTGATTGGTCTATTAGGTAGTAACTCTGCCTGCGACGCCATAGGTCCTGGGTTGGAATCCCGGTAGGTGCAAACATTGATATGATGAATATCGATGTTTGTTTCCGAGTCATGGATGTTTCTATACTGATCTATGTATTTATATACCGTTACTTAGTACCCACAACACAAGACCTTAGGGATCTTAGTGTGGAACTAGGTTAATGTGTTGTGAAGTGTGTGAATATTTATTTATTTATTTGCATACCTATATATACACGCGGCGTATACATACTATACATGCGCCAATGGGAGATATTAAAAAAAGTGAACATTAGTTTTCTGGCCTAACCACAAAAACTATTTGCAGTAAAATAGATACCTATAAATACAATTTGAAAACTTGTGAATATCTATGAGAGAACAATATTTTTGCCTGTCCATTGAAGCGAGAGTAATCCAATAGAAAATATTCATATTGGGGACAGTGCGCCCCTCGCCTGTAGTCTACAGGGTGCTCGGAAAAGAGATGGATTATAAGTATAACTCATAATTATTGTTTTTTTAATATCTTTTTTTAAATATTTTTTAAATATTTTATGATTTTATTTACATTAAACGGTCTGTTATAGAAAATAACGTCTTTATTCTTAATATATGGTGGATCATATTAAGTACACTTATGTGCAGAAAACTATTTTCAAACCTATTTTACTAAATTAATGGGTCCTCATTTACAGCCCTGAGAAGTCCACTGTTGGACATAGGCCTCCCCCAACAACCTCCACTCCGACCGGTCGGAATCAGCCTGCATCCAACCGACGCCCGCAAGCGCCCCCTTGACCAGGTCATCCGTCTACCTCGCGGGTGGCCTTCCTACGCTGCGTTTGCCGATACGTGGTATCTAGTCTAGAACTTTCCGACTCCATCGGCCATCAGTTCTTCGAGCTATGTGCCCTGCCCATTGCCACTTCAGCTAGCTGGACCGTTGAGCTATGTCGGTGATCTTTGTACGTCTGCGGATCCCCTTATTTCTGATTCGATCACGCTGAGAGATCCCAAGCAATTGGGCAATTTACGTAAATTACGATTGAAAAGTTACATGAAACGTAAACCCATCCTGTAGCTGTCTGTGTAGGTATCGCGGTAAGTGACGAATGTGATCTGTAACACAACGCGAGCGAGTCTGAACACAAACTACTGGTAGAGTAACTTGTATGCCTGATTTAAAAAGTATCATATTTTGTGTACAGTGACACAGATGATGTAGTACTACATACACAGTAGTAGTAGTAGTATAGTACTAGCGCCATCATCCAAAGGCACTTTACGGTGAAACTCACTCTACGCAAATTTGTGTACTGTTCGAATACTCTTACTTCCTATTAAGATTGGTCTT
Source organism: Carposina sasakii (assembly GCA_014607495.2). Taxonomy (NCBI): domain Eukaryota; kingdom Metazoa; phylum Arthropoda; class Insecta; order Lepidoptera; family Carposinidae; genus Carposina; species Carposina sasakii. The sequence goes on from CP053153.1 coordinate 14,461,433, forward strand.
GGGGCTAAGTCAATGTAATATTTTTATAAGCAACAGTAAAATTCGCCAAGTTATCGAAACGTTTAGATTAATAACGACGATGTCTAAGTATAGGTAGATACAGAACTCAAGCAACTATTGCTGCTAAAGCTAGTTAACTTCGATACAAAACCTCAAGTAACAAATCATATCTCAACAACTTGATTATTTCACGTCATTGAACAATACAAATCCCTCAACTTTTCAATACCTTTTAGTCATACATAATCAATGAACAGCTCAATATTTTCCGCTCAAATAGCTCCACAGAACTGCGAAAATAATAAATATGTATAACTGAACGCATTTACAAGATTACAATATTAGCGAGCGCACGTCCTCCTTCCGCCGAAGCATCATTACAAATGATAAATAGTCGACACACTTCGATAATCAAATTCAAATTTGGGAATCTGCTCTACCGGCTCTACCCTCGGCGTTCTTTTTTCGGGGGCAAAGGGTGCTCAGTCATACAGCCAGCCTGTTTTGTATTGTGAGAAGATTGTGGCTTTATTAAGCGTGAACGAACGGTCTCTTTAACCGATTCTCTTCGCCGACACGTGACTCGGAACCGATTCGGGTTCCGTACAGATTTGTATGTATTTGTATGTTAATTCTGGGCTGGGGTGACGAGATAACCGGCAGTGGTTATTGATAGAGATCGCTGTTATTGAATTGAGTGTGCCGTCGTTTAGTGTTATAGTTAGCGATAATGTTTATATTATATTCTTGGACTTTTTTCTTTTAATAATTCTAAAGTTGTAATACGCCGCTAGTACACTTCTAACAAAATTTTTTTTAGATAAAATAACATAATGTTTCACTATGTTCAGATTTAAATAATAAGAAGTTAGTTTCTGTCGAGTAATGGTAAACAAATAACATGTCAATTTATATTTATAATTTGTTTAAGGCTAATAAGGGCCGATTTTTCAAAACGTCAGATAGTCTATCAGAAGAATGAAGTTGATTCTGTCTTTCACTAAAACTTGAGCATGATAGAGACCATCAACTTTATTCTTCAGATAGGCATATAAAATTGGCATAGAAAAAAGTTGCATCTTAATACTCATAGATAAACAAGAAAGATCTCTATCTGCATATTAGTATGTATGATCCTAAAGTAGTGCCTATTTATTTTCACGATTAACCAAATCAAACTTAACAAATGATACTTTCTGTAATAAAACAAACACAAATAGCAGCAATAAGGAAGCATGTGGCTATAACCACGCGAATAGTAGATACCATAAAGGAAGAATAAAAGGGATATGCGATAATCAAAGACATGTGACTGCAGTATATGCAGCGTTACTATAAGCTAATGACAGACTTATTTAAAATAAATTTTGTAAAGTTGTTGAATAAAAAATATATATTTGCTTGCCACGTTTCTGGCCAAACGTGTATTTGATTTGAGGTGGGCAGCAGTGCCGCCCGTACTCCAAAAATCACACTGTGGTCACCAAACCGCCTCCCCAGCATGGTGACTATGGGCAAAATCCATTCTATGGCAGTAGCCTTGTGGTGTGCCCTGGGGGAGGCCTACGTCCAGCAGTGGACTGTAATAGGCTGATTAGATATATATATACGCGGCTGTGTTCCCAACATACGGTAGCCAGGACGGCACGTTTGGAATATCGCAGACAGCTTGAGAGAATGCCCGAATGTGTGCCTTGACTCATACGACTTGCACATGAGGAGATTCAGCAGATATGTTCTAGTAAAGGACAGGACTTTTCAAATCCTTTTTATCTTATTGAGAACAAAACATAAGACCATCTCCTAATTACCCTTTCTTCATGGCAGTAATAATGGGATATACCACAACAACACAACCATAAGGGTCCAGCCGGTACGGACAAACAGACGGAAGGTGTTGGTCACAGTCGCCGGGCTTAAGATATTGCTGTACTAATTATATTAAATTAGCATATTTGTAGTAGGAAGTGGGTTTTGTGCTAAAATAAGTTTTTTCAGTTATTTATTACACGAATATTTTAATTGTAAAAATTTTGTGAAAATTAATATTTAGTTATTTACGAGACTCCCTTTGCACTAGAGATGTGCTAGAATAGTGTTCTGTGCTATGGATACGTTTGATATCAAGGAAAAATATTCATTGGTCCATAATTTCAATGAATTTTAGAAACGTAAATGATTGGATATTTATGATTGGTGTATATTACACGCAATTTTTTATCACATTTATAATGTACTAGCAACAACCCGCCCTAGATTCGCACGGGTGCAATGATGATCATCATCATCATCAGCCTATTGCAGTCCACTGCTGGACGTAGGCCTCCCCTAGGGTACGCCACAAGACTGCCATGAGGGGTATTTGCCCATAGTCACCACGCTGGGCAGACGGGTTGGTGACCGCAGTTTGTATTTTGGACTATGTTGTCAACACGGGAGGCGCTGCTGCCCACCTCCCGGTGGTAATGATGATACTATCCATATAAACCTTCCTATATTTAAAAAATCTGATGATTTGTGCCTTATTATAAAGTGTAAAAATGAAATAGAAAATCAACAATTTACCTTGGTATCCGCTCTTATTGCTTTATCTATTTAAGAATACGTATAAAAATCCGTTGCGTAGTTTTACAGATTCAAGCATACATAGAGACAGCGGGACGACCATGGAGAAGAAATAATAGAGGAGCAGCGGCTAAGTATATTTTTATACAAAAAATAGTGTGCCGCTGAGCGGGGGTGAAGTATGGGACGAGCATCCTAACACTGTAGCCCTGCCCATTTACATAGAAACCACCTTGTAGTGACTAGCCAAACTACTTGCATAAGCGTGTGGTTACAGCTACTGCGTTACATACACTGGCCCTGAACCTCTGCCCCTATCATGACGTCATGGCCTCACGATTGCCACACGACTCAGTTCACCTCCTCCTCTTTTATACATTCTCCATGGGGACGATTTTATTTTATAACTAGTAGACGCCCGGGACTCTGTCCGCGTGGACTACAGAAAAAACAAAATGTCGAAATTATCCAGAAAAAAACATTTTCCCGAGATAAAAAGTAAAGCCTTTATGTTAAGTGGGACCTGTCACAATATATTCCTGAAAACTGCATAGAAATCGGTTCAGCCGTTTCTGAGATTAGCGTGCCCAAAAGTACAGACAAACAAACAAACCGACAGACAGACAAACAGAGAAACCGACAAACATACAAAAATTTCAAAAATCATTGTTTTGGATACTATTGCGTCGATATATTTTTTCGATATAAGGTCTATAATATTTTTTCTCATATATCTTCTATGTACAGACTGCGACCCGTTACATTTTTATTATATGTATAGATATGTTGTGATCGGTCAGAAGATAAATAACCTTTATAGACAAATATTAAATAAAAACTATATAGTAAATTGAAATTTCCATCTATCACAACCTCACCCAGAAACATTCAAAAACAAAACAAAAGTTCCCGAAATTTAAATCTGAAGAGTGCTTATACGAACTTGGCCCAGAACATGGCACTTTCCACGAGTAAAGTAATATATTCCGTGAATATTGCTTCAGAGGACTCGTATTATTTTCAACTTACTCTTTCTTCCACTTTGTGACAATATAATGTAACATAAAAAATTAAAACAATTAAGCCTCGAGCACACTAATGTGTAGAACTGTATAGGCACGGGCAGACCGGATGCGTATGCGTAGACGTAAGCATAGACGGCAAGCGGTGACAGTTCCATACATTAATATCAGAGGTACGTGTACATCTACGCTTACGTACACGCATACGCATCCGGTGTGCTTGAGGCTTAAGCCAGCAACTTCTAACTGATCTTTAACATCTGTCCCCGTTATACTAAACGTGGTTGCGGGATCTCCCTTAGGGAGATCTCCCGTAAGTTCTGACTACCCTATTTCTAGAACATAACCGTGTCTATATCTATGTGACGTAGAAGGTGGTTTTTCCGGACTAAGTGGGCATGTATTTTCGTTAGGTTCCGACATGGTGGGTATCCTCAAGCAAAGAAGTAACACTCACTACTGAATCACACTTTATTCTTAGGAGTTTACAAGTACAAAATAACAGACGAACAGACACGTCCGCTCGGCGCAAGCACTCAAACCAGAATGCCCGCTCCTTCCTACGGCCGTATCCAAGCAGACTCCATCTTGCTTGCGTTCGGCTGTACTTGGGAGGGGAAATCAGTGTTGCCGCCTTTTAATTGTAGATGGCGCCACACTAATTCTCCGACACGGTCATCTCTGACATCTCACACGTCCTCGTGTGTGTCATCTGTAAGGGCAAAACATTAACACAGCTTAATCTGTTCGGTCATTCTGACAAAAATGTTAAGATTTGTGACTGTAGATATTAAAACTCAAAATGGTATCACTTTTCTTTTATTTGGAAATGCAATCAGAATATTCACAAAATTTAAAAATGACATTCAATTATCAGATACAGAGTCAATCTCTAGGCAAGTAACTTTCACTCAACACCGCATCTACGGCTCATCTTACTTTCGCTTCAACGAAAGAAAGGGTAACTCATAGCATGCCGTCGCTACAACGACTCATCTCGTGTACGCCACTACGCACCGAGGATAATAAGCATGCCGCCGCACCAACGGCTCATCTTGCCCAACCTAGGCAAGGGTCACTTTACACAAACCAAACACAATGCGCCACCAACGCAACAATTAGCTAGACACTATCATTATCACTGCTGTATTGATCTGAACCTTCATCTAATTCGAATTCTATAGGGACCTCATGATCTGGGACCCTCCTAACCCTGTCATGTGGGTACTTGTATGTTCTCTTAGAATTTAAGGCTTTTAGGCGGTATCTGTCATTTTCCAGAACCTCTATTATTTTAAAAGGACCCTTGAACTTGGGATCAAGTTTGGTCTGGTTCCTCTCCTCATTTTCTATGAGAACATAGTCACCTACACTAAATCTATTTACAATGGCTTTATTCTTATCAAACCTAACTTTATCGTACATGGCTACTTGTTTGATATTCTGTGCCGCCTGTTCCCGTACCAAATCCATGTCAATTTCAGGACTATCGTCATCGACTGTCATCAATCCTAAAGGCCGTGCTACCTTTCCAATCATTAATTCCAAAGGACTAGCTTTAGTTACACGGTTTACAGTAGAATTTATTGCCAACTGAACCTCACCTAATGCATCTTGCCACGACCGATCTTTACTCGACTCCACTGCTGTCAACATGCTTTTTAGGGTACTCATCACCCTCTCAACCTGCCCATTAGCGCGACTACCCCCTGTTGCAATTAGATGTAATTTAATGTTTCGAGACTCACAATAGTTACCAAACTCTTTACTAGCAAAGCACCTTCCTTGATCGGCCACTACTCGAGTAGGTGCACCAAACAACGACACGCTGTACTCTAAAGCTTTGATGCTACTCTTAGTATCGATGTTTAACGAGTGAACAAGTAAGACAAATTTGGTGAACGCATCTATCAAAACGAAAACGTACTCCTTAACATCGTTTTTGCCACTGAGCTTTCCCGACGCGTCTATGTGCACAGTATGCCAAGGAATGTTTGCTTTCGGAATTGGGTGAAGTTCCGCCTGAACACGACCTGAACTTGACTTTGAGATTTTGCAGGTGATGCAATTTTCGACGAATTTTCGGACATACTTAGACATTCCTTTGAACCAGTAATGCTCGAAAAGTTTTTCGAGAGTTTTCTCCCAGCCTAAATGCATTACTGACTCGTGGACATTGTTTATCACTGACCACTTAAACGATCTCGGGACAATGGGAAGACATCGATTTCTACCATTCCTTTGAACCTTGCGATGAAGTACACCTGACCTAATCTCATAAGTTTTCCTTACATCCTCTGACACCAATTCGTTTTGAAGATCAGCGAAAAGTTTTTGGATTTCAGGATCCCTCTCCTGTTCCACTTGCAGCCAATTGCTGGAAAGTTCAGCTATGTTCACACGTTTTTGTTCTATGCGCTGGACGACGTTGTCAGTTATTCGGCGGGGAGGTTGGGGATTGCGCGATAGACAGTCTACGTGTTTCATCCTAGACCCTTCTCTGTAAACGATATCAAAGTCAAACGATTGTAGGTAAGCCCACCATCTATGAACTCGTGGAGACAGCTCGATCTTACTTTTAGTAGCCTTTACAGAATTGCAGTCCGTCACCACGGTAAACTTACGGCCCTGCAAATAGTGCTTGAAATGCTTAACTGCGTTAACTACTGCCAGAGTCTCCAATTCATAGGAGTGGTATCTAGACTCAGGTGAAGACGTACGACGACTGTAATAAGCGACAGGATGCTGCTTACCATCAAACTTTTGAATAAACACAGCACCATAACCGTCGGCACTCGCATCAGTGTGAATCTCTATAGACAATTTGGGGTCAAAAATCATTAAAACAGGATGCGAAGTTAGTTGATTGATAATATTTTGACGAATTTGTTCATGGGTGGGTAACCAGCTAATGTCGCAACCTTTGTTGCTTGTCATTTTGAACAAGGGAGCCATAACTTTGGAAAAATTCGGAATAAACTGCCTGAAATACGAGGCTAGGCCTATAAATTGTCTGAGCTGGGTGACAGTGCGTGGGGGTGGTAGTAAAGTCAGGGCTTCTATCTTATTTGGATTTGGCATAACCTTACCGTCTTCTATAACAAAACCTAAATATTCGATCTGACGTTTGAGGAATGCACATTTTTTAAAATTTTACGAAAAACCGGCTTTAGTTAAAACTTCCAAAACTATACGAAGACGCTCTAAACCCTGCTGGATATCCGATGCTATGATTAAAAGATCATCGACGTAAGCTACAACAAAAGTATGACCTAATTCCCCCAATGCCCTCATGACCGCTCGTTGATAGACCGACGTAGCATTTTTTAAACCAAATGGCATGGACAAATACTCCCATTGCCCATCCTGTGTGACAAATGCCGTACGCTCTATCGACGAAGGTTCAATCGGAATTTGGTGGTATCCACTTACGGCATCTAAACTGGTATACCATTTTGCACCACCTAACCTAGCAACTTGGTCTTCAATCAATGGAAGAGGGTACCTGTCAGCCACTGTGTTCTCGTTCAGCTCTCTGTAGTCCACACACATGCGGTCTGAACCATCCTTCTTTTTCACTAACAGCACAGGACTAGAGAAGGGAGAACAACTAGGCCTAATTACACCTGCTTCCAATAGCTCATTGACTTTCTCACGCACAATTTGTTGTTCGTTAGTGCCAAGACGATACGGGCGACGCTGAACTGTTTTTGTAGAGTCAATTAAACGAATCTCAAGCTGACCTGTGTTTACTCGCGATGTAGCTACACCCTGAGAAAAAGACATCGAATATTCTTCCAAAACAGCACGTAGTTGATTTTTGAATTCTGAGGGTATATCGGTATTAACGGAATTAAAATCAGTCTGATCACTTTTAGTAGAAGTACTACACGCTAAAATGTTTTTACAGCTGGACAAAACTATACCGTTAGATGACACACTAACCTCAAAACCTTGTGAAAGAATTTCCCTACCAACCAAAATGTCATCTGACAGGCAATCGTCTGATACAACATGAAACAAAATTTCTACATTAAAATCACCAATCATTATTTGAGCTAAGATTTGCAACGTACTGTAAACACTATCCCTGCCTATTCCCGTTAATTTGACAGTATTGTTTACTCGTCTGCCGGAAAATTTACTCGCTATGCATTCTTTGATAAGGGAACATTCGGCACCAGAATCGAAACAAAACAGAAATGACTCACTATTGTTTACGAGTTTTCCACGTGGACCGCTCACGCGGCAGATGTTGACCTGGTGGTCGCGCACCTGCGCAGCCGACGATCCAGTTGTATTAGCCCTCTGTGATGTGCCTCCGTTGGTGCCAGGGTTGGCACCGCTCGGTCCTCGCGTACACTTCGAAGCAAAATGGCCCGTCGCGCCACATCGGTAGCAGATGACTCGTGATAGCTGGCTATGTGTTGAAGAGGACGCCGATTTGTCTGGTACAGTTGATCTTTGGCTGCACTTTTCTTTTGAGCGACACTCATGTGCACGATGCCCCAACTTGCCACAGTGATAACATCGAAGTGGTGGTCCCGTTCTAGGTCGTTTCATATCTGCACGGTTATCTTCAGTTGCCTGTGGTGTCTTTCTCTTCATGAACGAAGTAGCTTTTAGCTCACGCTGCAGTTTGTCTCTCGTAACGATCTCAGTTGTGAATGCCAGTCGTTGTAAGCGTTTGTCGAATTGGGTCAAATGTGCCAATACCGTAGACACGACAATCTCATCTACACTCATTCCTTGCCATTTTGAGCTTAGTGTTGTCATTAGTCTGGCCGCGTACACAGACAAGCATTCGTTTTCTCGTGGTTTACTATTTTGCAAATTGATAAGGGTAGCAGCAGATGTTTCAACACTGTCGTACCTGGCAGTAAAAAGTTCCCGAAATTGTGACCACTGCATCCCTGGAAACGATATTTGCGATAGCCATTGTGATGCAGTTCCTTTAAGCGCACCGCTTATTGCTATTATTAACGATGCACCTTCTAACGGATTATCACCAAAGCAAAGGTTAACCGTGTTGCACCAAGCACGTGCGTCCGCGTCAGGCTTCTCCGGGTCGAATTCGGGTAGCTTGATTTGTGTAGTCAAACTCGCTGGTTGTCTTATTGCCTCAATTAAACTCAACATGTTGTTGTTTTGCATCTGGAACATTTTCCGTAATAAATCTTCATCACGTAGAAGCGATTTCTCTTCATTTCTTGCTCGAGGTGATCCCACTTCTGATGACGTAGAAGGTGGTTTTTCCGGACTAAGTGGGCATGTATTTTCGTTAGGTTCCGACATGGTGGGTATCCTCAAGCAAAGAAGTAACACTCACTACTGAATCACACTTTATTCTTAGGAGTTTACAAGTACAAAATAACAGACGAACAGACACGTCCGCTCGGCGCAAGCACTCAAACCAGAATGCCCGCTCCTTCCTACGGCCGTATCCAAGCAGACTCCATCTTGCTTGCGTTCGGCTGTACTTGGGAGGGGAAATCAGTGTTGCCGCCTTTTAATTGTAGATGGCGCCACACTAATTCTCCGACATATGTATACTAATAGTTCTACTACTTCCTACAATTAATTAGGTGGCTGGTTAAAACATCTTGCCTATGGGTGAACATTATGTTTCTAATTTCTATACATACATATATACAAAAAATCACGCCTCTTTCCCGAAGGGGTAGGCAGAGATCACGGATCTCCATTTGCTACGATCCTGACACACCTCTTTCGCTTCATCTACTTTCGTGATATTCTTCATGCACGCTCGTCGGTTTAGGGTATTCTTGACTTAATTATGTTTCTAAGTAGATAAAAATCTACGTGTCTTACTTTAGTGGTATAACTTGTACTTCAAGGTTGATAATGGTTTGAGATTCAAGAAGAATCTTAAAATTCTACACCATTCTTTTATTATTTCTAGTGTTAGCACTGTGTAGAAAAAGCACAATACTAACTAAAACTAATGAGTTTTGAATAAGGAAAAAGACACGGGGCAGTAGATAGCCTACTATAGAGACTCGCAATCTCATGTTTTTTTAAACACTGTATGAATATTCCCAAGTTGTTTATGAAGACTTCATAAACTTGTGAAATCAACTTTTGTTATACCCAGTATATAATTCTGCGGCTTACATTTGTTCTTGTATTTTTCCATTATATGAATATAAGTATTTATTCTTTTTTCTATACCCCCAAAAGTTGCTCACTAATAATTTACGTAATTTAATCAAAGATTACGAATATATTTTGGCCAAGAAAGCTATCGGTGCCAAATGGAAGAAGCCTGTTAATGCCGCGCAGCATATATCCATATTAATTTTAACCATATTTCACTGTATTTAATTCATATGCTAAATACATGCGAAGCTTTGTCAAGCGTTCGCCATTTTACAAACCCGACTCCGCTAGTTTTGATTCGATTAATTTTCGTTCTAAAATTAATTGTTTTTGGTGAAATTGAATTGTTTAACAACAATTGAATTGTAGTATGAAGAACTACAATAAATCATCAGTTTTTAGAGCTTCAATACATACCTGTTCGTGTACTGTTGCGGGGCTTCATTAGAATACATTAGCTGCATTTATTTCCGTGCATTGCCGCGTGGTGCCGGCAGAGTAGAATTCGTAACACCCCATGTCTGCCTGTGGGTATCGTACGAGGCGATTAAAGGTTTCCGGGAGGTGAGCAGCAGCGCCTCCCGTGCTGACAACATAGTTAGAAATACAAACTGCGGTCACCAACCAGCCTGCCCAGCGTGGTGACAATGGGCAAATACCTCCCCATGGCAGTCTTGTGGCGTGCCCTGGGGGAGGCCTACGTCCAGCAGTGGACTGCAATAGGCTGATGATGATTTCCGTGCATGTTGTAAGAATCGGTTAAGAAACTCGGGCATTCTATCAAACAATAATCTAACAACTAGTTAATGATAATTAACATCGGGGATATATTATATCCCCGCAAAGCTAAACGTGGCTGTGGGATCTCTTTTACTGTCCTGCAGTAAAGTGTGACAGAGTAGAATAGCATTACCCCATGGGGTTTCTGGGAGATGGGCAGCAGTGCCTCCCGTGTTGACAACATAGTCCGAAAATCACTCTGCGGTCACCAACTCGCCTGCCCAGCGTGGTAACAATAGGCAAAAATATGGCAGTCGCCTTGTCGCATGCTCTGGGGGAAGCCTACGTGCAGCAGTGGACTGTAATATGCTGATGTACGTCTATAATATAGTATCTTAAAGTGCTTTCCGAATACGCTCCTACTAAATTAGCAGATGGCAGCGTGCTCAAACAATTCTCTTTGGCAACGATTTATTTCACCATATTTGCATTTTCTACAGAATATATTGTTTAAATAACAACATGCTTTTCGCGCCAGAGATTTTAGTATTACCTTATTTTATTTTCTTTACTCGAGCTTTTGCTGTTATGGAGTTTCTTTGGGTTTTCATTTAGGAGTTTAGTGTAGGCCTCCCCCAGTGTACGCCACATGGCTCGATCTCTCGTTTTTGCCATCCAGTCACTACCAGCCGTCCTCTTAAAGTCATCGGTCCATCTGGCCGGAGGGCGTCCAACACTACGCTTGCCGAGGTGCGGTCTCCATTCTAGAACCCGTTTACTCCACCGTCCATCGGTTCTACGACAGATGTGGCCTGCCCACTGCCACTTCATTCTGCTACATTTCGAGACTATGTCTGTCACTTTGGTCTTCTGCCGGATAATCTCGTTTCGGACTTTATCCATCGAGATCCCGAGCGTTGACCTTTCCATAGCTCTCTGAGTGACATTCAATCGGTGAGCCAGCTCTACCGTCAGGTTTCACGTCTCGGCTCCGTAAGTCATGGCTGGTAGAACGCACTGATCGAATACCTCCAACTATACGAGTATGTATGCAAAATCTGTACAAGTTTGATCAAGTAAATAAAGCGTAAATAGTAGGTTAGTTGGGGCATAACTGCTAAGGTTTATTTAAATCCATGCGGTAGTTTTTTCATGATATAAACATGAACAAATAACTGTTACAATTATTATATCCGCAGGAAGTAAAATTCATAGTTGAACATTGCTTTACAAATATCCTCATAGTTTAAAATCAACACAATAACTATCAAACCCAACTTGTGAAGGATATCCCGACCTTTCCTCACAGGACAATAGAAAGGTACCTCAAAACAAAGAGGGAAGCGCCTCGGAAGGGACTTACGGAAATATGGGACCCTCTATTGTAAAGCGTTACTAATAAGTGGATCTTCTTATGCGGTTTGTATGCCAAACAGGCGAATCACAGAGGAGTTAATGTACATATTTATACCAAAATACTGTTTAACCTATGTACACCAAATTTTTAGCATTAAGGGGTCGCCTACCACCGGGCCCTACACCCTCCGCTGACTGTCGGATCTGCCGACTCATGGTCACGAACACAAGATACTACTGTCGCAACCAGAAGCCAGATCCAAGCACCTAGCATGCAACCATAAATGCATAGCTGCTAATCCTAAAAATGTAATTTGAACTTCCGAATAGTGACGCCTGATAGAATTAAATATTTAACAAATTTTTAGTTTTTAAAATTGTATTTGAATATGGAATTGGCGCTTTTAGCGCATTTTGGTCCGGAATAAACTGAAAAACTATTCTAAAATATCATATCAATCCATTAACTAACAAGTAACAGTCGATAAGTTGTAAGTAACGAAAACGTCTCGTCTCCAGCTCTTTGTCAAATAAACAATCAACTAGAGCACATTCTTGGTAATCTATAAATCAGATATCAGCGCGTAGATATTATAATCATACTAGTGGACGCCCGCGACTTCGTCCGCGTGGACTGCAGAAAAAACAAAATGTCGAAATCATCCGGGATTAAAATATTTCCCTGGGATAAAAAGTAGCCTATGTGTTAATCCAGGCTGTTGGCTAATTGTAATCCAAATTTTATTAAAATCACTAAGCCGTTTTTACGTAAAAGAGTAATAAACATCCATCAATCCATACTTACAAACTGGTAAAAATTTCAAAATGCTAGAACAAACGATTTTTTGTTTCTTATGACGTGATATTTGACGAACTTGCATACTAACTTTCAACCCTTATTTCACCCCTTAGCTGGTCGAAATTTCAAAAATGCTAGAACAAATGTTTAATGATTTCTTATCAAGTGCTTAAATATAAAGTTTCATGGTTTTATCTTTTAAAATTAAGAAATCCCATACAAACTTTCAACCTCTATTTCAACCCCTTCATCCCTTTTTTTCGAAATAAAAAGTAGCCTATGTTCTGTCTCAGGGTCTAAAGATTGTCTGTACCAAATTTCATCAAAATCGGTTGCGAGGTTTAAGCGGGAAAGCGTAACAGACAGACAGACAGACAGACAGAGTTACTTTCGCATTTATAATATTAGTTGGGATTTTTATTTAAGGAGATCATGCCAACATTCACTTTTCAAGACAATACAAATATAACAAGCAACAGTTCTCTCTTATAAAAAAAATCATTTATTGTAAAACCGCCTTAGTTCTCTTTCCGCAGTGTTTATTGGAATGTAAATCAATTTCATTATATTTCTTCAAATTATATTATTTATCGTTTATTTTCAATTTTTTATAATAAATAATACACTGACTCGAATTGCTCAAATATCTCATTTCATAATATATACATAAAATATACAAAAAAAAAAACAATTTAATTAAAACATAATAATTCACAATAGAACTACAAAAATAAGATCCCTTTAATAAATATATTATCTACGTTTACTATCCAATATATTTGAGCAAATGAATACCAATAAGTATTATTAAATAAATAACAATAAATCAAAGTTGAGCTTTATCGAAATATTAAAAATCATTTCGAATATCAATAGCAAAAGCACCTTAAGTGATTTCTATAATCTTTTCCCGCGGCGTCACTCCATGCATCACGCTAATGTGGACGTCGATTTAGTGCGATCGAACTCTAATGGATGACACTAAATTCCATTTTATTACGGACAAAGTGTTCCACTGAAAATTGCGTTTTCAACGGACTATAATAAAATAATTCGATGATTTTACCATAACTTCGACATTAAAGTTATTACTTAATTTAAAAGGTGTCATAGTTTTTATTTCGTATATTTAATATGTATACCTATATGTAGCGTGACAAGTTTTATTTCAATACGTACGTAGCTTGTATGGTGACGTAGTAATTTCCTGATCTAGTCTTTACGTCGAAGGCATATTGAATACGATTATCGTTGTGTTATTCCTGAGCCGCTAGGAAAACAAAACTGCATCTAAAGTTCTGTTTAAAAATGACATTTAGACAACGTTTAACGTGAACAATGTTTAATTTTTTTTATAAGACGGTACGAGTTTTAGCGAAGATAATACGGTTTCAGCACGGTAAACGCATGAGCCAAGCAAGCGAAAAGCGATGAAAAACTAGATTTTTTTCTTTAATACCTCTTATTGTATGATTTATGCCCGCGACATTTACTTAACTCTGTGAATTCACAAAAATACAGTTAATCTAATATGTATCGGTCCTATTCATCACATTTACAATATGTTAATTTAGTAAAGTGGCCATTCACTTCATTTGTATACCAGAATTATTTATTACAAAGTAACATTTATGTTTGTGAAGCTATTAAACATCATTGTCAATAATGGCGATTGCAAGTGAGGACGCGTCGACATCACCTGGCGATGAGTCATCAACGACTGACTCAACTCCGCCACTTTCACCATCATCTCACGTGAGACGAGTGATGCGACCTTTATGGCTATTCCTGCCAATCTCTCTGACCATAGCATCAATATACAACGGTCTGCGCGGTGGCTTAATCCATCGTGGCATCAGGATCTATGCTGCCGGCACCGTATTAATATCTATCATAATTCTAGCCACGTCTATGCATGTGTTCTCCAGTCAAGCACTTAACATCTTGCACGGGAAAAACTTCATCGTCGGCTCGTATATTTATCACATAATTATCACCACCGGCATGCTCATACGCAGTCGAAAGAACAAAATGGTGAAGCTCATCCAAGAGATTAATGAGTTAGACGTATTAATCCAGTTCGATAACGAGGCCGTGTCGCGCAACTTGCTAATTTACAACACGTGCTATGCGGTGGGAATAGTCTCTTATCAACTGCTGACCTCAGGAGCTGTGTTATGGATCTTGTGCTGTACGGATAAGGTGTACTGCATAATAGGTACTCAGACGGAGTCCTATTGCTTGACCAGTTTGGGGCATGCTTGGCGATCTATATTACTACTGATGTCAGATGCTGAGCTCCTTAGCTTGCATGTTGCGATCGGTTTGCTGACGTCACGGGCGACTTGTTTTGCCAGTAAATTGGATACTCTGTTGCAAGATAAGACAGCCTCGGCCAAGACAACCCTTAATGTTTTAGTGTGCTACAGGAAACTCCTACGAATTTTAAACCTGATCAATAAAATATGGTATATTCAGGTGAGTGTAAGGATTGCTCAATGTTCCTGTCCGTATCCCTTATTTATGGATTTGGTTTACCCAATTGTAATTTATAATTTAAGGTGGAAAGTGCTTCAGTAATAACTGTAGAAAATTTTTGATACTTTCTAAAGATAAAGATAAATTGTATGCATGAAATAATTATATGTATGAATACAATTGACTATTACAATCTGTCAAAAAAATCTCTCCAAGTTCACGATCAAAAATGGTCTCCATCGAACTTGTGTTTCTTTTTACAGATAGCTGCAATACTGGTTTATAATTTCTACTATACGCTGAGAGGATTTCTGATATTAATTTTTTATGCGTCCGACCGTACAGTAAGTTATATTTGCTTACATAATATTACGAGTTTAAAGACCTTTGTCATGTTATACAGGGTGTTTGTGATAGCCAGGCAAATATTGATATGGTGACTTCAGACCATGATTCTGAAATGAAAACCGGTGAAAATTTTCGCAGGAAAATACCAAAAATTTTCCGACATTTTTCAAGAAAAAATAGTATGGTTTGTTTGAGTAGGTCTTAAATAATGACTTAAAAACAAAATTTTAACCAATGGATAATTTTCAAAAAAAAAATGCTCTCACAAAAGTTCAATGAACTGATCGACCCCAAAAGAGAGTTACAAGTGATCCAAAAAACAGCAAACCATCACATAATAAGCAATAAGCTCATTTAACTAGTCACAGGATCGCCCGATACAACTGGCGCGAAAAACGCCATCAACTTAAACGCGTAATCAAATCAAAAATTAATTTACTGCGAGTAATCACACTGTCGTATAACTCGGTACTTGTTCAGTATCTTAATATTTGCCTGGCTGTCACACACACCCTGTATAGTGCCAGCAGAATAAAATAGCACTAGCCTATATCTGCCCGTGGGATAAAATATGTTGTCAGCTTTGCAAACTTCATTTTCGCTGGTAAAATAGTAGGTAACTTTGTCTTAACTCGTGCAATAGACTACAAATACACACTAGTACGTACAGCATATTACAGTTCACTTCTGGACGTAGGCCTACCCATGATCACTCAACAAGGCTACTGCCATAGGAAGGTTTTTGCCCATAGTCACCACACTAGGCAGGTGGGTTAGTAAACACAGTGTAATTTTAGGACTATGTTGTTAACACGGGAGCCACTGCCCCAACTACCGAAAGTCATAAATCAAAGCTACTCGTACACTTGCCAAGGCGCGGTTCGGGAACCCGCTTACTCCACTGTCCATCGGTTCTACGACAGATGTGATCAGCCCACTGCCACTTATGCTGCACTTAGTAACAGTTCGTAATACTAATATGTACCTATATTCATTATATTATCAGTGCACTTCGCAAGGCTTCCTGCAAACAGTGGAGGTGATACAAAAGATTATTGTAACAGTAATATTGGGGCTGTCAGCGCAGAGAGTGGCGCAGGAGCTGGGCGGGTGTCTACGGCGACTGGCCACTTTGAGAGACCAATGCGCAGGCGAGCCCGGTGCAGGTATGTTGCATTTTTAAATAGAATTAAAGAATGGCGATTAATGTTAATTTACTAATATTCGATTCAAGATCAATGTGAACTAAAATAATAAATTGCGTACTATTCGAGTAATCTGTAATTTTCTTTTGTAAATTTCCGGAAAGTTATGTTCCAGATCAGTTATGTACCTACACTGTTTTACGTTTTACCTTGAAGAACTCTTTATTCTTAATAAACCAGAATATTGCGATAATTTCATTCATTATTATTACTCGTAGAGCCGAAATGAGTTGTCGCCTGCTTGCATCATCTAAGTCGTGAGAGTCGCAATAAGTCAAAAAAAAATTGTACGGCCGTCAGCGCTGCGTGGTCTAGCGCAACTCAAAAACGCTACCTGTAACTACATATAAATTGACTCCATCAGCGCCGACCGTCAGCGCACGTCAGCGTGACTCTAAAATCGGCCTAAATGTGGTTATTTTATCTGCAGAGCGCCTGGAGTCGCAATGCGCACGCGCAGCTCTGTTGCGCGAGGTGGGTCGCGCGAGGCTGCGCGTACTCGGCTGGCGCGCACTTGACGGTACTCTGCCCTTGCGCATGTTCTCTCTACTGGCTTCAGCTATTATCATCCTTTTGCAACTTGGATTTAAACCTTGATTTGATGAAAAAAATTAAACAATGTAGTATAAGTTGAACAATGTTTAATTTATAAAATTATTAATATAGAAATGGGAAAAATTCTTCACCCGAGTGGGAATCGAACCCACGATGCTTAATTTGACAGATGTTCTACACAATTTGCTGTCAAATGTCATGTTTAACTATGTATAACTTAACACAGCGTTTATTAACAGCACCGTAAATGCAACATACAATATTAAAATATTTTGCACCAAAAATATACTGTATTTCATTTTAACTGCGAACTATGCTATCTTCTTTTTTATGTGGATAGAAAGAGACGTTGGGTGTGATAAAAGTAAATTAATATTAATTCCAAGATAAAGTAGTTAATCTATGTTGGGCTAAACCTCATAAAATACACAAGGACATTTCAAAGTTTACACGTTTTATTGGAGCCACATAAACAGGTTTTATTTTTAGGATACTAATAATATAATTTCATTGGGGGCGATTTTTCCAATATGAAAGATACTTGGATATAAATAATACGACGACACGTCCGTATACTAGAGATTTATTCCGAGACTGACAGGCGACAGAACATTTATCAAATACCCAACATTACACCTCCACACTTAAATCTAGAATGCACCTTAATAACTAATTAATCAATAAATTATTTATAACTAATTAATCTTAAACTAAGTACATGTTTAATACTTATAACTAATCTATTTCAAATCCGAAACGGACGGGCGGATTACGGGTTCTTGTCGAGCGTCTTAGTTGCGCTGGAGATGGCGGAGGCGGCGGTGTGTGCGTAGATAAGGTAACACGCGTGTCTTCATTGTTACTAATCAACGGTACTTGCTTTACGTCATCTACTCTCTCGCTGTCGCTAACGCTCGCCGCTGCGTCCACCTGTGGCTCTGATGCCTCCCCAATGACTACATCCTCGCCACCCTTAAATCCCGACACCGGTGTACTGGGATATACAAGGCTTGAACGACGAGGTCTGTTTCTGATTTGATCCGTATGTCTCATTAAAAGTCGACCGTCCTCACCCTCTATTAAACACCTACGCGATCCCTCGTTGGTGACTACTGTACCCTTAACCCACTTATCTCCCTTTCCAAAGTTTCTAGCCCATACCGAGTCACCGATATCGCGAATTTTAGGTAAAATGCCACTGTTAGTCATCTGCCGCTTTTGTTCCTCGTACACGCGGTCTTGCAGTGAGCGGTCGCTGCGCAATAGGTCTAATCGTGACCGTAGTGACCTACGCTGCAGTAACATAGCCGGGCTATCCCCTGTGGTGCTGTGGACACAATTCCTATACGCTAATAAGTATGTTTGGAGGGCAGTATCAACATCAATGGAATCTCTCATAGCTTTTTTAATGGCACGTTTACACAACTTAACCGCGTTTTCTGCTGCTCCATTTGAAGCAGGGTGATAAATTGGTGAGAATGACTGTTTTATTCCGTTACGGATTAAAAATTCTTGGAATTCGATACTGGTAAAGGGTGGGCCTTGGTCAGACACTATTTCCATTGGCAGGCCAAAACGGGCAAACAGTGATGTGAGTACTCTGATAACCACTGTAGCTGTGGTTTTAGACATCTCGAAAACTTCAATCCACTTAGTACTCGAATCTATAATGACAAGAAAAGTCCTTCCATAAAAGGGGCCGAGGAAATCTATATGCAGCCTACTCCACGGTTGTGTGAGATATGGCCACGAGTGAGGGGCGGCGCGAGGTGGTGCTGACGCTTCGAGCGCGCAAGTGGTACATTCCTGACAGACTGTTTCTACGTCCGCGTCGATATTCGGCCACCACACATAACTGCGTGCTAATGATTTCGTTTTAACTATCCCCATATGGCTTACATGTAATTGTTTTAATACTGTATTATGTAACGATGTAGGTATGACTATCCGATAACCCCACATTATACAACCCCTTTCCGTGTATAATTCGTTACGTCTTACAAAGAACGGTTTTAATTCTTCATCCGGGCAATTCGCTGGCCAACCTGACTGAATAAATGACATTACTCTACTTAATATTTGATCTCGTGATGTCGCTGTCTTTACGTCGTTATTTGTTACTGGTAAAAAACTTTCCACAAAGTTAAGGTACGTACTCTCACTAGCAACCTTCTTACTTGTCAACTGTGGCAACCTGGACAACGCGTCAGCACAATTTTTTTTTGAGGATACGTATTCTATATCGTACATATATCCTGATAACAAAATAGCCCATCTTTGAATTCTCGAAGCTGCCATGGTCGGAATTCCTACTTTATTCCCTAAAATGTACGTTAAAGGTTTATGGTCCGTTCTTAAAATAAATTTTCGCCCATATAAATATTGGTGAAACTTTTTAACTCCAAACACGATAGCTAACGCTTCTCGATCGATCTGTGCATAAGCTCGTTCCGCCGAATTGAGTGTCCTAGACGCGTACGCCACAGGGCGTTCGCCTTCGCGTGTGATATGCGACAGTACGGCGCCTACTCCGGTCGCACTAGCGTCTGCTGTAAGTACTAATGGCAATTGCGGTGAGTAGTGTATTAGCACTTCGCTAGTGCTAAGCGCTTGTTTCACTCGTTCGAACGCGTCTTGACACTGTTCATTCCATTCATACTGTATTCCCGCCCGTAGCAATGAGTACAAAGGTGTTAAAATTGAACTTACATTCTTGATAAATTTACCATAATACATAACCATACCTATAAATGCTCTCAACTCCGATATATTTTTTGGAACAGAAGTGTTAACTATAGCAAGAACTTTATCTGGACAAGTATGTACACCCTCACTACTTATCACATGCCCTAAATAGTTTACGCTTTTTGCTAAAAAAGTGCATTTTTCTTTCTTAACCCGTAAACCGTTAGACTCGAGACGTTGAAATACTTTATGCAGATTACTTAAATGTTCGATTGAATTTTTTCCTGTTATTATTATATCGTCTAAAAATACTCCTACTTGCGGTATATCCGTAAATAATTGTTCCAGTTGGCGTTGGAAAATTCCAGGGCTGGAAGATAAACCGTAAACTAGTCGCTTGTACATAAATAACCCCTTATGCGTATTAATAACTGTATATTTTCTAGTTTCATCTAATTCAAACTGAGCATACGCCTGTGACAAGTCTATCTTTGTGAACCGTTCCCCCCCGTGTAAACGTGCCAATAAATCTTCTACTTTAGGTAAGGGATAACGGTCGACTTCTAATACCTTGTTAAGCGTTAATTTATAATCTGCACAGATCCTTATTGTTCCATCCTTTTTTACCACGGGTACGATGGGTGTGGCCCACTCGGCGCGGTCCACGGGCGCGAGGATGTCGTCGCGCACGAGCTGCGCCAGCGCCCGCTCCACCGGCTCGCGCAGCGCGTACGCCAGCGGCCGCGCGCGCAGGAACACGGGCCGCGTGTCCGGTCGCACGTAAATGCGGACTGGCCCACCCGTAAACCGCCCGAGCCCCTCCGCAAACACTTCACAATATCTGGAACTAAATTCCCTTAAATCAAATTGTGCTGTATAAGGCTTTGTAGAATTTATAAAATTATGCTGTATTGCAGGTATAGAAATATTTAATTCCACTAACCATTGACGACCTAACAATGCCGTGTTTCCATCCTTAACTACGTACAAGTCGAGATTTTTTTCTTTATCATTATATTTAACAATGGGTCTTATTAGGCCCAGCGGCCGAACTATTTCTCCTGTGTAATATTTTAAAATGAGATTACATGGTTTAATTGGTAAAGTGGAAAATAACTTATTATACATATTTAAATTGATGCAAGATATTGCACTTCCTGTGTCACATTCCATATCAACCTTATGACCTTGCAAATATAACGTAACAATAATAGGTTGACAGCGATCAAGTGATAAGTGATTCAAGTATAAGATTACCTCATCGCTGTCGCTCTCGTCCTTATTCAATCCATGGTCATAGTCGTCATCGTCGTCGTGGTATACTTCTGTTGCCAAGTTATAAAAGGTATTTGATTTCTGCAAATTCGGGCACATCCTTTTCAAATGACCTTCCTGGTTACATACTCGGCATACGTAAATCTTAAACCTGCATGTCGTCGAATTATGTTCGCCACCGCAAACTGTACATACTGAAATTTTCTTCTTATCGTTGCTCGGCCGAAATGACGACTTCCTGTCTTTATCGCCAACCGCTCCGCTTATTCCGCTGGGGCCACCGCCCCTGCCGCTGCCGCCGAATGCGACGCGCGCGCCTACCCTCGTTCTGGGTGACAACGGCTTGCGCCTACCGCCCGCCGCCTGCTGCGCGACATACTCGCTGTATCCAACCTGGTTTAGGGATGCCGTGGAAACCTGATCACTATTCTCCTTCCTCCGACTAGCTACGCCTTCTACCAAGGCCGCGTTTCTTTCCGCCGCTTCCATGGATACAGCCAATTTGTAGGCCCTATCAAATGTAATCGAGTCGTCCTCGGTGAATAGCTTTTGCCGTATATCATCATTCACCAGGCCGCACACAAATTGGTCTCTTAAATTCTCTTTCAAGCTGGTCGCCGTGAAGCCGCAGTCTTTGCTTAGTTTTTTTAGTTCCGCTACATATGTTGCAATGTTTTCTTCGTGCTTTTGTCTACGTTGTCTGAATTTAAACCGTTCTGCTAACAAACTTGGTTTAGGGTTCAAATGTTGTTTTAACAAGGTGATCAATTCAGTGTAGGTCATACTTGACGGTTTATCGGGCGTACACAGATTCACCATAAGTTCATACGCATCGTTTCCAATCACAGTAATTAAAGTTGCCACTTTGAGTTCGGTTTTCACATTATTCGCCAAAAGATATTGTTCTAAACGGTCCACATAATTATCCCAACTGTCATTGTTAAGGTCAAACGGTCCCATCTTTCCCACCGACATTTTTGCACTATAATTTCGAACAATAGCACTATTAATTTATTGTATTTAATATTTATTGACTCGCATAATGCACACGTATGTATCGATAATTCCTCGTCGCCACTGAAAGATACTTGGATATAAATAATACGACGACACGTCCGTATACTAGAGATTTATTCCGAGACTGACAGGCGACAGAACATTTATCAAATACCCAACATTACACAATAGTCTTATCATTTTCATCATTTACAGCCCTGAGAAGTCCACTATTGAATATAGGCCTCCCCCAACAATCTCCACTCCGATCGGTCTGAAGCAGCGACCTTGGCCAGGTCGTTCGTCCACCTCGCGGGTGGCCTTCCCACGCTGCGCTTGCCGATACGTGGTATCCACTCTAGAACTTTCCGACTCCATCGGCCATCAGTTCTTCGAGCTATTTGCCCTGCCCATTACCACTTCAGCTTGCTGGACCGTTGAGCTATGTCGGTGATCTTTATACGTCTGCGGATCTCCTCATTTCTGATTCGTCCCGCAGAGAGATCCCAAGTATAGCTCTCTCCATCGCTCGCTGTGCGATTCTGAGCTTCTTTATGAGGCACATAGTTAGAGACCACGTCTCGGCACCGTAGGTCATCACCGGCAGCAAGCACTGGTTGAATACCTTCGTCTTTAAGGACTGGGGTATCTTGGACACAAATAAGCTTCTTAGTTTCCCGAACGCTGTCCAACCGAGTTGGATTCGCTGATTTACCTCCTTCCAATAGTCCATCTGAAGGAAAAAGTTGATGCTGTCTCTATGTTAATCAAGTTTTAGAGGAAGAAGGAATCAAATTTATCCTCAAAGATAGTCCTTTTTTAGGGAAGGCCTATGTTTAGCTTTTGATCTTCCTGTAGCTGAAACTATGACGATTATGGGTACTTTGTTTATTTTAAAACTAGGGCATAACAGAAAAGTTTCTTTGTAACCAGAATGTAACAATTTCTCGTTATATTCAAAAATATTGTTCAGAAAATATTCAGATGTTCCGTAAAACCCATAAAGGCATCGAACTATCGCGAGATAGCAATAAAATATTGACGGAGGTAATATTGTGTACTTATTTTTATCAAGAAATATGCAAACGTTACAAATGTAGTGAATTCTGAGAAAAACAAATGATGATAAAATGCGCTAGATGGTTAGCTGAGGTATATTTGTTATAGACATGTGCACCTGGACTAATATCTTTGTTTTATGTGCAGATGTATTATGTTGTTGGTATGCCATATAAATAAACAAGCTACGATTTGGTTTTAGCCATACCCACTTTATTTTTTTACTAGTGGACGCCCGTGACTTCCTGGACTGCAGAAAAAACAAAATGTCGAAATTATCCGGAATAAAATATTTTCCCGGGATAAAAAGTAGCCTATTTGTTAATCCAGGGTGTCAGCTAACTCCATACTGAATTTTATTAAAATCGCTCCATCCGTTTTTACGTAAAAGATTTACAAACATCCATCTATCTATACATACTCACAAACTTTCGCGTTTATAATATTAAGTAGGATATTTTATTTTTAATTTCACCGGTAATGAAAGCAGCTTATATACATTTATTTACATTATCTTTTTCAGACGCACAGATAAATAATAAGCGATATGCTTATAACAATTTTATATTGATAATATTTAGTAGTTTTTTTATAAAATAGTAGAGAATTTTTCCCCTTAACTCTAAAATGAAATATTTGCTATTATTAATAATAATTATAATGTTGATGTTATATGAAATTTCGTGTTATATGAACTAAATAAGTTGTAATATCAAATCACGAATCATTTAACAAAATATAAAACTAATATACTTTTATTCTACACGTTTATTGAAAATGCATAATCAGAGAAAATATTTTCACCCCTGTCACATCTGCTAAAAAATGGCCGAGATAAAACACAATAAAGGCCGACATGCAAATCCAGGGCTCGCGAACATAAAATTTAAAACTCAATACCGACAGCGAGAGAGTATAGAAAAAAAAACGGAATGCCATAAATCTCCGGTGAAAAACAATACAGTGTTGCGCTGAAAGCTTTTTTCAGGTCCTACCGGATGCGAACCGCCGGAAGCAACTACGGTTACCATGGTAACGATATCGCTAATTTATCTGTGCCTAAAATAGCTTTATCTCGCTCAGATCGCCTACGCGGGAAAAGGACAGCGATAAGGTTTTAAAGTGAAAATGGCGCGAACGATTGCCGTGGTACCCCCACAGGAAACAATACTCGATTCTCAGAATTAATGACTGTGTAGCGGTTATCAGGGGTTGGCAAGCTTTGGTGTCTATAAGGCTTTAAATATTTAAAATTACTTATTTGAAAACTACCTTTCCCGTCGCGACTTAATATTCTTAGTTTTCTTTATTGTACATATAAATTTTTATCATAGACAGTAAATTGTAAAAGAAATTGTACAAAGGCGAGCTTATCTCTAAAAGAGATTTCTTCTCTGAAAGAAAATTTTATAATTATTATTATTTAAAGGAAAATCATGTGTACACACGTATTAAAATATAAATAAACTAAAACAAAATAAATATATTTACTAAATAATATCTATACTTAACTATCTACTTAGATACATACATAATAGACGACTTATTTCTATATTATTATTTAATTCAAATTCAAAATCATTTATTCGACATGAAAGCATTAACAACTTGTTTGTCGATTGTCTAATTATATGTTACTTTCTATGTTCTCACCCCAAAATGAAACCGCTACCAAACAAAAAAGGAGGTGAATTTAAACAACCCAAAAAAAAATCGCAAAGCTTTTGCTTTGGCAACGGTCACCACCCCAAGGTGCGATTTGATTACGGTCTGTCAGGCATAAGTTAGCGATTCGGGATTTAATAGCCACCAACGTGGAGCTAATAAGAGTTAAGGTCGCCTAAAGACGAAATCCAGGAGAGCTGCTACACAGTTCTCCTTTATGGCAAAACCAACATTAGGTCTGACACACCGCATGATTCTACTATTACTGTTACACTATTTCAGTGAAGTGTCATTGCTTGGAAGAAGAAATAGCAAGAAAACTCCCAGCGACACAGTCAAAACTAAGTAACATATTAACAAAAGATAATCTTGGCTATAGCTTTAGAAATGTACGAGTTTTGTAAGTTAGTGTACTATTTTAAAAACCGAGACTCTTTTGTAGAGCACCGTAATAGATAAACATACTGCATCAGCGAAAATTGATTTGGATGTGTCTTTACTTGTAAAAACTGTCGTGAATTTTGTTAAAAAAGGTTTACTCAATTTACTCCCAGTAAAAAAGCGCACACAAAATACTGAACTTATATAACTTAAAACAATATGAAATTACCTACCTAATTACACATTTATTAAATTACCTACCTAATTACACATTAGTACAACCTATAAAAAAATATTATAAATGTAATCCAAAAGTTTGCAATCTCTGCTTTGCAATATTTCAGCAGAACAATGGTCGACGGTGTTCCAGCGCGGCTTATTCGGAATCACCTGCGGATATTAGTTGACGACCCCTGACCGATGAGTTGTATGTGTCATGCAGGTCGATTCAAACTCAGTCGCACTTAAATTAAGTAAATTAATTAAGTCATTTGATGATTGAAAAGTTTAAAATTTTGCTTTTTTCTTTGCTATTGCCTAGGACACTAGGTTTTAAGATAAAACTAGATTTAGGTTAAAGAAATAAAATGGGCGTGTGGTTGCGCCCGCAACGCATACACACAGCATTGTTCCCAAAATAGGGTAGATAGAACAACAAAATCATAAAGGAAATCCTACAGTTTAGCATATGTGATAAGTTGCTAGCTCATCGTCTGAGGGAATGCCCGGGTCTTTCGACATGCACGGAAGGAAATGCAGCTGATGTATTCCAGTGAAGCCCCGCTTCAGCATAGGCAAATGCACATGGTTTATACGATAAAGAGAAATGGAAGGAAATGTATTCTAGTGAAGCCCCGCTTCAGCATAGGTACTCGTAAATAGATAATAACTTATACGATAAACAGAAAAGGAATCTGTATTAAAACTCTATCTACCTCAAGACTATTTAATATTACTTATTCCACAGATTATTATAATTTTTATTGTTTTTCATAGCGCTCATTTATATTGGCAATATGACCTATTTGACTTTTATCTGTATCCCCTAACTGAGGCAGAGAGCCTCCACAGTTCTCCGCCATCTCATTCGGTTGTGAGTTTCGCGTTTTTTAATTCACTCCAGGATTTCCCTAATATATAAAATTCCCTAGTACGTTAAATAATAGGTTTGCAAGAGAAATACCTCTGATGAAATAGCCGGTTATTAGGCAGTTCCGTCCGGTCCCGGATTGAGATATATCCGATATTCAGACCGGATCAAACGGTTTATTTACAGACTAAACTGAAACTAAACTTTAATGACGACGGATTTTTTAAAATCCTAAAAAAATATTTAATCTATTTTACTTTATCAGAGCCGAAAAGGCACATAAAATATACAAAATTATTTACAATATAAAAATCAGGTATTTATTAATTTTATATGGTATGCCAACAACATATACATCTGTACATTACAAAAAATAGAGATTGGTCTACGTGTGATCTATGGTGTAATGAATGCACTAGCAACAATTTAGTAGGCTAGAAATCGCATAGCCCATTATGATCTTCAATTTCTTTATATACAAAGAAGAACTTCCGAGCAAAATTCTCACCCTTTACGTTAATGAGGTTGCAGAAAGTTCGAGAGCAGTTAAACAACAAATCACCGTGCACTCCGCTGCACAGATAAAAACTTCTACTGCACCCCGATTGGTTGCTCATTACCATGCTGATGCTGTGAGGAATAAAGCTTTTAATGGAATTTACTTTAGGCTAAATGTCGCGATGTTAAACATCGAAATCCTACTGATTCTACTCATGTTATGATAGTTATAATATAAAATATTATAAAAGTTATTATTTATAATATTAGTAAATACTAATATTATGATAATCATGATATTATCATAATACTAGTATAGTTCGAAGGATTTCGATGTTTAACATCACGACATTTAGCCTGAACTAAATTCCATCCAATTCAAGGAATCCAGATTTTGGATTTTTGTTATCAACGCGTAAGATGAAAAATGAAATTACTACTTATTTGCTCAAAACATAACACAGTTATCAAAAGTCATGTTTCGCCAAAGAATGGGGCATGCAAATATTCTAATTTATTCAACAATGTTACAAAATTTATTATAAATAAGTAAGTAGTGCTAAAGATGAGGTCTTCTGATAAAGAAATCAGAGGGCTTAGTGCGAGATTTCACTGCGAACTCGATCGCGTTAACGTAAACGGCGCAAGCAGTTTTGTGGGACGCTGTAACTAGTTTTAAGTTTTGTAATGTAGTTTTTATGAATCGTGAATTTTCACTTCGAACTCGACCGCGTAAACGTAGACCATTAAACCAATCGCACAGTGCCGTTGTTCTCACTTGTATTACATCACGTCATCACGACACAATGTGATTGGTGAGTGCTTTACGTTAAATAGACGAAGGGGTTCCAAGTGAAAGCTGATAAACTGATATATAGTACTGAAAACTCCTACAGATTCAGATTCTAGAAACCTATTATTGATTCTGATAACTGAATCATTTATGTACTATCTATACATATAATAAAAATGTAACGGATCGCTGTCTGTACATGGAAGATATATGAGAAAAAATATTACAGGAGACTACTTTATCAACGCAGTAGTACCCAAAAGAATGATTTTTGAAAATTTTGCCTGTTTGTCTGTTTGTCTGTGCGTTTGTGCACGCTAATCTCAGAAACGGCTGAACCGATTTCGATGCAGTTTTCAGGAATATATTGTGACTGGTCCCACTTAACATATAGGCTACTTTTTTATTTTGTTTCTCTGTAGTCCACGCGGACGGAGTCGCGGGCGTCTACTAGTTCTTAAATAAATACTAATATTATGAACTTAAAGGGATTGCCTAATACCCAATGTAACTGGCAGTGGCGGAGTTATCTGTAGTAACGAATCAGTGAGCACGGGAGTTACGGTTCGACTCGAATACTTTCGAATCCTCGCAGTTGCCATGTTATATTGAAAACTGTGGTGTTAAGAGTATTTTTACATGTTTGGTTTTGACGATGTGTTCCTTGGTAAATACATTACGTAAATTAAGTAAATTAAATAAATAAATTACTTTACAAAATGCAAGTGATGATGATCTCCGACCGTATTTCGGCCAAGGCGACCAATCTTTACGGAGATTGGTCAGGTACGCAGGAGATATTATAGTGCACAAGTGTGTGCGCAAACACATATGCACTCTCTATTCCGTTACTCTCATAGTCCGATGGGACGGAAAGCCGACACGACCGGAGAGAGATCAGGCGCAGGACCAACGGTTTTACGTGCTTTCCGAGGCACGAGCTAAGTGACAATTTCACAACATTAAAATCTGTACATGAAATAAATTCATTGGTACAGACCCGTGACTGGGATCGAACTTACGCCTACTGCTTGAAAGGTGCACGTCTTAACCACTGGGCTATCACCGCTTTCTATCAAAGTATCCTAGCTACAGAAGTTTCCTAACAAATAGCTCCAGGACTTCAGAATTACGTCAGGTATCGTATAATGGTATTTGTAAAAACTCCCAGTGAAGACAAGTTCAACTAGCTTATCCCCTGCAAAAAAGCTTGAGTTCCTTAGTCGACCCTTACAGCACGGAAAGAGAAGCATCTGATATATTCTAGCAAAAAGCCCCGTACCAGCACAGGTCCTGATAAGAGTAGAATACTTTCCCCTTAAAGCACCTCACCTGCTAATGGCTTATGGATTTGAAAGAACCCAGAGTTGGTGAAAACCCGAACGAGTGTGTTGATGCGTTAATGTCAGATATCCTAATGTTCCAAACCCCAAACTAATGGAATGGAAGGTTTTTCCACGATTTGCATTTCGTATGAGGATTTAATGACAAAAAGCCCATCGATATGAGTAATACTTATTTAATGTGTGTGATAAATAGTTTGAGCTTGGTTAATATTGTGTGATGTGATGGAAAATAGGTGAATGTGGTAGATGCGGTCATAAAAAAACTTTCAAGTTATATGAAAACAAATCAATCAATCAATCAATATGTTTATTTGCTCAAATATGTGTATATGTATATACATGTTATTATTTGTATTTACAGCAAGCGCTCTACATATTTCGTCATATCTGACATGCAAATTTTTATTCCATACAATTCCTCATCAAGCAG
The DNA here is from genome assembly GCA_014607495.2 of Carposina sasakii. NCBI lineage: Eukaryota > Metazoa > Arthropoda > Insecta > Lepidoptera > Carposinidae > Carposina > Carposina sasakii. The sequence goes on from CP053153.1 coordinate 14,490,819, forward strand.
GCATTAGTTAGTTTAATAAATTCCAATAAAAAATGTCAATTTAACAATAAATAACAACTACATGTTATTTATATAAGTTGCATATAAACTTTACAATGTATAGTCAAAATATATTACTTTACATCTTACCCCATTATTTTAATGTCAACGCAATGTGGTTTCTTACGAAACTCATATTGCCAAGGATTTTGCGTTTGTTTTTTACGGCCGGCTGATGCCTGATGCTAAGTCTCCTCGGGTACAGCTAAGTGATAATTTTTGAACATTTTAATCCGTACATAAAATAAATTCAGTGGGACAGGCCCGTGAGAAAAATAGTATATCTTTCCTTGAAACTCCTGACTTTTAACAAATTTCACCAAATCCACTCATCCGTTCAGTCCTAACAAGTAACCTAGAGTAAAATTTATAAATAGTAAATACAAATTTTCATCAGCATTTATTATGGATGTGGTAAAACTCTCTAATACCAGACTAATCCCAGTGCAAACAAGTTTCCTTGAAACGGGAGTGTCTATTTAATATTTATGACTTCCAAACCGCATCAGGCGGCGGTTGGTTTAATAACTTTGTTTTTAAACGACAATTTGTCGGAACGAACCCTTTAGGCTATGACTGGTGGGGGTAGGGCTGTCAGAGATACTAGAAAATAGGTAGGATATGAAAAATTAATAAACAAACATACTCGGCAGTTTTTCTAAAATGAGAGACTTGCGCTTGCGGTTTCACTAGAATACGAGTACATCAGCTGCATCTCCTTCCACGCGACATCCAAAAAATTGACTAACAACTGCAAAAAGAACATTCCATCAGACTGAAATATGTGTGAAAAAAAAACGTTCGTTCAAAAAAGAACGTTCATTCGTAAAAAAAAACCGTGGCTCCCGTGGTGTCGAAACGTGGCTGTTGGATCCCGTACATGATCCTTCAGTTTTACTATCCATTTTGTGAACACAGCCTTATGAATATGTTTATTTCATTCTTATTCTTTATTGTACACAGATAAATAGAAAATATAATAATTTTGAAACAGAAATTATGTACAATGGCTAGTTTATACAGGGTGTAACAAAAAGGGTATGTTAAGCGAAAAGCTACGCAAATAGCCCACTATAGAGAACCTCTCTACAAAATTTGAGACTCGAAATCACTTGTTTATTTTTCAAGATTGTATGGAAATTTCTGAGACATTTAAGAATTCTCCATAACATCTCGAAAAATAGACATGTGATTTCGAGTCTTAAATTTTGTAGATAGGTTCTCTATAGTGAGCTATTTACATAGCTTTTCGCTTAACATACCCTTTTTGTTACACCCTGTATACTTATTTATGCTTAGGGATCTTAGCGTGATAGTCCCACAGGTTCCCACAGGTGTGTTCTGTAGTGTATGAATATTTATTTCTAACGTGTAGCAACCCTAGCTTTACTAAACAGTAGCGTACCCGTGCCGGCCGCATTCGTATTATCTTCAACACAATCCCCGCTAACTCACTTACAGAGCAATATCGCCGCCTGTGATATTGTGTTACGCAAAGGGCTGAAGTTCGAATCCAGGTTGGGATACATATTGTGGTCCATATATTTAAAGAATACCATGATTTTGTTCTTACTAAGACTGCTCGCTAACGGGTTTATTTTGAACAAAATCTGCTAGGATTAACACTACATAGTTTTTATTACGAAACTCGTATCCGTGGAAAACTGTCACTAAAGTCAATATTTAATTCGAAAAAAAATTGGAGAAGATTCAGATTTTAGTAAGAATTTAAGCTTCACATCAAAGAAAAGTGTGTGATTTTGTGACAGAGATTTAATAAGGCATCTTTGCGATCTTTGAGCGTGACATAGTTCAATTTAACAGGGATACGGGTATTACAGAGCTACGAAATAACTTACATTAAAATCGATTACACTACGGCAATAGCACTAATTGACAATGCGATTCCCAAAAAATCTCATAACCTACTTTTTTCATTTATCAACCTTTTTACATAACACGATGTAGGATGCAAGCCTGAGATTTGCATTCCAATCTCACAGCGCCGGAGGCTGATGGAGTGGAAGCAACAAGGTAGGCTAATATACTCGCGACACGCCCTTCACTCTGCTTATGTGTTGGTAACTATATGTCGTATACTCCTAGTTGAATCCTAATAATGCGTGTATGCTTGTAAGTATGGATGGATGGATGGATGTTTGTTACTCTTTTACGTAAAAACGGCTGAAGCGCTGTTAATAAAATTTGATATGGAGTTAGCTGATTAACACATAGGTTACTTTTTATCCCGGGAAAATATTTTATCCATTGAAATACCTATTAGCTTGGCTGTCGGATAATGGATCCCGACTGTTCAGTTGTTATGTTACGATTATTAGAAAATATTTTATGTTCTTCAATAGTATTCATTCCATAATAATATTATAGAATTCTAGACCACCGGATATCTGAGTGCTTGTTTTTTTTTTCATTTCGGTTTTTTTTTATTATACGTATATATATTTATATTATTTTATTTGGTTCCATTTTAAGCAGTCGGGTTTTTGGATTGTTTAAATTATGTTATTTATACTTTTTTATTATGAGTACCTAGCTACTAATAGGTACGTTTCAAGAAACATGCTCAACATGCTCGGCAGCAAGAAGTTTTCGTCTTGCTGCAGTCTAAAAACTTATATGTGAGAATGGTTGTTACGCAACTTTCAATCGATATAGATCCTAAACGGTTGGTCGAATCGAAAAATGTTGAGAGAAACCTAAAAATGATTTTTAAATACCTATTCAACGATACCACACTCGATATAGTTTGTCGCCTTAAATTTTTTTATTTTCACAAAATGGCGTCCAGTAGTCGCCATATTTTCATTAACGTCATGTCTTTAGTGACACTCGCCAGACTAAGAGGAATCGATTGGCGTATGAATCATAAAAATCGGTCGAGGCGTTTGGTCTGTGTAGTGCTTCAAAGGAACATACAAACATACATACATATGTAGACTGTTAAACACAATACTACTCCTTTGCGTCGCGCAGTCGGGTAAAAATGCTGTAAAACTATGTAAATTTGTTTGAAATTTTTTTAAATTACGATCGGGCGAAATTTATAGTGTCCAGTGTTTATGCTAGTTTTTTTATAGACAGATATTAATTATTTGTCGTGAAAAAATTTTGCTGCACGCGTCAATGTACATTGATGCAGAAAAAAACGCAGTGTATTTACTCAACTTTGGAGCCTAATATCCTGGGAACCAGACACTTCCCAGGTATCCTTCCATGGATAAAAATGATGGTGATGATGAGGAGATTCCGTCGTTTTCGGGAACGTTGACGACCAAAAACCACTCTGTATGTATGCAAAATTTTAAGAATATCAGTTTATTAAATAAAGCGTAAAGATAACAAACAAACAAACAACTTACATTATATTATTAGTTGGAATTTTTGTGTCTCAAAAATAAATAAACGTAGATATTATTGATGTATCTGTGTGTATTACTTAACAGATAGTAAACGGTATTAACAAAGCTATATTTCTCAAACCCAACTTCATATATATCTTCCGTAAAAATGAAAATACTCCACACGGCCGCGAGCGCTGCGATTGGCTGTTTTCATGCAAATTGGTACAGCTATTAAATTCCCTAACTCCATACAAAGCTGTTTAACTGGCAACCCTCTCGCTAAATGGTGTTAACCATTGACATAAAGCGATGGATTTGGTACCTTTGGTATAACCATTGAATAACATTGATATTAATGTCGATTCTGACCGTCACACTGAAACATTAACTTAAGATTTGTCGTACCTACCTGTCCTTTTCTGTTTCGCCACTTATGTTAAGGATGGAGAGGGGCAGATAGACTCGACTGAATTTAACTTAACGTTTAAGTGACCGACTCGACCATATTATCTAGACGCCAGTGACCACGTCCTTGTATATCATACTCGTAGTCTATGCCCTTTTCCGTACTTCCAACTACATGTACTCGTTTTTTTAATAGCCTATGATGTGTCCCGCTGCTGGGCAACGGCCTCCACCATTTGAGCCCACACTTGTCTTGTTCCCGCTATAGTGGCCCATACATATACATGTACTCGTATGTATGAAAAGTTCAAGATGTTTGCCAAGTGAAGAGGTAACAAACAAATAAACAAAGTAACTTATTTTCGCTTTTATAATATTAGTTGGGATTGCAATTTTAGTAAAAAAGTATGTAAATCACTCTTATGGAGCCTATTTTATTTTTATTACTTTCATTCCGTTCCACCAGGCTCCTGCTCTCTCTGGCCTTACTCGTATAAGACGAATCTATCTACAGAGCTAAGTAATAACTAGACAAGGCAAGTGTTTCTACTTGGTGTGTAAAAAGGGATTCCAAACCACTTCTATCAGCCCTAATTCCTTCAGTCCAGGCTCGAGAACGAGTGTCTATTCTAATTCTTAAGTCAATTTTTTTTACATGAAAAGTACATACACTTAGTTTATCTAGTTATTAATAGCTCTGTGAATTTGACGTTTAAAAGTGAGACATTTCGCTCTCACCAAATTCATCATACGGGTGCAGGTAATATTAATAGAAATAAATATCTATATCAAGACCAATCAAAAGCAACAATTGTACTTTCTCTCTCATGAGCATCGTGAAAGTAAAGTTAAACTTTAGTTAAAGACATGCAATGCTCATTCCATATCTCTAATGGTGTAAATAACAACTTTTAATGTTCGCTTTGCTTACAGCGATTAAGTCCTACCTCTTTTGCTAACAATTTAAATCGGCCAGTTCACCAGCAAGTAACTAATTCTCTTTGATAAAATCTTTCACTTATTTAGTGAAGTAAAGACAACCAAGACTTTTATTACTTACTAGCTTTTTCCCGTGACTTCATCCGTGTGGACTGCAGAATGTAGCCCATGTTCTTCTCCGTACTCCCGACTATAGGTATGCAAAATTTCATTAAGATCAGTTGAGTAAATAAAGCATGAATGGTAACATACAAACTTACTTTTGCATTTACTTATACAAGGTGTAACAAAAGGTGTATGTAAAGCGAAAAGCTATGTTAGGTGTATGTAAAGAAGCCAACTAAAATGAATCTACCCACAAAATTTGAGACTCGAAATCACATGTTTATTTTTCCAGATAGTATGGGCAATTTCTAAACGACTCAGGAATATTCATACAATTTTGAAAAATAAACATGTGATTTCAAGTCTCAAATTTTGGAAATAGGTTTATAGTATCTATAGTGGGCTATTTACATAGCTTTTCGCTTAACATACCCTTTTTGTTACATCCTGCATAATTTAAATTGCGATGGCAATAATTTGTGACATATATTATATACATGGCATAACATACATGGTTGTGTTTCCGATATCCCGTAGCCAGAACTGTAAGATTACAACGGAAGTTACACAGCCACGTTTAGTAAAGCTGGGACAGATGTTAATGACTATGGACATTAACTATATTAATATTGTATTGTATCACTCACATTATTTATCTAGACCAGTGGGATAAGCACGAACCTCTCGATAGTCCGTAACGCTATCGTCCAACTGTCAAATCACATAGATTTTGCTAGTGAGTCGCTAGCGTTACGCCGCGTAAAAAGGTTCGTGCTTACCCCACTGTATTGATTCCTGCCATAAAGTCGTTGATTAAACATGATCACTAGTATAATATTTTTTGTTCACAAAAAAAAAATATTTAAGCTGACAAATCATCCAAATGCCAAGGTATATCATAGAGTAAACACGCAACATCATGCTCACCTACAACCGCTATAAGCCAGATCCCACGGATTTTTCGAACACGAAATAAAAATATATGAAACTGTGTTACAATTTATCGACAGTAGCGCCATAGTCAGGAGACGTTAGTGCTAAATAGTAGAAAGTAGTAACCATTAGCAGATGAATCGCATCGATCATGTGCCAATTCATTACCAGCACTCGCCAGATTGGTGTTATAAGGAAGGTATGGAGTTTGTTTACTGAATCATATTTAAAACTAGCGACCCGCCCCGGCTTTGCAAGGGTGCAGTGCTGATACTATAATTATGAACCTTCCTCTTTAATCACTGTATCTATTTAAAAAAACTGCATCAAAATCTCTTGGTTAGTTTGAGAGATCTAAGCATATATTAGGGACAGAGAGACAGAGAAAAGCTACTTAGTTTTATAATATCATCATCATCGCAGTCCACTACTGGACGTAGGCCTCCCCCAGGGCACGCCGGAAGACTGCCATTTGCTCATAGTCACCACGCTGGGCAGGCGGGTTGGTGACCGAGAACTTTGTTTTATAATATGTTGTGAAGTATTTCGAAAATTGAAAAGGTTAATAATATTAAATCCTGTTATAAAATTATTAATAAAGAAATGGAAAAAATTCCTCACCCGGGTGGGAATCGAACCCACGACCTCTGCATTCCGCGTGCCAGCGCTCTCACCACTGAGCCACCGGGTCAATTATTCGGATGACGAATTTTACCATCTCTTTTCTAAATTACATATTGGCAACGTTATTTTTCATCCCGGTAGCTATACACTAGCCAAATCTCGGCAAACAAAGCTGAATCCCTCAGCACAATGTTTAGATGAAACGATCAACCATATCCTAACGGATTATATTAATGGAGAAGTGTTTTTATAAATTTATCTTAGTCAAGATATTATATATTATAAAATTATTAATAAAGAAATGGAAAAAAGATTAAATCCTGTTTCAATTTGATGCTTTACATAGAAAACATCAGCTGCATCTTCTTCCGTGCATATCGACTAATAAATTCAGAAGCGTTTTATCAGAGAAAGAGCATCTCTTAATCTTTGACATTTTGCGCCGCAATGCTGCAAACGTGACAGTAGGATCTCGCAGCCAATTTTGCCCTTTTTGGGGACACATCCGAGTGTATAACAAAACAACAAAAATCTAAATCATCCGGGATAAAAATATTTTCCCGGGATAAAAAGTAGCCTATGTGTTAATCCAGTGTCAGCTAACTCCATACCAAATTTTATTAAAATCGCTCTAGCGGTTTTTACGTGAAAGAGTAACAAACATCCATCCATCCATACTTACAAACTTTCGCGTTTAGTAAGAGTAAAAGTGGTGATAGCCCAGTGGTTAAGACGTGCCGGCTTTCCGTCCCATCGGACTATGAGAGTAACGGAATAGAGTGCATCTGTGTTTGCGCACAAACTTGTGCACTATAATATCTCCTGCGTACCTGGCCAATCTCCTAGAGATTGGTCGCCTTGACCGAAAGTAAGATGTATGTTAGTTACAATTCGAAAGTTTAAAACTTTAAGTAGAAAAAAAATTCTTAAACTTTTTAGTATTTACACAAAATAATAACTGTTTTTCTATTTTAGATGAAATTATTACATCACTACATTCTATACATAAATCGATCAAACACACAAGCTCAAGATTAGTACGTCCAATACATACTTCATATTGGCGAGCTGTCGCTTTGGCCGGCATATGTGACAGCTCGCGACTCTACATGCAATCTCGTAATGGTGCCATTGATGTACTAATGTAACTGTGGATATGACAATTTGTGCATTAATGTTACTACAGAAAACGTTATTTTTATTTGACATGCCGAAAAAACAAAATGTTGTCCTTGTTGTCCATCCTTCCTTAGGACCACTAAACTACCAAATTTAATTTCAATTAGAGTAGTTTTGGCGACAAATAACACGATATTTTTTTCAACGATGCTTTGTATTTTCTCGCACCTCTTTTCTATTGTCTTATTGCGTGTAGAACTTTGAGAAACCTAGCATATTTTCTAATTAATAAGAGAGATTGGTATATATTCTTATACGAACCTAAGCCTTCAAAAGTATTTACTCAAGTAATGTCCATCAAAAAATCGTATGGTCAAGAATCTACAATCTCCCTGCTACTACGAGACCTACTTACTACGAGTTTCTACGCGACTACGAAATGCTACGAACGTGCAACAAATCTTCGTAGCTCTGCTACAACAAAGATGACGGGTCCACTGCGTTCCGATGTCCAATTTAATTATATTAGCGGAGTTTTCAGCGATTTTCAGCGTCCGTGCAATGAAATATATTCTTTTTAAATGGATTAATTTAATTAAATATTTGGCTGGTAGCAACGGTTTTTGCGGCTGTGAGAATAAGCTGGCGATTTATCTACAAGTACCTAATACAAAATAACATAGTTTTTTTTATGATTATAAACGCGATGCCTATTAGGTCTGCTTAATGCCAATAGACTGAATTGTGTTGCGACAGACAAGTATGAAGGCAAAATAACCTATTTAGCAGTTAATCTGTTTTTTTCTTCTGATTAACACATAAATATTGCAGGAACTGCGGAAGTTGCTTAATTTTAATTATGTTTAAATAGCGATATGACTATTTGGCTAACGAAATAATAGCAAAGACAAAACAACAAACAAATGTACAATTAATGTAAAATTAAATCAAAATTATTAAAATAAGTTCATATTGCATAAAGCAAATTATTATAAACAGTTAGCTACTAAAACACATAGGCATTTAATCACTAAAGTGGCTTATTGCAGTAACAATGTTACAGCGCCCTCTGTTGGCACAATACAGCAGTAAATTTCAATCAAAATGATGCTACCGGCCGGACGGAGCGGCGGTCGTATTCTGGAGAGGATACTCGATAGGGTCGTTTCTATCGAGTACTGCAGTTAACCACGTACTGCAGTCAGCCGCGTGGTGCCGGCAGAATAGAGTTTGTACCACCCCTGCCTGCCCGCGGGTATCGTACGAGGCGATTGAGGGTTTCCGGGAGCGCCTCCCATACTGATAACATAGTCCGAAAATCACACTGCGGTCACCAACCCGCCTGCCCAGCGTGGTGACTATGGGCAACGACCCCCCATGGCAGTCTTGTGGCGTACCCTGGGGAAGGCCTACGTCCAGCAGTGGACTGTAATAGGCTGAAGACGAGACGAGATTGCAGTTAACACGTAACAGGAGTACAGTCATGCGTAAAACGATGTGCCTATATACATTATTCCTGAACTTTAAGCCTTAACGCAAAGGCAGAAGTACATTTGTCTATATTGCTCACGACTGTACAGATTGATAATTGAACGATCTTTATTCTACCTGTTAAGCCGAATGTTTTCTGTTTGAATTTCTGTATACAGTGTACATTTATATTAAAATAGTTGTTTGTAAATATATTTCGATGGTTGTTACATACTTAGAAGACTATATACCTACTTACCTTTAAGGTTCATCTTTTGGAGTTTCTGTTTATAGATAATACATACATCAAACGTGCGGAATTTTCGCGTGATCGTAAATTATAGCTATTATTCTAATGAACATTTACATAATTCTATCAGTATGCGCTCAGTAGTTTTGGCAACCATTCAAATATTTCAAATATCTCACAAACGTTCACCTTTGTAATATGTACTTAGGAGGATATGTTATTTTTGAATCTTTAACGTGGTGTTAATGGATGTGGATGAGGCGAAAGAGGTGTGTTTGGAATGTACCAAATGGAGATCTGTGGTCTCTGCCTACCCCTATGGGATATATGCGTGAGGTTATGTATGTATGTATGTTTAACATGGTTGTAACTATGTAATTTATCAGCACATTCTTCCAGGCATTCTCATTTGTGAATTCCAATAAAAATTGTTAACTCTCTAACTTACTATCGAATATGTGTACCCAGAATACGGTCGTAAAGGCGGTGAAGGGAGATGAAATATGTGGCCGGTGTCGAGCAGAGACTACACGACACGACACTTTAAAATATTAACCTCATTGCCAAATAAACAATCATAGAAATTAATTATTATGATTTTATTCTAATATGGAGAAGTATCTTATAATTTTTATATAAATTAATATATTTGAAAGTAATATTAAGAAATTTTTTGCTCTCCCTCTCACTCGGGTGAAAAAAAAATCATTTCTTCTCTTCCAATGTTATTTTCTAATCTATTTATTCTAATACTCAAATTAAAAATGGTAGATGGAATACCCATGGCCCAGGTATTAACAGTTTCAAAGTTTTTGTTTTGATAACATTTGGCAATTTCGTAAAAAAGTTATGATAAAATCAGTGATAGAATAAATAAGAGGTTTGGTAAGTAATCTTTATTATTTAGATTATTGCTAGATGTATTATTGTTATGTAACTATATACAGGTGTAACAAAATGGGTATGTAAAGCAAAAAGCTATATAAATAGCCCACTAAAAGGAATCTATCCACAAAATTCAGACTTGAAATCATATGTTTATTTTTCCAGATAGTATGGAGAATTCCTACACAACTCAGGAATGTTCATACAATCTTGAAAAATAAAAGATGTAATTTTGAGTCTCAAATGTTGGAAATAGGTTCTCTAAAGTGGGCTATTTACATAGCTTTTCGCTTAAAATACCCTTTCTGTTACACCCAGTATAATCCATTCGTTGGATTTTAATATTTTTTTGTTTATTATCTTATGGTGAGAATAAATAAATGAACCACTTTATTTTCTCTCATCTATATATATACTCATCCATACTATATCCAAGCGGCAGAATAAATTACAAATGAAGAACGTATAACATGAGCTGTATAGGTTTTTAAGCGTGACATTTTAACCAACAAAAAAACAATGAACGTTCCAGAACACCTATATTATTTTTGTCTCTTGCAACAAAGTGAAAACATCTTATATGTTACACTGTACGTGTGGCGTACATAAAACTAAACCCGTATCGTATGGTAAACTACAAACAAGTAATAACTTAAAGAGTTCGGCCATAAACTGTTCGCGAGTGGGCGACAATACGTCCGAACTGGGAGAATAGAACATATTGGACATGTTACATATACATTTTCACGGACATATACAGGGTGATTTTTGGTCGTCAACGTTCCCGAAAACTACGGAATCTCCTCATCATCACGATCATTTTTCTCCATGGAAGCAAACCTGGGAAGTGTCTGGTTTCCAAAATATTAGGGTCCAAAGTTGAGTAAATAGACTGCGTTTTTCTGCATAAATGCACATAGACGCGCGTAGCGGGATTTTTTCACGAAAAATAATTAATATCTGTCTATAAAAAAACTAACTTAAACACTAGACACTATAAATTTCGCACGACCAAGGAATTTTTTTTTTCCCAGCATTTTTTTTTTGATAAACTTACTTTATTTCATGTATAGAGTACGTACCCTTCGTTAAAGGTGGCCACAAAAAAACACCCTGTATAAGGCTATGTTCGCGAAATGGGGTGGCCAGAATAAATCATAAAGGTTATCCCACAGCAATGTTATAATGAGCAGTGACAAGTTGCTAGCTTATCGCCTGAGAGAATGCCCGAGTTCCTTGGTCGACTCTTACGACATGCACGGAAAGAGATATAGGTCTGCATTGTTAAATTTATAACGTTATTTATTTATTAAGACATACCAACAGTATACACACATATATTAAAATATTATAGGTAATAAGGCATTTTATCTTATGCGCATACCAATTATGGGCATGTTCATATTACACCATAAATATAACATTCTATATATTATGACATAAACAGAAACTATAGGCAATATAATAATAAAGAGCCAGGAACTAGAGAGAATCTTTGATTTTAGAACGGAATTTGTGATACGAGTCAAAATGAACATCAATATCTGGCAATGCGTTACTAATAATATTAAATTGATTGGTGAGTTCATTCCTATATTAGTTCGCACAATAGGATTTTCAGGTCACTTAGATATAAAATTTACCTACGAGTTTAATTAAACTTCGGTTAGTAGTGACAGGTGGTCAGCCCATCGCCTACAAAACACCAAGACCCTCTTGTCCCTCTACTGACTTGTACAGTATGCCCGGGAAGAGAAGCAGCTCTAGTATTTATACGTTTTTTTTTCACTCCCAGAGCAGCATAGAAGAAAGAAGAACTTGTACATCTCAACTATACCCTCAAAATTAGTCAGAAGTGGCACCATGTAGTTCTATCGGCCCTTGGTACTCTGCCTACCCCGTAAGGGATAAAGGCGTGATTATATGTATGTATGTAGATAAAGTTTTTATGCTGGGCTTCACTTAAATATATCAGCTGCATCTCCTTCTGTGTACGTCGCGACGTCATATGCTAGAACTAATCTTGTGTGGTCTGGAATAGTGGAGATTTTGTCGAGAAATTAAAAAAAAATGACAAAATTCAGCCATTCCTCTTTCAAATACATAATATCATGGAATCTTTTTCTTACTCCATGTCAGCGTAAGCGACAATATGCGTGGCAATCGCCTTGAAAGCCCTCCGTATGTTTAGATACCTACATACATTATACGCATAAAAATGTTCAAGAACACGTTTTTAATGTAAGTGGATGACAATGAGCTTATCTAGTGTATTAGTTTTTCTTAATAGGACCATTCAGGGTCTTAAGCTCCAACTTTTCCTTTATATTTTCAGGGAAATGGAAATTAACCTCCAAGTTTTTTAAAGTTGTCCTTACTACTATTATAATTGAGAAAGTATATCTGTTTCGCTTTCAAACAGATTGATGCTAATGTTATCCCGGGAAAATATTTGTAATTTAATTTCGATTTTTTTTTTTTGCAGTTCACTCGGGCGTCCACTAGTGATTAATAAAGGAATCTTTAAATTAAATAAGTTTATTTCTTTAATAATTTTTATTCATGTATCATTATTATCTATGCTACGTACTAAGTATCAGTCACAGGTCGCGTGTCACGTAGTACTAATATTAGTAGTAACAGTCACAAGTATCATACAGCCCACCCTTCGCGACGGAAGTGGTAGGGCGGCGCCGGAAATGGGGCCCGGTTTGCGGTTTATTAGTCTGTGGGCCGATGGAGGTGAAATAATACGTTTATGTTTGAAATACAGAACAATTATGTAATGTATTTTTGGATCTTTGTTTTTAACCCCCGACGCAAAAACGACGGGGTTTTATAAGTTTGACGTCTCTCTCTCTCTTTCTCTCTCTCTCTTTCTCTCTCTCTCTCTCTCTTTCTCTCTCTCTCTCTCTCTCTCTCTCTGTGTGTGTGTGTGTGTGTGTGTGTGTAAATGTGTATGTGTCTGTCTGTGGCGGGGATAGGGGTAGGCAGAGCACGAAGAGCCGATAGAAACACATGGTGCCACATCTGACCAATTTTGGGGGTATAGTTGAGATGTACAAGTTCGGTTAGTAGTGACAGGTGGTCAGCCCATCGCCTACAAAACACCAACACCCTCTTGTCCCTCTACTAACTTGTAGTATTATACGTTATTTTTTCACTCCCAGAGCAGCATAGAACTACATAAAAGGTATATACCTGTAAAAATGTTTCAATACAAAGCAGTTATTTACAGTAGGCTTTTAAGAAATTTATGTGGTCGCGAAATAGACGAACGACCTAGTCAAGATCATGGATAACTATATGTGGAGTTTATTTAGGGAGGCCTATGTTTAGCAGTGGACTTCATAATGCTAAAATTATGATGAATCTATGTGTCAAGTAATGATGCGGGACGTCATTGGAGTACATCAGCTGCATCTCTTTCCGTGCATGTCGTAAGAGCCGACTAAGGAACTCGAGAATTCTCTCATGCGATAAGCTTGCAATTGTCATTGATCTTTTGTTAATAGATGTTTCTATGTCCGCTAAATTAAACGTGGCTATTGGATCTCGCTTTTGGTCCTGCTCTGGCTACTCTATTTCGGGAATACAACCGTGTCTACAAAAATATTCTCTCGAAAATTACAACTTAAAGCATGCAAAGATGGCCGCCTATCTCAGAGCCACTCACCTCTGAAAATATCGTTTAGTCCAAAACAAAAATATGCTATTACGGTATGGAGGCTCACAAATAAGATGTCCGAGAGGCACGCCCGTCTATTACCTCTCCGCCGGAGGGCATTTAGTACGCGGAGTACCCGTGTATGGAATGGGCAAGGAAGGTTTTTAAAAGATTATTTGCCTGTTTTTCTGTACTGATGTAAAGAAAGAGAGAAGACTGAAGCCTATGCGTTATATAAAAAAAAGATATATCATCTACTACAATTATAATTATTTCTTCTTCTTCTTCAGCCTATTGCAGTCCACGGCTGGACGTAGGCCTCCCCCAGGGCACGTCACAAGGCTACTGTCACACAATTACTTAATAATAATGAATTAATGTCACTACTAACTGCTACTAAGTGTCAGGATCGTAGCAAATGGAGATCCGTGATCTCTGCCTACCCCTCCGGGAAAGAGGCGTGATTGTTATGTATGTATGTAATACGGATTGAATTTATCCCTTCCAGTCATCTAATGCCTTGGTACCAGCATTGGACACGCAAATGAGAGGGCTCGGAGCAGGTCGGTAATATATGAACCTGCCATATTGGATACAACCTGCCATATTGGGTTACCCTTCATATAGATTTCGTTGCATAAAAAAAATATTGGTTTTATCGAGATTAGAATGATGATGATGACTTTGTCTTAAAATCTTTATTGCCTTGGTCACCTTGGGTAAGAAGCCTGGGAATCTATATGAGTGAAGACGTCTTGGATTGCACAGGTATCTGGGATCAGCAGACGCGTCTAGAGTTCTAGTGAGATCGAGAAGCATCTAACCAATAATAGGTACTTATATTTTTTTATTAATAAAACTTAAATTTACATTTACAATCACATTACCAAACGTGTAATAATATACGTATATAAATCCACACAATGCCCAAGCTGTAACTCAAACTCTCTCTGGATCACGGGTAAAATAAACTAGGTACTAGGTAATGTTCTCCAAAATAACAGTAAATCCAGTAACCTCCCAAAACAGAGTCCCCACCACATACCTATTTAAAGAAGCTTCTTTATTCAAACCAAAACCTGAACTTAACCCATAAACCACTCGTACGTCTTCGCACCACCATATCAGAAACACACATTACAAAACTCTTTTCATCCAAACCATAAGAACCAAACTCCTTTACACCGCATGCACGAAGTTATGGCAAGTAAATAGTAAGTACATACGTGAAATCCGCGGAATATGCATAATACGGTAATTCCATACATATACGGAACATACAAACAAACAGTTGTTCGGAGCGCTGGAGTGCGCACTCTCTTATGTTCAAGTGACTGGATTTACTAGGATGTATGAAGTAAGATGCTGTTGGATGTGGTTGTGGGGAAAGTTAAACATTGTAATTGTGCACTAATAATCTTAAAAATAAGACAGAGCGAACTTATTACTCCAGTCGGCTTCAATAAAGGAGACGAAATATAGTACATACATAAAATCACGTCCGTTTTCCATAGATGTACGTAGAGATAGCGATTCTTCGTTTTCTATGACACTTACGTAGCTTCATTAACTTTCATGATATCATCATAATTATACGCTTCGGTTTAGAATACTACCTGACTTATATTTCAAATTCCTCAAATTTCTAATTTTGTCAAAGATAGTCTGGCTAGGTCTTTCCTTTGCAACCATTCGTCATTGTTCACTCCTTTCAAGATACTATTCGTTAATTGATATTTCTACTATTCCTGAGTTGTTATGATGAATAAAACCATTATTTCCTTTTGTCAATATATATTTGTGTACAGTAAATAATAATAAGAAAAGTTTATCATCATTTACCGCATCCAATCGACATCCAACCTACATCATATCCACTTCCTCAGTAGGTAGCTCCAGTACGGGAGTTATGCAGATTCTCCCGTATTTATTGGCAAACTTTAGCAGATAGGAGGCGACGTGGCGAATCTGATTCCGTTAGCGACATACAAGCGATTTATTGACGATATAAAACGAACGAATGCGATTCTTGTCGAGCGGAATAGGGTTCGTATGCTTATGTATTTGGGGAGCGGATTGGATTTTTCTTTGTTAAAGTTTTAGGTACATCAAAAATGTGTCTTTGAGCAAGTCACATTGCAGGTATAAAGGTATAAGTATTCCGTTCTTTGATAGGTACTTAAAATAATAAAATTTCGGGACAAGGTGATTTATATGTTAAATACAATTATGATAATCGTGGCTGTTTAGGATCTTGTTCATGATCTTGCTGGACTATATACCCAATTTTAGGAACACCTCTGTGTATATAATATACCTATACAGGGTATAAAAGAGATGTAGATATGTTAAGCGAAAATCTAGTAATAAAACACATTGTAGAGAACTTATACCCAATATTTGAGACTCGAAATCACTTTTAATATACATCCAGTTATTATGGAGAATTCCTACACAACTCGACAACTCTTGAAAAGTAATCTCAAATTAGATAGGTTTTTTTAAGTGGCATCTCCTTCCGTGCAAGATTAAAATTTAAGAGTCTACTAAGGAACTCGGGTATTCTCTGTGGCTAACTTGTCCCCGATCGCTTTGTTAAACGTGACTGCGAGATCCTACAGCATCCTTTATGATCCTGCCATTCTCGCTATCCCATTTCATGAACAAAGCGTATCTATACAGGGTGTAACAAAAGGGGTATGTTAAGCGAGAAGCTATGTAAATAGCCCACTAAAAGGAACCTATCTACAAAATTTCAGATTCGAAATCACATGTTTAATTTTGCAGCTAGTATGGAGAATTTCTAATCAACTTAAGAATGTTCATACAATTTTGAAAAATAAACGTGTGATTTCAAGTCTCAAATTTTAGAAAAAGGTTCTCTATAATGGTCTATTTACATAGCTTTTCGCTTAACATACTCTTTCTGTTACATTCTGTATAAAGTCTATTTAAAATTAGTGATTATCTTTTCACACATAATTAGGTAAGTAAAAAGAAACAACTTTCACCATGAGACCAACTCCGAAATATTAAAAAAAAAATCAGCTGTTCCATACATTTCAGTGCAGTAATTATTCGAGAACAGCTGAATTTTTTTTTTCAATGTTTCGGAGTTGATCCCATAGTGAAAGTAGTTTCTTTTTACGTACCTAGTTTCGTGTCATAGGATAATCACTAATTTTGGATAGACCTTATACAAGATGTTTTTTCGTTGCCACCCTTAACAAATGTTACGTACTCTATACATCAAATAAAGTAAGTTTATGCCAAAAAAAATCCTGGGAAATGATGTAATTTTTTTAATTTCTTGATCGGGCAAAATTTATAGTGTCCAGTGTTTATGTTAGTTTTATCTTAGAGAGATATTAATTATTTCTCGTGAAAAAATCTTGCTACGTGAGTCTTTGTGTCTATTTACTCAACTTTGGACCCTAATATCTTGGGAACCAGAAAGTTCCCAGGTATGCTTCCATGGAGAAAAATGATCATGAGATTCCGTAGTTTTCGGGAACGTTGACGACCAAAAATTACCCTGTATATGTATGTAATAAATATCCATTGTTTATGTCATATACCTTCTTAAGACTCCAAAATATTGGCGCAGTAGCAGCTGAGAGCGCGTACTAACAATTAAATTTGTAAACGATAAGAGAGTGGAGTATGCACGCCGCGAAGCCACGGTTACGTGATCTAGATAACGGGAAGAAATGGCACAGGGTTGCTACCAACTAAAAATATTAACATTCTCAAAAATTCTTGGAGAGTATATAAGTATACTATAAACATGTAGCTACAATTCTCTAAAATTATCTATACTATGTAACAATGTGATTTACGGTTTCTGACTTATGGTATTAATTTGTTTTAATGCATTGAAGAATAGATTTTTCTTATTCATATAAGGACGTGGTCGTCCTTGGTGCAAAAATACGCTTCGGGTTGCGGGCCTTGGGGCAACCCCCGTGCCCGGGCAAAATTCTCGGCGCGCGACAACGCACCGGTAACTTAAGTGGCCCTTAATGGGGGCCACATGGGTCAGAGAGTCTGACCAATTTGGGAAGGGAAAGATGCGGCTGGCCGGGGGTCGTGGTATTACCAGGGTACACCCGGCCACTTGAGCTGCCACTGCCGCCGGCCAGTTCGAGAAAGAAGAGGAAGGAGAAAAAAGGAAGAATGGTGAATATTTTTATTTTATTTATTCATATAAGGATTATCCCAGTCGAAATCAAATCTATCCGGTTAACTAGGATCGCAGTCCCCATTAATTTCGGTCTCAGTCGTTGACTCTTACTACATGAACGGAAGGAGATGCAGCTGACGTATTCTATGCATCACCACAAGTCAATAGAGTTGACTGGTAAAAAATCTTGAATACCATTGACAATTATTTTTGACTGTGTACAATATATAATATCAAGTGAATAAAGAATGGCACTATTCTTTTGGAATAGGCGTATGTTTAATTTTTTATTATTATTTTTTATTGGCTAAGTTTCAACCCTGCAACTCATAACTACAGTGCTCGCGAATCTTGCGCTAATAAAATATTAGACGTTCACTTAAACATCTATATTGTTGCGAAACGGCGCCGAACACCTTCTGAATACAGAGTGGGTACGCTCTTTACGAGAAATAACTCTTTGTGGTAGATAAGGGGGCATAAAAGATTGTAAGGGCCGTAAAAAACGAGCCGTTTTCGAAGTGATTTTGGTCTTGTTTTTACATAAGAAATGCTGACCCATTTTGCATAGCTTCATAACAAATTCAACAGAAAGAATCCCTACTAATATTACACACATACATATACAGGATGATTTTTGATAGTCAACGTTCCCGAAAACTACGGAATCTCCACATCATCACGATCATTTTTCTCCATGGAAGCATACCTGGAAAGTGTCTGGTTCCCAAGATATTAGGGTCCAAAATTGAGTAAATAAAGCAAGATTTTTTCACGAAAAATATTTAATATCTGTCTATGAAAAAACTAGCATAAACACTGGAAACTTTAAATTTCGTCCAAACAATTTTTTTTTATTTCCATCATTTCCCAGCATTTTTTTGGCATAAACTTACTTTATTTGATGTATATAGGTAGAGTACGTACCCTTCGTAAAGGGTGGCAATGAAAAAACATCCTGTATATATACACGACCATGTTGCCAAAATGGAATTATCAAAACTGCAGGGTCGTAATAAAGATCACACAATCACGTTTAGTATAACGGGAATAAATACAAATGGTCAATAACATTATCTTGCTAGCTTATTATCTGAGAGAATGCCTGAGTTCCTTAGTCGACTCTTACGTCGTGTACGGAAAGGAAATGCAGCTGATGTACTCTAGTGAAGCCCCGTGTCAGCATAGGACTAATTATTGCACCCCTGTATTCAGCCTATTGCAGTCCACTGCTGGACTCCCTCAGGGCACGTCACAAGGCTACTGCCATAGTGGGGTTCTGCCCGTAGTCACCACGCTGGGGTGGGCTGGGGTTAGTGACCGCAGTTTGTATTTTGGACTATGTTGTCAACACGGGAGGCGCTACTGCCCACCTCCCGGAAACCCTTAATCGCCTCGTACGATACCCACGGACAGGGTATGGGATGGTACTAACTCTACTCTGCCGGTACCACGCGGCTAATATTCTAGTGAGCTGCATTCTAGTGAAGCCCCGTGTCAGCTTAGGACTAATTGCACAGACTAACTTATATTTTCAAAAAAATGCGAAAGTAATTGTTTACTTGTTGTTAACTCTTCACGGTTTATTTTCCTTTAAAAAACTTGTAATTCTGCATACCTACGTATAGATATATTTATGGAAAAGGAAATAAACTAAATTTTGTTGTTACTAAGTTTCAGGATCTTTAAAATAATGTATTATAGCTAACTTAGAACTACTTAGGTCTATGGCGTACCTATGGGAGGTCGGTTGACTATCCAAATTTTTACAGGATGGTCAGCCGATCTACCTTATCAGGTAGCGTGCCCAAAATGCTGGCTGCGTTGCCGCGCTGAATGGCTATGCTTATTCTTAGGTGTAAGTAGCAGCCAGCATTTTGGTCACGTGTGGACTCTACGAGCCACCCGGCCAGGTCCCTGTATGTTTTGAGCGCTGCCGGTCCCCAAGGGCCCAGGGTCTCCACGCCGAACGGCGCAAATAAGTAGCCTCTATCGAGGCTGGAATATTTGCGCCGTTTGAGGGATTCCGCAGCTTCAGCAGCGCCGCCTGCCTTTTGTGACGTTTCAGGGAGATGGGACGGCGCCAGTACGTCCCATCTTCCATGGAATGAGTGTCATGCCGTCATCACAGTTGAAGCGAATTTTGGAACAATGTAAATGATAATCAAAGGTAGGTAGCTTCTGCGATTAGCTAGCAACTTGTCATTTGCCATTTGCATGGCTGTAAAATCTGCAATATGATCCCGTAGTTCCAATCACCCCTTTCTGGGAACACCGCCATTGTGTATATTTTATCTTATGTATGTAAAAAATTTGTCTCAAACCGGCTAGAGTGCTATTTTTTGAAGAATCATTGCCAATGTATCTAACAATAAAATTGAATACAATATTTTCTACTTTCATCACATATAGTAAACCAACCCCAACCTAGGATTTAGTAATTCAATCAAATGTTATGATAATTTAAAAAACTCATTTAAAAATCTACAACTTGTCAAGTAACAGAAACAAGACCAATGTTTTTTATGAGTATTTCTTTTTGTATTATTCCAATAGTTATGGGGCAATATCTCGTTTACAGCAAAACTACCCCCCGAGGACGTTATAAGTAGCCAATGATTATTTTGCGCAAGGGATGTTTTTAGGGGGTAAGTACTGGGGTAAGTCAATTGACTTTGCAACTAGTTGACAAAAATTGCCATACTTTTTTATATTGACTGTATAACTAGATTTTTTTTATACATTAAAATTATTGATATTTCAAATTCATTCCTGTGGTGATGCGGGGCTTTATTAAAATACATTTCATTCCGTAAGGCGTTCTGTCAAGTAATGAGACTGACCATTAATCATTTATTTTTATTTTATTTCTGATAAAAACAGACAGATTACATTTTGTTACAATAGTAAATGCTATTTGTAAAGCCAATTATAGCTATCCGCGTAGTTTCTAGGTTACAGTTAGCAAACAAACATGCATAGAAAAATTATTATCTACTTAAGATAAGAACACAGCTGTCCGATCATTGTATAGGTACAGGCAGGTACCTAAATGTATTAGATTTAAGCATTTATTAAAAGTAACTCATTGGTACAGCTGTTTTTGGGGACTAGGCAGATGACTAAACGTTATTAATTTAATAAGGCACTGTGCATTCATATCAAACCCGCTATACTAAACGTGGCTATGGGATGTCGTTCGTGATGAAATCGATTACCTCGTTTTGTGAACGCAGCCGTTGATATACGAGTATGTATGAATAATTCAGATAAGGGCATGAATTCTTAAAATGGATGTTTCTTACTCTTTCACATTTCAAAAGGTGTCTCATAGGTGAGCACCAGTAGGAACAGGAACGCATGATAAGGGGTTAGTCCTTTTAAAAACAGATGGTATTTTTCCTGAAATTTTTTTGAAATTTTTGAAAAATGAAACTATATATACATATTACAACAATTATTGCTTAACCACTTTATTTACACTTTTATCTTACCTGAAAATACGAAACGACATTTAAAGTTCACTACGATCATTGCTTCCTCAAGTATATCCTTCACTTTATCTATTATAAGTTTTAATAACTGCGTAATGAAATAATTCTGAAATGACATAATTCCGGAGCCTATCGGTATTCTTTTACTGAAAAATAATGCAATTAGACTGTCTATAAAAAAAGGAACTAAACACTAGACACTCCATAAGAGACTCTCGCACGTCCATAGGCATTTTTAAAAATAGGTTAAGAAACTATTACCTGTCTCTTCAGCATTAATTTTTTGGCATAAACTGTGCTATTATTCCATGATAGAATACGTACCCTTGTTAATAGGTGGCCACAATATAACCCTGTTTGTATGTACAGGGTTGTATCAGCGGACATAATAAAAGTGTGTAGAGTACGTATTATTTGTTCCACAATCCGGTACAGTATATTTTATTTATATATAAATGTATGCAACACAGAGAGGCTATTATGTATGTATCTAAGTAGATAATTAAGTATTGTTATTATTTAGTAAATATATTTATTTTGTGTTAAGTTTATTTATATTCCCGAATAAGTACGAATCTCCTCGTCATCACATATGACATTATTTATATATTATAAGGAATTTTCTTTGTACTCTGAAAATGGTTTTATCTCTTTTACGTCTACATATACAACAAGCTCGCCTTTGTACTATTTCTTTTACAACTTACTGTCTATGATAAAAATTTATGTGTACAATAAAGAATACTAAGAATACTGAGAAATAACTAAGTAATCTTAACATCAATCCGCCATTGCATAAAACGTCGCTCCCTGTCAACTTCCAATGACAGCTTTACGAACGCGCGAAGCGCGGCAAAATTTGAAATGACGAAGTGTCATTTCATTATATATATATAAATAATTATCTCACACAACCAAACTCGCCGATAACAGTGAACAGCCGATATCCCATGATCATTATTAAAACTATCTTTTTATTATTTCCCCGAAATCCCCTACCTCTTAAGATGCTCATAAACATGTTTTTTTCGCAATAAAAATGATAAATCACGCTTTTTTATATGGTCAATCAGTAGATATTCGGGACTCGCAGTTTTTCTATCGGAATGTTGTAAAAGGAGGGTAGATAATAACAATATAAATGTGATATACTCGTATCTTTGATTGATGGTGTCCTATGCTGAAACTAAGTTTTGAATTAGTTTCGTTCACGTTTTTTTTGTAACATATAAATGTAGGAGGAAAATATAGTCATGCCCATTTTTTGTAGTAGTATGTATGTATTATAAGCTGAGCCTACCACCGCTCGTCGGGCACAAATATTGTACAATCTAGCAACTAGTAACGTATGGGAAATTTGAAAGATCATTAGGAAGAGCTTCTAGAATCTTATTAAACACACATTATTATAAATGAAATTGTATTAGGCGTTACAATTCGGAAGTTCAAACATTCACTATATGTGCGCCCTCCACCGGGCCCTACACCCTCCACTGACCCTCGGATCTGATAACTCGTTACTACGAAAACAAGCACTTGCACTAACTACAATCGCCAGAAGAAACCAGATCCGAGCACCTAGCACGCAAGGTAATACATCGCACTATTCCGAAATCAAAAACTAGATTAATAATCTAGGTACATATGTTTCGCCAACACCCGTGGCATCCTCAGGATTATAGAAATTAGTAAATTAGTAAACTACTTATTATGAAATTCTAAAACTCAACACAATATTTACTAACATAGACATAAGATATTGTAATACTAACAAACTATGGACTCATTTGTCTGTGAATAAATAATTTTTATTTTATTTTTATTTTATTTATTATTAGTATAGTAACATAACTTATAAAATACTAACACTGAGCAGATTTCGTGAACAAGAATTATTACATTATTTGTCATTCCCGCCGCAGATGCTGCAGAATATAGGGAAAAAAATAACATTCGTATGAAATATGACGCGGACCATTCTGCTAACAAAGCCTAAGTTATGCCTTATTAACTATGCGACAAAAACAATCGGTGAATTATTACTGAAAGCTGAAATCCCGTGTCGTCGGGTAGGCTGTGTTTTATTTAGGGTGGTTATATTGGACAGTATTTTAGTAGAAAATACTCGTATTAGAAATAACTGGCTTGAGAGCTGCTAATTTATAGTCTATGAATTATTTTGATATAGGTACCTATACAGGGTTATATTTGTCGTCAACGTTCCCGAAAACGATGGCTCCTCATCGTCACGATCATTTTTCTCCATGGAAGCATACCTGGGAAGGTGAAGCAAGATTTTTTTCACGAAAAATAATTAATATCTGTCTATGAAAAAACTAGCATAAACACTGGAAACTATAGGTATAAATTTCGCCCGATCAAGTAATAAAAAAAATTTAAAGAAATTTACATTGTTCCCAGCATTTATTTTAGCATAAACTTACTTTATTTGATGTATAGAGTACGTACTCTTCGTCAAGAGTGGCAACGAAAAAACATCCTGTATATAGGTATTATTTCGTGTACGACGACCGATTGTGTAGTTGGTAGTGGCCCTGCCTGCGACGCCATAGGTCCTGGGTTCGAATCCCGGTAGGTGCAAACATTGATGTGATGAATATCGATGTTTGTTTCCGAGTCATGGATGTTTATATACTTATCTATGTATATACCGTTGCTTAGTACCCACGACACAAGACCTTAGGGATCGACTAGGTCGTATTGTTTCCAGCATTTATTTGGTAACTATAAAATTATTAATAACTAGCATTCGCTCGGATATTCGACTTTTACAGCTGTAGTTTATAATTCGACACAACCATAAAAAACATTTATTTACATACACGGCCGTTAAGAGTGGCAACGAAATTGTTATTGTGGCTAAACCTTAAAGGATAGACAGAACTGTATATAGGTATTATCACGCGGCTGTGGCATAGCCCTAGCTAAAGAAATGGAAAAAATTCCTCACCCGGGTGGGAATCGAACCCACGACCTCTGCATTCCGCGTGTCAGCGCTCTCACCACTGAGCCACCGGGTCAATTACTCGGATGACGAATTTTACCATCTCTTTTCTAAATTACATATTGGCGTTATTTTTATTAGCTATACACTAACCAAATTCGGCAAACAAAGCTGAATCCCTCAGCACAATGTTTAAAGATGAAACGATCAACCATATCCTAACGGATTATATTAATGGAGAAGTGTTTTTATAAATTTATCTTAGTCGAGATATTATATATTATAAAATTATTTTTATAGATTTTATATTTTTATAGATTGGTAACTAGTTGCATGTCGCCTAAGAGAATGCCCAAGTTCGTTAGTCGCCTCTTACGACATGTACGGTAGGTGATGCAGCTGATGTTTCCTAGTGAAACCCCGCATCAGCACAGAATCTATTCATATTTGTATCTATGTATGTGTAAAAATATATATATATAAGCCCAGGGCCACTCTGTCCCTCGAAATATAACTCTGCCACAACAGCTTTACGAGTTAACACAATAATCATGAGACAGAAAACTTAAACAAGGAATCTTTCCCGGAGAAAACAAGTCGTAAAAATATGCGCAGATAATAACCGAAACCTCGTTAATAAAACGATACAATAAGTCAAAGAAAACTGTAAGAATTAACTCTACTGCAAAACAAGAAAAAAGCTTAAAGCTGTGTTTCGTTTTTTATTGTTTAGATCTTGCCAAAGAAGTTATAGTAGAACTGCAGACTGTGCAAGGTTGACAATAATAAATACGTCTACAGAAACCTTTTCTTTCAACAGAAGAAACCGCTTCTGCAACGGGACAAATGGCTCTCCAAAATATTTTAAGAGAGACCGATTTTCTCTCAGAACATCATCAGATTTTCCACACAAGAAAATATATCTTTCCCTAAACAAATAAGTACTTACGTACCAACTTTTTGTTTTCCCGTGGACCACACGAAGTCGTGGTATTCACTAGTGTTATATAAACAGACACCATGTTATACAGGGTGGTAAAAACTGGCAACACTGGCATTATGGCTTCCTCGACGCCAAGTTTTGATGATTATTATTTTATTAACCAATATTGAGTTGCGGATTTCAAGTTGGGGCGTGGGTTGCACTATTTTCTGTTAAACATTACGAAACCTTGGATAATAAGATCTGCAGTATTTAAGCTGGCTACTGTAAATATCTTTGATATACGTTCTACATTATACCATACATATAATTGCATTACATGCATTGCATGCACTATTGATATACAGCCTCCTGTACCCACTGCTAAGGGAAAATTGATAAATTAGTAGTTTAGCTTACTGTTAGTTAAAAATGTCAGCTATGGTATTTTTGACGTGTTGTAAGCTTGACTCGGTCTTGACTTGGTCAAACAATTTTTCATATAGTCCTGCTCTTTCGTACGCCACCTAATGCGTCCCAACTATAGCCTCATCCACCTTTATCTATAGAAGAAATTCTCTGGCATGTAAAAACTCTATGACGAAATACAGCGTGTGTACCTACACATGCTACACATGTGTGTAGCCAATGTGTAGAATGGTCACTAAATTTAAATGCACACTGCCGTCTCACCTTAGGTACATATTAAACCCAACTACCCAATAACACCGTTTATAGTTCTAACTAGGACAACGTAAACCTTAGTTAAAAACCTCGTCACCACCGGTCCCACAGTGTGCCCCCGGGACCAGCAGTTAGCCGCCGCGTCGCCGCTTGATTGGGAGCCTCGTAAAACGATCCACACTCGCAGATAGTGTTGGGTGTGGTGTCGATAGTCGATAAAAACGTTTATGTTGTTGTCTTAATTACAAAAGACTTTATTGTGTTGTGTCTTCGTGTTTGGTATAGAGATGGCATTTGTATTTTTATTTTGATTACATGAATATTTATACATTATAGGGTACATACATGTCTTATACAGCTCTTATTATTAACCTTTTTGTTGCATATTGCCTAATGATGTAAAAAATAATTATAATAGATATCGGGAAATTAATGATACAACTACTTTAACTAGCTATATTACTGATAATACCGAGTTAGTAAAGGGCTATATGGAGTTGAGATGGAATAATATTCCTAGATATAAAAAAAAACATTGAAATTTAGGAGAAAATGCCTTCATAAATAAGAATATGTTATAAAATTATCTAATAAAACTGAGGAATGAACTATAATGAAAAAAAAAAACTATACTAACATTTAATGTAGTACCTGTACTATATATACTATATATACATACAATAAGCGTTACAATAATCATATCGACGAATTAACATCACTACTACAGATACAGATTTAAATAAAGCGCGTTGCTATGGTGTAAAAAAAAAAATTTCATATCAGATCTTCTATATTAGTGAAAGCGCCTAGATACAGCATTTTAAGCAAAAAAAACTTTGCAATGGGGGCACAAAAAGTAAAATTAAATTGTTATGTAAACATTCTCCTCCATTTTTTACATTTTTTAGCGTACCCAAGTAACGTATGTAAATTCTATGTAGGTGTTCTTAGTGTAGGATTCGCAGTCATCATTTACAGCCCTGGGAAGTCCACTGTTGGACATAGGCCTCCCCAATAACCTCCACTCCGGCCGGTCGGAAGCAGCCTGCATCCAACCGACGCCCGCGACCTTGGCCAGGTTGTCGGTCCATCTCGCGGGTGGCCTTCCCACGCTGCATTTGCCGATAGGATAGGATTCGCAGTAAACACAAAATACATACATATAATCACGCCTTTATCCCTTACGTGATAGGCAGAGCACCAAGGGCCGATAGAACCACATGGTGCCACTTCTGACCTATTTTGAGGGTAGGTATAGTTGAGATGTACAAGTTCGGTTAGTAGTGACAGGTGGTCAGCCCATTGCCTACAAAACACCAAGACCCTCTTGTCCCTCTACTGACTTGTACAGTATGCCCGGGAAGAGAAGTAGCTGTAGTATTATACCTTTTTTTTCACTCCCAGAGCAGCATAGAAGGTATGCCAGAGATAGGATAACCAGAACTGCAGAATCATCAAGGAGATACGTGCCACGTTTAGTGTAGTGGGGATAGAAGTAAACGATCTAAGTGATATAAGTCACTAGGGCATATCACCTGAGAAAATGCCCGAGTTCCTTGGAATTTATATGTAAATTAATGCTATTTTACTTTTTGTTTACTCCTTCTATCTATTCTATACATATAATAGAAATGTAACGGATCGCTGTATGTACATAGAAGATATATGAGAAAAAATATTATAGGAGACCCTTGTCAACGCAATAGTACATAAAACAATGATTTTTGGAATTTTGTCTGTTTGTCGGTTTGTCTGTGCCTTTGTGCACGCTAATCTCAGAAACGGCTGAACCGATTTTGATGCAGTTTTCAGGAGTATATTGTGACAGGTCCCACTTCACATATAGGCTACTTTTTATCCCGGGAAAATCTTTTTATCCCGGATAATTTCGACATTTTGTGTTTTCTGTAGTCCACGCGGACGGTGTCGCGGGCATCCACTATTTTTTAATAATATTAAGTACATTTCCTAATGCTAATATACCTACCCGTGTTTATCCTACCAGTTATAAAAAGTTTAAAATACCTAAGCTTGTTTTGTTAAAAAATCGGATCGTAAAGGATAAAGAGCCCACGACTTTTCAAACCCGCGAACTGGCAAACCTATGTGTTTTGTTTGTCAGCTTATTGGTGGAAAAACTTCGCGGTTATTTGTCGCATTTGTTTTACAAGTGTGCCCCTGTTTATTGGGGTAATAAGGGGTTGATATAGCTTACATCGATTTTCTAGGTAAATATTATTTAAAAATAATTTTACTGTCCACACCTATACTAGATAAGAAAAGTATAACAACTTTAATAGCTTATTATATTATATGAAACATTCCATTTGCATATTTTTTAAAATATTTTGGTACCTACTTTAATAGAATTTTGTTACCTTTCTAACTAACTACTGAAGTTGCCTATAACGGCCAGAAGTTGTGGTAAAATATTGTAATAATTTGATCCACTCCCTATTTACCAAAATAGTTTAATATCTAGTTGTATAAAATCTAGTTATAACATTAAATTATTATCCGCTATGGTGTAAGTAACGCTACCTTTCGCTTAGTCTTGTAACAATTCTCAATGGTTGCTTGCGCCATCTAGTGAACTATAAGGAATACAGATTAGGAGCTTTTAAAAGCTCTTTACCTTGCAAGGTCCTCTGAGACCAATAGTTTCGCTACTACTCACTAGATGGCAGTGATAAAATATTTTTAGGCTCTACATAGATAGAGTTTCACGAGAAATAAATTTTTACACACCGAAGTGCATAAGATCTGTTTAAAAGAAAGCAAACATAATATCGAAGTGGAACGAGTATGGGTTATTATTTGAAAATTGTGATAAAAATTTTATTGTCTTCTCACGTGCATGGTTAGTTAAATAGATCTTTTATATCACACATTTGCTAAACTTGGCCATCGTATCTGCTATTTTTCCTCTCTAATTGGCACACATAATATTGATCACGACCAATCAGCAAAATAACTTATCCATAGGTTCCAGTATATTGTTAAACGTTGGAAATAATGTAAATTTGTTGATATTCACGTGTACAATTATAATATTTAACGATTATAATATTGATCGTCAAATCGTTATACATAGGCCTCTCTAACTCTGTAGTAAGTAAGCAAAAATTGTGAAAACATGATAGACTATTACACCCATAAAGGACACGTAAATTATCCACCCAAAACCATTTTAACTCATTAATCGGTCGATAATAAAGAACCTATAATAATATTTACTGAATCGCGCGAGGATTAACCTACAAGAATATTTTACACACGCCACAGAATAAAAACTACGAAATTAATAACAAAGATTCTAATGTGACTTAGAAACTAGCGCCACAAAGATAGGAAAAGTAAACATTGTTCCCTATAAAATATCTAATGCAAGTTCGGCTTCCGTATCCGCGTAATTCCGTCTTTGATCGCGTCTATTTAAATATAGAACGCGCGTTCTAGATTTTGGATACAGTCATAGACATTGTAGACGCGAGTCTATGCCCCAGTTTGTGTCTTTATGGGGTTATCAGTTTTCGTGGATTAAAAGTAAAATAGAGTTATTTGCCCTTTGATCCTAACTAAAGACATAAGCTTTGGTTTCTTAGGATAGCGGTACCGTTATCTAGCGGCCGTTCGTACGCTAACCAGTCCTCTTACGGTGCCGACATGTGAAATGTTCTTTCAAAACCGCTGTCTCGCAAGAAAAATCTATGAGATTTGACAGTTAGATAGCGTTACGGAATACCGAGAGCACATCGAGAGGTTCGAGTTTGCCCCTCCGTTAAACTACGTCATACGAGAAGTATGCTCAAACAATTAGCTCTAACTTCTTTGACTTGGCAACTGACATTATTTTGCCGAGATTTGAACCACGGAATCATGATAATATTCGTTGATAGCAAGTAAATTCGTTCGTTCAGGGACAAGAGGGTCTTGGTGTTTTGTAGGCGATGGGCTGACCAACTGTCACTACTAACCGAACTTGTACATCTCAACTACATATACCCTAAAAATTGGTCAGAAGTGGCACCATGTGGTTCTATCGGCCCTTAGTGCTCCGCCTACCCCGTAAGGGATAAAGGCGTGATTATATGTATTTAAATTCGTTAATTGGTATTATAATAATATTTGAGGGCGATCCTATTACTATTTTGTCCTTAAAACAGTTCGGGGTAGGAATGAAAGCTCTCCCTCGCTCAATTTACAAACCGCCTACGTGACTGTTGTCATGCTGAAACACACGAGTGAACTTCTAATGAAGTCGCTATTTTAATAAATTGGTGAGAGATATTTAATATTTTTTGTATGACTTGAAATTCAAACATCTATAATAGAGAGAGTTTTTCTACTATGATAGAATAGTACGCATCAATGTAGATTTTCCATTATATTCAGTTCCCGTGGGAATTTGGGAAAGTCCATTTTTAGTAGACATAAATAATAAATAAATATTCACACACTTCACAACACATTGGCCTAGTCCCACATTAAGGGCTTGTGTCGTGGTACTAAGCAACGGTATATCAATACATAGATAAGTATAGAAACATTCATGAATCGGAAACAAACATCGATATTCATCATATCAATGTTTGCAGCTACCGGGATTCGAACCCAGGACCTATGGCGCCGCAGGGCCACTACCAACTACACCAATCGGCCGTCAAATGTGTCATAAAAGGAAGTTACGGTCTAAATATCACGTTTCTAACTTGAGTAAGTTTTCTACTTTTACTTCTCCATTCTCCTAATAACTATTTATACTAATATTATAAAGCTGAAGAGTTTGTTTGTTTGTTTGTTTGTTTGAACGCGCTAATCTCAGGAACTACTGGTCTGATTTGAAAAATTCTTTCAGTGTTAGATAGCCCATTTACCAAGGAAGGCTACAGTCTATACAACAACCTGCCCGGCTTCGCACGGGTACAACGCCCCCTCACGCGGACGAAGTCGTGGGCGGCTGCTATTATTGATAATCGTACAATGATCACTATCGCATTGCTACTGCATCGCAGGATACTAATTTAGCCTACTGACATTGTGACTCTACACGTTAAAGTTAATATCGATCAATTTGAAAAACTGAGAGGACCACTACCTCTCGCTTCAATAGAAATGAGTCTGTCTGTTATATATTTAATTAATAGATATTTATGTATGTTTATGTAGGTATATTTTATTAATTATATTGATTACATTAGGGTATCTATTTGTTAAATTCAAATTTTGTTATACATATATTCTGTGTACACGCATATCTACCTTTTATATTTAATTATCACTTTCCCAGATGGTTTGCTGGAATAAATCTCTTTCAGAGATAAGCGCGCCTTTGTACATTTTCTTTCATAATTTCTGTCTGTATGTAATTGTATGTGTACAATAAAGAATGAGAATAAGGAAAACGAAATTTGATTGCAAAATTTGTATGTCATTAATGCAAAACAGTTTTCTATCCTAGACTCCTAGAGTATGTTATGTAAATAAATGATCTGAATCAGAATTTTCATAATTACCGTGAGTGTAGTTGCCTGTTATCACTATTATGAGTTGTCAGATTTGAGTGTAGGAGGTAGAACATGGAGCCGGTGGACCAAATTTATTTAGAACTAGTGGACGCCCGCGACTCCGTCCGCGTGGACTACAGAAGAAAGAAAATGTCGAAATTATCCGGGATAAAAACATTTATATAAAAAGTAGTTTATATGTTGAGTCACAATATATTCCTGAAAACTGCATCGAAATCGGTTCAGACGTTTCTGAGATTAGCGTGCACAAACGCACAGACAAACAGACAAACCGTCAAACAGACAAACCGACAAACAGACAAAAATTCCAAAAATCATCGTTTTGGGTTCTATTGCGTTTATAAAGGTCTCCAATAATATTATTTCTCATATATCTTCCATGTACATACAGCGATCTGTTACATTTTTATTATATGTATAGATTTGAACTTCCAAATAAATATCGATTTATTCAACACTCACAGTTCTAACTACATCAAACTTTAATACCAAAGCCGATGATAATGAGATATACAACAACATGAGCCATTTCCCCCAGATTAGGCTGACGTCCACCGGTGGGACGTGCGCGATAATAAGACGGTGGGACCACCGGCGCGCGCCGGCAACGCTCTGTAATCCGAGCGCGGCCTGCCAGCACTTTATTGCTGTGCCCAATGTTGATTTATCGGGAATTAATTTTGCAGGTTTATTGCGATTTTTTACTTGAAAATTCTATCTTTACTTATTTGTCTTTAGGTACTTTAATGAGCGAGTCTACGGTTTTGCGGGTTGTTGGCATTTTTACTTGAAAATTTATCTTTGCTTATTTTTTGAGCAAGTTTACAAATAAAAACGGCACGCACAGGCTCCGGCACACTAAAAAAGGTCCCATTCGATTTTTTTCCACTTTATTTCTCGCAGTGCTCCTCCAAAATTAAGTTGTTGCGTTCGCGGTTTTTTTTGCGTGATTTGCGTCGACGCGGCGGTCCGGTGGGGGAGAGTCAATCCCCGCGCGTTTGTTTACGTTATAATAACTGGACGCTTTTGGACCCAATTGGACTTTATTGAGGTTATTATACTAGACTGTGAGATAACTGCTCCTTTAGTAGCATTTGCAAGATAATTTGCTGATATATTAGGTCCTTACACTATGAAATTGGCGTTTTGTCGTACTGGCCTCTTTAATCTCAAATATCTCCTCTTTGATTGAGAATTCCAATTTTCCAGAAATTTATACAGCTATTTACTCATGCATTTGGGTTTCGAAAACCGTAATATTTGGTAGGTATATGGGTGCTCTTTTGGATATATTGTTGGCAATTCTTCCTTCGTGGTATGGATAGATGAAGAGACTGATAATACAATAACAAAAAGCGATAATGTTACAGAAGCTGTGAGAAAATACCAGTTTGGTCATCTGACATGATTAATAAGAAGGATTCTTTTTATTTTATTAGGAAGCGCATAAATCATGAAATCTTCACATCACATCACAAACGCGCTAAATGATAGCTTCTTATTGGAGCAAATGTTTCGATTTCCAACTTCTATCGATGCGATCGAGAAATAATGTTAATTTGTCTAAGTCTTCAGTTGACCCTGATACTGATACCATCATATCTCTTATGATTTAACTTTTATCAACATAGTCTATAAGAATATACCTAACTGTACTATTCATTATTCTAGCTATCAGCCGACATCGGAAAATTAAGAAATCACCAAAATGTACGGCAAAAACGACGCAGGTGGCGAGTTTTGGGGTTCCGTGGTTAATGTATTGAAAACCTTTTCAGAATATATTCATTTCCAGTTTTCCTAGGCAAACCAAGTATACTCTGATCTAAGCTCAGACTTTTCGTAAAAATTATCACTTATACCTCGAAATAAAGTTATAACATATCTATAGTAGGTATATTAGTAGTCTTATTATCTTCTCTGATGGCACAATGAGCTTATTTATTCTTCTCTTCTTGGTTTTTCATCGAAAGAGTATACGAAAGGTCTCCTTTTTTGCACTGTAAAATGAAATCACTCACTCACATAGCATACCTACTCGTACTGTCTACTAAACTTATTTTAATTCAACACACGTTGTATCTCTTTCAGTACATTTTAAATGGGATATAATTTACATAATAATATCAATATCTGGTAGATTTATACGTACACGGCTGTGGTCTCGGAATAGAGTATTATAATATCAGAGATACCACACTCACAATATCTGGTTGTTTTTTAATTGAATTTACCTACAGAACCCTCTTTACGACCGAGACATTCTCTTGACAGCTTTTAATGCCTTTCTCGTTTACCACAGCCCTGTCTGAATCTAATAAATCATTGCTATGCTTAATTATTTTGATTAAAACCGATACTGGTGAAATTGGTAGCTGGATAATTTGGACCACATTCCTTAAAGGTTTTATAATAAAAAGTTGGGTTTATGGCTTAGTTTAGGGTCCCTAAGGGTTTTCTGACCAGTAGTAAAGCCTACTATTTTGAAAGAATATGTTAAAAGAATAAGTATTTAGTCAAACAATTTGCCTTAGGACATTTTTTGCTTGAAGAGAAAATTATCTATATCTAGGCACATACTATGGGCAGAACCCCCCTGTGGCAGTAGCCTTGTCCTGGGGGAGGCCTACGTCCAGCAGTGGACTGCAATAGGCTGAAGAAGAAGAAGAAAGGCACAGACTATTATATGTAGTTCCTATCTAGGCTTTCTTAGTTATTTTTATAAAAATCCGTCCATGAAATTAATTCATTGGTGACAGGCCCTTGACTGGAATCGAACCTACGTCAACCGACTAAAAGGCGCAGATCTTAACCATTGGGCTATCTATAACTTAACACTGCACTACGGTAATATTATCAAAATTAATTATTGACATACAGGGTATTTTTTCATGGCCACCCTGAACGTACTATATATATCTAATAAAGTAAGTTTATGCCAAAAACATGCTGGGAAACGATGTAAATTTGTTTGAATAAAAAAAAAATTCTTGATCGGGCGAAATTTACCTATACAGAATGTTTTTTTTGTGGCCACCTTTAACGAAGGGTACGTACTCTATACATCAAATGAAGTAAGTTTATGCCAAAAAAAATGCTGGGATTTTTTTTTTTTTTTTTTTAAATAATTCCTAGATCGTGCGAAATTTATAGTGTCTAGTGTTTATGTTACTTTTTTTATAGACAGATATTAATTATTTTTCGTGAAAAAATCCCGCTACGCGCGTCTATGTGCATTTATGCAGAAAAACGCAGTCTATTTACTCAACTTTGGACTCTAATATTTTGGAAACCAGACACTTCCCAGGTATGCTTCCATGGAGAAAAATGATCGTGATGATGAGGAGATTCCGTAGTTTTCGGGAACGTTGACGACCAAAAATCATCCTGTATAGTGTCCAGTGTTTATGCTAGTTTTTTCATAGATATTTCTCGTGACAAAATCTTGCTACACGCGTCAATGTACATTTATACAGAAAAACGCAGTCTATTTACTCAACTTTGGACCCTAATATTTTGGAAACCAGACACTTCCCAGGTATGCTTCCATGGAGAAAAATGATCGTGATAATGAGGAGATTCCGTAGTTTTCGGGAACGTTGACGACCAAAAATCACTCTGAATAAAAAAAATTCCTTACAATCTTCATTATACTAGCAGCGAACCCGTGACTTTGGCCAGTTTCCGAGTGGGCAGGTATCAAAGCCGCCCGCGATGCAATACGTGTCGTTCACAAGGCCCTAAACTTACCTTTATTGGTTTTTTTGACCCTTTTTGTCAATTTCTTAGACCTTATGCATAATCTCGTTCAAGTATTCATTGTCACGTCCAGAATTTGTATGTTTTAGATGAGATTTCATTTCGATTGAGTTTTTAAGGGGTGCTATTGATATGGACTTTACTTGCAGTAGTCGCATTTTTATTACAGTTACGGCCGATTTAACTAATATTCAGATAGCCTATCTGAGATAAAGTTGGTGATGTCATTCTCTTAAACTTGATCAAGATTTATTTATTTATTTATTTTGACTATAAAAAAATACAATTAGGTGTCATAAAACTGAAAAGGTTTCACTGGGTGCCCTTTACGTAACTATCAGTTTATAGATTACTCACTACATACCTTATGCATACCATAACTTTATCCTTCAGATTAGACTATCTTACCATTGGAATAATCAGGTCGTATAGCTTAAGAGCCCACGACGGCCAGATCTTCGTTATTTTATAAAATCTGTAAGGGTCGTTCTTATCTGTGTTGGAGACATACAAAGAGAAACTTTTAGCTTTTATAAAATAACGAAGGTCTGGCCGTCGTGGGCTCCTGCTCTATTAGCTGAATTGCAACCATACGTTTAGGCTTTAAAGCGTCCCAACAAAATAAATATAAGATACATACATGCACCCAAAATTATAACCCTCTTTCTGGCATAGTCAGTTAAAAGCGATGATCAACTCCAATAAGTACTAACATAAGTTTTTCACTATTACCCACAAAGGGGCAATTTAAAAAGCATTCCCACACTAAGCGGAGTCGAATCAGTCGCATCAGACGCATGTGTGTCTCAGGAGTCAGGAGGCTGCGACGGCTCGTCCCGTCCATTCGATGCAAATTCTCACATCGCCTGCGTTTTGGTAGCTGGTCTAAGTTATGGACGGAAAGCGGCTGTTTATTAGTAAAGTACCTGTTCCAACTCTGTCAACACTAATGCACCAAGCATCTATTATGTGCATAGTTGGTAGTGAACCTGCCTGTCGGGCCATAGGTCCCGGGTTCCTATTCCGATGGGTGCGAATATTTTTATGATGAATATGTATGTTTATTTCCGAATCATGGCTGTTTCTATAAATCCATGTATTTATACACTGTTGCTTAGTACCCACGACACAAGACCTTAAGGACCTTACTGTGGGTCTTACATTGAGTGTCGTTCAATGTGCAAATATTCACTTATTATCCTATCCGCCATAGCTTATAACTTGCTGCACCAACCAAAGAATGTTAGGAATGCAATATTCGCTTCTACGGTGTAAGGAGCGACTTTAAAATAGCTATGTGAGCCAATGAGGGTTATGGCAGCGATTGTTTCGTATAGCACAAGCGACGTGCCGTGGCTTTGTTTACAGAGTAGTTGACATAGGTTGTAAAGTTACACACCCGTTAAACATGAGTTTCAACAGCCAAATGACTTGAATATCTGTCAAATTAAACATTTTTCTCAGATACTACATCTAACCCCGCTTGCTACTCGTAAGTGCAGAGGGCTAAGCACGAACCTCTCGATAGTCCGTAACACTATCTATCGTCCAACTGTCAAATCTAATAGATTTTGCTAGCGAGTCGCTAGCGTTAACGCCGCGTAAAAAGGTTGGTGCTTACCCCACAGTTCTGGCTACTCCATTCTTGAGAATATAACCGTGTATGTTATGCATGTATAGGTATATATAACTTGTTAAATTTTTAAATTATTATATTTTTAAGGCCCATAATTATGTAGAGATTACTTAGTTAAGAGGAATGTATGAGTACGTACAAAATGGAGATATATAGTCTGTGCCAACCTCTAGTCTAGGACAGAAGCATGAAGTTTTGTATGGTACCTATGTACATAGTAAATAATCACTTTAAAAAAACGGTGAACTTTAAGTTTCATAACGATGCATGCACTAGCCGAAGAGCGATGTCGTGTTAGTTAGCGAAACTACTGGTTTTATTATGTTTCTATACCACCTTCCATAGCAAGTGACATCTTGCCTCATCGCGAACCGGCCCCTTTATTACCGAACTAGCAAAAGCAAAGCGATAGCGAAAATTGTGCAAAAATAGCTGATTGCTTGTCAAATTCGTATTACGTACAATGAATTTCAAAGGAACTTTGACATTTCAAGGCGAATATCGTATAATTTTCGCTATCGCTTTGCTTCGGCTTTGCCATTGCTTTTACGTAATTAGGGGGCCGGCTGTTGTTTACGTCACGACTACTTAACTCAGATAATCTATTAGATATAAAATGATTTGTTCTGAATTCCTGCCGATCACTGAAACTTGGATCTAAAACTCGGAGATGTATGACGATTTCTCGAAAATACTTCGGGAACGGGAAAAGTCTACGCGGACTAAAGCGTGGACAAATGAGATCATATAAGCACGTTTAGCATAGCGTCTGGCCCCGCTATATTAGTAAAAAAATCAGTGATATGTTTCTAGCTAGGTATCGTTTGAAAGAATTTATGATTTTTAATAATAAGTATATCAAAATAACACACACACATACATATAATTACGCCTTTATCCCTTACGGGGTAGGCAGAGCACCAACCGATAGAACCACATGGTGCCACTTCTGACCAATTTTGAGGGTATAGTTGAGATGTACAAGTTCGGTTAGTAGTGACAGGTGGTCAGTCCATCGCCTACAAAACACCAATACTCTCTTGTCCCTTTACTGACTTATACAGTATGCCCGGGAAGAGAAGTAGCTGTAGTATTATACGTTTTTTTTTCACTCCCAGATCAGTATAGAAGAACAAACATATTAAAACAAACAGACAAATTAACATTGTCTCATAGGAATTCCATAACAATTCAAAATAATATGTAAATGATCTTACACCTAAGGTGACGTTACCTTACCATAAGCATGGATTAATTTATTATTATTAAACATTAAAGTATTTAATTAGAGACAATAGGACATTATTTTAATTTAATTAGGTATGTAATTCAATGAAAAAAAATCACACAGAATGCTGCTTATGCTAAATCAAAATTATAACATAGACAAAGTTAACGCTTTGTGCATTCGAAACAGAGATATATTGCGAATTTTTAATAGTTCGTTGTGATGATCGCTCATGGAATCAATGGCAGTGGCACATGTAAGTGTTACTAAATTTTCTTCAAGCAATGTACTTAATATACTACTTCTAAGGATAAAGTGCTAAGGCTTTAAATGCCGCCAAAATGCAGGCACACTTTTGTAGCAACATTAACTGGCTTGATTTATACCTTTATATCACATCAGATCTTTTGAATTTTAGTATTTTTACTACATTTTTTTTTTACATTGAAAGTCTAAAAAGTGATAATATTTTTCGAGGTGGCAACTTTCGCCTCAATTTTTTCTTCCCTACCCAGCGTACATTGATAACTCCATCTGGGGACTTGTAGTTTTGGGCACCTGTATACGTCATACGTCACAATCGGGCGGGGTCGTTAAATCGCCTGCTCGAACGCCAGCGCACAATGTGCGCGGGTGGTCGCAGTTCCTTGCTGCGTGTACGCATGTGAACGAGCTGAGAGCCACGTTATGATTATGTCTATATTTTATGTGACTGTTTTAAAGC
Organism: Carposina sasakii; assembly: GCA_014607495.2. Classification (NCBI taxonomy): domain Eukaryota; kingdom Metazoa; phylum Arthropoda; class Insecta; order Lepidoptera; family Carposinidae; genus Carposina; species Carposina sasakii. The sequence goes on from CP053153.1 coordinate 14,529,740, forward strand.
TATGTTTCTCGTCATAGCAAGCATGGAGGTTGCGATTCCTAGCCGGATGCTGGATGTAGGTAAAATAGATCAAATCAAATCCAATCTAAAATTTTATTATATACTAAGTGTACATAACAGTTTTAGGTATTATACAGAGTATAAAAGGACTTACAGCTTATTAGCCATGGAGAAGGTATAAAAGAGGAGGTGGGATTATGAACTGAGTCGTGTGGCAATCCTGAGGCCATGACGTCATTTTATCGTCAGTGTGTGTAACGCAGTAGCTGTAACCACACGCTTATGTAAAAAGACAATTTTACAACATTAAAATCTGTATATGAAATAAATTCATTGGTACAGGCCCGTGACTAGGATCGAACTTACGCCTCCCGCTTACAAGGTGCACGTCTTAACCACTGGGCTATCACCGCTTGAAAAATTATGGGTAATATCCACATTATAATGATACATTTGATTTTCGTCTAAAATTTTGTGGATTAGTTCTCTATGGTAGACATCGCTTAATAGGCATATCTAAAACGCTCTACGAATCGTAAAAAAGCGGGCGGCGACGTTGCGGCGCCTCGTTGCCTAGCAACGGCTAAGATGGCGCCTAGAAGGCTGTAGCGCTTTCAGACAGGTACAATACCAACTTACGTTATCATACGAGAAATTCTAGCACTAGGCTTATGATGGAAGTAAGTTTAAAGACGGCATAGACAGTGGCGACATGTCTTGTAGTAGTGTAAGTTGGCAATAGTAATAGTGCGATCATTAAATGGAAATATGCTGAGTCTTTGGAGCGGTTGAACTGATGTATTTCGAAGTGTGTGTAGTTTAGAGTTTGGAAAAGTAATTTCATAGATATGCCATCGTTTTGTGACTGGGTTCCTCTAGTAGACTGACTGAAGTATGACTAACGATGGGCTAAAATTTCCACTAGAGATGTACTATGCTGCGTTGCTACGAAGCGCTGTGTCTAGTTAGAAAGGCAGCTTAAGGTTAAAGTAAATTTTTGGAACAAAATTTTAGTTTTATCTCATAAACTTTGTCTAGCTAGAAAGGCTGCCTTCTTCGTGAGTATTGTATTTTTTTTCTGCTAAATTTTTAGTTTTATCTCAAAACTTCTTAATAACACCTCAATATTGTGAGCTTTATAAATTAGGCTTTGTAATTAAAAACATAAAAAATTCTTAGTTGCATTTTTGTACATTAACAATCCCTTTGGCTTTATCGTTTCCTTTTTAAATTCACCAGGATAAAGAGGAATAGCTAGAAAATCAGCTTATATTCATCCAATTCTACCAAATCATACTCCAGCCAAGAATGGCAGAAGCCATATAAAACAAACAAACAGACCCATCCACTTTCACATTTTGTATTACGAATGGCCACAATCTCCACGCAAATCTACCCTCACGTTAGCAGACCGTGAAACGCCAAATTGCTGATATCTATTCATATATTTATTGTACGTCTGCGAATTTTATCAAAAGGATATGAGATTACGAAGAAAGGGAATTAATTGGCTTAATTGTGCTCATTACTTTGTTTATAATTGCTGTGCTTGATGTGGAAAATTCATTAAAATCTACTCTATATAGAAAGTAACTTATAGTAAATATCTACCTGTTTATGTGCAGACTTTATACGGGAATTGGTAGATAAAAGGGCTCTTTCTCTTTTTGAATAGAATAGTAGATGGTATCAGCAACTGTTGAAGATTCTTTCCATCATGTGAGGTCTATAAGTCTGCTTCATGAGTTCATAGAAATCAACCTGATTTCACCCCCCTTGTAGTAGACTTGGAATATTATATTGAGATTATATATTTGTGGAGTCACCTATCTACTAACTACAATGATGGGCCATCCAAAATGACAACGTTTTGGTTTAGCTTTGGTAGCCTCAGAGGTAGGGCTGTTCATTTGACAGCGTTTCAGACATTTTTCTTTGGCTTTAGACATTGTCAAAATGTAGCACGATATAAAATGTGCATCATAACGTTTTTTTTTTGTTTAGATTCGGTAAATACGTCAAACTTTTGCGCGATTACCCTCCTGGGTTAAGAAATCTAGCAATAGAACAGTTTTAAATAAAAAACTAAACTTCAAAAACAAAGCTTTTAAAGCATCTTGCCTCGAATGTTAATCTTTGTTACTTTCACATGTTGATCAAGATGCCCGTTACGGTTGGTGCATTCGACGCAGGAGTGTTATCGTTTTGAGTGTAATTATCGCGTCTGGGGGCGCGCGCGGTGATGCGTGCCGCCTGAGGTCGCGGACGGACGGAATCCCATAGTGTATGGACGACGGTAGACTAACTTGTTATTAATTTGATTTCTAAGCATTTGATTTGGTCATTCACTTGACTTAGCCAATCGACATAGGTAGATTATGTAATGTATAATTAATTAAATATGTTAGGGTTAGTAGGGGAGGCCTGTGATTAGTAGTGGATTTAATGGTTGAGATGATGATGATAATAAAATCTTTTCTAAGTCGATGTTTTAGACATTACTAAATTTGTTAAAGAAATAACTATGATAAAATAAGCTAAGGATTAAATATTGTATTTTTTTACTAACAGTCGCTCTTTAATTAAAATATTACTGTTTCTGGTATACTATGGCTTAGTTATATATTAGTAGGTGCAGTGATATAAGTTATAGTTGAGCAGCAAATGCGATGACCTTACTGTGAATGGAAATGGCATGATTTAATATACGAGTATCAAACGAAAAATTTTAAGAGTTTAGTAAAGCAACATATTATTTTTTTAGGAAAATATAAGTACGTATAATATTCACAAAACTAAAAACCTACCTACCAAAGTATTATTATTTAAGTTACGAATCAAGGATAAAGACTAAGTAGGCACCGTTACTTTGTATAAATTAACTTTGTTTTTTATATTCAACAAAAATTATTTACGAACTAAAAATATAATCCTAAGTAGGTAGGTAAGGTCAAAAGGATATTTTTTGTACCAAATTCATAATTAGTTTAGATTATATTGTAGAGACCCAAAAAACATGGATCCTATAATACTAGCAATGTTCTTAGGTAGTTTTATTGCTATAAATGTTTTAACACCCAAAGGAAAAAATGTGCATACATACATACATACATACGTACATATAATAACGCCTTTATCCCTTACGGGGTAGGCAGAGCACCAAGGGCCGATAGCACCACATGGTGCCACTTCTGACCAATTTTGAGGGTATAGTAAAAATGTACCTACTTATATGATATTCAGGAAGCCTTTCTTTTTCTGAACATAGTATTTTACACTTTAAGTTCCCTAATATAAGGTCAAGGTTTTTTACGCGTAAAGATAAATATTTCTTCATATTTCTATACCATCGTAAATATTATCTCATAAAATTATTAATAAAGAAATGGAAAAAATTCCTCACCCGGGTGGGAATCAAACCCACGACCTCTGCATTCCGCGTGTCAGTGCTCTAACCACTGAGCAACCGGGTAATATTATCTCACATTAGTACCTACTACTACATACCGAGTATGTATGTAGATTGCAAATCTATAGGTACACATGTAACAGACCAATCTGACTATTTAATAAAGGCTCTAATAGTACAACATAATGTATGACGATCTTACTTAATTCTGTCACTATTTACCTATACAGGGTGTAACAAAAGGGGTATGTTAAGGGAAAAGCTATATAAATAGCTCACTGAAAGGAACCTATCCATAAAATTTCAGACTCGAAATCACATGTTTATTTTTTCAAATAGTATGGAGAATTCCTAAACAACTCAGGAATGTATCATACAATCTTGAAAAATAAACATGTGATTTCGAGTCTCAAATTTTGGAAATAGGTTTTCTATAGTGGGCTATTTACATAGCTTTTTGCTTAACATACCCTTTCTGTTACATTGTGTATATCTTTGAGAAAGCATTTTTATTATTTAAAAAGCTTATTTTTGCATCCACCTACTTTTACATTCCTTATAAAAATAAATAAAAGCTCAGAAAAAACCGGCACCAGCCACACCAATCGATACCAAAACGAAGACCCTAAAAATACAATAAAAATCGATCAGAAAGAACGCGTTTTATTTAATTAAAATTCCTCATTGTTGCATCTCTATAAATTGACCCGAATTTATTGGCAGAAGCTAAAATTTTTGCAACTTAGGTGGTAACAGTGACCTAGGCCACATTTTTTCTCCAAATTTCATCAGAAATGCCTTAGTTTTTTAGGTCTCACAGTAAATCTTAGTTTTAAAGACATAAATATCCCTTTTCGGTTGGTTTGAAAACCGACGAGTGAGTATTCTTTGTAGCAAATTTAGAGAAAAGTAACACTTTTAAGGTGATCTCTTAAAGCGTCATAGCCTTATGTTATTCTAGACCTTTTGAGCTTATAATATACTAGACCAGGGATGGCGAACCATAGGCACGCGTGCCACCCCTGGCACGCAACAAAATAGTTCAGGCACGCCGAATTGTACAGATGAGAATGAATAACATAAAAAAAATTGCATCGAAACCGTTTGTCAGATGACTCTAATTCAGCATGCATTCTGCTGAAAATAACAAAGTAAGGGCCTGACATAAAAAACCTTAACATCAATTTGAAACAGCAGAAATTACATTTTTTTTATATGTTAAAATAGTAACATTACATACAGATAATTGTACTTTTGAATTTTTGATAAATAGTATATACTTACTATCATCTAGTTTTATTTTTGTTCAATAATATCAATATGCCTAAATTATTTGATGGCACGTCATAGATATTTGTCTCATGAAAAATGGCACGTATATCACTGAAGGTTCGCCATCCCTGTACTAGACAGTAGATCCATGACACCTGGCAGAAGAATGGTGAAACGTAGCGACGTCACAGTCACGTTGCGAGGGGCACCCAAAGTACTAGAGGGCTACTATTGTAGTTCTACTCGAGCTTAGTGAGTCACAAACTCACTTTTAGACCATTAGAAGAACTTGTTCTTATTCTTTATTGCACATACACAAAAAGAAATATGGCATACAACATAAAAGAAGAGATGCATGTACAATGGCAAGCTTATCTCTACCAGAGATCTCTTCCAGCAAGCCAAGCAAGTATAGAGAAATTGTTAACAACAGGGTAACATGTGCAATTAAACAAATTCTAAGAAACTACAAAACTACATTAAGAAAAAAAGGAGAGAAACAAATGACAGCATATTCAAATAATGGACAGGTAGTGATTCTTCAGCTTTTCCCTAAATGTGCCAACAGTGCATCAATCTCTAATCGTGTGGGGTAATTCATTCCAGAGCTTAACCGCCCGAATCGAGAAAGAATACCCCAAAAGCCCCAGAATTAAATCGGGGAGTTTGTAGCAGTGATGCCGTATTGGATCGGAGAGGCCTTCTACTAAGACTGGTAATGATTCTAACCTCGTAATACTAGTAAGAATATTATTAGGCATTTATATAATCCTGGATACATTTGTAGCGATCTTAAAACTAATTTTTTATGTGTAGCTTAATTATTTATAATTTAACAAATTAATTAAAATTTTTGATTGCAACTTGCTAGCGGCTTATCGGTTTCACCATATAAGCTTGTATGCATAATCCATTTAACACATTTTGTATTATGTCCAATTGGTGAGCTTCAAATTAAATTACCGATAGTTACATCAGCCTAATTGCAGTCCACTGCTGGATGTAGGCCTCCCCCAGGATACTCCACAAGACTGCCATGGGGGGTATTTGCCCATAGTCACCACGCTGAGCAGGCGGTAAAATATGACAACCGTTTCTATAATGAAATTCAGCACAATCTATAAATATGCAAATATACAGGGTGGATTTTCGTTGTCACCCTTAACGAAGGGTACGTACTCTATACATCAAATAAAGTAAGTATATGCCAAAAAAAATGCTGGGAAACGATGTAATTTTTATTTATTTTTATTTAAATTACTTGATCGGGCGAAATTTATAGCCCATCATCATCATCAGCCTATTGCAGTTCACTGCTGGACGTAGGCCTCCCCCAGGGCACGCCATAAGACTAAGTCGCTGGGCAGGTGGTTTTGGTGATCGCAGTTTGTATTTTGGACTATGTTGTCAACACGGTAGGCGCTACTGCCCACCTCCCGGAAACCCTTAATCGCCTCGTACGATACCCACGGGCAGACATGGGGTGGTACGAATTCTACTCAGCCGGCACCACGCGTCAATGTGCATTGATGCAGAAAAGCGCAGTCTATTTACTCAACTTTGGACCCTAATATTCTGGAAACCAGACACTTCCCGGGTATGCTTCCATATAGAAAAATGATCGTGATGATGAGGAGATTCCGTAGTTTTCGGGAACGTTGACGACCAAAAATCACCCATAGGTGCATAGTTGATTGGCTGCTTAAACAGAGAATATTTTAAGATATAACCTTAATCTTACGTGAAAACGTGAGGCCAACCACGTGTGTCCACTCCACAATCGAGTTGCAACAGTAGCCCAGCACTCCACGAGTTATATTTACTCCGAGGCGCGAGAGAAATAAACCATAGGCGAGTTCCTAACGTCGATATGTAGGTGTTCCCGATGCTGCCGGCTAACGCTGGCTCTGAACTACACGCGAATTGACCCTTGTATCGTGATTTTACATACACACGGCCGTGTTCCCAAAAAGGGGTAGCCAGAACTGCAGGATCGCGAAGGAGCTCCTACAGGCACGTTTATCAAAGCGGTGACAGATGGAAGGTTATGTTTTTCGAGTATTTAAAATGTATAGGTATATTTCTTTGGCACGCTCTAGAACAGCCTTTCCCAAAGTGGGCGATAACGCCCCTTATGGACGCTGCAGGCCTAAAGGGGGGCGGTAAGAGACCCAGAAAAAAATTGGAGCGTTGTGTAGAGGCTTGGGGAGTTATAGTAGTTTTAAGGGGGTGAAAAAATGGGGGCGCTAAAAAATAATTTATTCTCAAAGGGCAGTATATAAAATAAGTTTGGGAACCCCTGCCTAGAACTTTTGCGATATGAAAATTATTACTGCTGGAACTAGCTTGGATTCCGCTACTGAGGTTTTGGTGTAACTCCGAAGTTGTAGTACAGGGAAGGTGTCAATTCAGTAGAGGGACAAGACTATGGGTTGATCACCTGTTTCACATCTCAACACCTTCAAAATTGGTAGTGGCACCATGCGGTTCTATCGATAAGGGATAAAGGCGTAATTATATGTAATTTTTCTTAATTAAACCTACAGGGGGGCAATTCTTGAAATTTTAAGCCGAAACGCAACCACTAAAGAACCGGTTAACAAAACACGGTGCGAAGCAATATATACTTACCGCTTGTGTATTAAGGTATATTTTGGCACGCATCGGTCGCGAGTATGACAGAATAAAAACAAATATCTGTCTCGTGCTGAAATGTGACTAATTACGTCACCATTAAGTAATTATTGCTTTGTTCTGAGCGTCTATAACGGTTCCGTTTCGGTTTCGTTTCAACTCAAGACTTTTCGAGAATTGGCCCCCTGAAAGATAAAGTTGATGCTGTCATTCTCTAAAACTTTATCAAAATAGAGACAGCCTCAACTTTATCCCACTGATACTCGTATATTACTGAATACTGGTGATAGCCCAGTGGTTAAGACGTGCACCTACCAAGCGGGAGGCGTAAGTTCTATCCCAGTCACGGGCCTGTACCAATGAATTTATTTCATGTACAGATTTTAATGTTGCAAAATTGTCACTTAGCTCATGTGCCTCGCAAAGCACGTAAAACCGTTGGTCCTGCGCCTGATCTCTCTCCGGTCGTGTCGGCTTTCCGTCCCATCGGACTATGAAAGTAACGGAATAGAGAGTGTACCTGTGTTTGCGCACACACTTGTGCACTATAATATCTCCTGCGTACCTGGCCAATCTCCGTAGAGATTGGTCGCCTTGGCCGAAATACGGTCGGAGATCATCATCATTACTGAAACTCCGGGATTATCAGTCTCTTGTTAGAAAGGAAGTATATTCTTTGTTCTGAGCAGGTACTGAATTGATAACATCACCGTAGATATTACTGCAACGACACATTCTAACTCTATTTCAATTTTATCAACTATCAGTTCAGTTAAATTTTATCAATAATCGTTCATCATGTTTAGAGTGAAACGAAATAAGGGTAAACTGTATAATCCATCACGTATCACAAAAGTAGCGCACACAAAAAAAATGCCAAGTTCTCGCGAATCCTCCGGACACTCCCATCGTCGATTATCGTTATCGCGAGATAAATAAATATGTAAGCTTTCGACATCATACGGGCGAAATTATGACAATTTAAACAATTATACAGTTAACGAGAAGCAAGGAGTTGCGCTGAGGGTGGCCGTGGTGCGCTCGTTTGGATGCTCTACCTGTCCTCTTTTATTTATTGATACAATAGTAGCAAGTGATTTTAAGATAATCTTTTAACGAGCCATATCTTCTAGTGAACCAAGCAAAATAATTAGCTAAATACAAGTCCTTTATTGCAATATGGCATAACAGTAAACTTTGTTTGCTTAACCATGTAATTCAATCAGATTAAGATTAAGTATAAAAAATATTTATTTGTCCACTTGTGATAATATTTGTTTCTCAGTGCTTGATTTAATATTAAGCGTATCTTCATACTTCACAATCGTAATTTCTAATAGTTTCAATACTTTACAGTCGCTTGTAAGTCGCCTCTGTTGTTCCCGCATTACAGGATTAGCCGTAGCGGGAATAAGAGTTCTCCAAGAAGAGTGTTCCAATCACGAAGCAACCAAATAATTAATACATAGTTTCTAACTCACTAACGTTCCTATAATATAATTTATCTTTACTTCGTCAAAAAAATATTTCTGCTCAGTAAACCGCAAATAGCAGCGCATCTCTTACCGGGCATACGTTTAAGCTGCAGTATCATTATTTGTCGTTGCCCGCGTCGGCGCTCGCTGCCCTGTGATGAAGACATTAAGACCCACCAAATGTGGGCATTAACATTCACAGCACAAATATACAGAGCCAGTGAGAAGAGAAATGAGTACGGACTAAATACGGTCTGATTTGTAATTTTCAAGCCAAATCGAGGCTGTAGATTGTGATTGATTTTTGTGACTAAATCTTGAAAATCATTGCGCTTGCACTAAATACGTAGTCACTGATTTGTTTTCACGAAGTAGAACACCATGTCTATCCATTGAGATCCGTTTGGTAATTTTACATACATACATAGATATAATCAAGCCTTTTTCCCTTACGGGGTAGGCAGACCACCAAGGGCCGATAGAACCACATGGTGCCACTTCTGAGCAGCTTTGAGGGTATAATTGAGATGTACAAGTTCGGTTAGTAGTGACAGGTGGTCAGCCAATCGCCTACAAAACACCAAGACCCTCTTGTCCCTCTACTGACTTGTACAGTGTGCCTGGGAAGAGAAGCAGCTGTAGTATTATACTTTTTTTTTTCACTCCCAGAGCAGCATAGAAGAAATGGTAATTTTAATGAATTTATACTCGTGACAAACATTGAAAGTTCTTCTCATTATCATCGCTATCCTAGGGAACCAAAGCTAAGCGTTGTAGAAAGCGGCGGATAGTATAATACGAGCATATACCTCAAACTAGGCACATGACAGTATCCCACTAAAATGCACTAAACACCTCAAAACCTTCAAAACTATCTTTGTCAGCAAGAAAAATATCTTATCTAAGACAGAAGAATCAATGAACAAACACCATAAAACTGGGCAAACAAATAACCTTATTTGGTCAGTTTTACGACGGTTACACCCCTCTAATTGACACCACGTGTCATTCTACAAAGGTGGTGTAGAATAGGCCTATACCACAAAGTGGAGGTTTGCGAGCGTATGTCACAGAAACTAAGGGTCTTTAACCAATTTACAAAGGTATACCACGGTATGACATAGTAACTAGCGCCGCTGCTAATGCATTACTTTCATTTTTTGCAGGTTTGGGGAACCGTTTTAATCGTTTGCCAATATGGCTGGGCTAGGAACATCTGGTAGAGATGAGTTTTGGTATTACCTTGTAAATGTTTTATAAGCTTTGTCGCTGATACCTATGACACCTATGTCGCCACATCACCGCCAGCCGTTGTTTTAATATCGGCTAAGAAACAGAAGCTAGCTAGATTAACACTAATATAATATCAAAGCGAGGGCTATGGCATGGCAAATCAACACCTTATTGAGACTACGCGTGAACTGCAAAAAAAAAAACAAAATGTCTTATTTTTAATTTCTCATCGGGTGAGATTGTGGTCAAAAAGGGAAAATTCAGTATATTATTCGAAAGCAATTTTCTATAACACACACGAAAGAAAACAGACAAACAAATATACTTCCGCATTAATGAAATTCGTTTAGATGAGAACATTTCACAACAATTTTAAAATAAGTTACCAATTCCAGAAAAACTGTCAAAAAAAGTTTACCCAAAATTCGCTCATCGACGTCCGAAAAAGGGCATAATTTTAGTTAAATACCGTAACGCACGTGTTCCTACCTTTACTACCTTCCGACAACCACCCTTTTTTCTGTGGGAGGTGAAAAAATTGTTCATTCATACCTTTATGAATGGAATCACTACCTGAGACAACTGACTCACGGTACGTGTGGCTGTTTGGGTACTGTACACGAATTTGGGGATAAATAAACCGGTTATATTGTTAGTTGCCTTTCATTTGTATAACATAGCGTGATTATATTATTTTTCTTGAAAAAGTGGACAGTCTTTCTCCGCTTATCCCTTCTATTCTTAATTCTAAGTATGTATAGATATGTAGTGTATACCAGTTATAACTAAAAATCAGCAATAGACAATATCATAATAAGCAATCTTATAAAAGTCGATACGCATGAAATTTGATGGGATATTATTAGTACTCTTTTCACTTAAATACATCAAATTATTGAGATTCACGTTTTTTTTTTCTTCTAATGTAGAGACATTGCAATCTAATCTGACCTTCCACGGTGCGAACTAGCGGTGCGATATAACGAACGGGCGCAAACCAGCCCACATCACGCTACGTGGGAAACCTGCATAAACTATACAGAACTCTCAACCTTTCACCGACGCACGCGCACCTTTAAAGAAGCAAGGGTCTGTTTCACAGTGTTTACACTAATGTTTTTTTCGTAAGGATACGAAGCGACGGTGTTAGACCGTTACCCATTGAGGCTGTGAGAACGAGATCGGACTCCCTTTCTCGACGAGAACTGGACGGAAGGAAGTCGGGGTAATATATCCTTTTTGCTTGGGAACTCGGTGTGAAAGTTTTGTTTCGAAATTTGATTGTTTGCAAACTCTCCACGCAGTGATACAAGATTTTTACGGTGTTATTATAAAACCGTGTTTAAAGTTAGATTATGTTTAAATATTTTATTTAAGAGTAAAATGTATGATATATATCAAGTTTAGGCATATTCAGCTTAAACAATGTTTAAAATGTTTGGTAACAATACGGCAAAAGTTATATTGATGAATATAGGGCTAAAAATTTGTAAAAAAAACTTTGGGACAATATTTTTAATGAAAAGCTCCTAATTTATCCCACATGTGCATAAAAAGTTGATCAAGATTAAAATTTTACTCTAAAAAATTATACTCGCATGATTATTTAATTCTAAGAAATAATATTCATGACTATTTGTAATTCCATTTGCTATGTCTGTAAATACGAGTATATCTACGGTAGTTAGGATTCTATAGGGTTTATTGTCCCCGACACAATAGGATACACTTATGATTGATAAATATTTTAATGGTAGAAAGCACTAGGAGATTAATACTGTATAATTCTAGTTAGAACTTTGATTGATCGTTAATATTTCATTTATATTATAATAATTTTTTGGATGACCAATATTCACAATATTTACTTCTTAATTTTACGTAACAATATTTTTCGAGTGTGGAGGTCATAGCTACGAGGTCTACGAGCTACGCCGTAGAGGCTCTACGAAGCGAATTTCGATAGAAATCACGGCTCAGCTACGAATAGGCGTAGGTTCTGCCTATCGACTACGAACCAATGGCGGAACGTGACATGGATGTAGAAGCTTTCTTTTTAACACTATTTCTACTATTTATTGAATATGAAAGGTAAAAATTATGTAAAATTGAATTGATCTATTAAATATTTACAAATTATATACCTTTGCTTAATTTTGGAAAAACTCAATATATAGGTAAGTACGAGTACCATGTATTTTTCAGTGTCTTAATTCACTTTATCAATTACTAACATTCACACCCTTATCTCAGAATGGGATGCACAAGCCAAGCGAAAACAAACAAAACCCCAATCCGTTGCACCCTCAGGTGGGCCTACTAATTACAATCGCAAATTAATCAGGAGATAAATCATGAAGGCGCGTGTCGACTATTTCGGTGTAGGCGGAGCGCGTCAGTCGAGCGCCGGCCGCCGACGCGATAGGACGGTGCGTACCACGGCGCGGGAGGATCCGCTGCGGCGATGGCGCGATGAAGACTTGCGCGCGCGCGGCGGTGTGCTGGGTCGTGCTGTGCCTCGCGTGCGGGCTCGCAGCGCCGCGCCGCCGCTACTGCGAGCGAGCCGACGTCGCCTGGCGCGCCTATCGAGCCCCCGCCGCCTTCGAGGCGCGCGTCCAGTCCCTGGCCCCGGACGCAGCCAGCGTCAAAGTCACCAGTGTGCTCCGCCGGCAGGGCCGCTGGCCCCGCAAGGGCACCCTCGTCCGCCTCAAACTGCCGCCGCAGACTAACCAGTGCACGGGACGCTTTGAAGTGCCGTTAAAAAACCGCAGGAACTATATCGTGTTCGCCGAGCGGCACGGGCACGCCGCCGTCGCTCTCGGCCCGCCGCTCCGGAGGACCAGCAGGCTGCGCGCCAGGATCGAGGCGGTGTACGAGCCCGGCTACAGTGAGTGCTAGTGATAAGTGCTCCACATGGAACTTGGACGACGGCATTCGGAATGTACTTACCTTAAGGTATTCTAAAATTAATCTAAGCCCGTATATCTAAATGGCTAGATCTCAATTTCCATGTGGATTGCACCATCCAACACAATGTGCTATTACCCCGCAAAAGATGCCGCATAATGAATAGCAATATTACAATTGTACGGGCAATATACCAATAGAGTTTAAGGTCCTAATAAATACCGCTACAAATATGCAGTAGAAGCAGGTGTATGTGTATCTGAGGAACAAGTAGCCATTATGAGTCCATTTTAGGCTCCGGAGCTCGCGACTAACGTGGCCTCTGTAGCAAAACATACTAAACGCGTACCAGTTACTCCTCGCATTTATGCACCCTTTATAAACGGTCGGCATGAGGATATAACAAATGCTTTTGTTCTAAAACTAGAGTTCCTATGATCAGATAATCACATCTTGATGGGTTGGTAACCTGTCATTATTTTGGAAAACAATTTAACAGTCCAAATATTGAATAAGATGTCTCTACATTTCTTGGAAACAATGTACATAAAATTCATAATGTCTGACCAGATTGAATTGTCCCAAATTCTAAATGTAACGCTAATAAAGTCAGCCGTAATTGCGAAAACCATATAAAATTATCAAAGGTCGTTATCCGAGTACTAATGTCTGGAAAACGGCATAAAAAACCGGAAGCGGCCGACAGAAGTGCCAAAAAAACGCAAAGAGTTCTCCGTAGGTAGACATACACGAGTAGTGCCAAAGTCTGACCCAATGAAAATAGGCGGATGTTCTGTGAAACTTGTCACCAAATACTGACAAATAATAGTCATATCGATCTATCTGCTGGCGACAAAGATGATAGCGACGCTGCCGCCGGGTCAGATAAGGTTGTAGACTGTGCCACTACTGAGGTAACGCTAGATTTGACAGACCGACAGGTCGGAACTAGACCGTGGCGTGACGTCATCCATTGAGATTGCCGCGGCTAATCTCGAGGTGGAGTCCTAAATCATAGTTTGAGCTACTTGTCTTGATTGATGAGCTGTGATCAGTTTTATGGGCTGGAGCTAGAAATTAGTTTGAAACTTTTCCAGGGAGCTGTTTGCATGACCCACAAATGCTTTGCGTTTTAGTATATTTTATGGCACACACAATTTTAATTACCACTATTTTTCGCAAAACATTTTGAATTACCGTGTATATGAATATAAATCTCTTTACAAATCACTTATAACTATTGAATATTGTTTTCAAGAACAAATAAAAAGATAAAATTAGAATTGTTGGCTTCTATCAATAAACCAGATACTATATTTGTTTCACCTCGTATAGTTCAACCTGCATCAACAGTATGCTTAAAAACTACATGAAATTTGTAAAAATCCCACAGCTGTTCACCCAATTTTAGAAGAACAGCTTCTAGATCATTCTGATGGTCTTGTAGAGACAAGCCATCAATTAAGCTATAGGTACACCTAGAAAATATATCGTAAATGTTCGGCCACTTGTCTTTGAAAACGTTTCTAAATGTTTATATTCGGTCAGCATTGTTTACCTATCTGGATATCATCCGTCGTTCTCCTTTGTTGATGCTCTCTCTTTTATTATTGGCCTGTAAATCTGTCTCGATGTGTTTAATGTGTTTTTTACTTGCTATTCATTTTATTTGAGCTTTTTCGCTCTTCTACATAGTCAAGTTGGCTGATTGTTGTTAATCTGTAAATCTGTAGTTCACGTTTTGTACGGATTTCTAAAAATATCATATTATTTATAAAATAATTGTCTTATATTTCAATCAACTTTTGTCTAGTCAAAGTTTGGCAAAAAAAATGTAATTAAGCTAATATTTCTGTGAAATGCTCTGTCTGCAAATGTTGTAGTGAAATTTTAGAATTTCATAACAAAATATCGACATATTTTAATGAACACCCAAGGTTGCCTAATGATTCAATCGTGAAAATAACAGATGTGGTTAATATTAACAAGCGTATCTATAGTCAAGGTGATTCAACAAAACTTAAACGTAGCCCACAGATGGGCCAGATTGTGAACGTTAAACAATATCCGATCAATATAAGGAGTTTATCCGACATTTGGTTTACACATCGTTTCGATTTCGTACGCAACAAAAACATTATTTCGGGAAAGATGAATAAAATTCTGATCGTGCAAGTCATTAATAGTTTACTGACGTTAAGGGTGGACTGAATTTAGGGGCAGCAGAGTTTGCAAATGTAAAGCAAATATTACATAGATAATGAAAAAACAGTAAATGTTGTTAAATATTGGGCATAAGAATTTATTACATTACCATATGAAAGAAATCAGAACTCTGTACTAATATACCAATAGTTTCAGTCCCTGAGATTATGGAGCAAAAATCAAGTTAAAACGGTAACATCTGAGTATATAGGTACATATGCAGAAAAAGGGTACGAGTCAAAGTTAAACAATATTATAACCAAAAATCAATTCAATCACTGGTAGTAAACGAATGATTTTTTATATTTTCCTAATCTAGGTAAACGTGATGTGATGGACATTATTTAATTCCTAACGAATTATGTAATTGGGTAAATACAGACGTGATGTTAATTTCATATAAAAGGAGTTAAATAAGTTATACCCAGGTGTATTCATTGATATCAAAATGATTTTATTAAGCTCAAACAAGATTGAAGGGATACTAACGAAATATTTTCCGGTATTATGTAGATATTTTAATTCTTATGGTTAATAGTCTAGCCGTTCCGCCCCGGCACACCCCCATTATTCTTGACTCGCTCCGATGGCTTTATTGTCCCATTAAATATCAACATTCGTGGTGTTGTTATAATATTTAATTATGTTAGTATTAATGTTAACATTAAAACTTCGCCTGCACACGATGCACAGTGATTTGTGAATTTCTTTTGCATTTTCCCGAAGACTTTTTATGATATTCGTATCTTTATTTTTCATCGTTTAATCAATTGGACTCAACCAAAGTGGTTTCATATTGACTACATTCTTATGACTGTATTGTATTATGAGAATTGCTTAATTATATATTTAGAATAACTTATTTATTACATACAAGATACCAAAACATCAGAATCGAATACATAAAATAAGAGGACAAGACATTTTAGTGCAAAAAAGTAAATATGTGTAATATAATTTATACACAGTAACTAAACTAGCGAACTTCTAAACAGAGTTTGGCGAAACATCAGTCGAAACACAGCAGATGGGTCATACATAACTCACTTATCCAATAAAATAATTGCTGTCAAACTTGGATCGGCGAGCGATCACCTTTCCCAAATGAGACCAGTTGCCATGGGCTATGGGGCCGATGACAATACACCCATTGTGGCTGTGGCCTTGTCATTAACGCGCACATCCGCAGATCCGTTCGCCTATAGATTCAATGTCCGGATAGATTAATTGTTCGGGCACAAATGTCTATGGGCGTAGGGTATGCAACTTCATCAAATATACACGTAAATTCATCTAATATACACACGGGTGCTTTAGTACTGGCTGGCTATCGCAGATTATAGTCAGTTATACTTTATTAAATAGCAAAATTAAAGTAAAATTGTGATTACAATGGTACTGTAACCACTAGTTCCTCAAAATCGTTAACAAAGCGTTGAATCTCTACACATATAACATCGATGATCAACAATTTATGACCGTTCGAGAAACTGAAGTGTACTTCAATATCACGATCTACATTTACATTTCATATCATCACTGTCTTCACGAAAACTTTCACGACCAATGTTTCGGAAGCAACAGAGACACTTCAACTCATCTAAATCCACGTCATGATATAAAAATACATAATCAGACAGAGTGTCCGTCTGCCCCGACCAATATATTCTGCGTGCGGAATTTTTATCTGTCACAAATGTCGTCTAGGCATCTACGCGATTCTCAATTAGATTGCCGGCTCTGACTTGTGATGTTTCTACGGGCTTTACTGGATTTAGAAGATGTTAATTTTGTTATAGTTATCAACGACAGACGCGATATTAATTTGCTTCAGATATCTGACTGAGATTACAAAAATATAATTGATACATAGAGACAATTAATTATGCTTTTTTACCAATAAAAATACTAGCACGGTATGCAGAGGTCGTCGATTCGATTCCCACTCGGGTGAAGAATTTTTTCTATTTCTTTATTAATAATTTTACAATAAAAACCTTTCAAAATATTATTTTTTTATGATTTTGCATGGACCAAAACCAGAATCCGAGTAGTTACATGTTTCTTTTTAAAATTTTAAATATTTTTCAGTAATTGCTCTTGAATATAGTACAGATATAACTTATTCATGGCACTCGATTCCGTTATAAATTTAGATAGATTTGGTAATTTGTGGAGTGTACCAAACATAAAGTGAAACGTCATTATATAATTCATTAGATCATTGATATATTATTATGTAACCGTGAAATCTATTTTATAGCAGCATTTCAAAGAGATTTTTATTTGCCTGGTTTTTTTAACATACTGATTCTTTCAAAAATATTTTAGGTACTCCAATATAGTTCCTATTCTGTCCACCTTCCGATACCTTCAGTAGTTGTGTGGCTTTAGCGCGCGGGTGGCCATTAATGTCCGTCGGTGACCACCTACCGCTCCCATGAGCCGATTTTACATGTGATGACTTATAATCTTTATACGGAAGCAAACACATCCCATTTTCGTGTTAGTTTTGCAATATACTCTTGAATAAAATTTTATAATACGTTCCATTAACATGTATGAAATATACTCTTGAATAAAATTTGAGTAGCATAGAACCTAAAAACGCATAAAAAATTGAAGCACTGTTTAAAACTAAATTTCACAGCAAAATGTACATTGTATTTATTATCTGTCAAATTTCTGAGTTTTTCGTCGTTTTTTTTTATGCGAATTTTAGCTAACCACCTACTTGACGATCACTATTGACAATATCTGCTGTTTAGATTATTATTTTGATCTAAAGACACGTGACGTACATAATCATAAAACTAAATATAAACTAACATTTATGTTATACATATTCCTATTTCTAAGAAGGCTCTGCAAAGAATGCCCAAAAATTATACTCAGTACAAAACTAAATGATATAAATATTGATCGTAGTGTGAAACATGACTCGCAACAATTAACGGTAGTTATTAACCTCTACCTGTAAGCTCTTAAAAAGTGGCCTAATAAATCAACTCTATTACCTTTAAGTTTAATGAATGCAAATGATAAGCCCGGCCATGTTGCATCATCGGTGCGGACGGTTCGCTAAAATACGGCAGTGCAAATGTCGACGGTGATGGGTTAAGTTGTTGACTGAAAGCGATCACTGAATCTTTGGGTTAACGCTGTAAGATATCAGTGAGATTCCGCGCGATAAGAAACCGATTGGACCGTGGCATACACTTGGAAGGATGTTGTTATAAAACCTCATTGGAAGGATGCTTATAGTTTTCGCCCGATGCATATCGCAAAGCTTTTTAATTTTGTGTGATATGTACCTATACATTTCACACAAAACGCTTATAAGCCGCATTTCAGGTTGGCTATTGTTAGTTGTTATTTATTAAATTAGAACTTAGGTACTTACTAACAAATTGAAAATATTATTAAAACAACGTGAAAAATTAAAAACCCACTCTAACCTAAAATCAAAACTTACTCTACTAGGCACTTCAGAAGCCAATATCTTGAAATTTTCTTAGATTTAATCTTTAATTGCTTTCATAATTAATACAATTCAGGATCTGGAATAGAAAATCCCAGATAATTTTGAAATCTAGTATTGAAATTGACCATTTTGTCAATAAATAAAATGGTACATAAATTTAATGTAAGTACTTACAAGTAATGTTATTTTTGATTTAACTTTAATTTTATTTGTGATGTTGCTTTTGATGATTGAATTGTTTGAATAAAAATTTATTTATTTAATATTTATTTATATAAAAATCATCACGCTCATCGCTTGCCACTTGCGTCAACTGAAAAAGCCCAATTTATATGACATTTAGAATTAATTGCAGGGTGCGGCGAATGAGTGAAACTGTCCGCCGAATAATGCGATACGAGGAAAGTAACGCTCGCTCGGCAAGGCCGTAAACCACACACAGTGAAGATCCAATTTTCGGTGCAGGCGCAGCGATGATCGAAAGTACATACATTTTTATGTCAATATATAGATTGTAGCTGGTTTAACCATTGTTTAAACTTTAAGCAAACAGACTATAAGAATAGTTTTAACAAATGAATAAGATAAATAGTAAACATTGCTTAAATATGATATTGTTATACACTATATACATTAACTGGTCAACCGAGAACCCTTTTTCCATAGCTGTCGCTCTACACTGCTTAATTTATAGCGACATCTTGCTATAATATAATTTGATTGACTGTATTTTGATGGAAAATATTTAATCGACTTTCTCTTTGCTTTATATTTAACCTTAATGTATGAGTATTTCTGGATATTTATAAATTTTGCAATAGATTCACACGATTCCTATGAATACAACTAAAAGATAAGATTTTTCAGAAGCCTATATTGTATCGATCCCATACTAATATTGTATAGCTGAAGAGTTTGTTTGTTTGTTTGATTGAACGCACTAATCTCTAGAACTACTGGTCCGACTTTAAATATTTATTTCAGTGTTAGACAGCCTATTTATCGAGAAAGGCTATAGGCATATGACCTGCCCTGGATTCGCAAAGTTGTAATACCCTTTCACGCGGATAAAGTCGTGGGCGGCCGCTAGCAATATAAGGGGAGATAGATTGGACCATCTATCCTGTAAAACAGCGTAACCCCAAATATAGCATTTTAGCAATTTAGCATTTTAGCATTTTTCCGAACAAACTTCAATAGTTCTCAAGTAACCACGGCACGTACAGATCAAGAGATTCGTCCCGATGGCGCCACACCTTAATAGGATAAGTGGTTTTTCTACCCATTCCAAATTCGATGCAATTTAATCATTTACTACTTAGCAATTTGCCATCTGTAATGACGATGCGTCATTTTTTGACAGCATCTTAAGGAGTAATAAATTCACGATTTACTTAGCTATTATGTAAGCTATTATGCTTTATATATTGTAAAAAGAGACACAGGAAAGACTACAGTATATATCTAGTGCATACATATATCCTGCCTACAACGCCATAGGTCCTGGGTTCGGATCCCGGTAGGTGCAAACATTGATATGATGAATATTGATGGTTTATTTCCGAGTCATGGATGTTTCTATGCTTATCTATGTATTTATATACCGTTGCTTAGTACCCACGACACAAGACCTTAGGGAGTGGGACTAGGTTAATGTGTTGTGTAGTGTGTGAATATTTATTTATTTATTTATATTTATATACACGGCTGTATTCCCGAAATGGGATAGTCAAAGGATCATATTGGATATCCCACTAAACGTGGCACTAAACGTAGATCATGGATAGATGTAAATGATCTGTGGACAAGTGCTAGCACAGCGCCTGAGAGAACATCGCTGTGTTCCTTAGTCGAGTCTTACGACATGCACAAAAGAAAATGCAGTATGTATTCTAGCGAGGCAAATAATAGATACCTATCATTGTCGTCAGCCTATTGCAGTCTACTGCTGGACGTAGGCCTCCCCCAGTGTACGCCACATGGCTCGATCTCCCGTTTTTGCCATCCAGTCACTACCAGCCAGTTGCCGTCGTTGAGGGGGTTTTGCCCATAGTCACCACGCTGGGCAGGCGGGTTGATGTCCGCAGTATGCTTTTTGGACTATGTTGCCTTCACGGGAGGTGCTGCTGCTCGCCTCCCGGAACCCTTAATCGCCTCGTACGATACCCACGGGCAGGCATGGGTTGCTACAAACTCTACTCTGCCGGCACCACGCGGTACAATTATTAAACGTTATTAAATTTACAAAAATGTAATAACTAAAGCTAGCAACATATAAGTGTCCTCGCTATGCTAGGCGTGGCTGTGAGACCTCCTTTATGAACCTGTGGTTCTGGGAGTATTCCATGTGTATTTCGGGAGTACAGGTATACAAAACATAAAAACGAAAAAATGGCTCTGCCAACGCGAATAGGGTTAGTAGACTCGGTTCAAAGCTTCCGTTTCTACTCGTACCTTCATTATGAATAATGTATCCCTTTAGGTAGCGTCTTGTGTACAAATTGCATGTCTTTGTACTGTTTTCAAATAGGTTATATATCTAACTGCGAACGCGTAAAGCTTTTATGTGCAGTCGTTTCAGACATAATTACAGCTGGACTTAAACATAGAACTTACAAACTACAGCAGACGACCACAGTATAACAACTCGGTCGATCAAAATGTTAGCAAAAGACTCTATTCGTGTCTTTAAAACAAGAGTGTAAACATTGTTTCTGTTTACGCAAAAAAAATTGAGAAATTTGACAGATATGCTAAACATTTTTATGTCAAGTGTCATTTTTAAACAGTGTCTAACTATAGACACAGTTTTGTATTAATACCAAAAAATTCTAAACTATAGGCCAGTTGTATAAGTTAGTTAAAAATATTATATTACACATTTTTTGACGTATTTTAAATAAAAGTAATTATAACTACTGATAAAAAAAACTGGCTGTAAAGTCGGTTAGTACGAGTATTACTTTCCAAAGAGATATCGCGTGCATTACAAAATAGAATAGGCAAGTGAGACATATCCTCATTGATTGTTTTTACATAAGTTTATTTTCCTTAATGAGGCACGAAGGTCAAAGAAGTTAGACCTGGACTGTGTGTAACACTGTAATTTACATAGGGTTTGGAAGAAATCTAGAGCACAGCTTCTCTGTCGATGCTATCTCACTTACATCAACCACCTTTCCCTCTTTTCTTTTCTCTAGTAAGGTTCAAGTAGTACTCATTTCATACTGTAAAGAAAACGAATAAGATTTTCTCAAAGGTTCCTTTAGCAATTGGATACATTTCACGTATGCACTTTGCATTGCCTGTAATCGCAAACTATTTCTTAGTGGAAGTTTGACTACTGTACGGAATATGATTGATTACACTGTGGCTGTACCGTGAGTCAACGGGGCCACCTACACTACGGCCGTACTGCAACGCTACTGACATTCGACTCTGTGGACATATTGCATAAAAAGAGATAGTTCCTTTAACATTATTTCTAATTTGAAAGAGTTCATTATGAAGAATTTCTAGTAAGAACCTCCACCATGTCAAGCTAGATTGACGTTATTAATTGGTTGACGTTTGCTCTCCGTGAGATTAATCAGATTTAGAACCGAGTGGACAGAAAGGATACATAACCTCACGCCTATATCCCATAGTGGTAGGCAGAGACCACAGATGTACATTTAGTACATTCCAAATATTCCTCTTTCGCCTCATCCTCATCATTAAATTCTTCATACATGCTCGCCGATTTCGGGCGCTCTTGACTAGCCCTATTTTTAGCACATCCCCAATTTGGTCTATGTAGGTTCGCCTAGGGCGACCTCTCCCAGCATTGCCATTCACTTCTGCCATATATATCTCTTTTGTTAATCGTCTTCCATCCATCCTTTCCACACGTCAAACCATCGAAGCATACCTTTCTCTATCCTTGTCACTGCGTCCTCTTTCACATCGCACAATTCTCTTATCACACTATTGTTCACTATATCTCGCAAAGCCACGCCACACATACTTATATATCTGGAGGATAAAGTTGTTTAATGCTGTCATTCTATAAAACTTAATCAAGATAGAGTCAGCAATTTTATCCCTCCGATAGACAATCTGAATAAATTTCATAATTCATTCAATTGATGTATACAGGGTATAACAAAAGGGATATGTTAAGCGAAAAGCTATGTAAATAGCCCACTACAAGGAACCTATCCACAAAATTTCAGACTCGAAATCACATGTTTATTTTTCCAGATAGTATGGAGAATTCCTACATAACTCAGGAATGTTCATACAATCTTGAAAAATAAACATTTGATTTCGAGTCTCAAATTTTAAAAATAGGTTCTCTATAGTGGGCTATTTACATAGTTTTTCGCTTAACATACCCTTTTTGTTACATCACTGTCAGGGGTAAAGCTAAAAGATTGGCTACACCTAGGTTAAGTTAGGTTAGGTTCGACATGGTTATGTCTAGGTCAAGAGCTGTCACAGAAAGCTCAAATAATAATAAGTTCATTAGAGTTAAGGTTTATTCTATCTTTTAGCATTACCTGTAACATATACAGTACAGTTTCATGGGGAAAACGTGAGTAAATAAGTAATTCAATTACCTTCAATCAGGCTTTGATCGACGAGAAAAGCCTACAAATGATCGTTGATCGTACGTAACAAGACTATGCTTAGTTGACTCATCAAAGTTTGATCTCTTCTTCTTCTTCTTCAGCCTACTGCATTCCACTGCTGGACGTAGGCCTCCCCCAGGGCACGCCACAAGGCTACCCCCACAGGGGGGTTTTGCCCATAGTCACCACGCTGGGCAGGCGGGTTGGTGACCGCAGTGTGATTTTCGGACTATGTTGTCAGTACGGGAGGCGTTGCTGCCCACCTCCCGGAAGCCCTTACTCGTACGATACCCACGGGCAGGCATGGGGTGGTACAAACTCTTCTCTGCCGGCACCACGCGGCTAGGTTTGATCTCACACAACATGCAACCAAGATCAAAACCCCGATTCGCTAACTTTGCTTAAAACCGTCCTAACTTTAATTATAACACAGGTTACGCAACGCAGAAGTGGTTCGAACTGAAATATTATTTTAGGAGTTCACAGACCGAACGGACGCGGCCCGCGCATAATAAACTATCGACCTTGTCGCTCACCTGTTAAAGTTTACTTTGCAATGTTTGGAGGCGGTGTGATTGTGACGTTTCGCCGTCGGGACACCGTCACGTGTCGCGTATCACTCAGCACGACTCCCTTTGGAAAATAATAAAGAAAAAGCATAGACAGAGCGGAGAATTGGGTTTTATCGTGAAATCAACAAGTTTTAGACGCTCTTGGGTTCTCAAGTTTTGGTTTAGTGTTTGATTTCCGGAATGTGCATTGACATCTCAATA
The DNA here is from genome assembly GCA_014607495.2 of Carposina sasakii. Taxonomy (NCBI): domain Eukaryota; kingdom Metazoa; phylum Arthropoda; class Insecta; order Lepidoptera; family Carposinidae; genus Carposina; species Carposina sasakii. The sequence continues at coordinate 14,553,745 of CP053153.1, forward strand.
TTGCAGTTAACCAAATTATAAGGAAATTATACAGGGTGTAACAAAAAGGGAATGTTGAGTGAAAATCTATGTAAATAGCCCACTCTAGAGAACCTATCCACAAAATTTGAGACTCGAAATCAAATTTTTATTTTTCAAGATATATTTTCGCTTAACATACCCCTTTTGTACACCCTGTATAATTATTGTGAAACATGTTTTAATTTAGAAAGATATATCATATACAGGGTGTAACAAAAAGGGTATGTTAAGCGAAAAGCTATGTAAATAGCCCACTATAGACAACCTATTTCCAAAATTCGAGACACGAAATAACATGTTTATTTATCAAGATTGTATGAACATTCCTGAGTTGTTTAGGAATTCTCCATACTATCTAGAAAAATAAATATGTGATTTCGAGTCTGAAATTATGTAGGTAAGTTCCTTTAAGTGGGCTGTTTACATAGCTTTTCGCTTAACATACCCCTTTTGTTACACCCTGTATATTTTGCTGTGAAATGTCATTTTTAAACAGCGTCTAGCTAGACGTGGTTATATGATAACACTGCGCTGACTGACAGCGTGGCATGGTATGGTATCTACGGCAGATTATGATGGCATTGCGTAGCATGCCATGTCATCTCACTGAAAGCTCAGCTTTATCTGCATACCCGTATATTTCAGCATTTCCTCCGCGAGCCGAATCACGACGTGCCGATTACAATTAATTTTATAAGCTTTGATTAGTAACAAAATTCAATCGAATTTTCAAAGATCTAAAATCAACTATACTTATATATGTATTTATATACCGTTGCTTAGTACCCACGACACAAGACCTTAGGGATCTTAGTGTGGGACTAGGTCAACTGCGTATAAATTATTAGTATTATTAGTGTCATTCTCACATCTGTCAATACATATAATAAAAATGTTACGGATCGCTGTCTGTACATGGAAGATATATGAGAAAAAAATATTATAGGAGACCTTTATCAACGCAATAGTACCCAAAAGAATGCTCTTTGCCGACATTTGTCTCTTTGTCGGTTTGTCTGTGCGTTTGTGCACGCTAATCTCAGAAACGGCTGAACCGATTTCGATGCAGTTTTCACGAATATATTGTGACAGGTCCCACTTAACATATAGGCTACTTTTTATCCCGGAAAAATGTTTTTATCCCGCGTGATATCGACATTTTGTTTTTTCTGTAGTCCACGTGGACGGAGTCGCGGGCGTCCACTAGTGTAGAATAAATCTAATGATTCCATGATACATACAAACATACATACGCATAGTCGAAAAACATACCCCTCTCTCTGGCTACCCACAGACGGGTAAAAATACCTTCATCTACAATTTTAGTCCTGTTTCTATCCAGAACCAATGACTTGGTGACACTACGAACACTTCGTATTATAATTCAGACAAGATGGAGGAATCAGCGACGCGTTTATAGTAACATTGACAAACTTAATCATGCTATCCGCTAACACTTATCGCTATTCGTCATAAGGTCGAAAATGTGATGATGTGTATGTGGATTTGTTGATAACGGGCTCGCGACCGTGCCTGGTATGTATGGCAGAGGCTTTGCGGCAAAAAGTAGCCGTTTCCATATTAGCTGATAACGATTATGTACATCAAGGAAGAACTAAGTGGAGGTGGCCGAACAATCACACAGTTGTATTCCCTAAATGGGGTAGCTAGAATTGCAGGATTACGTAGAAGATCGTACAGCCACATTTAGCAAAGCGAGGCCAGCCCCCCTAGCATGACCACGCATCGTGGATATCGTATCGTCTCTATACAAAATTCGACATGGCGGCTATATTTATCGTAATGCGCCTCACCATTACCTCCTTTCTGCTAAGCGCTAAGTGAAGCTACTTATTCTTATTCTTTATTGTACACAGTAAAGTTTCTACTTTTATTATTATTTATTTATTTATATTTTTACACGGACTTGACGGCATTACAGTAAAACCAAGGTACCATCAAGTTTAGGGGAAAAATAAAAGAAAAAGTAGACAAAACGAATAAACAGTGAAATAGTAGTATTAGTAGAATAAACATAGTAAATTTCAAAAAACAGCGATTAAAAAACGACAATTAATACTTAATTGAGCTAATCCACTATCGATCATCTCGCAAAACTTCATACACTTTGTATGATACCTCAATATTTGTACATTCTATAGATGAAATAAAATTGGAAGCAAATATTATCTAATATTCATAATGCGCTATATTGATTACATTTATCAGTTGCAGATCTATTTTAAATATAGCATCTCCTCTTTATAATTCCGCCATGATTATACCTTGATGTCTATGTAGAGTCATCTAAACGTTTGTCAACAAATTGCAGTTTCAAAATTGAGCTCAAATAACATGATACACGTCTCATTTGAGTATAGTAATTTTCATCGCCATCATCATGAGAACTCCACTGCTGAACATAAGCCTCCCCCAACAACCTCCATCCCGAAGTAGAAGATAGAAGTGTTAATTAACATGAATGCCTGATTTTTCGGTTTGTCTGACAAAAATGTATGCAAAACTTACTTCTTCTCCTGTTGAGAAACTAGTTTATTTTTTTTTAGTTCAGTAGTATCTTTTACTTCTTTTTGCTCTGTTCCCATTATTCTTGGGGTCGGCGTAATTAATGTATTTTCTTCCATTCATCCCTATTGTCTCTCTTCTCATTACTCACTCCCAGTACAAGCATGTCCTCTCTCATACAATCCATCCAACACTTAGGTCTTCCTCTTCCTCCATTTTAATATGTGGCTGATAGTTGGCAGATTGATGGATATTGGCTATATACAGTTAACGATATTACAGTGATATATGTTACAGTGTAAAGTTATATATAGTTTGATTTGAACACGCTGACACTCATAAAGCATAAGTCCAAATATAGATAAATTTTATAGACAGACAAACATACTACCAACGTGTTAACGTCAGGTTATAGTTCTGTAAGCGTAGATTGATCGGAGGATACTTAGTTGTGGTGAAAATTATAAACTACAGCGTATTTACTTACTATTTAGGTAATTTTCATTTCTCCTATTTTTTACACAACTGTGTGTAGTGCAATGGGAGGGTTGTAGTTACTCCGCACATGTTAGAACTGTGCGTCGGCAGCTACATACACGTGCAAGCAAGATAACAATATATTCGTTTCGTTGCGATCGTTTGTGATTGGTCAATTAATTTATTACTCCTTACACCACTTAGTTCATAAGTACCTGCCTATGTAAGTGTGAAATCAAGTGGCCAGAGGGTTATGTCTTTTGGGTGTATGTGTTTAAATATGTCGTATGTATAGGTACCTAACATGTACGGACATTGGATAGGTACTCACATCAAAAATCTGGCGCAATCGATTTTTTTTTTTCAATATTTAAATGAGGTTATTTTCGTTATCTATACTTCTTTTTTTTTAATGAGTTTGGATTTAATATTACTCGTATAATATTAATATCAGTGTGTTAGGTTCAGTTGTCCGTAAGATTTTCATTTTAATTAACGTATATAAAAATGGAGCCAAGTGACCAATTATTTACATGAACTCTCTTTGGTTCATTAAGGATATTTATCGCCTTTTAAAGATAATAGAGAAACTGTAGTAAACCGAGATTACAGAAAGGAAACGAATATCAATATGGGCTCTTAAACACAGAGATAGGTAGTACCTATAATTCAAGGAAATAGTTTATTAATGTGGTATATAATAAACTATTTCCTTATATTTTCTAATGATTGTAAAACTGCACATACTCTGAAAGTTTCATTAATTTGTAATGAGTATTTTACTAATCAGCGTTAAAATTCTTCACTACTAACCGAACTTGTACATTTCAACTACACCTTCAAAATTGGTCAGAAGTGGCACGATGTGGTCCTATCGGCCCTTGGTGCTCTGCCTACCCTGTAAGGGATAAAGGCGTGATTATATGTATGTATATGTAAAATTTTAATAGTTAACGTTATCCCATAATATCTCAGTGATACCATTACGGATTCTGATGGATTTATTTTAGGCTCGGTTATATCCTCTACTTATCACATAATAATATATTAAATGAGAAAATTAACCTACCATAGGTTTATAACAAACGTACACACTTCAGCCTACTGCAGTCCACTGCTGGCTACAAAGCTACTGCCACAGTGGGGTTTTTGCTCACAGTCACCATGCTAGGCAGGCAGATTGTTGATCGCAGTGTGATTTTAAGACTATGTTGTCAACACGGGAAGCGCTGCTGCCCACCTCCCGCAAACCCATCGCCTTTTACGATATACATGGGCAGACACGGGGGATGCTGCGGTACTCTGCCACACGACGACTGTAAGAAAATATACCCACTATAATTTACTTTGCATATATAATTTACATAATATAAACCTTTCTCTTGAATCACTCTTTCTATTTAAGATTTTCTTTTTTAGGTACCAATTAACGCTAACATCTTACAACTTATATAAACACTAAAAGAATACCCGAGGTCACCCTTACATATTAGGTTGTGACCACTCTATGCGAGTCGCGTGCGCAATGAGTCCTACTATACGCTCAACCTGATTGTATCTTTTGCATACATGAAGAAAGGATTACGAGGATATGGGTCAGTTAATGTAGCCTATATAGAACAGGGTGTAACAGGAGGGGAATGTCAAGCAAAATGCTATCGAAATAGCCCATTACAGAGAACTTATCTATAGACGGAGACTTTAAATTACATGTTTATTTCTTCAAATATGTTGTGATATATGTGGGTAGGTAGGTATGCATGTACATATATAAAAATTCAAATTCCAATCATGTTGTGATGATGTATACGTCAACCTATTGCAGTACACTGCTCCTCCTCCAGGGCACACCACTTGATCGATGTTTTGACGATAGAATATATAAAAGATTATTTTTATTTTGTATTTACCATTAACTTTAATTTTATTGTTAATCAGCAAACATTTTATTGGGCTTATGATACGGTCAATTAAAACTTTTAATAGGTTTAAACATGTCTTTTACTACGTCAAGGTAGCATCGTTTAGGTAGGTATCATCATGTGAGTAGACAGTTAAATTACAAATTAATATTAATATTGTACTAATATGCGGGGCTTCACTAGAATACATTAGAGTATATCCTTCCGCGCATATCGTAAGAGTTGGTTAAGGATAGTATTCTCTGGGGCAACGAATGATACACCTCCACAGTCTATTCTAGATACATATAAACATATAAGCACGCCTTTATCCCTTACGGGGTAGGCAGAGCACCAAGGGCCGATAGAACCACATGGTACCACTTCTGACCAATTTCTATTCTATTCTAGATATTTGACATAAACTTTACGACAACAAATTTCCCGGGACTAAAGTTAGATTGCAATTTGATTATGAAGATTTGGGGGTTTGGCGGACAAAAAATTTGTAAACTATGAAAACAAATATAAATACAAAAACAAAATTTCTAGCTACGTAAAACAAAAGAAAAAAAAAGGACAAACCGACTCCATTCCCAACTTAGACCAATATATCACAGCAAACAATCTCTGAATTATGGCTAACAAATCAAAATACCTCTTCAAAGGTGGTTTCAGATCCGTCGCTTCCTGTCTAGACTTGTCCTCAGACTAAACAGACCTGAGCTGTCTACGTGCCTGTAAACAGACTATGGGTGTATTTATAGTCTGTGTTGATACCTTAGGTGGAATACACTTGGCAAAATACGGCAATTTAAGCATCATTACCTTGTTATCAGCTCATTAGTCTGCCCTTTATGTTATTCTTTATAGGTATCTGATAGGTTATTTTATTCCCTAACTCTATAGAAAATCTATACGTAAACTGAAATATTCGTAAAACAAGCTTTTATTTTTAAAGGAAATCACACGAATGGAAGGATTTTTAAATTTGACGTATGAAGTAATGTGGAGAAAACACGTCTGGGGCTTTGTCGCTTGGGGAACATAGGTTTCTGGCTATTTACAGGATGGCTAGTAGGAATCACGCTCAGCACATCATTGCTCAGCACCCTGTTTTGACACTACCTGCCACTTTCTCACAAAACTACTAGAAAGAAACCATTGGAATATAATTATGGTAGCAGATCCTTCACTTTCCAAGAGAGATTCAGTATTAAAATTTGTTGTTGCTAATAAAAAAATATTTCAAATTAAACTGCCACTAAAAACAAACGTCGGCATAACATCAAAACCCGCTTTAAAAGTACTAATATTGATAATTAAAGAGCGCTATAAACCGACTGTAGTCTATCTTATACCACCTGCTTGTTGGGAAACCTCACAGGAATAGAGAAAATAAACGTGGTGGGTATAGGTACATATAGAAAAGCGCCCAGATATAGATTATATTCTTAGATATCGGCGAAGCTACGGCGCCAGAATTCCTCGAAACAATATCATAAACAATGCGAATCATACAATTCTTGTATGAGATTTTAGTAAACAGGGTTTTCAATTTGTCATATTAGTAATAGTGAACGCTGTGACTCCTTCCGTATACAGGGTGTTTTTTTGTGGCCACCTTTAACGAAGGGTACGTATTCTATACATGAAATAAAGTAAGTTTATGCCAAAAAAAATGCTGGGAAAAAAAAAAATTTTGAAAAAAATTTTTTAATTCCTTGATCGTGCGAAATTTATAGTATCTAGTGTTTATGTTAGTTTTTTTATAGACAGATATTAATTATTTTTCGTGAAAAAATCCTGCTACGCGCGTCTATGTGCATTTATGCAGAAAAACGCAGTCTATTTACTCAACTTTGGACCCTAATATTTTGGAAACCAGACACTTCCCAGGTATGCTTCCATGGAGAAAAATGATCGTGATGATGAGGAGATTCCGTAGTTTTCGGAAACGTTGACGACCAAAAATCACCCTGTATGATAAAGGGAAATATGATACTTTTCTCGCATTTAAAATGGAATTACGGGAATTTCTTTGAAAATACATTCCACCAATCACTCAAAGCCTTTAATAGTATATTAAGATTTGCCGCGTGGTGCCGGCAGAGTAGAGTTTGTACCACTCCTTCCGTTTCCGGGAGATGGGCAGCAGCGCCTCCCGTACTGCCAACATAGTCCGAAAATCACACTGCGGTCACCAACCCGCCTGCCCAGCGTGGTGACTATGGGCAAAACCCCTGTGGCAGTAGCCTTGTGGCTGGCGTGCCCTGGGGGAGGCCTACGTTCAGCAGTGGACTGCAATAGGCTGAAGAAGACTCATTGGACTTGTCACTGGTCAAAAATTACATTTATGTAAACAAACACTGACAACTAAACAAGAAACAATTAATTAGCGAATTCCCAGTCCAATAAAAAGTGGCTATCATCGGGTAGGCGTTTTAAAATTCCAAATAGTCCTATAATGGAATTCGTTTGATGTCCATTACGCAGCGCCACCTTACCACCTTGATAACGTGAAAATAAACGCGTTGAATGATGTACACATCGTGAAGGAATTAAAAAGGGGAGCTTCTAATATACCTAGTAAGATCTGCAACGGCTAATATACGAGTAGTGCAATATGAAATGAAGAGCTCAAACACACAATAAGTCTACAGAAACAAAATTTATGTGTGTGAATATTTATTATTTTGTTCAAGGTCGCCGCCTCGTGCTTGCTATAGACAAAAAACTTTTACAACAGTAAAAAGTAAACATACTTAGCAAATTTTGGAATATAACTCTTCAAATTATGCTTGAATTACTTTTGCGGTCCGCTTCCGCCCCTTCACCGCCGTAAAAGCGACAGTATTTTCTAATGTTATTTGTTAGGGCACCTCCTTGTCATAATTTCCTCATGCTACACATATTTCGCGGAACACAATGCGTTGACCCATCTGTTTACATTCAGAACCTTGTAAAGTTAAATATAAAACTAGAAGTTTATGAGAGTCTAGAAGTTTATAAGTTATTTTCGCTATAATGTCGCGTAGTTCGGTAGCAGAATCCCGGTAGTACGTAAAATAATCTTTAGTTACATCAGCTCTATACAGGCTTCACAAGCACAAGATAAGCAAAACCTTATGAAAAGCACTATATTTTAACCTATCAACAATATTGGAGATGCAAGCCAGAGTTTTTCAGAATTTTCTCCATAGGTACTCGTACATACTTTCTGGAAAAATAAACTCTCGAGTCTCACATTTTGTAGATAGGTTTTCTGTAATGGGCTATTTTCTATTTATTTAGCATTTTGTTACATCCTGTACATATATCTATTTACATAAATGTATGTCACATCACTATAATATGTTGTTGGATTACATCATAGAGCAAAAGTTCCTATCTTCAAAAGAAATAACAAATCTATTCTGAAACTTCAAACAACCAAACTTAAAATAAATTTACAAAAACCTCATTTTTTTCTTTATTTAAGGGTAATATTACCACGATTAAGATCTCTCGACACGTATCTCTCTCACTTCTGAAAAGTATTTTTTTCGTAATCAAAGTAGGCTTTTCTTAGTGAATTCTCAATAAGAGTTACTCACTCGGTTGAAAAAATTTTCATTTTCTTATTAATATTTTATAATAAGAGCTACATTTTTTACCATCCTTCCATAATCATTTTCCATAGTTAATATCGGATAATGCCAATTTTTTACATATACTAAATGGTTAGCAGCAGTAAAATAGTAATTATGCATTGTATAAAAATGCTATCAAATGACATCATGAGAATATATGAAAAGATAATAGTCAGTAGATTACATAATACTTAATAATAAATGCAGTATTTAATACATTTTAAATTTTACTCGTACACGTCGCAGCTTTCATACTATAGGGGCACATCTCGAAAATTTTGTGATTCGAGTTTTTACAATATTTGAATACAAAATCAACACGGCTACATCTTAAACGCATTTTTCCAATACTCATTTTTTTCGAGTTGTGCCCCTATAGTATGAAAGCTGCGACATATACTTTGTGAGTAACCGCCATATTACGCTATTTAACCGGTGAAAAGGTTTATTGCTTTTCGCCTCAGAATCATGGGTATAATCACGCTCATTAGTGAAAAAAATCAGACATCCACTTTTCAACTGCCAGCGTACTTGTTCCACGTGGTGAGCCTATCGTTGCTTTTCGGGCACAAATACTTCACAAAACTCACTACGAAAGTCATCGCTAGATGTTACAATTCAAAGAATATACTATCATGTTATGGGAGCTACGAAAATGCTACCTGTGACTCATATTAGACATAGTATTAGCTATCTCATTTTCTAAATATAAAAGCTAGGATTTCATTTTAACGACAACGCTAAAATACTGGATTGTCGGCCAAATTGTCTAGTTTTTTGCAGCTTGGCGGAATAATTTTTATACAGGCCAAAATATATGGCGAGTATGCTGCTAGATTTAAAAAGTACGTTACCTATAATTACGCAGCGTATTTAATAACAACTCAATTAATATAGGTTACCTAAGTTTTCAGTTCGTATCGATTCTTCAAAGCACCCGAAGCTAAAACTGAAACTTAAAACCAAGAGACGTTTAATTTGATTAAATCAGCCCTACTTTAATGCTCATAATTGATTTTAATAAGTTTTATATCATCAAAACTGTATTCAAAGCTCACGATGTCACAGGCAAAAACGCATGTAAGTGCTTTAATATCTTATAACGTTATAACACCCCGACATTTTTGCGTTGAGGGTTAAAATTTATCTCTACAAACAAGGTTTAGACCACTTAACTTAGCCAAATATAGTAAGTAAACAGTTAGGATGGGGAATTAACATAATAATCGTTCTTGCATTGAAATATCATTGGGGTTTGTCCCACGATCATATCAGTCTGAGAGCCAATGCAGTTCATTTTAACAAGCACATCTTTGCGATTGCCGAAACAGGAATTAAATATAACCGTATAGACGATATTTAAAATGACGTAGTAGCTAGCGCCACAGCTGCGTGAAGGCATCGTCTTGCACTTTAAGCTCATTATTTTTGACCTTCTTCATTTGAGTCTTGACACACTTGACCCTAGACCATTTCTTGTGGATTTGCTTTAGTTGGCTTCCATTTTCAGGTTTGTTTCATATAGGAAGGAAAATGACTGTACCTACGCATCACTGCCCTTCATCTACGTGCGGATGTACTCGTAACAAAAACTACGAAAATACGAAGAACTTATCCACGAAATTTTTCGACATTTTTCCACATAGTATATCAATCAATCAATATGTTTATTTGCTATATGTGTGTATATACATGTTATTATACAATTAAACAACTCAACTCACGGAATGTCAAAAATATTGCAAGCCAAAAAAAATTTGAGCTTTACTTTGGTATGCTTGGAGCAACTAACTTAAGATTACTTTTCCGGAAACACAAGCTACATCGTCATTACATTATTATAAAACAAAGTCGCTTTCTGCTGTCTGTCCCTATATCCCAAACTAGGGAACGGATTTTGATCAGATTTATTTAATAGATAGAGTGATACACAAGGAAGGTTTATAATGTATAACTAGGGCCCGGCCCGGCTTCGCACGGGAGTAATGCACTCTCGCGCGGGCGAAGCCATGGGCGGCGGATAGTCTCAAATTAAATGAGGTTACACCATAGAATCAGTACTAAAATGGGGGCTAGTCATTATTTATTATAATCTATTAAATAGGTAAAATAAACAGTAAATAACATTACTTTGTAGGTAACACAAATAAGGGATCATGCATCACTCGCTAAGGCAAGACAATTCTATATAAAGAGCGGGTAAATATGTAACTGGATTGGCTTGTAAATTGTAAATTGCCGCTTTGTTCGTCTAGTCAGACTACTCAAACTGTGAACTACTTATATTCTATGGAGGTATGTAATGTAATTACAAACATGTAAAGTCATTTACTTGTAGCCGTAAGGGCACGTAGTGACTTCTGACTTGTAGAGATCGCGCCAAAAGAGTAAAGTGTATATTCATAAGTATTTAGTAAATTCCTATGCGTCTGTAAACTTTATAGCGCACCTTGGAGTGAAATTTGTAAACAGAAATAAATAATAGCTTCAAATTGTTGTAAAAGCCATCAACGTCAAAAGATCAACGTGAAAGCCTTAACCGATGATTTTATAGGCCTGAAATTACGAATGTGTGATCTTTGTTTATGTCTATGACGCGTAGGCATCCGATAAGAAAGGATTTTTCAAAATTCCCTCGGTGATGGAAATAATCTATAATACTTATGTAATCTACGTGAGAAATGTTCCTAAGTCTTCTATTTCAGTAATTTCAAGCAGTTTTCATACATGGTTATCTTGCCATCCCTCCATCTGATACTTATATCATTGTAATTTGTACAAATATAGTTTATTGCGTTCATGATGTCTTGACAATCACATAATAATCGAGTTATTGTTATGGCTTTCCATGATTTTATGATCATTTTTGTTGTTTATGATTGTTGAAGACAGGTTGGTTCTATTTTCAAGGTTTTATTCAATGTCATGTTATTATTTATGTTACAATATTATGTACAACTTGGACGATAAGCCTGGACCCGTCACGTTTAGACTCACTGCCTATTTCTACAACGCTGATCATGTGCAATGAGTTAGCACATTGATGTGTCTTCGAGAAACTGACGGTTAATAATAAAAGTCATTATCCTTAAAACATTGTGGTAAAATCAGATCAGATGGAATCACAGGGTTGTCACTGTAAACAAACAAAATATAACAAAAATATGTCTGACATATTGGACAATATGCTTTTCAGCCTTCATGACTTTAAACATATTTTTACATGTACTTGACGTTTTGGCGGCAAAAATAGCGAACAATCTTGTAATTGCATCACAAATCAACTCGCTATCTTATATCACGTCGGGGATAATTTCGATAAAGACGTATTGGTCCCTTAAGTAGGTGAAGGTCCAAAAGTGCAAAGGTCATACAGACAGACACACTTAAAGCTACACCTTTAACACTAACCGCTATGAGAATTAGATCAAGAGTGTAGTGCAAATGTTTTCCGTCGTACAATAGGTGACATGTAAAGTGATACCGTCGGTGTTTTATCGTAGGGTAAGTGTGGTGATGGATTATTTGTTGTTGTGGATAGGTTGTACAGTAAGAATGCACCTGGTCAGTGTTACAAAGGTGACACGAGCACGAGCGGTGCGAACTTTAATCTTGAGTCAGGAGCATCAACACAAACTTCTGCGTGAGTTTACACCGGATGTTTGTATATTTCGTAGCGTTTCTAAAAATTTATTTGAAAGTGGTAACCCTGAAAAAATCGTGGGATTAACGGGTTGGTGGGACTTTCGGTCTATTTTGTCACAAAAGGAGGCCCTGCTGCATACCTCCCGAAAATCCTTAATCGCCTCTTACTATACCCACGTGCAGATATGGGTTGAGCTATTCTAATTTGAATTTAGAGTTTCTGTATTTTGTGACTCAGCTAGTAGATGCAAAGAGTCTTTACTCTATGTTCCTAATTTAAATCTATGACAGTGAGCATCTAATGCACTGACCATTGCACTTTGTTCGGTTAACAATAGTGCGGTTACTCACTAGTTCTGTTCCACCAATAGGCAGTATTATTAGAATAGCGTAGTGTATACGCGCCGTTATATTTATAGCGTGCCGGATTCGACTGGGCCATAGTGTGGTTAAAATGCAGTGGGTGAACTTTGAGCTTAACGTTTCAATACTAGACTTTATAATGTGGCCCCAAAATATAGCCCGAAACGTAGCAAAATTGTTTTTCTTGTGTGTCCAGTTAACCTGCACAAATATGCAAACAAGAAACGGTATCCTAACTAAAATAGGAGTTAATGATATAACCTCAATTTGTTGATCCAGGTACCCTTAGACTTTTCCATACAAAATGTAGATACATCGAATAAACTTTCTATTGACGTCTCAACATTATGCTTATGTGGAGTATCTTAGATACCTAGATAAAATTCTACTGTAAATATATGTATAGGTTCTAGCTTCATTTCGATTTTCCATAGATGCAATAACAGTAATGTGAAAGTAAACTTGACCAGCTGTTAGCAATGAAACATTATTTACTCTATGTCCAGTAACTCATCTCTTCAGCGAAGCTAATCTTCGTTTCGTCGGCGCCGGAGTGTTTCGGAGGGCCCGGCCGGGAGGACTCAAGAGCCTCTTTGTTTTTCAAGTTTTCGAAGTACTTTCTAATGATATCATTAATTTGTTCGCCACTTGACCATATTATTGACTTATCATCGTATTATAAATGGTGATATGTAGATTACGACAGTGAAAACAATGTTTTATTTCAGGAATGATAATGCTATTGCTAGTAAACTTCTTCGCTAGTGAATTACTTAAAAAAATATTAGTTTATCTTATTTATATAGGTAATTCATATATGCCTTGCTATAATGGCTGTAGAATATTACTTGTATATATACAAGTGTAAAATACTTTGAAACACGCGTAAGTCTATGAAGCCTATTAAATTGTTACTGGGTATAATCGCGAACCACAAAAAGTGTTGTGCCACGCTTCGCCGCATCGACTGTCGATTTCATTCGAATTAATCATACTAACTAGAAAACTTTTTAAATTATATTTTTGCAATAAAATTTAGGCTGTTAAATAGATAGGTTATTAAACTTTTAGTAGCCATTAGAGCTCTTTTGTTAGCTCAACTTGTTAGTGTTATTTACCTACTTTCTAGATATCATGTTATAAAAGTTGACAAGTTAGGCTAGGTCATCTGAGAGAACGCTCCTGAGTTTTATATTCGACTCTTCTCTCTTAGATGCAGTTTATAATAATATATTCTAGTGAAACTTCGCATCAGCACTGGAAACTATAGATAAAAATCTAATCTGATTGATTATTATTCTTTATATTTATATTTGATTATATTCTTTTTGTGCTTACGTTTCATAGATATTGTTTTTATTTTATGGACTTTACAGTGGCTTGGTATCCCTACACTGTATTATTGTAAAGTTTTTGAACTCAAATAAATAAATAAATGTGTGTTTAAATACATACATTACATAAAGGTCATCCCCAAGGAAGAGGGCAGAGGTGTGTTTAAATAAATAAATGAAATATCTATAAGTGTTCCTAGGACATGATGACCACTGATTGACCCCGTCATGTCTAGCCGTGGTCAGACGATCGCTGACCGAAATCAGACCGCGGCTAATTTTTACCTTTTTACTCAGATTTGACTTGACCGTGAATAAGTTTTTAGGATTAACTAATTTCGCTATTTTGCAGCCAATGGGTCACACCAACGTTTTTTGTCATCATCATATTAAAAAAAAGATGTATTTCGAGATTGTTATATTTTTTCCATCTTCACAGATGATTGAGATATGAAACGTTAAATTACGGCCTCTGCAGCTAGGCGGCTAACGTGTAGCATAATCTTGCGTACTCACATATTATATTGACCTTTTACACACTCGCAATTTCGTTATATCCAAATTCCATTGTTTTTCAATAGTGAATTATTAAAATAAAATAATTAATAAATATATTTGTCCCTTTATGTACTTAACTGCAGTAAAAAGAACTCAAAAAATAGTTTTTTTTTTGCGGGCGCGACTCGCGCGGCTTTGCGTCTGTGCAGTAGCATACGAAAAAGCGATGAACTTTACAACACTCTCTCTTCAGAAATTCTAGATCCATTTTAATTGTTTCGCAAACGCGATACCATCATAGTTTATAGGTATTTTTTTTCTTTTCAAATAAATGATATTTACTGTATATTTAAATTAAATCGAGTATTTAAGGTTTGTCACACGTTGATCTAAATTACCGTTTTTGCAAGCAGAAAACGATTAGTTTAAAAGTTTCGTAATAAGTTCACTAACACTAGCGCCAGTGAGATAGTAGGTAATTAGTCGCGCGCTCACGGCCGCGGCTTCCGGTGAAAAAAAACGCAGTCACAACAAACGCGACTGTACAGACAAAAGTGCCGTAATGTGACACCTGCTAGGGATGGATTTTGTCGATAAAAAATTATCTTGTGTATCGAGATTTTTTGGTGAATTGTAAAGAATATAGAACTTTCAATTTTTTTAAATATACTCGTAAGTAAAATTATTAATAAAGAAATGGAAAAAAATCTTCTACCGAGTGGGAATCGAACCCTGCATGCATGAATGCAAAGGTTGTGGGTTCGATTCATTTCTTTATTAATAATTTTATGATATATAATAAAATAAGATAAATTAACAAAAACACTTCTCCATAATACTCGTAAGTGTCAAAGAGTGGGTTGAAAAATTACAAGTCTGTAAGTACTAACTTTGGGATGTACCTATATATTCGGTACGTATGTATTACCTGCTTTTATTATTTATTAGTACTAAATTAAAATATAGACATGTGTATATATCGGATAAAAAAATATTATAAATTACATTATAGCCTAGTTACACTGATCTAGAATTACAAAATATTATCCATACGAGTATGACCGAACCAACCCACATAACACAAATGAAAGTGATGAAAACTTTTATAATCTTCCAAATCATGATTTATGTAACTATCGATATTTCACAGCCCATCACTGTTGCGGGAAATTTAAAATAATATCCAGATTTGTTTGCTAAATATAGGTTAATTTTATTATTGATGCTTTAAGCAGTTTTTTCCTCGGTTTTTTTATAGCCCCGCCCTCCGGTGAGACGTTAGAAACTGTCTGGGAGTGTTTAGATAAGAATATTAATGATTGTTGACGTTATATTTAGATAGGTGGAGCCCTAAATCCTATGGATTTGACTTTGTGTGTAAACTTTTAGTTTTAAATGTTTCGTGCAGCTTTTAAAGAAACGATTTAGGTTATACTAGCTTAGCTGACATTATTCTTGTGCTGAAGCGGGTCTTCACTAGTATACATGAGCTGCATCTCAGTCCATGCATGTCGTAAGAGTCTAATAAAGAAATCAGGCATTCTCTTGGGCAATAACTTGGCTCTTATAATTTACATCTGTCCCCGTTATTCTACATGTGGCTGAGGGATCTCGTTTATGATCTTGCAGTTCTAACTAAGTAACACAGCCGTGTCTATATGTATGTAAATTAGCCTTAATTTTGAAATTTTATAAATAAATCTGCTGCTATATAATTGGTCCATTGATG
This sequence comes from Carposina sasakii, assembly GCA_014607495.2. Lineage (NCBI taxonomy): Eukaryota > Metazoa > Arthropoda > Insecta > Lepidoptera > Carposinidae > Carposina > Carposina sasakii. Next base: position 14,569,871 of record CP053153.1, read on the forward strand.
CCCACATAATATTAAACAATATACCTAAAGCAGATACTATAACCGTACTATTAAAACACCATAAAATATTAATATAGTATTGGTAGCCATTTATATAATTTACACGGTACTTTTGGATACCTACTGATACCACAATCGTAAATCTGAAGCAGAAGCCCAAACATATAAGCTACTTGTGGACGCCCGCGACTCCGTCCGCGTGTACTAAAGAAAAATTAAAATGGCGTAATTATCCGGGATAAAAATATTTTCCCGGGATAAAAAGTAGCCTGTATGTTAAGTGGAACCTGTCACAATATATTCCTGAAAACTGCATCGAAATCGATTCAGCCGTTTCTGAGATTAGCGTGCACAAACGCACACAGACAAACAGACAAACCGACAAAAATTCCAAAAAGCATCTTATACTATTGCGTTGATAAATGTGTCCTATAATATTTTTTTCTCATATATCTTCCATGTACAGACAGCGATCCGTTACATTTTTATTATATGTATAAATCACCTCATTAGGACACCTTGGGGGTGTCCAGTCACGTTTTAACTATTGCTACTGTTTTTACTATTTTACGAGATTGCTATTAAAGTAAAGGGGTTCTTGTAGTACCTATTGGTAGATACCCTGGTGAAGCTAATAGGTGCCTCTGAAACAACCACCAAGGAATAAAAATGGTTCATGGTTGAAAATGAATTTAATCCATGAACCATCGAGTATGTATGAAGAATTTAATATACCTATGTGGATGAGACGAGGGAGATATCTCTGGAATGTACTAAATGGAGATATATAGTCTGTGCCTACCCCTATGGGAAATAAGCATGGGGCTATGTATGTATGTACTCACCTTACGATAACTCCCGCGTGGTGCCGACAGAGTAGAGTTTGTACCACCCCTGCCTGCCCGTGGATATCGTACGAATTAAGGTTTCCGGGAGGTGGGCAGCAGCGCCTCCCGTACTCACAACATAGTCCGAAAATCACACTGCGGTCACCAACCCGCCTGCCCAGCATGGTGACTATGGGCAAAACCCCCCTGTGACTATGGCCTTGTGGCGTGCCCTGGGGGAGACCAACGTCTAGCAGTAGGCTGAAGAAGAAGAAGAAGATTTATCCTGAAACTCTAGTATAGTCACTGTATTTCAGTGAGACATATCCCCTGTAAGAATATCTTTATTTAAAGTAGAAGAGATTGATAGTGTTGTAAAATAGTAACGAGCTATCAAACTTTAAAAATCCTCAAAGTAGAAAGAACTCGTAAATTTCGGAATGCATCCTACTGAATAAACAAAATGGACTTAAAATTAATCACGCTTGATACTTATGAATTATAGCTACTATTAATGAAGTTATTATAGCTTTAATTTACTTAAGATATAGTAAAATATATGAGTGTGAAGTAGCTTTGCTAATCTATTCCGGTCCGATCCCTTAAACTAATCCCTTTTTACTTTAAATCCACAACAAATTCCGGTCTGATACGAAAACAATTTTTAGATTCCTGTCCGATCCTGTGGAGTTCTTTTCTAATGTGTAAGGTCAGAAAGTAAAATGGGAAATAAAAAAATAAAAAATTTACAAGTTGTTTTATTGAATAACGAATAAGTTAAGAAAAAAAATAAGAATTAGTAAAATAGTCTCGATCTCTTAGTAAAAATCAACAATCATTCGAAAAACAATATTGTATGTGTCTACTGTTTTACTTGCTGACAGTACTAAAAATCATTGAGAAGACACACGGGATCAGAATGGAATACAAAATAAATGAAATATTCATCTGATCCACGACGGGATCGGATAGGAATAAAATTAAATAAAACGGATCATTTTCGAAATCACTTGCTGGGATCGGAACGGAATAGATCAATTTGTTAAAGCTAAAGAGTAACGTCGCAAGGTTTATTAGGGGCCGTGAAGAAACTATACTTTCATAGAAAAAACATGATGTCGAAATTTTTAGGAAAAGTAATATTTTTCCAGATTGAAAAGTAGCCTATGTCATTTCTCAGGATTTTTAAATAATTTAAATTTATTTTGAACCCCGGGAATAGAGCTTACTACTAATACAGGGTACACGAAGTTATAATATTTGTTGAGATCAAATGAAATCCACCTATCCAAAGAGACCGCGTGTTAAAATTTACACAAGCGTAGTAGCGTAAACAATAAATATATCGATCGTCTCCCCAAAGGCCGTTAAAAGGGAATTGCTCTTTAATCAACCTCATAGAGGCTGGTTTACGATAAACAATAAAGTCCGACGAGGTCGACGTACTGCTGGAAAAGTTAAATGATAGATACCGCACACGAATCCGAATTTTTCTTGTGAGTCATCTTTGATTTCTTAAAAACTAATCATATACAGGTGTAAAAAGACAACGATGTTTATTCATATGTGTACGTATACATATAGTAATCAAGGATTGCTTGTATACATTTATATGAGAGTAATACCAAAATGCCGTCAAGTTTACAGATAAAAAAATGAAAACAGTAAAATAGTACCTACCCTACAAGACGAGAAAATGAATAAACTATAGGCGCATGTTCAGTGGTGGACTTTATATAGCTGAAATGATGATAATTTCATTTTAAAACGCTATAACAATACTTTCTTCAAACCATACACATCTCTTTTGGCAATAAAGGTAACATTTCAACAAGTACTCAGTAGTGCAACCCGATACTCAATTCTAATCACCGTCTACAGACAGACATAATAACATACATATTACTCATATTAGTATCATCATCATTATCATTTACAGCCCTGAGAAGTCAACTGTTGGACATAGGCGTCCCGCAACAACCTCCACTCCGACCGGCCGGAAGCAGCCTGCATCCAACCGACGCCCGCGACCTTGTATACAAGGAGCTTTTAAATTATTTCACTTAGTTACCAATATACTTGACTAGGTTGGTCACAAGGAGTCCCATCATCATTATGATATCAGCCATTTAAGTCCACTGCACAACATTAGGCCTCCCCAACAACCTCTACTGCGACTTGTTGTCGTTTACAGCCTGTATCCAGTAGATACTTGTGAGTTGCGATCCTGACTAGGTCGTCCTTTCTTTCGGTTCAACTTCTCACGCTGCGCTTTGTATCTAGAAATGTCCGTCTCCAAAAGCTTAATAAAATTGAAAAACAAGCCCAGAAGAACACCTAGGAGAAGACGGAGAGACGACCTGGATAAGTTTCAGTCAGAGTGGGCCACTATAGCGGGAAGAAGACAAGTATGGGCTCAAATCAGGGAGACCTTTGCCCAGCAGTTGGACTCGGTATATGCTATATAAAAATACACATTACACAAAATTACTTAGTAATAAAAGTACGTTTGTAATTCATTTGTAAATTCACTACGGATGCGCCCACCACCGGGCCCTACACCCTCCACTCACCCTCGGATCTGATAAGTCATAACTGCGAAAACAGGCACTTGCACTAACCACAATCGCCACGAGAAACCAGACCCGAGCACCTAGCATGCAAGACAATACATTGCACTATTCCGAAATCAAAAACTAGATAAATAATCTACATATGTTTCGCCATAAACCGTGGCATCCTCAGGATTATAGAAAATAGTAAATCAGTAAACCACTAATTATTATGAAACTCTAAAACCCAACACATTTTAATACAATTTCATTTGTAAATCTATAAATCACGACAACTTACATTGTAATAAAATGGCGATTCCGAGTTTACTTGTGGGAAAATTGTAAGGTGAATTTGGCAAATCTGCTCATTCTGTATAATACCGTGCCAAGTCCAATTAATCTACTTACAAGTACTTAATTGGGCTGCAATTAATATATTACAACGTCGTTAGTTTTACGTTGATACAAGCTTTTTACTGTTTTTACTTCATTATACAGGATGATTTTTGATCGTCAACGTTCCTGAAAACTACGGAATCTCCTCATCATCACGATCATTTTTCTCCATGGAAGCATGCCTGGAAAGTGTCTAGTTCCCAAGATATTAGGGTCTAAAGTTGAGTAAATAGACTGCGTTTTTCTGCATAAATGCACATAAAACGCGCGTAGTAAGATTTTTTCACGAGAAATAATTGCTATCTGCCCCATGTCTGCCCGTTGGTATCGTACGAGGCGATTCAGGGTTTCCGGGAAGTGGGCAGCAGCGCCTCCCGTGTTGACAACATAGTCCAAAACACAACCTGCGGTCACCAACCCGCCTGCCCAGCGCCAGCGTGGTGACTATGGGCAGTTTTGTGGCGTGCCCTAGGGGAGGCTTACGTCCAGCAGTGGACTGCAATAGGCTGATGATGATTATGATGATAAAACTAGCATAAACACAGGACACTATAAATTTAGCCCGATCAAGAAATAAAAAAATTAAAAAAATTACATCGTTTCCCAGCATTTTTTGCCAAAAACTTACTTTATTTGATGTATAGAGTACGTACCCTTCGTTAAGGGTGGTAACATAAAACATCCTGTATACTCACATACATTCATATACATACATTAGGCTGTGTTTCTGAAATAGGATAGCCAGAACTGCAGGGCATTCCACAGACACATTTAGCAAAGGAATACGGTAGCTTATCGCCTGAGAGAAAGCCCGTGTTCCTAAGTCGAGTCGTACAACATGCACGAACGGAGATGCAGCTGATGTATTCTAGTGAAGCCCGCTGGAAGCGGCATCATCTCAGAAGTTTTTACTTTCCAAGAAAATAGTTAAGAATACATAAACGATAAACATAATGTGGTTAGCAGCTGATATAGAATTGGCTCTAGTTTCAAATATTATTTATTTATTTAATATTTTTTCGCATTTGAAATAAAATCTGAACGCTTCGCGAACTCCGATTCAAAGTATCTATTGCTATTTGAAGTTGAAATTATTTTACTTTATTATAAGAGCTTTTTATTTATTTTCGTAGGTGGATCGTATTAATAAAATTCAATAAGATGATTTAACTATATTTCCAAATATGAAAAAAGTAAAATGCACTTTTATAGAAGAGCCCGTGATAAAAGGCACTAACCCAATTTTTTCCAAATTCCGCGCTCGAATTGCGAAATTTTCTTCCCGATTGCTTCTCGGCCAGCATTTTTTATGTTTCAAAACTGTCGAAACTATTTTGACTTGTATCTGAGTTGGCAAGGTGTCCCGATGGTGCCCTTGACCTACCTCCACTAATTGCTACTGGCATTGCGTCGTAAACACAAAACGTTTATATTTTTTGCGTGATTTTTATTAAAAATGAGAACAAAATTTGTTTGTGTAGTGAACAAAATATTAGAGATTTGAATAATATAACATAAGTTTATTTTATTCAGATCCTTTTATTATAATGTTTCTTTCATAAGAAATTTATACAAATAATCATTATGTAATGAATAATTTAATTATCCCATCGCATTGATAACAAAATCAGAATCTGCCGCAAACAGCAATAAATACCCATCAAAATAACATGAAAAAAATATTACGCACAGGTCGTGGGAACCGTCCGTCGAGTAAAAACAATGGTGTCCAGTGCGAACCGCTTCGCACCGGTTCAGGGCATCGCTAATTAACTTACTTAGCACCACGTTTCAGTTACAAAGTCGTCTGACATAAGCGCTAGTGTCTATTCAACTAGCACTGTTTCGATTTATTTTATTTAGTTCCCTGATAATCCGCTGAACTTCGTTTTTAAACAGTCTTGTACTAAAGTCGGTGTAACTGCACTACGTTATCCGTTTATCGTGTAGTTTTAAGTATATCGTTTTAAACATAAAAAGCTGCTTGAAATTGTATGAGATTGTATGGCATTAGCGATGTGTTAAAGCTCGCAGGTTGATAACTTTAAACCTAATATTAATAAATTGGAGTTAAGACATTATTACTTTATTCTACGTCGTATATTGAATTTGTAAATTTTCAAAATTGTACGAATATTTTTAGAGTTGTTTAGGAATTCTTCATACTATCTGGAAAAAATATACTTACATGTAATTTCGATTCGCATAGATTCATTGTAATGGGCTATTTTCAATGGATTTCGCTTAATATACCCCTTCTGTTATACTCTATATAGATTAAACAAACTTCTCTAAACATAAGTTTTAAAAGAACTAAAAGCAAAAACCACTATCGTAAACGAAAGCAAACAAACAAACAAACGATTTAATTCATTACTAGCTTAGGGCGGAGGCGGAGGGCTCGCGCCACTGCACCTGCACCACCTGTCCCTTCATACTGTAGTTAGTGTTTATAGGGCTGTGAGGTATCAAATCTATTGGAGTTGCCACGTGTATTTATATGGGAAAAAGTTGGTTTTTAACCTAATAGTTTTGTATGAAAATTCATACTTAGTCTACTATTGTATACGACATGCACGGAAGGAGATGCAGCTGATGTATTCTAGTGAAGCCTCGAATTAGCACAGAAAATATCAAGTCAGCCTATTGCAGTCTACTGCTGGACGTAGGCCTCCCTCAGTATACGCCACATGGCTCGATCTCCCGTTTTTTCCATCCAGTCATTACCAGCCGTCCTCTTTAAGTTATCGCTGCATATGGTCGGAGGGCGCCCAACTACGCTTGTCGAGGCGCGGTCTCCATTCGAGAACCCGCTTACTCCACCATCCATCGGTTCTACGACAGATGTGACCTGCCCACTGCCACTTCAGTCTGCTACATTTCGAGACTAAGTCTGTCACTTTGGTCTTCTGCCGGATAATCCATAGCTCTGAGTGACATGCAATCGGTGAGCCAGCTTCATCAGGTTCCACGTCTTGGCTCCGTAAGTCATGGCTGGTAGAACGCACTGATCGAACACCAGGAAATATATGATGTATATTTAGCGAAATTTCCACCTTGCTATATAAACTTAACTTTTTCGTAGCTATTAATTTAACTAAAATTAAACAATTTATTTATACTTATTACGTGAACTTTAAAAATTTTGTTTTTGTTGGAAATAATAATAATATTAAAATATTTACATATTTGTTGAGTTGTTGATTGTATTATATACGTAGAGATTATTAACCTACTTATTTATTTTTACTTGTGATTTGATAGAATATAAAGAGTTATACTCGTAATAAGAGAATATAAAGAAAATTATAGAGCCACCGACATTTTTACTATATACTTATTTTGCCGTATGATACATATTTGCCAACCCTACGTTAAGGTCACTTATTCCGCGGTATGATAGTAAGTAAGCTTACATTGTTAATAACTGATCAAAGCGTAAACATAAAGTACATATACCTACTATGTAAATAATAGTATTATAAAGTTTTTTATAAACCCTTTAATAATATAATTAAATATAAATCACGTTAAACTTATTTAAATATTATTTTATTTTTTTAAACTTTGTATTATAGGATAATTTGAACACCAGAAATAGAATATTTTTACCTTTTAATCTATCATCGCCTCTTGTTCTAAATTAAAATTATCGATATTGTTTAGTTATCTGTAATAATAGTAGCTTAGTATTTCGTCTATAAGTTAGCTGCTTAAAATATTAAAGGTTCTTTAAAAAACCGGAACTCTCAATGCTCTTCCGTTACTATTTCCACCAGTTAGCTCCTCCCACAGGTCACGTTTAAAACCTTCCAAAAAGCGTTAAAACCACTGTATAATATTTGCGCGCACGCGAATAAGCGCCTGCGCACGCAGCTGCGCGCGCATCTGCCGAAGAAATTCAATTTTTTAACTTACCACACTTTACCGACTGGCCTTGGCGAAATGCAAGGTGTGCATTGTTTTTGTTTTAACTTTCTCGGTTCTTCGGTAATTGTGCGGTTAAGGTTTGGGTAGGGCCTAGTATAAATCAAATCAAATCATTTTATTTTTTATATTTTAGAGTTTGTATAATTTAAGTTATGTACTAAGTTAAGCTATTTGTAAAGTAGTTTTACTATCTTTCATACAGCTATTAGCTCAAACAACCTTAAATATTTACTCATATAGGTAAATAGGTCATCATTGTATGTATTATTAGTTGGTATTAGTTAGGTTTTCATACATACTACATACATACATACATAATCACGCCTTTATCCCTTACGGGGTAGGCAGAGCACCAAGGGCCGATAGAACCACATGGTGCCACTTCTGACCAATTTTGAGGGTATAGTTGAGATGTACAAGTTCGGTTAATAGTGACAGGTGGTCAGCCCATCGCCTACAAAACAACAAGACCCTCTTGTCCCTCTACTGACTTGTACTGTATGCCCGGGAAGAGAAGCAGCTGTAGTATTATACTTTTTTTTTCACTCCCAGAGCAGCATAGAAGAACCCAGAGTAGCATAGAAGAATACTACATAATTATATAAAGAATAAATCATATAGTAAATACCTGCTATATACATAACCTCACACCTATGTCCCATAGGGATAAACAGAGACTACAGATCTCTACGTGTACGTTCTCGTATATAAGTACATGCTCGTCGGATTCGGGTGCTCTTGACTATACCTTGCCGTTCATTAATTTGATATGTGCTAGTTCACCTAGTGCGATCCCTCCCAGCATTGCTATCAGCTTCTGCCGTATATCTATTTCATTAATCGCCTTCCATCCATCATCTCCAAACTACCAAACCATCGAAGCCTTTCTGTATTCTTGCTACTTTGTTCTCTTTCACCGCTGGCTTTCATTTATTTACCTATACAAGGTGATTTATGGTCGTCAACGTTCCCGAAAACTACGGAATCTCCTCATCATCACGATCATTTTTCTCCATGGAAGCATACCTGGGAAGTGTCTGGTTTCCAAAATATTAGGGTCCAAAGTTGAGTAACTGCGTTTTTCTGCATAAATGCACATTGACGCGTGTAGAACGATTTTTTCACGAGAAATAATTAATATCTGTCTAGGAAAAAACTAGTATAAACACTGGACACTAAATTTCGCCCGATCAAGTAATAAAAAAAAAATTCAATAAAAGCCTAGCATTTTCTTGGCATAAACTTACTTTATTTGATGTATAGAGTACGTACCCTTCGTTAAGGGTGGCAACGAAAAAACACCCTGTATATTTTATCAGACCAAGTAAACGTAGAGTTAGGAATACTACTCGCAGCTGTGTTCTACCGATAGCGAGGGTAAAGACATGGCATAAATCGCACGGTATTGCTAGACGTTACGGCGACTAAGGGATTAACAGAAACATTGAATAAAATAAAATTAAATTTCGATATTCTCTTCAACATCATCGCTGCGTTTTCCGATACGTGGTATCCACTCTAGAACTTTCCGGCTCCATGGGCCATCAGTTCTTCGAGCTATGTGCCCTGCCCATTGCCACTTTAGCTTGCTGGACCGTTGAGCTATGTCAGTGATTTTTGTGCGTCTATTCAATATAAACACTTAAACTTCCGCCTCTTTTCGCCACTCGGTTCTGACATTATTTCTTTTGCGTCTCCGGCTTTCATGATATTCTTCATTCACGCTCGTCGGTTTAAGGTACTCTAAGCCTGACCTTTCAACGATAACTTGTATTTATGACAAATAACACAATTCCATTTATATGTCCTAACATAGTCAGGGTGGTACTTGACATTCTTGACATCTTCCAAACGGCTGTAAGCGTTCTTATAACCGTTTCAAGAACGTAGTATCGTGGATTTAAGTGGAACTAAAATAAAACAAATCGAACCTAGTTAAAGATAAAAGACACTAGCGCCAATATCAGTGGTCTTTATGTCTGAAACGAAGTGTAGATTCCCATACTCCGGTACTGAGTAAGCGAGTGTGACGTGGTCGCGCGCCGAGTCAATAAACTTAGTTGGGCGGGCGCGCGCTTGAAATAGAGCGGGCGAGACGGCGCGCCGGGGACCGATAGCAGAACAGTCCTAGCACACTTCATTTACGGCTTTTTATGTCACGCAGTATCTATTCGGCACTATTAATTTAAAAAATACTGTATACAGGGTAAAATACACACATACACCCTGTATACACCGTTGAAAGAACTTAATAAACCACCTTATAAAAATAAACTTCGAACCAATAGCCCTACATAATATATACATTACGTGTATTTTGAAAATTAATAAAAGTGTAATGCAAATATTTTCCCTCTATATATTTCCTCATATCGGTACCCAATTGAAAAATATGTCATTTTCAAATATGACTTGTTCTGTCGACCGTACCAAATTTCTTTATTTTTCCCATAGCGGCAGGATTGAGACATTGCATACTTTCACATACACTAGTGGGTATCTCGTTACACTTACATATTCCATCAATACCACTTATTAATTACCACTTTAGTTGTTATCACTTCAGATAGAAAATAATAAACAGTCAGTAAGCAGATCTAGTTCATGAAATGATTATTTAGAATGTATACTGATTGGAATGGTAGCTCTTGGTCTATTTTTATATAGTTTAAGACAATAAGTAGCTTGTTATAAGTGAAGTTTTTATATCAATTTTGAATTCAACATTAGCTATATTTGGTCTTACTTTTTAGCCTCGATTTGACCTATATCTCATTTAATGATAGGTCAAAGCAAATCGATCAAACTGAATTCTTTTATTCGTCGTATAAGGCTTGTTTTTGTCCGCAACTTCGTCCGTATAGAGCAAAGAATATAGCCTATGTCCTTCTCCGTATTCTCAACTATCTATACCTATGCGAAATTTAAAGAAAAATTTAATTGACTCGATAGCTCAGTTGGTTAGAGCGAAAGCACGGTTTGCGAGTGGTCGTGAGTTCAAATCCACTCTGGTGAAGATTTTTTCATTTCTTTATTAATATTTTTTAAAGAAAAATGATTAAATTAGTAAACCGTGAAGAGGTAACAAACAAACTGAGGAATCTATGATATTTTGAGACTAGCTTATCGACTACAAGTAAAAAAATACAATATATAAATAAAACAATATAATAAATAAATACACCACTGAACTTGATATAAAGATAGAATTGACCTCAGGATTGGACATAGGTTACCTTTTATCTCAAAAAAGTGCTTGATGGGGTTCAAAATATCAGCACTCAAAATTATCTACCCCAAAAGTCTCCAGCACTCACTGCTGAGTGAAGGCCTCCACTTCACAACGTTATTATCCTCCAAGTCCAAGTCATGCACTGCTCACAGCAGTTTTCCTGTTATCATCTGACCATCGGGCGGGTGTGGCTTGACGCTCAGTCTACAAGTGTCCTTTGGCCACCATTCCGTCAACGCCTTGGTCCACCTGCCTTTATCACTCAACCATAATAATTAGTGCCGATTTATACACAATGACTCACAGGGTTACAAATATTCACGTGATAGTTACTACTTATAATATGTTTAGTGGTCAAACTATAAAATTATTTTCCAGTATTTCATTATACATAAAATAAGATCTCCGACCGTATTTCGGCCAAGGCGACCAATTTCTAACAGAGTTTAGCCAGGTACGCATGAGATATTATAGTGCACAAGTGTGTGCGCAAACACAGATGCACTCTCTATTTCGTCACTCTCATAGTCCGATGTGACGGAAAGCCGACACGACCGGGGAGAGATCAGGCGCAGGACCAACAGTTTTACGTGCTTTCCGAGGCACGAGCTAAGTGACAATTTAGCTGATTGAGGAATAAAAGAGTTAATATTGAAATAAAATTGCTATAATTTTTTTACTGCTTACGTCGCAAACATAGCATTTTTGGTTTTTTATTATTCCATTAGGTTTTAAGCCCAGTTAGTATTCTATGAGTACTATAATAATCGATACTCGCATACCTATGCAAACAGATATACCCATAGTTTCTTTTATGCTACCTACTCGGGCTATGATTTTGTAGAGATTTGGAAATATATCAAGATTACAATGGAAGTTACGTATGGTTACATTCTAGACAATGTGACTGTCTACAGACTTAGCTGTAGGTTCGTCAGTGCAGGCCCTAAATGCCGAGGGCGACAGAAAAAACCGCGTAAGTCTAAATTTAACACGTCTCGGGACGTCGACTCCGCATTTGACGGAATACGACGACCGCACAAAAATAGACGTTTATGAATGAAATTTATTGTCGTTGCATAAGCGCTTTTTAATGTACATTTTTTTTATTGTGCACGGAAAATAATATGGATTATGGTAAAAGTCTGTGTGAAATCTTTTAAATTCTCGTCCTTCTTGTCTCGTCCTCACAAAACATCTAAAAAAATCGCTCTGTCTGCAGCAGTTTCCCTTTTAAAATGTTAAGTCCCAATATATATGTTGGTTGATTTCAGTTTATGTAATAGGCATTTTATTACGTAGGTATGTGTAATTTTTTATCGATTTGGATTTTTTAATGATTTTGAGGATTAAGTAATTATTGTTGATTGGATGTTAATTAACAGGGATTATAAAATATTTAAAAATAACATTCAAAACTGTTATAATCTTAATGAGCATTAAAAAAAATATATGTTTTGTTAAAAAAGGCACTAAGTACAAGTTTGTGTTTTTTTAATGTTGAATATTTCGACTTAGACTAGTATATATCATTATACTAGTCTAAGTCGAAATAAGTAGACCATGCCAAGCCATTCTTCATTATAACAGCGTTCTTTATCTATTTATCTTAAAATTTCGAATTCAAAAATCTGAATCATTCACATGCCACATTATCCGAGCCGTTGACAGCGTCGCTAAGATATACAGGCATACGACGAATTACTACGTGGTGACACAAATTTAGGACTTTTTCACCCGTATGAACAAGTTTGCAGGAGACTTCTGCCCAGACGCGCCCGCGCTGAGCGAACTTAATCTGTCGTTACTCATATTATATTTTACGTCTGTTTCTAAGCGCTGATGTGCGAATGTATGTTTGTGGTGAAATTATTTAAATTTTTGGGGATCTGTCTTTGATTGGTTAGGCACTGCACCGAAGTTTTGTTTGTTTCTGTATTTTAGGAGAACTGCAGTAGAGAGTTTATATTCTTCGTTCATTGCATGTTATTTCACATACCTAGTGCGCTTTTCACTCGATATTCCTGAACTAGTATGAAGAGTGTAAGGGATAAAATTGTGCAACATATTTGAGTTATCCACTCAGTTAATGTAATGTATATTCAATATATATGTATCTTCTATGCTGCTCTGGGAGTGAAAAAAATAAACCTATAATACTACAGCTGCTTCTCTTCCCGGGCATATTGTATAAGTCAGTAGAGGGACAAGAGGGTCTTGGTGTTTTTAGGCGATGGGCTGACCACCTGTCACTACTAACCGAACTTGTACATCTCAACTATACCCTCAAAATTGGTCAGAAGTGGCACCATGTGGTTCTATCGGCCCTTGGTGCTCTGCCTACCCCGTAAGGGATAAAGGCGTGATTATATGTATGTATGTATGTATTCAATACAAATCGTTATAAAGAAAACAGAAGATTAATTTACTTCCATTTCTGTAGAATAAATAGGTACATACGTATAACAGGATGAACGACGAATTTATAAAAGTATTGCAGTCACCCGTTATCAACAAAATGTCGATTACTTTCGAATAGAGCTTAGGTATCTGAAGCAAAAAAATTTTACATGCAGCGGCGAGAGCTACGGAACTTTCGAAACATAAACAAATCGCACATAACAAAAAATGTTCGTTACGTAAATTTTGCACGGAAACGTTGTAAAAAGCATAATTTGTTTCAGTGTGCGCTTGCCAGAAGCATGATGCATACTCCCGTACGTCGTGCAAGGAGAATAATAACACATCTTTTAATTGTATCAGGCGTCACTATCCGGAAGGTTAAATTTCCATCGAGGGTTCGTCCACCACCGGGCCATACACCCTCCGCTGACCCTTGGATCTGCCGACTCATGGTCACGAACACAAGGCTTCTCGTCGACTGTAGTGTCTTACTAATACAAGTTTTGTTTAATATACAAACACTGTTCGCTATTCTATTCTTAGTTTACTAAGTATACTTTACTTTCATCAATCATCTAAGTAAATACTGATTGTGTTCAATTTCTACTCTGTCGCCTCAAATATATTTTTTGTCACTCAACTTTAAAATTAATATTATAAAAATAAATGTTACCTATTTCTGTATGATAAACGTGACCAGAAATTAATTAATTACCTTCATATCACTTATATATATTTATTATATTTTTCTTTGTAGGTATTTATCAAAAATTTCGATGTTTTTTTCATAAAAAAATTGACACAGGTCCGTCTCCTAAAGCGCTATGCGCAGTACTAAAGTTACCAAAGTCGGAAAATTTTCGAGCATGGACCTAAATTTTAAGTCCCGGAAAATTTTCTCAGACATTTTATTAAGAAATTGTTTAGGCGTTACAATTCGGAAGTTCAAACATTCACTTGGGTGCCCTACACCCTCCACTGACCCTCGGATCTGATAACTCATAATTGCGACAACAGGCACTTGCACTAACTTTACTAATTTTTTTAATGATAAATAATCTACAAGTAAAACCAGGATTATAGAAATTAAATTAGTAAACCACTAATTATTATAAACCTCTAAAACCCAACACATCATGTGGTGTGTGTGATGCCACGGTTGTTGGCGAAACATATGTAGATTATTTATCTAGTTTTTATTTCGGAAAATGTATTGTCTTGATATTTCTATATGCAAGTGCCTGTTGTCGCAATTGAGTCAGATCCGAGGGTGGGAGGGTGTAGGGCCCGGTGGTCATAGTGAAGACATTTTATTATCAAACTATTTGTTTTAGATTTTACATTGAGCTTTTTTGAGATAATATTTTATCGAGCCAAGTATACACTATCGTGTAACGAATTAGCACAGTCCTTAGACAATATCTTTAAGTATGTTGAGTATTATTTTCAAGATCGATAGTTGTAAATACTAAAACAATTTGTTCTAGAGAAAGGTGTTTTTCGCTTGTTCACTAGTACCTCGCCTTAATACATGTGTGGAAGTTATACGCATGTATATTGTGTGCGTTTGTGTCCGCTACTTATAGTATGAGCTTATCATTACACTCTTCTTCGCTGTAGAAATAACCTACTATAACTTTTTTACTATGACGTATACAGTCATCGACCATTTCAAATAAACTCAGCCCTAGACATCACTACGACATAAAAAATGTTAAATTAGACTCTACACTATATTGTTATATAGTTGAAAATCATTATTCTAATAGATAGCTGGCAAGTGTAATTTAGTGTTTACCTATTTGCATGATTCCTCGTTGTAGGCGAGTAAATTTTGAATTTTATGTGAACTTGCGTTATGCCAACTTTCTTCTGGTATTGTTGCTATAGTAATTTTGATATTTATTTTGAGCTAACTTCACTTAGCATTATTTAATAGTGGCCTGTGTGACTCATTTTAATTCATTTATTTGTAAATTATGGGTTAGATATATTTATAGCATGGAATATAGATTTTTTTTAATATTATATTTTTAATAATATATTCTTTCATATTTACAAAATGTATTTTTCCTATAACATAGGTACTTCTCGTTGCGCATATTAACTTTTAACAGCTAGACCGACCAAAACACCAAACTAAAACGCATTAAGTCCAAAATTCGCGTTTTCTGTTTATTGTTATTTTGTTATGGTTTATTTATAACGCGTTACTTGGCGCCGACTTTTTGACAGTCGGCCTCTTTGCCGATTTCATCTGTCAGAATCTAATTACCAAAATCGCGAGTTGTATTGAGTTCGGCATAACCCTTACCGCTTGCGATATAAGATTGATTATAGCTTGTGTTGTTGGTGTTATATCTTGTTTGGTATATTAAGTTTTTTGTTGGCCATTCTTTATAGTAGCGTCGGTTAGTGAAGGTTTTTGTTTTTTATATCCAAATGGGGTGTTAGGGTCAGTGAAAAGACGGCGCCATTCGGTAGAAGATTGATGACCTGTTAAGAATTGACTGCTGGCTTCAGTGAAATTAAAGCGAGCTGTAAAACATGTTTATTCTAAAATTCTATTTCATACAGGTAGAATCAATAATTTTACAACTTTTCAATATTAATGTTTACAAAACTTGATACTGCAAGTGATCAGATTGCAATGTAATGGGACATATAAAATAGTTGATTAAACTCTTTCATTAAACTAACAATTAAAGCCTACCCAGTTAATTTGTGTTTTTGTATTTTAGCTCCAATACCATTTTTATATCGTAAACTAAATTTTAAATAACTACTTTGGGTGGACCGCACGGTCCTACATACGGTAATAATATTTCTTAGTCTGATTTATAACCTTACAATTTAATGAAAAGAACTACACACCGTAATCAGCATCAAAACGTCTAATAATAAAACAAGTTAAAACCAATTCAGCAAACTATACAGCCAAGTAAAGAAAACGGGCAAAATATCGGCAAATACCCGTCCTGCCATTTACAAGCGCGAGTACAACCCAACCCGTTCCGCGGCGGCGCCTTAGCGGCTGAACAAAGACGTCCACGGTATTTATGTAAATGGTCGAATTCCGAAAATGCCACCGACCATCGGGCAAAAACAATGAGCGAAAAAAACGCAACGCGAAAGTTGGGATTTTCGAGTTACGGCACTTCGTGGGAATGGTGTCGATAAAGAGCGATATAGGTGGAGTGCGTTCAGTAGTGCGTTTCACTAAATAGTTTACGATGGCGCTAGTTGCTTTATGTTTGTCTACATTATCTATAAAACTACATACAAAAAAATGTTAGTTCTGAAATCATGTACGGGAGCTATGAAACAGAGTCTAGCTATGTTGCTGAAGACACCTAGTTAAAAGGTGTAAAGGACGTTATTTATTGTCCACTGTTAGTGTGAAGCGCTTGAAAATATATTCTACACCTTTACAAGCTTTTACAACACATTAACCTAGTCACACAGTAAGATCCGTAAAGTGTGGGTAATGTGAGTGTGGTTAGTTAGTACCTAAACCAATTAATTATTTACGTTCATGATTCGGAAACAAGCATCGTCATTCGTTGTTCTAATATTTGCCAATTAATATTGGCTATGGTCATGATCCTAATGATCCTAATGATCCTAATGGATTATTCGAAAAATGTAATAAGCGTTCCCGTCGGAATTTCGGAACATCCTTAGTTGTCGAATGCCATAAAAAGTAGGACACCCTCTAAGTTTCAGGTCTCTAAAAAGGTTAAGATTGTACATTATTCCATCAGTCAGTTATTTAGGACAAAGCATTTTAAAGGTAAAGATAAAATATATAATAAGAAAGAGATCATCGTGCACCATTAGAACACCATCGTGTGCATTAGAAGTCAATATATTTTTTCCATACATACACTGAATACACCGGACGACATACAGGACACTGTTAATAAATTATATAGATTAATATTATTATATCTTGGGTAACGTTGCTGACCATGCCAATGCATTCTGTATAATAGCAATTACATTTTTATACCAAAATCCATGTAGCCTCCGTGTAATATAATTCCAACCCTTAGGGGCTTATTTTTGGCTTGCATGTCAAAATGTTATGGAAATTATTGAAATAATCGTCTGATTCCTGTGAATAAAACTCTCATTTTGGATTTACATGCAACTTTTTATTCCGAAAAGCTAATTACATTTTTTTAGGAACGCATATGATGGCTACATTAGCGCACATAATTGATTTTGAATGCAGTTGGCACGACCGTAATGAAACTGCAAGCCAACTGCACATAACGTACCGTGTAACTGCACATCAACTGCAAACTAACTTCACGCTGATTTGCAGTGGGCTTGCAGTTTCTTTGCACTCGTGCCAACTGCATCGGAACAGAAATTTTGCAGTCGACTTGCAGTGGAATTGCAGTTCGCGTGTCTTTACTCTAATAGCAGACTTAATCCTTCAATAAAACCAACTGACAATATCTTAAAATCCTAACAAAACTAATGCTAATAACTAAAAAATACCTCAGTACTCATATAGTGCTGCAAAAACAATATGCCCTGAGCATTTAAGCCTTGAACTGCGTATATTATCCAAGTTTTTAGTTTTAGTTTTCTTATTTGACAGCAGAAAGCGCCAACACAACTTATGCCAGCTGTCCAATGCAAAAGAAAAGCAGAGCTATGTAATATACTGGTACTTATATGACTATTGGAAGCGCCTATACGTTTTCATACAAAGGCGTATGGCAAGATATCATAAAGTAGGTTACTCGCCAAAGCTATGGTTTGCTGTCAGGTTGCTGTGTAAAAATTATTACGATAGATACACAATGGCAATTTTATCGATCCATTTGCTTACGAGTATTTGGCGCGTTCGTTAAATAAAGTGATAAATCGTAATTGTTCGAAATGAATCGATAATTTAGGGAAATTCACTGTCTCTCGTATAAACATTATATCCATACTGTCGAAACCCTTTCGAAAATTTAAGGCTGAATTAATACCAGACAATTTTATTATCTAGATCTAAATAGACCTACGTCTAGTAACAATTAGACATTTTATAAAATAACTGACGGCAACTTAGCCGCTTTATATATTTCCTGTAATACATTGGACAACCACCCTTATAACGGGGTGCTTTTTGCCAAACTAACAGTATCTCAATTTTATTGTAGTCATTTTCTTAGGTTTTATTTTGTCTGCCCTCAAAGATTTTAATCTTGATTTAGGGGATCCACGATTGAGACGTGTTTATATGTAGCACGGGGTTTTTGTCCTTTGATTTTGGCGTTTTCTATTATAGGCATTTGTGTTATTATTAATATGGAGTTTATGATGTAAAGACGATTCCAATTTGCACGTCAAACGTTTATCTACGCATATTTAGTGCAAACTAGTCGACGCCCGCGACTCCGTCCGCGTGGACTACAGAAAAAACAAAATGTCGAAATTATCCGGGATAAAAACATTTTCCCGGGATAAAAAGTAGCCTATATGTTAAGTGGGACCTATCACAATATATTTATCAAAACTGCATCGAAATCGGTTCAGCCGTTTCTGAGATTAGCGTGCACAAACGCACAGACAAACCGACAAACAGACAAAAATTCCAAAAATCATCGTTTTGGGTTCTATTGTGTTAATAAAGGTCTTCTATAATATTTTTTCTCATATATCTTCCATGTACAGACAGCGAGCCGTTACATTTATATTATATATAATAAAAATGTAACGGATCGCAGAAATTTATATCTATACATATATGTATAGATATAATTTTTTTTTTTTTAATTTAAATTCCTTGATCGTGCGAAATTTATAGTATCTAGTGTTTATGTTAGTTTTTTTATAGACAGATTTTAATTATTTTTCGTAAAAAAATCCTGCTACGCGCGTCTATATGCATTTATGCAGAAAAACGCAGTCTATTTACTCAACTTTGGACCCTAATATTTTGGAAACCAGACACTTCCCAGGTATGCTTCCATGGAGAAAAATGATCGTGATGATGAGGAGATTCCGTAGTTTTCGGGAACGTTGACGACCAAAAATCACCCTGTATAGAAAGTATAAATACGTGATACTAAAGCCAAACAAATAATCCTCCAGTTCTGTGCTTGCGTGATGGCTTTTCAGATTATTTAGTTCCAAATTCTATTTAAATTTTTCTATGAACCGTATACAAAGAAATATAAAACTTTACTAAAGAGATAAAATAGAGAGTTACTCGTACTTTTTCTAAACCCCTCTTATCCCTATCTTCCAGAAAACTGTCTTAAGGGGTGTTCATACCAGGGTCAAATACCCCAAGTCAAGGCCACCTCGAGTCGGCAGCTCCAGTATTTAGGTTACTCGCATCTACTATTTTGAATGAGATATATATACATGCACGTGTCATAGATTCTAGCCACTTTCCGCTGTTACGCAAGTGGAGCGTTAGAATAGTATGATATAGAAGGAGTGTTTACAATCGTAGCAGAGAAGCTGCTTTGAATGAACCTTCCTGAAAATTATGTTAAACCACTTACTGACATTGGACTGTTTTGACTTTAAAGTTTAAGGACATATATGGTAACTGTTAAGGACTCCTACCCAATCTTATTTCTTTATCCCCAGTATATCTAAATACACATACTGTCAAAAAACAGTAAAATAAGTAATCTATAAAATTCATTATCGTAAAGTTTGTCATCACGTCCGTAACTAGCTTGGCTTAGTACAAACGCTAAACTTAGCTAACTACATTTTCTATCTAATTTTGCTACATCATTTTGGTTTAACACTCCTTCCACACCATGTTATTCTAACGCGCTCGCGTTTTTATTGTGTTAGTAAAGTGGTGTTATGATTTTGGCCGCTCCTTAGATTTCCTTCTTTCTCTTTGATTTGATCATTTTATTTGTATCTACGGTTTTACTTCCTTTGACAGAGCGGTATTCTTTATTTATTACACGGTTTTGTAATATATCCCAACCCCAACTAATATAATAATGTTATAAATATGAAAGTAAGTTTGTTTGTTTGTTGGAAATATAGTTTGTATGATCTGAATATAGTTTCTATATCTGCGGTATATTCCGATTGAATTTTGTTTAGGTTCTTAGATGCGCAAGTCAGGTACAGTTTGTCTTTGTAACTAGTTTTACATTATGTGCTTTTTATAGAATTTCATATGGTGCTTTACACTACGCTATTTTGGTAGTAATTAGGCATGAAAAAGATAATTAAAAGAAGCAATAAAACCAGGGTGGTATAGCAGTTAACAAGTGCTGGGCTGATCCGAACATTCCCGATGATCCCTCGGCAGACACGAATGTTTCCGAACTCGATCGAGAATAAACACCGAAATTTTTAAAATCTCAGGTTCTGCTAAAATACAATGTACTTGAACTGTACCTTCTGATTAAATTATAGTTATGTGCAACAATACCGATTTGCTAAAAGGAAAATCCGGGTTCTGGTTATAAAATGAATATTAGGAAAATCTGTTAAAAAAATCTAATTTCAACAGAAATAATTGGCAGAGTAAAAACGAAACTAAATGTACCTATACTTTTCTGCACATAATTCCAAAGATTTTATTATGTGTTTTTGCACTTCGGGTTTTTAGTTTTAAAAGGAATATTAGATAAAATCGGTGTAAAAAAAACTATTTTTTATACGCGTGTAAAGATTATCTACTGATTTACATTATATTGTGTATGATCGTCTATATAGCCAATACATCTTCTTAATATATAAAAAATCAGTGTCACTGTGTATGTTCCGAATAAACTCAAAAACGAGTCAACTGATATTCATGAAAATTGGCATATATATGTAATTTGGTCCAACTTAGATGATAGGATAGTTATTATTTAAATTAATGGTCTTAATAACTAATAATTAATAAAAAACTGATCATCAACGTTGGTTGTTGTTATTAATCGTACGTTCCATAAGTCTGCAACAGATGGCGCCTTCTGAATTCTTCTGTCTTTTCTGCAGTCCACGCGGACGGAGTCGCGGGCGTCCGCTAGTTGATATATAAATAAATTGGCTATATGCATATACAGTTAATTTGTTAAACATTATTCTTTCATTCCCTCGTTCTTCTCCATACTCCTCCATTTACAATGTTAGCACGATTGGCCCTCAGGTTGGTAAAGGAGTTCGTTTTTGTCATCCGACCCATAATCGATTTTAATCGAGCAGTAATTAAGCCGATTGCTGCCGATTTAGTGGCGTGGGAGATGCCGGCACGCACAGAAGGCAAGCTTTTTTGTGCTCTGTATTTACCTTTATGGGGATCGATTACTAAAACTTTTGGGTATAAAAATGAAAAACACAAGTAGGTACTTATCGATTATTCTTTCAAATGTCTTTTATTTTGCATTAGGTTATAACCTCACTATACAGGATGTTTTTTTGTGGCCACCTTTAACGAAGGGTACGTATTCTATACATGAAATAAAGTAAGTTTATGCCAAAAAAAATGCTGGGATTTTTTTATTTTTTTTTTTTATTTTAAATTCCTTGATCGTGCGAAATTTATAGTGTCTAGTGTTTATGTTAGTTTTTTTATAGATAGATATTAATTATTTTTCGTGAAAAAATCCTACTACGCGCGTCTATGTGCATTTATGCAGAAAAACGCAGTCTATTTACTCAACTTTCATCCTGTAGATAGAAACTCTCAAATGTCTTTAATATTGTAGGTACGAAGATACCTACATTTGTCTGGCTATATTGTCCCTTATTTCCATAATTTGATGAAAGTATCGAGAAGTGAAATTATGGGATTTTCTAATATTTTTTGCACTGTACATAACATAAAATAAGGTATCACTGTTTAATTTTTCTGTTTTACTGTTTTTTAAGAGACTTTAATTTGTCAAAGTCGTGTATAACGGGTGTGTAACTTTACAAACGGTTTATTTAGTAGCACTTTGGATACTTAGACAAACATTGATCATTCATATGAATCAGTTGATAAAGTGATTATGGGTATTATAGATGAAGATATTATCTTGTATTATAATGGAATATTCAGAACTATTAACATTGTGACACACACTAATTGCAGTAATACCAATCTCACCTTTTAACCCACTTGTATCTGGAATCCGATGCATTGTCACCTTCATTTGTATTCGAGACGTTTCATCGGCTGTAGTCGCAAGTGTTGCTTATTCCTCTCCCGTTTTATCTACGGCAGGTTCTGTATCATCATCTCTTTCATTGTAATATTGGGCATATTTTATAATATCGTAAAACAAATACGCGGTAGCTTTCGCTTTGTGATCAATTCTTGTTGAAGCAGAACTGATAGGCCTATGGCAAGTATGTTTGCTTTGGAAATACTTCGGTTCCTTTAGATCAAACTTGCCAGGGTCGCTAGCTTTGAACCTTGTGTTTACTGAAGACATTATTAGAATATCTCTATTAATTTAACTGTGTTTCATCTATGTATCACATTTTTTACAATTATGTCTTTTTAAACTATTTTGTTACGATATACTGTGTAGACTTTGCAAATTTGCTCGATTATTTGTAATTCAGGAATATAATTTGGTGATTAATTTTAAATGTGAATTCTAATGTTAACCCAAGATCGTCATCACATTACGGATAATATCAGATTTTAGAATACCCGTCAAAGAACACACCAGTAATTTGTCTCCGTCCAAGGCAAGCAGACACACTTATTTTCAAATTAAATTTTCCAATCTCCGCGACATGAACATGATTCCGTGAAATGATTTGAAAACTTTCTTTTATTGGCAATAAAATTGGTTACGTCCTGTGATAGTGTCTGGTGTCTTACGGCCTGACCTCTAAGAGCGAGTCATCGAACCTTTAAAATATTTCCTAATTCGGTGAACGTCCCGTCGATCACGCGAACACAATCCGAACTTATTAGAAAGGTATCCCTCAAATTATACACGAATCCGCTACCACGCATGCCCTGCAAATATTCAAATTCAAACGCTCCGAGGCACAGCTTCAGTAAACGCGGTACAGAACTCTTCATATACCATAATACTAATTTGATAGTCCATAATAGTGTTTCTTTATTTTCGATCACATTATACCAAGAATGCGCATTTCCATACAAAACTGGCTCCGCATAATATGGTTTATATCAACTCAATAAGGTGCTAAAGCAGCGTCGTCTTTTTATATATGATTTATGATTCAAATTACGTAATTGCTGTTGGCTTCTTACAAGACAGACATATTTTTATCGGTTTATTTTGACGGAATATCTCAATGAAATTGGTTTGTAAACATTTTAATAATTTCGTAAAATTAATAAATAAAATTGGTCATGATAAAGAGTGCGGTAATAATTACTTTTAATGTAGAGGAATCTGGCTGTTTTGTGGTCGTATTCCGTAGCCTTGAAAATGATTACGCGAAAAAAGTAAAAAGTGACGTTGAAAAAGGAACGCGAGGATACTTTTACTGTCTATAAACGGGATTGGCTGTGGGTGCGCTCGCGCTTATCGCGCCGCGCCATGTGGGGATGGACAAAAGATTGTATTGATTTTGCCGACTGTACTGCGCCCGCTCAATTATTGTGAAGCACTTTATTTATTAAACGTTTTTAATAGGTGCAAACATAGGTAATATGCACTTACTGTTTTGTTAAGAAAAAAAAAACTAAATTTAGAAAACAATTTTAAACGATCAAAGAGGGCTCGCATCTTATAAAATATTAAATGAACTTTTGGTAACCAAGAATATTCAAGAAAAGAAAG
Organism: Carposina sasakii; assembly: GCA_014607495.2. Classification (NCBI taxonomy): domain Eukaryota; kingdom Metazoa; phylum Arthropoda; class Insecta; order Lepidoptera; family Carposinidae; genus Carposina; species Carposina sasakii. The sequence continues at coordinate 14,593,947 of CP053153.1, forward strand.
CCTTAAAAGACAGACTAACATAAGTTTCTTCATCAAAATCAAGAGTAAATCAAAAACAGGAGAACAATATTGTTATGCCAGCGAAAAAACAAGCTATCTTTCTATATCTTTTTATCTTTCAATACTTTTTATTAGTTTTCGTTCTATCTCCATTGCTTAACTATATGCAATAAATACACTCTACATTGTTTTCCATTCCTTTTTCTTCTTCTTTTGTAACTTTCTGTTCTATATCATTCTTTCTTCATTGTTTCTGATCTATTTTCTTTCCCCTTTTCTTCTCCTCTTTTTACTTTCTGTTCTACTTCATTCAATATTCACTATTTTGTTCTGTACTATTTTCTCTTCTCTTTTCTTCTTCTTTCGCTCATCTCCTCTTCTCTCTCTCTCTAATATCATTTCCTTTATTTCATCTTCCTTCATTTGCCTCTTTCCTCTATTATAATCTTCTACAATTGTCGCACATAAACCATTCGCTCGGCCTGTACCGTCCACACACACGCCGCGTAGGACTCATCATTTAAAAACAATTCCGCGGGGTTGCCTCACGAGGATAACTGTTTATGGAGTTGCCAAGCCAAAATGGGCGTTAAAAAACTCCGCCACTCGAAAGGAAACTCGAATGCGAAAAAAGTTTGTAAGGGTGACTGTGGTTTGGAGTGTGGGTTCTGTCGATTGTATTGGTGCATTAAGAATATAGTTTTTTTTTAAGTTAGTAAGGAAGATAAGGTTTTCTTTCTTATAAATCATAGTAATACACAGTTATAATTAAATAGTAAGTAACCTTATTAACATCTATCCCCGCTATCCCGCTAGCTACCTTATGAATTTTCAGTTCTGGCTATCCCAGTCGCGTTTATATGTATTTAACTTACCTGAAACTCGATTCATCTATTTTTCCACCTAATTTTTTATGGACATTGCTATCTCTGCTACGACGTTAGTCAGATCTACTTGTTGAAGATGTCAACACAAAATAACCCATTTTACAAACACCTTATAAACATTATATCAATATACAGAATATAACTTATTAAGCTTTTAATCAAAGTTCGACATAGGCCGACGGATCTCTAAACGTCTTCGGCGTCTGCGTCGTAGCCGATCGTAGTAGATGCCTTCCCCCCTCGCACCTCGCCCCCCACCCCTCCTGCGTACTACTGGCACTACGTAATTTTTTATCTTACATTTGTAAACAAATGCAAGGCTGTATTCGTCGAATGTGGTTGTAAGGTTTCTTTAAGTTCTGATTATAAGGAAAACTAATTGGTAAATTAATATCACTTAGCCATACTGTCTGTTAGGTACTTTTTCATGAGTACAAGACTGGATAGATTATTGAGTAAGTATATAATTACAGGTATTTACAGAGTAAAACAAAACGTACGGGTACGTTAAGCGAAATTCTCTGAATAAATGGGGCCTATTCCACTCTAATCCACTGGGCAAATCCATTAATGGATTAGATTCCACTTTTTCGTCCACTCTAATCCACTGCTATAAAACTCGCTGGGGACTGGATTAGAGTGGAACATCTATTCCACTATAATCCACTGGTTCTGAGTACACTAACATTCATCAATGGATTTGTTTCCGAGGGTGCAAATTTAGTAAGATTGTTGAAACATGTATCTGATATAAACTTTATTGTTCCATAATTTGAGCAAATGAATAATCATTTCATTAAAATAGTAGGGTTAAAAGTACGTTTTTTGTATATTAATTGTATTAAAAAATTAGATTATTTTAATAATTGATTTATAGCATGCATGTAAATAGTCTTTCGTTTTTTAACTCAATTTGTTAATTAAACAAGATTCTTCCATTGATATCAATTTCTATTTATTTCATCGTTTAATTATTCAATAAACATATGGTCCTTCGAGCCGGAACAGGAACTTGTGTACCAGATTTGAGAGTCAAAATCACATCTTTATTTTCCTCGATATTATAGCGAAATTTTTTAACAACTCAGGAATGCTCTCTTAACGTACCTACACCTTTTGTACACGCTATAGATAAAATTTTGTATTTTTCAAAGAAGGACATAAGCTACTTTTAACCTATAAAAATAGTTGTCTACAAAGAACTGTGAGCAACGAAAATTAGAGTGAGTCATCATTTTCCTGCCATGTTCCCATTCATTTGGGATTGGCACCTTTCTTCCATTCATCCCTATTATACGTCATCTCGTTACTCACTCCCAGCACACGCTTATTCTCTCTCACACTGTCCATCCAACACTTCTTAGGTCTATCTCTTCCTTGAAAACTAGAGTGAGTATAAATTTAAAATAGAGCAGAATCATAGTTTCCGACGACACGTCCGCACCACATGAATCAGCTGCAACTGATTCACCCAAACCACAGGTAACAAAACATCTCGGTGCCAAATTAAAAATACATTTTTATAAGCCCTTAATCCGGGTTAAATTGGTACACTCGGACGTGCCAAGTTAGAGGAAAATACTCCCGGATTTCGGGGAAAGTATAGTCATTCCTGACGTGTACACTGAATTTAGTGACTGATTGATTTACCTGCTCAATGAGACTTGATGATAAGAGACTATTAATAGCTTGGTGATCGCACGATCCATGGTCACCCATGTTATTTAAGAGGGTTGAATTCGGTTAACGAAAGAGTCATTGGTTTTAAAGAACGCTTTAAAGCCTTCAACACTAAATAAACTATATTTATAATTATAAATTGATCATTTAATTTTTTACATCTGAGTAACTTGTTCCTCAAAATGTTGAAAAATAAAATATATCTAATTTTGTTAAATAATTTATAATGTACTTCAATGTGTAATTCAAATGTACTATGTAACCATTTTTAACCGACTTCAAAAAAGAGAGGTTATCAATTCGTCTGTATGTTTTTTTAATTTTATTGTCTTGTTTATGTAACCTATGTATGTATTTAGCTGTCTGAAAATGTAAGTATATGAAATTGAAGATATAACTCAAATGAAAGCCAAGGGAAAGTTTTCACTAAAAATTAAACCTAAAAGAATACAGTTCAATAGAGGAATATTCTCTCAGAAACGGTGCCTAAATATTATTTTTTTCCTATAGGCCACAGCAGGCCTGTATCAGGAGAGTTTGTAAAAAACTACTCAGTAGATACTTGATAACTAACGTTTAAAAGATGATGTGCTTTCTTCTATAATAATAATATAATAACATTTCTAACTGAGAGAGCTATAATTCACTGTCAAGTGCCACTATGGAGTCATCGAGACTTAATAGAGTTATTCCGAGATATACACATGACACTTTTATGTTTACGGCTGTGCACAAACGAGCGACTAATTAGAACTATGTAGGTATATCAGTATGGCAAAAACGTGAACTCGAGCCTTTTGGCGTGCTCTGGGGGAGGCCTACGTCCAGCAGTGGACTGCAATAGGCTGACGAGACGAGGTATATCATAGTCATCATCATCGTCAGCCTATTGCAGCCCACTGCTGGATATAGGCCTTCCCCAGAGCAGGTAGGTATTATGGCTTATACTTGTTCTTTATTTTAAACAAGACTACAGTAAATACAGATTTTTCAAAAGAAACGCATACAAAGGCGTGCTTATCTCTGCAAGAGATTTCTTCTAGCATACCATCATTAGAAAATATTTTATTTTCTTCAATACCTAGTATTCATTCCATAATAATATTATAGAATTCTAGACCACCGGACATCTAAGTGCTTGTTTTCATCTTTTCAGTTTTTTTTATTTTTACCAATATAGTTTGGTTATTTTTTAAGCAGTCGGGTTTTTGAATTTTTTAAATTATGTTTTTTTATTTTATACTTTTTTGTTATTAGTACCTAGCTACTAATAGGTACGGTTCAAGAAACATGCTCAACATGCTCGGCAGCAAGAAGTTTTCGTCTTGCTGCAGTCTAAAAACTTATATGTGAGAATGGTTGTTACGCAACTTTTAATCGATATAGATCCTAAACGGTTGGTCGAATCGAAAAATGTTGAGAGGAACCTAAAAATGATTTTTAAATACCTATTCAACGATACCCCACTCTATATAGTTTGTCGACTTTAATTTTTTTCATTTTCACAAAATGGCATCCAGTAGTCGCCATATTGGATTTTCACTACGTCATATCTTTAGTGACACTCACCGGACTAAGAGGAATCGATTAACGTATGAATCATAAAAATCGGCCGAGGCGTTTGGTCTGTGTAGTGCTTCAAAGGAACATACATACATACATAGGCTGTTAAACACAATACCACTCCTTTGCGTCGCGCAGTCGGGTAAATATAAGCCTTAGTCTCATATATTACAGAAACAAAAACAATTTTTATAAACGTGTAATACTCTTATGAATATTTGTATAATCGCAGTAAAATCGCATTTCGTCGCACGTGTGCGATAAGCCTAAAATAAAATATAGCCAATGTAATTTTTATGGATTATTGATCGATTAGCAGTAAATTGTCGCTCGTAACTCGGCAGCAATCGTTTCGTCAATACGATACGATTATATTTTATCTACTATTATATCGATTTTATTATGATATTTACTACATCCTGTTTAATGTGTTCGGATATAGTCGTTACACTGGTGGTCTTCACATAATATAAAATAATGGTGGTTGTGAGAAAACAGAAAAAACTACATTATGGTTTGCCGTAAAAGCAATCACAAAACGAAGTATTACTACATTTTCATTTTATTTCGAAAGTGCACGTCGTAAGTGTTGACACTGGGGCGTTGCAACTTGTCACTGATATTTTATATGTGACCCCGCTATCCTAAACGTAACTGTATAATCTCCTTGAAGATCCTGCAGTTCCCATTTTGATAACACAGCCGTGTTGTAAGTATATTGTTCTTATTCTTTATTGTTCGCGCGAAATAAATAGTCTAGGTACTTATCATATAAAATGACACAACGAGCTTATTTCCAATACTATTTTTTTCCAACTAACCAAACTTACTTACCAGTAAATAAGTTTTATTATAACATTCCTCTATGTTATAACTTAGTTTTTCAAATCTGGTCTTCTAGCGCCATCTTGTATCAAGTAGTAAAACTAACTGAATTGTGAAACATTAGACATTGTAGAGAAATGTCGAGGTTGCAAGAATTGAGCCTTTAGACTGCCTACCGCGTGCAAACCGAACGACAAATCGTGTCGTGACCACCCGCCCTTAAGCGTGTAGTTGTAGCCTAAGCAATAAAGAGGCGTCTTTACATCGTACGTCTATTTTCCTCCCGGCCAGTTGATTCACTACACCATCGATTGCTGTGAGTCAGCTTGGCACGCCTCCAGCCGCTCACCTGTGATGTCCCAGTTCGCCTTCCGCCCAGGATGTCTCTGGGTAGGGTTGTCGCTCCTGCGTACCATGACATTTGCATGAGACCGACATATGTCACATCGAAACGTCAAATTCTCAGAGTTATACGGGGGGGGCTGATTACCTAATTTGCAATAGCTAAGCCGAAGCAGCGCGATAGCAATATTCGCGTTAAAATATAAAAATAACTTTGAAATTCATTTTACGTAAATAATACGAATTTGACAAGCAATCAGCGAACTTTGTACAATTTTCGCTATCGCTTTGCTTTTGCTAGATAGGTAATAAGGGGGCCGGTGTAATAATAACATACCACTTTGTTAAGTCCTGTATAATAACGAGGTACAGTATGCATTGTGTTCTTCGCATGTAAAGAAGGAGCTAGAGAGAGAATGAACACTGTGCTGAAAGAAGTACTCACCATTCCTTTTTTATACGCGAAGCACATTATACTTACTTACTTAGGTATCTTAAATGATGTACCAAAGATATGCAATATACGTATTTCGCTCTTACAGTGTGACTTTTACCCATCTTATGCTCCGCGTGCTGCAATAATTACTTTATTTAAAGCCCTTATGCATGATTGGCGTAACTTTATTTCTTTCATCCTTTCTTTCGTCATGTCAGCCAAATATCCAAGCATACAAAACTTGAAGCTCGTGGCTCTCGTAGCATCGCAGTACCCTTGCGTAGCCAACTACATTGAGCTTTTAATTTTGACAGCTGACAACCCTACCTACCCGTGTTTATTTGCAGTGTTTCCAGTTGACACGCTGATTATTAAGATGAGTCTGTTTACGCTTGTTGTGTCCCCTGATCTCTGGTGGGTCCTGCGTGGATAATGGCTGAATAATTATTATGATGCTTTGAACTTAGCTGTTTGAGAAACTTTACCAATGTAGTAACTATGATTCTTTGAACTGCTTGAGAAACTTTAGCAATGTACTTTGATTTATGTCGTCCTTTGACATAGGCGCCAGTGTTTTTGTAAGCCTGAGAAGGTTTCTGATATTCTTTATTGTACACACATCTATTGGAAAATATCTTCTTCAGCCTATTTCAGTCCACTGCGGGACGCTGGGCAGGCGAGTTGGTGACCGTATATATATATTATATTGGACAATATAGTGGCTCGAAATAGTTACATAGAAAATGTCCAAAAGCAAGCTTATCTCTTTAAGATATTTCTTCACACACACAATGTGCACCAATGAGGTTTCATTCATTTTATTTGCTGCTGGTTAAAGTTTGAGTGTGACTTGAGTCATCGATTAATAATAATGAGGGTTAGAGTGATAACACGTATTTACTATACAATTAATAGTAGCAAAATATAGAATTATCCGTCTCTTGACGTAGTATAGTTATACATGAATATTTAATAGCATAGTAATAGTTTTATAGACCAACAATAAATATTTTCTGAATGTTTAAGTTCCCAAAAAATACACCCACACACTTGGCCAACCTATAGGTTTTTTTATAAAGATTTATCAAACCCACAATCGGAAATAAGGGAATTCCCGATGGATCTGACTAATGAGCCTTCAAATATCATTGCTATAAATAAACGAGACTATTTTTAGGATCCGATCATTATCTTTTGTGTCCGACTTCAATATTTTTTCATAATTTTCAACCCCTGACCTTTACACCCACAGATATTACGAAACTGAATGAGGATAATAATAGAAAAACTCAAGAAAAACGCGAACTAATGACAGGCTTTTAGTACCCTAGTGGGCGTCTTTGCTTGAATGGATTTATATAGATCATGGTATGGAAACTCTTGGCAGAAAACTCGGAGTGAATATGGAATGAATGACAGTACCAACTCTAGATTTGGGTTTAGTTACTTTTAAACGGTTTAACGAAATAAAAAGGTTTCTCAATTAGACCGTGTATATGTCGTGGCCATATCGTAGAATTGATCATTTCATGAAATGGTCGAGCATTTCATGAAATGGTTGCATTTCATGAAAAGTTCAACTGTCTATTGGCCACATCATGATATGGTTTGGGCAGATCGATGATTAAAAATCGTTTCTCGATATGGGCAACTAAACGCCCGATCATTTCATGAAGTGGTCAAGATTATTGATCATATCGTAAAATAGTTACATGAATCACCGGTAGAGGCGCTGCGAGCATGTGTGAAGATGGCGGATTTTTCTTTTTAGGTTATAAAACAAATTAAAGAGAGTAGGGTGACTATGCACAGAAGTTCACGGATAGTGTGTTATATTGTATATGTATATTAGACTTAATGGTGGTTTATAATAATATTGAGATTACGATAGGTTAGGTAGGTTAGACTATGACAAATGACGCACGAGCCGAGCGAGCGGAGCGAGCGTGCCCACAGCGTCCGGCGATGTGCCAGATGCGAATCGCTTTTGTAAAGTCTTTTATGTTTTTAAATATTATATTGTGGCAAAAAAAATCATACCATCATACCTTATGGTATGCTTATATATGGTGTAAGCTCTTACCACATTCGGATTTTATGGACATCCTGTTAATATGATTTTGGATGACAAAATCGTGAAATGTAGACGTTTAACGATCTGGTCAAATTGAATTGGCCACTTCATGAAATGCGACCACTTCATGAAATGCTCGACCATTTCATGAAATGATCAATTTAACAATATGGCCACGACATATACTTTGTGCTATTGTGATATTATCTTTCTTTTTTGTAGCCGTAATAGTAGAAAAATGTGGTCAGATCACGGAATATTTGTTTTTCTTGCCAAAAAATAGAAAAAGGCACGTTTTAGTGTGTATAATTTTATTTCATTTTGTGAATTAAGATAGGTTCTAAAAATAGTAAAATGAATGCGATTGAATGTTCTTTGAAAAAACCGACAAGTGCTGATAATTTTATTAATCGTAGATAGTTTTTCAGGTCTGAACGCTGTGGAATGTTTTAAACTGGAATAAGAAATGTAAAAAATATAGTTGTGTTTTTTTTCTAAGAAAACTATGTTATAATTATTTTCACTTATCTTGCATTTTTTATTACTCTATTTACTTTATTTGACAAGTCGAATAAACTAGGTACCGTTAGAACTATGTCACTGTCATAAGGTAGCTGACCGAGACGATACACTTTTCTGATACTCGGCCAATTTTTTTGCCGCCCATTCGAGACATAAGTCTCGTTTAGATAATACCTATATTTATTTCTGATATTACACACGTTACTCGTCAACACTGTAATAAGGCCATCGGCCTTATGACAGCGTATATTTTGGTCGCAGTCCGCCAGACATTTGGATTTTCTTTCTCATCTTCTGACATCACGAAACGACTAACCATTTATGTAATATCTTGTTAAACACCACCATTTTAAATAAACCAATCGCAGTTTTATGGCTTGTTTAATTCCTTGTTTTGTCTTTTTAGGCATACAATTACTTACCAATTTATCTGTCGATATTAACATTAGGTTGCATCCTTGATGCAACTATTTTGCAATTTGTGCAGTTTAATTTGCCTGCGACTACGAAATTCAGTGGGTCTTGCAATAAGCAATATACGGTTAATAGGAAAAAAACTTTGTAAATTGAAATCTTCACGATGCCTACGCACGACGTCATTCTATCTAGGATTTCATTATGTAGTACGATACATAGATGATACGATACTTACGATGTACATATATTCAAACAATATACTTCACATACAGGACCCATGTCAAATGATGTACCTATCTTGCTAAATTACTATGTTGATGTAAATTAGTAATAAAAGAGAAGACAGTCTTCGTAACGCTATATTACCGTACTTTTATTTAAATTATTATCACCGAAAATACATGACTTTCAAAGACAATTATTGTCTTTGATGACTTTGGTTACCTTATAAAAAATGGATTAAAAAATACATGAAAATTCAGCTATTTGCCTCTTTTTTTCTAATTTAGCCCTTGTTGTTATTTCATAAAGTAGTTCCAAAATCTTCCATACTCATCAGGCCTTTCTCTCCAGGTAAACCAGCGCGGGTGGAACCCATGCAGCCAGTCCGGACCACCAGAGGGAGTAAGGTGGTGCTGGACTGCAAGGCCAAGGCGCAGCCGCCTCCCAGAATATCCTGGTATAAGGACGGCAGACCAGTCGACACGAAGATTAGGAGGTTTCGAGTGCAGAATTTTAGGTGAGCTTTTTATAATATAGTATAGTTTTAGGTACACAGACAAAGATAGCAAAAGATAGCGATAGCAAAATTGAAACTAGGTAATATAAACAGGGTAGAATCAAACTAGGAAAACAAATGCCTATATAGACATGGGGGGTCCTGTATACTTGTAAGACACGGCTATAAAGTTAAATCCATGGACGAAATAAATTCACTTTCAACCTCAGATATTACTGAATGCTCAGCCATAGATATAACTGAACACAAACTGTGCATACTGAGTATGTATCGCCCACCAAAATACGATGACTCTTCAATAAAACTTTTTTTAGACAAACTTGGCGACATTCTAGAAGTACTAAAGTTCATGGACATGACCAAGGCATTCGATTATGTTGACTGGAAAGTACTTCTAAATAAACTAGAACGCTTTGGTATACGGGGCAATGTTCTCAAACTTTTAACTTCATACTTGGAAGGAAGGAAGCAAATGACTGTATTAGACAAATTAGACTTTTCAAGTAAATGTGAGCTCAGCTACAAATCTGGATACAGAGCAGTGTAGTGTGGAGTACCATAGGGCAGTGGCCCATTGCTATTTTCAATATACATTAATCACTTACCCACAATAACTAATAATCACATGACATTATTTGCTGATGATAGCACCATCCTATTTCATAATATAAATTTAAATAATCTAAAGATTAATATCAACAGTACCCTGACATCTGTAATAGAATGGCTTGAAGGTAATAACTTAAAAATTAATATTGACAAAACTAAGATAATATTATTTAGACAAAGAATAGCGTACAATACTATCAATGTAAGTCACTTGAATCAGAATATAGAGAGTATTGATTGTATAAGGCTTTTAGGGTTATATATTGACAGTAAAATGAATTGAAAACACCACACCGATCACGTCTGTAAGCAATTAAATAAGTCCAGCTATGCATTGTTCAATCTCAGAAAGGTAGTTAATGAACAAGCACTACTTGCTGCTTATCACGGTTACGTAGCCTCAGAACTTAGATATTAATTATTTCTCGTCAAAAAATCTTGCTGATTCGTGATGATGAGGAGATTCGGTAGTTTTCGGGAACGTTGACGACCAATAATCAGTCTGTATAGGTAAAATTAACTGAGCAAATTACATACACTAGACTAGAAAAGCCTCACTACAAGCCCATAGGTAATCAATCATATGTTCACGGAAGCTACATCTTCGCTCACAACACCAAGTGTAGACTATCTCTCTCGTCAATCGGCGTATTAACCAGTTAGATTAATTAAAACCGATGATGCTTTTCCTGATGACAGATAAGTATCTCAACGACCTAGATACTGGCGCGATCTTGATCCAAAACGGTCTGTTTGTCTGTACGTTTCAATACAAACAATGTCCATGCGTGTGCGCATATGGTGCTAACGTTCATTGCACACTCAATTAGACGATGATTAGGTTGTTACAGAATGGACACTTGCCTACCTACGTGTTCTTTAAAGGTTTTTGTTTTTTTTTTTGTAAAATGATTGATGTTAACCTATTTGTGATAGATTTTCATAATATTTTTTACCACCTAAAGCCTTTAAAAACGCGGTAAACCTAGTTAAATGAAGCCTAGTCAAATAGGTAATAGCTGCAGCAGGTTAATAACATAAGATCTTAGGGACCTTAGTATGGGATTATAGAGTATAGGTATACATACATACAATCACGCCTCCATCCCTTACGGGGTAAGCAGAGCACCGAGGGCCGATAGAACCACATGGTGCCACTTCTGACCAATTTTGAGGGTATAGTTGAGATGTACAAGTTCGGTTAGTAGTGACAGGTGGTCAGCCCATCGCCTACAGAACAAGACCCTCTTGTCCCTCTACTGACTGGTACAGTATGCCCGGGAAGAGAAGCAGCTGTAGTATTATACTTTTTTTTTCACTCCCAGAGCAGCATAGAAGAAATATGAACGTATAATATATATTTCATGTGTTAATGTGTTATAAAGTTTGTATATACGATGAAACAAAAAAATATATTTAAATAGATAAAAACTAATTAAACCAGCAATAGATTTTAAATTGGCATGATTAGAACATTATCATTAGTCCTTCTCGGTAAGCCAGTGTAAATAAACTAACACGGACTTTGTAAACTCAATGTTGATTAGATACATACTGTTGCAACAGATATAAATCCGGCAGACTGTGCGTCGAGAGGAATTCAATCTTCGGAGTTATGTTCTTACTCACTATGGTGGAAAGGACCAGATTGGTTATATGAGGCTGAGATTGATTCAGAACGACATGAAGTTATGGTCACACATGAAGAGGAAAGAATTACTGCGATGAAGATAACAGAAAACAAGAACGAAGAGTTTGAATGGGTTAAGTTTTCAAGTCTAGATAGAATGTTGAAGGTTATATCGCGTTGTAGAAGAATTTTATTGTCCAAAGCAGAACGTCAACTAAAAAATGGCCTGGTGTCAGGGGTAGAGGATCGTTTGGATTATCACTAAAAACAGATAACGGACGGGAATTGAGACATGCTTCGACCTGTGATATAATTGTAGCTAGCTCTTCGTCTTTTTTCAGGTGATTCTTTGCACTACGTACACCTGCCTCCCATAAACCTCCGAAATTAGGCGATGATGGTGGAATGAAATGCCAAGTTGTGGACTCAAATGAAAGAGCTTTGGCTATTTCATATGGTAAAGTTGACTTGGAACGACCAAACATTTCTCTCAGTTGCTTATCAGCCCCGACGAAATTGGTTCCATTATCGCTGTAAAAATCCTTACAAAACCCACGTCTCGCTGTAAATCGCCTGAATGCGGCTATAAACCCTTTAGCTGTCAAATCGCTGACTACTTCTAAATGTATAGCTTTTGTAACCATGCAAACTGAGTTTTCTTACTCGAGTACCTCGCTCCATATAATATAGGTGAGTGGGTCACAAACATTTATTTCTGTAAAGACGCCGCGAGCACTTCGTGTTTACAAAAGTTTTCTTTGGCGAAATGATATCATTTTATTGGTTCAATTTAAAAATAATATTATAGAGTCGAGTTCTTTTCCCTTCATATTTATATTTGTTTCCTTGCGACCATATACAGGGTGATTTTTGGTCGTCAAGGTTCCCGAAAACTACGAAATCTCCTCATCATCACGATCATTTTTCTCCATGGAAGCATACCTGGGAAGTGTCTGGTTTCCAATATATTAGGGTCGAGTAAATAGACCGCGTTTTTCTGCATAAATGCTCATTGATGCGTGTAGCAAGATTTTTTCACGAGAAATAATAAATATCTGTCTATGAAAAAACTAGCATAAACACTGGACACTATAAATTTCACCCAATCAAGTAACAAAAAAAAAAGTCTAAAAAATTTACATCGTTTCCCAGCATTTTTTTTTTGCATAAACTTACTTTATTTTATGTATAGAGTACGTACCCTTCGTTAAGGGTGGCAACGAAAAAAAAATCTTGTAAATAAATTGTGGATATAGATGCACTAAACGCGATGTCCGAGATATATATATATATTTTTTTTTTTGTGAATATGTTGTATACATGCTATCTTGCTTTATTTGACTTAAAAAGAAAGAGTTATAACTTGTGTTACTTTTATTATGTGTTTGTACTTTTTTACAAGGTTTCAATAGATACCTTTTTATCCTATTCAAAAACGAATGTAACAAATATGGTTGGCTATGTAGTAAGTAATTGAATGCAACTTTATTTATTAAGAACATTAAGTATTTACACAAGGGTAGAAATTTCTATGACTAACTTAAAAACTGCTTAGGGCTAGCGTGTATATGGTAGATCGGTCGACTAGTTCCGGTTTCACAGGTTGGTCAACCGACCTCCGTTATCAGGTAGCTTGCCCAAAATGCTGGCTGCGTTGCCGCGCTGGATTACTATACTTATTCTTTGGCCTAAGTAGCAGCCAGCATTCTGGTCACGTGTAGACTCCACGAGCCGCCCGGCCAGGTCCTTCTAGAACGTAACAAATACATTTTCTAGTTTTATTTGTCCACCTGGATCTCTTCAATGAAGCTGATGAAAGTGATTTTACTTATTAGGTAGGTACTTATATTTTAAGAATTAATAACTATTGTCAACAGTGACGTTATTCTGAGGTTGTTAATTATTTAGGTTGTTCAAGTGTCCATTCTGTTATCAGCTTACTCTCGATGCACTAATCATTTCTACAGACATCTGTCGTTGACCGAGCTAAGGCATAAACATTATAAGGCCATTATCGATTATGAACCTTAAGGCCAAGGCATAAAGGTGTTGTACTAATTATCCTTATTGGCGAAGTGCAATTTCACGGGTCATTGGAGCAGATGAAGACTTTCGCAAACATTTTTGCAGAACTGTTGCTTCATTTGTTTTGCTCTCGACTCTTGATCTATGACGTCATAGTTTATAAGTTTATCTGATTGTTTGTTGGTGTCGCTAAAGTCTAGTCATATACATACATAGGTAGATAATTATTTAATCACACTGTATTCCCAAAATGGGGACCAGAAGTGCAGAATTACAAAAGATATCTTATAGCCACGCTTAGTATAGGTCTTGATGTAAAAGATCAGGGACAAGTTGGTAGCTCGTAGCCTGAGAGTACTCCCCTGAATCTTGTAGTATGTAATTAGTGATGGTGGTGGGCCCTACAACATCCGTTAACCCTCGAATTGGACTCATGATTCGCACAGGAAATCAGATCCGAGCACCGTTCAATATTTGCATGAAGGATAAAGAGGAGGTGGGTGGGACTATGAACTGAGTCGTGTGCCAATCGTGAGGTCATGACGTCATGATAGGGGCGGAGCTTTAGGGCCAGTGTGAGTAACACAGTAGCTGTAACCACACGCTTACACAAGCAGTTTGGCTAGTCACTACAAGGTGGTTTTTATGTAAATGGACAGGGCTACAATATTAGTATGCTCCCCTAGTCCCCTACTTCACCCCCGCTCAGCGGCACACTATTTTTGTATGAAAATATACTAAGCCGCTGCTCCTCTTTTATTTCTTCTCTATGATCTCTATCTTCTCATGCAGTTGTCAGATTTTAGGTAATTATCTTTAGTGTCGACAATCCTGTTATATTATATCCTTTTATCTATTAAACGCTCATACGGGGCTTCACTAGAATACATCAGCTGCATCTCCTTCCGTGCATGTTGTAAGAGTCAACTAAGGAACTCGAGCATTCTCTCAAGCTAGCATCATACATACATACATAAAAATCACGCCTCTGTCCCGGAGGGGTAGGCAGAGATCACGGATCTCCATTTGCTACGATCCTGACACACCTCTTTCGCTTCATCTACTTTTATAATATTCTTCATGCACGCTCGTCGGTTTAGGGTACTCTTGACCTGACCTCTCTTTATAATTTCACCAATTTGATCGGTGAAGGTCCGGCGAGGTCTTCCCCTTTCAACTCTTCCATCCACTCTTCCATTGTACACTTTCTTTGTCAGTCTACTTTCACTCATCCTCTCCACATGCCCAAACCACCTCATCATACCCTTCTCAATCTTCGTCACCACGTCGAAATGAGGACCACCCATATCACACTTCTTTCTGATCACGTCATTTCTTATTCTATCTTTCAAAGTGACTCCACACATACTTCTCAATGCTCTCATTTCCACTGCATTCATATCATTCATAATCATATCATTGATAATTACATCTCTCTCCGTATTGGTTAAGGTAGCTCTAGGAGCTTTATGATCCTGTACATCCATTCCATTTTGGGAAGGATTTCTGATCCTGCAGTCTCAGCTACCCCATTTCGGGAATAAAGCCATGTATATCGTACTAGTGGACACCCGCGACTTAGTCCACGTGGACTGCAGAAAAAACAAAATATTTTCCCAGGATAAAAAGTAGCCTATGTGTTAATCCAGGGTATCAGCTAACTTCATACCAAATTTTATTTCAATCGCTCAAGCCGTTTTTACGTGAAAGAGTAACAAACATCCATCCATCTATCCATATTCACAAACTTTCGTGTTTATAATATTATCGTACCGTATTCTAAATCCATCAATTTCCATTCCAGAAGGCGCTCACAACTAGTAATAAGACATGCCCGCCGCGAGGACTCGGCAACCTACGAGTGTAGAGCCCAGGGCGCGGTCGGACCACCAGCGGTGGCCAGCGCCAATGTCAGCGTGCTTCCGCCGACGACGCCTGCGCCGGACAGTTAGTACTTTTATTAATATCAAATAATTTATTCGACATGAAAGCATACACAACCATTTGTCGATTGTAATTTTTTTATGTTACTTTCATGGAAAGAGAAGGTAGATTACTACGAAATTCCTGGTTACTTTTTATAATTGTTACGTTCTGTCAAGTATAAGTTGGCGTTTCGGAGCTTTACGGCCGTCAATGTAGAACGTAACGGTTATGATTACCTGAAGACGAATCCAGGAGAACTGCAAAAGACAGTCAAAACCAACATTAGGCTTGACAGACTGCACATATGATTAATAGTTCCAAGGTCTTATCAGAGATCCACCAGTAAATCCTATACAGAGTGATTTTTGGTCGTCAACGTTCCCGAAAACTACAGAATCTCCTCATCATCACGATCAATTTTCTCCATGGAAGCATACCTGGGAAGTGTCTGGTATCCAAAATATTAGGGTCCAAAGTCGAGTAAATAGACTGCGTTTTTCTGCATAAATGCACATTGACGCGTGTCGCGAGAAATAATTAATATCAGTCTATGAAAAAACTAGCATAAACTATATACTATAAACACTATAAATTTCGCCCAATCAAGTAATGAAAAAGAAAATTTTTTTTTTTCAAAAAAATTAACATAGTTTCTTATCATTTTTTTAGCATAAACTTACTTTATTTGATGTATAGAGTACGTACCCTTCGTTAAGGGTGGCAACGAAAAAACATCCTGTATAATAGTGTATGAGTTGCTCATAATTCTATATGATGAAACTCCAAAACGAAAAAAGATCATATGCAGACAGGCACTATGTCTTTCAAGGCACTGTTTTTTTTTAAATTGGCCTATGCACTATGCTTTCCAGGCAATGGATATAACTGTTCCACCGTGTTAATTATGACTCCAATTGCAAATATTTATAGAAGCTAATAGATACCTACCTGTCCACAGCCTTGAAAGTAGAGGTAGGATAGAAAATAAATGATATTGCGCTAAATAGAGGTAGTAAGATAGTAAAACTAACTTTCCTAGATGCTGGTGTATAAACACATATAGTGATATAGAGTGTACGAGTATAACGCATATAATATGCGTGGAATATGAGGTGCAGAACCTCATTCCGTCAAAATCTACACCAGAAAAAACGTTATATTCAATATTCTTTTGCAAATTTCTATTTACATTCATGGCGGTTGTTCTTCCTACTAGTCTTATGTATATATAGATATATAGGTACACATTGCCGTTATTGCTCACAAGAAGCAGTGTTGCTGTTATTGTGGACCTTCGCTTAATCTGGTCACATCTAGGAACTAGATGGAACTATAACAATGATGGTCAGTAAAACAGAACCCTAAAGGTCCTCTCAATCATCAGCTACTTAATAATGGCATACTCAAGCTCGACAAATGCAAATCTAACGACATAAAATATGAACTGCTAACTGACATCCATCTTGAGCACATGATGACAGACTTGCATGCGAGAAGTCAATGTGGAACTGTCTTGAAGATGCACCCTTACCCCATATCATTAGTCGTTGAATTGAACCTGAATCACTCTCAAATATGGAAGAATAACATTATATCAAAGAAAACCTATCTGTAAGAAGGACTAACTTCCCACTTATAGGAAAACGGGGCGTAATACCTATATGGCCAGTCATTTTCTCATACTCCAATCCTCCTCAAACAAGTACTACTTGAGTGAGAGAGTAGTCTCAAGAAAATAATACTGAGAATTCCTATCTCGGTCTACCTATACAGGGTAGACTATGTAGCTACCATCATAAACAACAACATTTGTTCTACGAGTTTTGATATTGTTCTACGAGTTTTGATAATTTGTCACATTTTACTTTCATACAAAAATAAATATAAATTTAATATTACCTCTGAATGTTCTTAAGTCTGTACATAATACTGAGGCGCGCGCGATCGCGGGTGTCAACCTTTTCGTATTCCTACGAATGGAACATAGACTTACAAATGTTACGACAGTACAATAAAAGCTTGGAAAATATTTTTAATTAATGTATTGAGTTATGATAAAACTTGTAGAACAAATGTTATTGTTTATGATTTTAGCTATCTAGTCCTGCGAGGTTATTGATGTTTTAAAATTAACCCTATATATGTATGTACCTAGACAGTAACACCTACATCACCAGACATTTTCTCATACCCCAATCCTCCTCAAACTTGAGTAGACTCAAGAAAATAAGACTGAGAATTCCTAAGTCGCTCTATATGTATGTACCTATATATATAACCTTTGAGCTCTTTGACATATGCATATATGTAGAAGCACATATAGTTTTCCACTACGCTACATTGTTACTCTAACAATGCGTTTCCCGTGAAAAACAACAGCAGGTTCGTAGAAACGCACCGGTATTTCACCATACACCCATAAAGTAGTTACTTGGAGGAGCTGTGACAATGAAGTCCACTGCAAACGACTAGTTAGCATTGTTTCGTTTGTTTGGTACGACTATTTTCGATCAGAAAAGCGGATTTCATCTGTACACTAATTTAGGGGCGTGTATTAACATTCAATAACAGTCGTGGTACCGGCTGAGTAGAATTTGTACCACCCCATGTCTGCCCGTAGGTATCGTATGAGGCGATTAAGGGTTTCCGGGAGGTGGGCGGCAGCGCCTCTCGTGTTGACAACATAGTCCAAAATTCAAACTGCGGTCACCAACCCGCCTGCCCAGCGTGGTAACTGTGGGCAAATACCCCCTTGGCAGTCTTGTGGCGTGACCTGGGGGAGGCCTACGTCCAGCAGTGGACTGCAATATGCTGATAATGATGATTAACATTCATACAGTAGGAGCACAAGCAAATTGTAAATTTTAAGTTTCCAACTATAGTCCTTCTGCCGAAAGCATTAGCAAAGATTTGATGTTTTGTATAGATGTTTGTCCAATGGATATGAGATCAAAATTACGAATGGTCCCACTAGCCTTACAAACTAAGTAAAAAAATTATATACAGGTCCCAATCGACTGAAACCTAACTTAACATACCCCTTTTATTACTCTCTATATACAAATAAAATATTCACATATTTTACAACGCATTACCTTAGTCCCACACTAAGATCCCTAAGGTCTTATGTCGTGGGTGCTAAGCAACGGTATATAAATTACGTAGATAATTGTAGAAACATCGATTCGTTGATCATTGATTGTCTCTATCATTCAAACTCGGAACAGGGTCGATACACTAATGATTCGTCAGCTATCTTCGTTTATGTCTAAGGGTATTGATAGGCGTACGTCTCCTATTCCTAATTTGCTTATAAACATTGTACCTGTGATGATTCTGGGATTTTTACTATAGGTAGAATCATCAGCTGCATCTCCTTCCGTGCATCTCATATGAGGACTCGGAACTCGTGCGCTCTCAGGTGATAATCAAGCAACTTGTTATTGATCGTTTACATCTATCTCCGCTATGTTAAATGTGACTCTGGAATCTCCTTTATGATCCTGCAGTTTTGGCTGCCCACTTCGCGCGGAATCTCTCGTAGGTTTCTGGGCTTTTCACTTCGCTTTCCACTTTAGGTTTAGGGGCACTCTTATTGGGTATGTCGTTTGTCACACACGAAAATTTAATTGTCGAGCAAGGGTTTAACGGCACGCAGGTGTGGGAACGCGGTCGGTGGGCAACACGGTAAGTTGGGAACACACGTGGTCCGTATTTGCGGCGAGAAAAGAGATAGGACTAGGACTAGAAGAGGGAGAAGCAAAATTATAGTGGTGTACACGTGGTATTGTACAAAGATTAGTAGGAAGAACAAACATCATCTCCTCCATAAACTGCTCCATGTATATACCCCGAACGCTTCTTTGAAAGATACAGTAAACAATGCTAATGAAGGTGATACCATTTACCATGTATACCTACCTACCGTCAGCCATCAAAGACACGGTTATGGGCTAATGGAAATCAGCATACCGTTTGTGGCAAAGAAAATAATCGAGCTTTGAAATAAGCCTGTGGAAAACTGTTTTGGGTGTAAGATTGACTTGATAAAAGGAGGTCAGGAATATGCGATAAAAACCACTTACTACAAACACATATCTCTCTATTTTTTTTTAATAGATATAAGTAGGTATTTAATTAATAACTAAACAATTTAACTTTCTTTTATGTTCCTATTCTAAGGCCAATTTCTATTTAAATTTGTAATTGTATACAAATGAAGTACAACGTTGAACTATTTATTAAGTTTTAGACAAAAACACTATTTTTATCCTTCGGATAGGCCATCTAAGCAAAGAAATAACCAAAGAAAAGCTATTATACGACAATTTAGAAAAAACATAATTTTATTCTTTCTTTCTTTATTCTTTATTGCACATACACAAAAAGAAATATGGCATACAACATTAAAGAAGAGATGCATGTACAATGGCAAGCTTATCTCTACCAGAGATCTCTTCCAGCAAGCCAAGCAAGTAAAGAGAAATTGTTAACAACAGGGTAACATGTGCAATTAAACAAATTCTAAGAAACTACAGAACTACATTAAGAAAAAAAAAGGAGAAAAAGCAAATTTATTTTTAAATTTTTTTTTCTCGAAAGTTTATCAAAGTTAACCCTGTTTTGTTGCCACGCAATGAAAATATGCCAAAATTTATACAAATGTATGTTTATTTACAGCGACAATGGGGGCGCCGTGTCCGATGCCCGACCCCACCTCGTACTGCCTCAACGGAGGCACGTGCCTTTACTTCGAGCTTGTACAGGAACAGGCCTGCAAGTAAGCCATACATATTTCACATCGTCATACGTCATTCGTCATTTGACGGCCGATTGGTGTAGTAGGTAGTGACCCTGCCTGCGACGCCATAGGTCCTGTGTTCGAATCCCGGTAGGTGCAAACATTGATATGATGAATATTGATGTTTGTTTCCGAGTCATGGATGTTTCTATACTTATCTATGTATTTATATACCGTTACTACACAAGACCTCAGGGATATTAATGTGGGACTAAGTTAATGTGTTGTGAAGTGTGTCAATATTTATTTATTTATATCTACTGAAACAGTAGGCTTGAAACTGACAACTTTTTTTTAACTTACCACGTGGGACTTCATAGGCTAACTGGTGAAAAGTGGGTATGAGTTCGCACACTTTTGCCCAACCTTCTTGCGGGATAATGCGCTATGCATGTATGTACCTATATATTCATAGAGCTAGCCACTTATCAGTATCACCGATCTTCATATAACCCCGCTACATTTAAAGTGACTGTCAGATCTTCTTCGTGATCATATAAATCTGGTTACCCCATTTTGCGAACAAGGCCTTGTGTACAATATATTTTATGTATGTTTATTATATTTCTTACGAATAAAAAACAATTTGTCGCTCTTTCAGATGTCCAGAAGGCTTCAACGGACAGCGATGCGAAAACAAGGATGTGTCGAACCGAAGCAGTATGTATTCCCCCTACATGTGCAAACTCGGGCTATCGACGTCATACTACTGCTAGCCCAACTTTACCCACCTCTTGAATGCCTAAATATGGCTATTGCACGCGCCTATGGCAAATGTATAATAATATATTTGCCAAAGCCAACTAAATAGCTATTTTTGACACTTTTATTTCAGTCCAATGGAACTTCGAAACATTCTCCACTCTAAATAATGTATAAAAGACGACTAATAAGAGACTCTAAGATACCAACATCAGACCATTAGAATGATTGCGTATTTTGCAAATGCAGTGTGGTATCTAGCAATGCGACAGCGAAAATTTGCAAATTTTTTGCGTTGAAATGGAAAATTCATTTGACATCGCTTTTACCTACTCTTACGTGCAGTATTTAGAAAGAAAATGTTAAAATATTGCTATTGCATTGCTTTTGCTAGATACGCAACAAGGAGACGTGTTTATTGAAAACCGTTAAAAAAATCACAAGGCATCCGTAACCTAATAAATTTCAGTGGGGTAAGCACGAACCTTTTTACGCGGCGCGGCGGCGTAACGCTAGCGACTCGCTAGCAAAATCTATGGAAATTGACAGTTTGACGCTAGCGTTACGGACTATCGAGAGGTTCGTGCTTACCCCTCCGTATGTGATCGGTATTTCACTCTTTATTTTCCTGACCGTACACATATATATATATATATATATACATACAATGTTAAAGGTCACCTACCAGTATAAATATAAATTAGAAGTTCTATTGGAACAGACGATTATTAGGTTTGTAGACTGTAAAAAGTTACACACCATTTAAGTTAATTGAGATTTTAAACCTTGAAAAATATGGACTTCCCTCGATTGAGTTAAGCGCGTGAGTTTTAATTTCGATCTCGATCGCGTTCACTTTTCGCAGCCAGTGTAAACAAGACCACTGATTAAATTAAACGCACACGAGGTCGAATTGAAAACTTATATTCTGCATTAGCAAAGCTGCGGGGTGATTACTTTACGTTTAACTAAGACACGCCCTGAAACTTGCCTACCTATAGATTAATTTATCATTGGAAGTTACAAATAAAGCTCCTCTGAAGTTGTAAGAGATTTAATATCTGGATATAGTCTAATACTAAGGTATTTATTTTTAAAATATCAAATTTAGACGAGTTTTACTCTTCAATTGAAACTTTAAGTTTTTATAGTAAGTTCAACAAATTTGTTATTTTTACACAGTAACAAAAGTAGGTAAAGTGGAGATTTGATTGAATTTCAAACATCTTAGTAGCCATTTAATGTGAATCAAAGAGTGAATGACAACGAAACTCTAGATTCTCAGTCACTCTGAGAATGCAGGGAGATTCTACTTGTTTTGCATTTATTTGACGTGAACATTTTATTATTAAAGAACTTTCATAGCTCATGCTGGCTATTCCACTTTTAGTAATTTTTGGTAATCTAACCTGAAAAATAATAAAAAAAATTCTACACTACCTTCCTCGGTAAATTTATTTATCGATTTCTACAGACTAGCCGCATAGATTTAACTTTTTAACTATTATTATTTAACTTTAATCTATTTACCTATATGTTGGTAAAATCCAATTTAATTAAAATATTTTCGCCTATTATATAAAAGTTGTAAATATTTTAAATATATTTGTAATTTTTTGCGATTTTATTATATTGTTATTAATAACTCTAGGTTTGATAACTGTAGTATGTAATATTCTGTTGATGAGACTTGCAAGTTATGTACATATCTAATAGGATAAGAGGTATTTTATTATTATTAAAATGGTATTATTAACAGATAAATGAAGCCTAGTTCGCTGTTGTTTAAATTATAGTTAATAATTTTAACAATTATAGAGTAAACTCCGGGTAAACTATAAAACCTAGTAGCACTGTTGTCCAAGGGTATGTTTTCTCTATAATTCATTCCCAGCGAATTCGGCCGTACTTAAAGGGCTTCAGTAATACGATTCCCATTTTTCAATTGTCCGACATACTCCACCTAGTCAAAGAACGGTTTTAAAATATAACTAGATATAATTTTAATTTATAATATAATTTTATGAGTGACTATTTGGATGGATGGTTGTGGACTAGCTAATTCTAATTTTCCCCTAATTTGTTTTTCTTATTAACTTTATAAATCGCTGGGTGATGACTGAGATTGAGTTGTTTCTTTTTTGAATACCAACTGTTGAAATAGTACAACTTTGCGCAGAATCACCCAAATTGTCCTTACTTTTTCTCAGTTTAATAACATTTTGTTTTCCTTTTTTATATACTTACTTACATTTAATGCATTTTTCATTTGTATAAAGTTTTCTTTAGCATATTTACTTATTTTAAATTTATTATTTATGTAACTAGAGTAGAAGGGGCTATTTATTTTTCTTAAATAATTGAGGATTATAGGACTTAGTATAAAAGGGCAGTGACATTATTTTCGGCCAGTATATTAAAATTAAACTTCATTTTCATTAGCATAAAATCTAGGTACCTAATTGGTATATTTGTTTCGTGCCTGTTTAATTTTATTTCGATTTTTTTTTATATCCCAGAGATATTACTTTTGAATAGGTTGCCGCCTAATTCGATTATAAATAAATAAGTAAGTACTTAGAATTACTTGGTACTTTTGCCTGCGATTTTTTTTCGCTTAGTGAATAGTCGCACATATGTATTATTAATACTCGTAATGTCACTTATCTTTTTAATAATGTTTTGTATTCTCACAACAAATATTAAAAGCGCAAACAAAACGAATGTAATGGACATACCAAAATCACAAATAAAAGAATGAGTGTTGGAAATTAACAGAAAGGCGATATGTTATTTTGTTTTTTTTTTATAACATTTTCCTAATTTTCCTGGCACGAAAGTCGGGAAGACGAAATGGTATGTATTATTGAATTTATTTCTTGCACAAAATAACACTCAGCACTTGTTGTTAGGCATGAACGAATGTAACTTTTTTTTGTTATTAACCGCCTTTTAGATTTTTCGCATCCCTAATAATGTATGGGCATAACTCGAAAAAGCTTTGTCTCTTTCAGAGAGAGTGAGATCGATCTTGTAGGAATAATGATAAAGAGCTTTTCTATGACAAAAGTGAAATACCTACATTTTTGAGTTGTGCCTATACATTATTAGAAGAGCGTTTTGTCAGATAAAAATATTGATGACAGTTACATTCTTTATAGCCTGTGTACATTGGTAATTAACTCACTAGCCGGAAATCGATCTAGTCCTAACACGATATCTTTCTATTATGGAGTCCATTTACTCAACTCTAATATTTTGGAAACCAGACACTTCCCCTTCCATTAGATTATCCAAGTACCTCATATCATATACTATGTAGTCCTAACTTGTCGTGAATTACATATCTTCTATAATTTACATATAAACTAAAAATGCGCATAAAGATAATTGTTTTATGCCAAAAAAAATGCTGTATTTATTATACAAATTTAGTATATAAAAACTTGAAACACATGTAACACTTTCTTATAATTATTTTGATTGAGTTTTTTTTTTTTATTACTTGATCGGACTGTTTGTCGGTTTGTCTGTGTGTGCACGCCAATCTCAGAAACGGATTCATTGTGTATAAATAAATGATAGTGTAAGTATCAGTAAGCTCTACTTGGCTGAAATCCGATAAAGCCTTTCCTGAACCTATTTAACATAGAGAGAAAATTTTATTATAACGGCCGTTTTCGAGATTTAACGGCATAAACGGCAACAGAAATCCATTTCTATTGCCGTTTTCGAGATTTAACGAGATAAATGGCAACATAAATCCATTTCTAAGTATATAAATCCCATATTATGCATATAGAACAAAAATACTTTACATATATCTCGTTTGAAATTCTTGGATGTCGAATTGGGAGTATGACGTGCTGGGACCGGATTCCCGAAATGTCACAGACTGTCATAGGACCATTGAGACATTTTGAAAAAGAATTTACCTACTTACTTATCTGTAAGGTAGGCACCTCATCTAAGATTATGTAAAATCTTCATGAACATAGTGGAAAGATATATAGGTGATAACGTAAGAGCCGAGATTCAGAGACAAACGAATGGGATAAGCCAAAATCCATAGGCAAAATAATTATGCACAATGGTTAGGTACTCGAGACAATTTTTTCCGGGAATACTAAGTTGGTACTACCTATGTTCCTCTGAAAATATGTACCTAACTGCACCTAATGTAAAGATTGCAGTCAGTTTTAGTTTATTTACATGTTGGATTTTAATTATTTTTTCACATCTTTATTCGGCTTTTGAATCTCGGTTAATTAGTTATAATGGACTCGATCGAAACTACCTACTAATGCTTCTAACATTTTCGGGATAAATGCATGCTTCGTGCATGTAATGCGCATTTACTAATATTTCTACTTATGAAAGCAAATTCTTCAACTTTTTATTTGTTGTGAGATAACATAAACTATTATTTAGGTTATAGTCAACTACGGACTTAATTCTGCAGAGGATATTCTATAAAGGTGATAGTTATTTTATTGCTTAGGCTCTAGCCCATTATCGGCTCGCCATAGGTAAAGAGAAGTATGCACAACGTTTGCAATAGAGTGCAAAAAGCGAAGCGGTAGGTAGTTGTTGTTACTAACGGCCAATTTCTATATGAGAGATAAAAAAAAATCTCGGATTCTTTATTCCTAATTTGAAATTTTGTATGAAAACAATTGAAGATTAAATCTGAGATATGCAAAAAATCTCTTAAGATCAGTTATAGAAATTGGCGGTAAGTAGGTACTACAAACATATGCCTAGCTAGCTAGCTAGCTACGTGTATATATATGAGACTAGGTTGGTAAAAAAAACACCTTTTACCTACTTTGGGAACAACTATGAAATCGTTAACGAAATTGTTACTAATTTTGAAAACACCCTTTATACCTAATGGAAATTTTTACTTTATTGCCATGAGTAGGTACCTACCTATTTTTGCCACCTAAAATCCTTCTCTTTGCCTATGCTGATTATGGGGGCCACGCCTTAGCTGCACTTTTGACACCTAGATAGGTATCGTTAGGTAACCTTGCTAAAAATGTTAAAGGCTCGTGTGCATATGATTGGCCAAGTCATAAGATAGTTAATATACCCAAGAAAGAATACCTACCTAAGTGTCAGCCTTTTTGTCTGCTTATTGTTTTACGTGATGGGCATGTAGAATTAAGTCCAACGCATGTATGTAACATAGGATTACTTACCATTTAGCTAATTGCGAGCTACAATTGCGCAATGGCAGGATGCACTATTTTGGCCCGCAAAATAGAGTCTTTGATTCGACCAAAGGCTCTATTTTGCGCGGGCAATTTGATTGCCCATCCAACTATACACATTCTAATTTATTTTTTCTTTTTCATTCAGGTGCCGGTGAACGACTATGGCGATGAAAAACAAATCGACTCAGGATAAATGATATGACAATGCATTCCCATCCACCATACTACTTATTTATAATAATGGATAATTACTCAAGATTATTATTTAACGAAGCTTATAAAATATATACTAATATAAGTATAAAATGTAAAAGATCATTAAGATAATGTACTTGCTCTACATCATCTCTACACACACAACATTTGAACCACAACTAGCTGCAGTGAGCACCACCATTAGTTCATCTACTCGACGGTAGATGGCGTTGATTGAACAGTTGAATTTAATAACAAATCTGAAGTTAATTTAATGTACTTTGCTCCATAGGTAGAGGAGAATAACTATTGTTTGGGTCGTTACTATTGATTAATTTGATTATATAAACTTAATGGTGCTTATATACAATGTGACTTAAATTGTATGACTCATAGTGTTCCTAAATTAAAGCTATGCCAATTCCAATCTATGTATGTATATGTATTACTTTTTGCAAAATTTTATTTTTTAATGCATAATTTGTAAGTTTT
Organism: Carposina sasakii; assembly: GCA_014607495.2. Taxonomy (NCBI): domain Eukaryota; kingdom Metazoa; phylum Arthropoda; class Insecta; order Lepidoptera; family Carposinidae; genus Carposina; species Carposina sasakii. The sequence goes on from CP053153.1 coordinate 14,621,031, forward strand.
AAGTAGTAATAAATTATAATTTAATAACAATAGATATGAGCAATATTGGAACTTGTTAAATTCACGTTTGATTTATGTAGGTAGGTACCCCCCTAATGACCTAAATTAAAAGGAACAATGCAGTTTTTGTACAATATTTTATTTCTTTTAATAACAGGGAAAGAGCCTACTATATAATACTCATCGCAAACAAACCCCATAATAATAATGTTAAGTTGTATTAACTATTTGTACAGTATTATTTGCTGATTAGCTGTTATTTATTGTAGCTTTCTATTACTATTTTGTAAGAGCTTTGTTATATAAATCAATAAGATACCCTGTTGTTTTATTTTATCTTGGTCAGATGGTCAAAATCTAGGTAGAAAACTACATAAATATAGTTTATACATATCTCTATAATTGTTTGATACTTATTTATTTTGCCATATTAAGGATCAGATGCTATCAAGAAAAAACAAATTAAAAATCAAAGATTTTTTATTAAAAATGCCCAAACAGGTAATTAATAATTATAAAACTTAGGTTATAATATTTACAAGCTAAGAATATTTCACATTGTAATTACAAGATAACATACTATGTAGATTCATAAAATAATAGCAGATAATCAAATGAAATGCTAATGTTAAAATTACATCACAATACAAAAATACAGACTTTATGAGCCATAATAGATTCCTGTAGATCCTAGACCTTCCCAAATCATACCACTGCTATTTTGTTTCCAGTTTAAGTATAAACTTGGATTATATAGACACAGGAATAAACAGTGAGTGCTTATATCCATCCATACTTTGGTCGGTCATGATATAACATTCCTGAATTTATCAAAAAGCAAAACATGATTGATTATATATCTATTGAGATACGCCCAGCCACCAGCTGGGCGAACTACACTAAATACCCTCCGTACTAGACCCTCGGATGCTTAATTTGTTAGTACTTTACTGTAACTAATTATTCATGATCACGAACACAAGACACTACAGTCGCAACGAGAACGCCAGTCCGCGTGGACTACAGCAGTAGCCATAAATACAGTAGCTGATAATCCGAAAACGTTTGTCCCCTTCCCGTGGGAATTTCGGGAAATCCGTTCCCAGTGCTTCCTCGGGGTCCCAAATAAACAATTGCTCAACTTCAGATTCACATGTTTAACCGTTTTCGTAAAAAATAAATAACCCGTGGCATTTCATCAGGATTAGTCACATATATGCCCAATTTAGCTTCATATGTATACGAACAGCATTCCCGTTTGTCCCCTTCCCGTGGGCAATTCAAAGTCCTCCCTCGACAATGAACTGCCCGATTTCAGCTTCATATGTATAGCGGTTTTCGTAAAAACTTGAATTCCCGTTTGTCCCCTTCCCGTGAATTTCGGGAAATCCGTTTTTAGTCCTCCCTCGCTGTCCCCAATGAACATGCTCAGCTTCATTGTTAGTACGGTTTTACTGTAAAAAACTAGAATTCCCGTTGGTCGCCTTCCCGTGGGAATATGAATCTTATACATGTAGTCATGAGTATGATTTAACGGTGAAAGAAAAATCGGTCCAGTAGTTTTTGAGCCTATTTTATAGTTTTCCTCAAAATTATGAAGTATAAATTAGTACACTTACAGATACCTTGAAACTAATAGCGGCATAGAGACTAATCTGCCAATTTATAACTAACTACAGTTTCCATTTTGTGTAGAGTAGTTGTGAAAGATTTAAGCTGCACATTCTGGGCATTGGCTATAGCCACTGGCTCTGCTTCAGCCCATTTCTCTGGTATATCACAATCCTGTTTGGCATGAATAAGAACATCAAATGAGCACCGACAGTCAAGGAACGGTAAGTATGATATTGTAGCAGCAACCTGACGCATCACATCCCTGATTTCCTGCTGAATTTTCTTTAGTTCTTTGCTGCCCACTTGTTCATTTTTTTCCTTTGATAAAGCAATATCGCCATCTTCATACTGCACATTGAAGTCCCAACATTCTAGGACCTCTTTGTTGGCCACATTAAGGATGATAAGGGATAATTTTGTAACTTTCTTGTTGACTATCCATTCTGAAAAGTTGAACAAAAACCATATTAATCTTCTTATATAACTCAGATAGTATAAAAAAGAATAGGATGAATCAGGTAAAGATTTATACACACATACCTTCACTTTGTGACAGTAAATTGGTAAGAAAACCCTTGATTTGGGCATCTTCAGATAGAAGCAAAGGTATTCCGTACTGGTGTTCTGCTTTGAATGTTTCTGGTGGGTACAGTCCTCGTTGGTACAGCACAGAGTTAATAGCAAATTCTGAAAAAGATTAATACTTAATATTATCTATAAGCAATGCAAAACTTTTGTGTAGAGTACAAGTAGGTACTTATTCAGAAATGACAGAATTTAACACAGCATTGAGTGTGGTGGTAAATAAAAGGTAGCAAAGCTGTATCTTCAAACATGATTTTATGAAGATTTCACATATATCCTAGCCAGTCTATTGGAACAGACTTCAGGCTGGGTAGTTGGAGCAGACATTTATCATTGGCTCCAAGAACAGGGGTCATTGTTTAATTAGGGCACATTGTAGTTTTGGGTGCTGTAAGTTAGTAAATATTATATGTATATAATGAACGTATAAAGAATAATGTTCTTTATACGTTCATGATGTACATGTAAAATTGATATCTTACTTAAATACTCGCAAATAATTTGTGCCGATCCTCGAAGGGTTATACAGTTTTTGGTTTGCTGTTGTTGTTGAGACATTTCTAAAGCTCTGTATTTGTAATACTAATTATTGATTTAATACCACTAATTCGAAATAAAATTAAATAATTAAATATGTAAACAAACTTAAAATCGCCGCACCGTTAAAAAATTTTAAAATTGTTTTTTTGTTTAGTTTATCCCGGAGGATAGGCAAGCGAAGCTATGTCCATACAGCCATTGTCTTTAGTAAATAGGAGAGATTAGGAACTTGGTACTAATACCTACTAAACTACTTCTTCCAATTTCCAAGTCAGCAATAAAACGTTGCAACACCGCCCCGCCCCGCGCGCCACACCTGTTTGCTGTCATAATACCTATGGTTCCTAGTTGACACATAGTTGATTTAAAAAAAATAACAACAATAAAAAATGTCAAATGTCAAAAGGATTCAGCGGGAAAAGCTGGAAGGGAGCGGGTGTAATTTTCTTGTGAAAATCAAAATTTATTTGTAAATAGCTTGCATGTGTCCGTAAAGCAAAGTTTTCTGGTAGATAAGTTAATTTTGTTTACTTGTGATGTGAATCTAATACGTGTGCATGGTTTTCATGTAAGTTGTCTGTGCAATTATTTTTTATTTGTAGATATTTCTATTCGTTTTTGATCATTTTCCCGACGTTTCCATTCATCATCCATCATAAATTCAGAAATTATTTACTAAAGACAATGGCTATGGGCATAGTTCCCCTTGCCTTTCCTTCGGGATAAACTATACAAAAAAAATTGAAAAAAAATTGTTTTAAATAAAACTGCACAAAATGAATCTTCTAATAATATGTTAAAAAGTGTTTGGTATAGTTTTGTGCAATAATGGGACGGACCCAACGCAAAAGGCGACGTGAGAAATCCTTGAAGTTTCGCACTTGCGACGATAGTAAAGATGTAATTTTATTGAACTCCTGGCTCTCTGAAAATTCTATGAAACGCAATGAAAAACTGTACCTGGCTGTCTTTGAAGACACAGGCCGAGGAGTTCTAACGAAGAAGAAGATTTGTGCTGGCGAGGAACTTATCAATCTCCCATTGAATCTTACTGTAAATGTTACCAGTCTCCTAACTGATTCTCTATTTTGTAATATTTTCCTACAAAATACTAGACATTGTTATGCAGAATATTTAAAAGCAGTGTCATTCCAATCATTAATGGCATTTTATATAGTGTTTTTAAAAGTACAGGGTCCTGAATCCAAATGGTTCCTTTATTTGAATAGTTTACCTAGTGAGTATACTGTACCATATTTTTTGCCAAACGAAATCCAAACATATTTGGATTCTGACATTTTATCTGTGATTACCAAGCAAAAATTGGTGGTTGAATCGTCATTCAATATCTTCAAAGAAATTTTGTTAAGCAATATTAGTGATAGTTGTGTTATAGAAAACTTAAAGGTTAACTTTACAAGATGCTTGTATGAATGGGCCTATTTTACTGTAAATACTAGATGTGTGTACATGGACTTAACAAAGCTTATTAATTTGTCAGATGTGAACAACTCCCTTTTGGACCTTATATGTGATAATACTAAAATATCATTGTGCCCATACCTGGATATGATAAACCATAGTCCAATCGCAAAAAACGAAACAAAGCTACTAGTCAGTAAGGGAATAGAAAATATACCTATATCAGAAATAAATGAAAACATATTTACAAATGTATATTTTTCAATATTTACAAAAAATCATTTTGACCCTTATTCAGAGGTATTCATATGCTACGGTGATAGTCATAATTTAAAGCTTATAACTGAATATGGATTCTATTTACCCTCTAACGATTTAGACTATGTGTCATTTACATTTGAAGAAGTTGTTCTATTTTTAAGCGCTAATAATTTAAAATTATCTCAGGAACAAATGTCTTTTGTAAACAGTCACAATTTGAACAAGGATCTTTATATTGACATGAGAGGCCTAAGTTTTAATTTCTATGGATTATTGATGGTAATAAAATATTTCTATAATAGAAACATGGATGTTAGTAAATTGATTTATTCTGCTGCAATTTGTTCTAATGATAGAATAATAATTGATTTCATAACACCAATGATTTGTGAAAAACTTACCAGTATTAAGAGTGCAATAAACAAATTAGAAACCTATGACAAATGTGTAATTTTAAGTAATTGTGTAGCCCTTATGAGTCAATATGTTAGAATTTTAGAGAAATTTATTAAATGTTAGAAAATATTTTAGTTTTTCAATTTTATTTACAAAACTTCATCCCTAGTGCTTAACTATGAAAGAACTGCACTTTTCTATGTGCATATATGGGAGATAAAAGTGGCACCAAATAGTAAGTGTAAAATATAACAACACTAATATACATATATGTTAGTCCCAAGTTCTATTAGCTTGAACTTTGCTTGTCATTCTTCCATGTGGTTAATTTTGTTCGAGACTTACCTGCTTATCAAAACACATGCCAGGCCCTTTGAACATGGGATACTTAGACTAACTTCTATCGGTCTTTTATAACAAGATTAGGCACTTAATGCCTCAAATATTTTACAAAAATGTTTGGCTCTACTGTTAATGTAACGAAGGACATGGCATAACGAATATAGAATTCCTTTGTATCAAAATTAAAAACTTTAACGTCACTCTGCCGCTGTCAAGATAATACTATCACAATTATTTCATTTAATAGCATTTGATGTATTTTTTCTTCTTTCAAATAGTTTGTTATTCCTTATAGCTAATTATATAATTCTGTTTCATAATGTTAATGTTCTGTTTTTATTATAAAAATTATATTTACTTTTTGTTAAGTATCTGATTGGGCTGAAGGTATTGTATACCAATGCCCGTAATAAATAATAAAAAAAAAGATATGTCACTCACCACTCGCCTGTCCAAAGAATATCACCTGTCTAACTTTACACTTGTTCTTGACATAGAAATGTATACAAGCTGGAAACAGCGCTTCTTACTAAAAACTGCCTCCCGAAAATTTGACCAATTTGACCTTGAAAAACTAGATGGGGAAAAATTAGAGTGTACTCACAATTTAATTTTAATGGACATTTCATTCAATGACATTTCTACCACGAACAACCCAAGTAACACAGGAAGCATTTTAACAAACGGATAATTAACTTATGTAGAACTTAAGGTTCGTAGAAACTCTTATATGAGTTTACCGAGCATCCTGATGCTTTATATGAGCATTTTGAAACCATTATGATGCTTTACACTTTATAAGGGGTGGATAATGGCATATCAAAAATGATTTTGTAATGCCTGTAATTTTAGTGCATCAATACACAAAGCAGCTTTGCAGCTTTCAGCTGTTTTTAGTACATTTGGCTCTACAATTGCATTTTTAAGTAGGATATAAATGCTCAATGCTGTTGTCTAAGGGTATGTCTAAGGGTCTACAATAGCATTTTTAAATAGTAAGATAATGCCTAATGCTGCATAATAGCATAAACTTGTGCTATTATAATGCAGCGTAATTCCATTCTACAGCTTTGGGCTGTTTTAGTGCTGTTCGTTATTTAATAGCACTTTTAACTAGTAAGGAAATGCTAAGTAGCATAAACGTGAATCAATGTAATGCTTGCATTTTTGAAGGTCAACTGAGTTCTTTTAAACAGCTAATTTTTATGGTGGATACATAATAATTAATAAGTAAAGATTAGATTATCCGTTTCTAAAGAAAAGTAGGAATAATTGCAGAGAACCCAATGGAATTTGTATTGGCCTAAATATAGGTAACATAAAATTTGCACAATTTACATTACACATTTACAAAATATAAAAGGATGGTCTTAGCCATTGTGATATTGTCCGTGATCCTAAAGACCTGGAATGTAAATTGGTATATTTACGAGTAGGTATATAATTATGAATACTTATATTTCGTACCACTATTGCATACGTACAAATAAGAAACGTTGTTTTAAGTGCTTTAGTGTCTTATTTAGATTAAAGGGATTTAACAACTATTAAATAAATAACCATTAAATATCTTTTATTTTATTTGCACAAGTTTTTCCATCGTTCTTTGAAGCTGAGCATAAGAACGATAAATGTTTTTGTAATGAACGACAAATGTTTTGTGCTCTATCTGCCAGTAATTGATCCAGTGATATAATATTTCGGTAGCTGTAACGTTACTATAATCCATACGTGGGTTTCCTTGATTATCTGAAAATTTAAATTTTAGCACCTATACTAACTAGTGATTACAAAATGTTACAGTGACAGGCGCCACCAAGCTAGGCGTTTAAACCTTTTCTGGGTCCACCCAAAGCTACGCAGAGAAAATTATCACTAAAATTAATCCGCTTAGTAAATGGCGGCAGTAGGCGTAAAAGCGAGACAGACAGAGTTACTTTCACATTTATAATGTTATATATGATAATAAAAAGTATAACATTTCAAAATAAATTCATTGTAGGGTCGGTCTCTTGTTATGGAAAAGTATGTGCACCCTACTCAAAAATATACAATACACAGAAAATGTTTAAAAAGTAGCTTCAGAAGCAAATATTGGGATTATGAGGATAAGCAACTAACTAAATAAAGTTTTGTGACAAATATTTAAAAAAGCAAGAGTGAATATTGCCTAAAATTTGCCGTTTAAGTTTTTGCCTAGAGCCATAGTTTGGAAATTCAATTTTGTACTTACGAGTGATATAATAAGTTGGATCCTGGATGCCACTCGCTTCTGCAACCACGAACAATACATTTCACTACTGTATTTATATCAATACCACCAAAAATATCTTATTTAGTCCACACAAATATGCGAAGCGATTCAAACAAATCGACTTGACATGATTTGACAAAATTGTCATGTGCTACCCAGGGATACCATTACATAGCAACAGAACATTCCTTAAAATACAGAATTTTTGCTACCGCGAAGGTTTGTTTTTACTATATTATGTACACTTTATTTATAATACAAATGACATGCACATCTTACCGCTTTCTGCGACACATCACTCACCAAATATTAATCCCTCTCTCTTAGACCTTATTATTGTTTCTAGGAACGCTAAAGTAGCCACACATGGTCAACTCACTGCGCCATTTTCCTACCATGATCTTATTTACATTTCATATAAAGTGCGTGCTCCAAAATGTAAATCTAAATACTTACTGCTCCGGAGCTTTAAGGGTGTGGATATCGAGGCACTTAAAAGGGATGCATTGGCAATAGACTGGTCACCCGTACTTGACAGTTCGACCGTGGACGATAAGGTGGAGCACTTTAATAGGATTATTTTATGTCTCTTTGATAAGCACGCTCCGTTGAAGAGGACAAGAGTGAAACATCTGCCGGCGCCATGGTTGACTGATGACATCAGGAAACATATGGGTAAGCGTGATCGAGCCAAACTAAAATTTAAACAATTTCCTACTGCTGACAATCACGCATTATATAAAAGTCTGCGAAATTTTTGTGGTCGTTTGTGTAGAGATGCTAGGAGACGTCACATCCATAGCTCAATTGAGAAATGCAACTCATCACAGATTTGGAAGTTCCTAAAAACGCTAGGGGTGGGTAAATGTTCAGAGTCGTCCTCGTGCAAAGTTGACCTTAATTCCTTAAATCAACATTTCTCCACTCCTCCTGTCACCATGGATGACAAAAAAAAAGTAACACTCTTCTGTCACTTATTGACAAGCCCAAACCTGTTTGTGACCCTTTTAAATTTAGTCGCGTAGCCACAGATGATGTTAAGAAAGCTATCCTCTCCATTTCCTCCAAAGCTGTGGGCGATGACAAAATTAGTTCCCAAATGTTGCATCCCATTCTTAATGAACTCCTATCAACTATCCAACATATAATTAACTTTTTCCTTGACAGAGAGCTCCTTCCCAGCAGCCTGGAAAAAAGCTAATGTCATACCCTTGCCCAAAACAGCTAATCCAACATCCTTTTCTCAATATCGTCCCATCTCCATCCTTCCTCTGTTATCCAAGGTCCTTGAATCTGTAGTACATAGCCAACTCTCTTCCTACCTGTCCATCAATAACCTGTTAAACCCATTTCAGTCTGGATTTAGAGCTGGACACAGCACGGTTACTGCGCTGCTGAAGGTGACTGATGATATTCGGCTGGCCATTGATAACAAACAGCTTACCATTTTAACACTATTAGACTTCAGCAGCGCATTCAACTGTGTAGACTTTGACATTTTATTGGGTATCCTCCGCTCTCTTAACGTCTCTCCTGAGGCTGTAGCCTGGTTTAATACTTACCTCAGAGGGCGCGTGCAGTGTATACGTTCGGACGAGTTTTCATCTGACTGGTGTGAGCTTGCTACAGGTGTACCGCAGGGTGGCGTTCTCTCTCCTCTCTTGTTCTCAATTTTTATTAACTCTGTCACCAGCCGACTATCTTCCTCTTTCCATCTTTACGCAGACGACTTGCAGATCTATCGGCACTTTAATGTTGAGGATGTCGGGACGGCCGTGGTACGGTTGAATTTAGACTTGGATCGCCTTCGAGACTGGGCTAAGTCTTATGGCCTTCTTGTAAACCCTAATAAGTCTCAGGCTATAATAATTGGTAGCAAGTTTTTACACAGCTCTCTTACTCGGCATGACGTTCCTGATCTTCTCTATAGTGGAACAGTGATACCATATTTAGATAAGGTTAAGAATCTAGGAATTACTATGGACCGTTTTCTATCTTGGTCGCCTCAGGTTGATGATGTGTGTAGAAAGGTGTTTGTCACTTTTCACTCCCTTAAGCGACTTCAAAGTTTTCTTCCTTTCAAAACCAAAATTTATTTGGCTCAATCCCTTATCCTCCCGTTACTTGACTATGCTGACGTTTGTTACCCCGATGCCAATGAGGAGCTGCTCGACAAACTTGAAAGACTTCAAAACTTGGGTATTCGTTACATCTACGGACTACGCAAGTATGATCACGTATCTCATTTTCGAAAAGAGCTGAAATGGCTCCCAATCAGATTTCGCCGGAATGCACACATCTTATCGCTTTTATATAAAATTCTTTATATGTCGATTTCTCCTACTTATTTAAGTGAACGTTTTGAATACCTTTTCTCACGGGAGCGACCCTTAAGGTCAATGACTGCTTCTCTACTCAAAACTCCACGACATAATTCCGGAGCCTATCGGTATTCTTTTACTGTATATGCAATTAGACTGTGGAACTCACTTCCGCACTCCATAAGAGACTCTCCGTCCATAGGCATTTTTAAAAATAGGCTAAGAAACTATTACCTATCTCTTCCTTAATTCTTTCACAGTGTGATATAGTTTGAATAGGTCACAATATAATGTTTGTATGTATTATATAGATAAATTAGTATGTAGTAGTATTATATATATATATATTTATTATATATATGTATGTCTCTATTATGTATGTATCTAAGTAGATAATTAAGTATTGTTATTATTTAGTAAATATTTTATTTTGTGTTAAGTTTATTTATATTTTAATACGTGTGCACATATGATATTCCTTTTATATATTATAAAATTTTCCTTTGTACTTAATGGTTTGCTGGAAGAAATCTCTTTTAGAGATAAGCTCGCCTTTGTACTATTTCTTTTACAACTTACTGTCTATGATAAAAATTTATGTGTACAATAAAGAATACTAAGAATACATTAAATACATTTCATTACTCTATTAAATATGTAAACATTTTCAAAACGAATCCAAGTTTTTCATGATAATATATTTATGCCTTTTTCAACGTCTTTACTTACATTATAGGGTATTTTTTTGCTGTGTAAGGGATCCCTTGTGGGAAAACAAGGGGGGGAGGCTGTCATTTTTTCATGTTTCAATTTCTTGTTCAGAGCTTGGAATCCATCCTAAGAGGAGATACCAAATCCCTGGATTTTCCCGACGTTTCCATTCATCATCATTGTCATTCATCATAAATTCAGAATACATTTTACTAAACAATGATTAGGCTGTATGGGCTTAGTTCCCCTTGTCTTTCCTTCGGGATAAACTAAAAAAAAAAGATCACCTGTCACTGTCAGTCACATTTTTATTTTCGACCATGGCGGCTGCTTTATTATCAAATAAATTATTACTTAAATTAATTGCGCGCCATTCTAAAATAACTAAGACTTATGCGCTTTCAAGATATACTACGTTAAGCAAGCCATCATTAAATATAATTTGCAAACAATGCGCTGCTGCAAGCTCTTACATGGTAATTATTTCTGCCTGGTAGTGGAATAATTTTATTGTTATCTAATTTATTGTACTGACATCTTCTCCTTCTGTTTTAGCATTACTCATCAAGTCCTCCAGGAAATACCGGGACGGACTCTGCCAAAAATGTAATGGCGGCGGTTCTGGCAAACAGTTCAAAGACTGGCAAAAAGATACCAGTTGGTAAGTCATAGATTCTTGTATGGACCTTACAGTCGCTGATAAAATGTATCAATATTGGCACTGTTAACATGTACCTAATTGAAAGTTGAGATTATTTGATATGTTATATAATGTCCATATACATATGTACATATATGCACTTGACCTTCATATAATTTAACATGTTTTGGAATTTACTGCTCAACATTCATAACTAGATTGTGTCAAAAATATTTAGTTAATAGTAACTTAACGCTTTTTTGATCGACTTATTGGAGGCAGTGTTGGGCTCCCAGATAACTTAAAAACATAATAGAAATTCAATTTACCTATAAAGGTGAATAAATAATCTAATAAGAATAGATTTTAAGGATCAATTTCTTCATTTATGCATGCATCTTTTTTCTGTTCATGATTAATAAGGTTCATTCCGGCAGTCACACTTAAACCTAAACATAAAATTAGTCCCACCTGTCCTTTTCTCTCTCAGCCATTTATGTTAAAGACGGAGAGAGATAGACCTCACTAAGATTAGGTTTACGTTTAAGTGTGATGGTCAGACCCGACCCTGATAATTTAATCACTATGGGTGCACCCACCACCGGGCCCTACACCCTCCACTGACCCTCAGATCTGATAACTCATAACTGCGAAAACTAGCACTTGCACTTCCTATAATCGCCACGAGAATCAGACCCAAGCTAATTTATTAAATAATCACTTCCCAAAGTATAATTTTGCTTATTGTTGATAATGTAGATTAGTAGTAGATTATTCCAATTAGATTTATTTTAATAGAGAAGATATACATAAATGGCCAGGAACAAAAAATTGCTGTATATTTGAAGAAAATAGTAAATTACTATAAGTACTGATTCTTGAAATACATACATACATAATAATCACGCCTCTTTCCCGGAGGGGTAGGCAGCTGGTCTTATTTAAATAGCTAAGTAATATTACATTGAGGAGCAGAACAATAAATTCAAATGGAATAGCTTCTGGAATTGAAATATACTTCACTAAAGTGGATACCTGTTTTATTTTAATTCTATTGTGGCACAAAATGTAATTATTTATCAGTTGCTTGTTATTATTAAGTCCCAACTGTATTGTAATGTGTTGTCTCTTTATTGTGTAGCTAAATATTTAGTCATAGTTCAGTATCATAGCTTTGCATATACATATTTGACATTGATAACTTAAGAGCATATGACTTATTTTACTGTTTTCTTTTTGTGCTGTGTGGTTTCAGTAGAGTAGAATGGCACCACCCCATGTCTGCAAGTAGCTGTGGTGATGCTTCTAAAAAATCAATTAGTTGTGGCTAAGCATCAAAAAGAGTTATTCAATGCTGGTTTAAAATTAAAACAAAACCTTTTTAAAAGCAAATTAAAATGTAACCAAAGATTATGTAAACTCTAAGAGATTTTAAATAAATGATAGTGTTAACGAATCAGTTTATTAAAGTGTAATGAACAAATAAAAAAATGTGATGCTGTGAAATCTTCTTCAGCCTATTGCAGTCCACTGCTGGACGTAGGCCTCCCCCAGGGCATGCCACAAGGCTACTGCTACGGGGGGTTTTGCACATAGTCACCACGCTGGGCAGGGGGGTTGGTGACCATAATGTGATTTTCGGACTATGTTGTCAGTACGGGAGGCGCTGCTGCCCACCTCCCGGAAACCCTTAATCGCCTCGTACAATACCCACGGGCAGGCAGGGGTGGTACAAACTCTACTCTGCCGGCACCATGCGATGCTATGAAATATGACTTTATATTTTTTTTATAGTTACATCTGTGCATTTGTTTTATACCACTGTTATACAGCCTTTTTGTGTTGTACCACTGTTATACAGCCTATTTGTGTTACTAATACTTGGTTGGAATGCAGCTCTTTTATCCCGCATGTTTCCTTGTTTTGCTTTGTTTCCCATATTCACTCCTCATCCATCCTTTTTGTCTGTTCCTCTTCCTGATTCTCTTTCCCGCCCTAGGTATCCAAAAGAGAGACTGCTTTCACCCAGGTGCATCTGTTTTGTCTCGTGAAGATATCAATCTGGGGGACACGAAGCCGGTGACTGGAATGGATATGATACGCGGTATGATGGAGTATGTCTGGCCGAAGGTAACTTGGATTTCTTTATTAACATATTTTTTGGAACCAAATGCGCCTGTAGCATCAACTTGGTGAGAGCGAGATATGTATTTGAAGAATAAAATTGATACTGTCTTTATCTATAATTGACCAAGTTTTAGAGAAATCCATTATTACATAGTTCTCGTGCGAATTTTCGATGGATGCGTATAACTGCATACAAAATTATATATGTGACGGGATGCTATGCTGGTTGGAAATGGATACATACTTGTCTCGTTCTATAAAAAACACGTCAGTAGCAATGTAAGCTATACAAGCACTTGCAATGTATGTTTGTGAAATCTTAACTCTAAGGCGTCAACCGATTTGAAATTTGGTACCTTAGTTTCGGATAGTGTGACGTAAATCCAACATGCGCATACCCACAATGGACCAATTATTTTTAATGCATTCCTACAATATGGGTATCAAATTAAAGGGCTAGCTGTAACTCGATGTGTCACTCTTAATCCAATATGGCGGCGCTATTTTGAAACAGATATTACTACGTTCATGCATGACAATGCATGGTTAACTGTATGACGACCACATATTAATTTTCTGTGCCTATAATATAGGTATCAAATGATACTGCTGAGAATAATACAAAATTATATATGTTTCTATGTACATAATGACGAACAGACTTAGGAACTTACGTATAAAATAAAATTTAGGTAAAAAAACCTTTTGAATAACAAGCTAAATAAAAAGTTTTTTTTAATGATTTCAAATTTAACACTGACACAATTTATATGTTATCGCGCTGGTATTTACTTTCTTAGTTTTAAATTTTTAATAAGTCAAAGGCCGTGCCGAGGAATGCATGATGACATGATGTCGTACATACCACCTCGGGGCACCGGGGCGAACTTGTCAAAAGCTTGGAAGGGTGCGATATGCGTGGGAACAATATGGGAAAATGAAACTACCTAATACATTTAAAAGTAAGACGTAAATACGAGTAAAAACAACTTTTATAACGTCACGTAACAGTAAAATAGTAGTAGCGCAATGTCAAAAGTTTTTTTACCTAAATTTTTTAGTTATCTCATTTAGAATACGATTGTATAAATTTGATTTCAGTGCCCGTTTGAAATATAAAAATTTATCTCTTTTCAGGACAATGAAATGATACGTAACCGTGTAATGCTGTCCCTTTCACTCCTGTTTGGCGCGAAAGTGATGAACGTGACTGTGCCGTTTATATTCAAGTATGCAGTAGACGAAGTAATAATGTAAGTAGTGTTGTATGAACGAAGTTTTTTAACAGATTTCAAATATTCTTGAATTTATACATATAATAAAAATGTAACGGATCGCTGTCTGTACATGGAAGATATATGAGAAAAAATATTATAGGAGACCTTTATCAACGCAATAGTACCCAAAATAATGATTTTTAAATTTTTTGTCTGTTTGTCGGTTTGTCTGTGCGTTTGTGCACGCTAATAGTAAAAACGGCTGAACCGATTTCGATGCAGTTTTCAGAATATATTGTGACAGGTCCCACTTAACATATAGGCTACTTTTTATCCCGGGAAAATGTTTTTATCCCGGATAATTTCGACATTTTGTTTTTTCTGTAGTCCACGCGGACGGAGTCGCGGGCGTCCACTAGTATACAATACACTTCTATGCTGCTCTGGGAGTGAAAAAATAACTTGTAATACTACAGCTGCTTCTCTTCCCGGGCATACTGTACAAGTCAGTAGAGGGAGTCTTAAGGCGAGCTGGTCTTAACCGGTACATCTCAACTATGTTTATGTGAGGCGATTGGTGTAGTTGGAGTGGGCCTGACACCATACTGGGTTCATCCCTAGGTCATTGATGTGATGAATACGATGTTTGTTTAGTCTAACCTATGATACTTAGTTTGACACAATACTTAGGGATCTATGGGACTAATCGAAATTGGTCAGAAGTGGCACCATGTGGTTCTATCGGCCCTTAGTGCTCTGCCTACCCCGTAAGGGATAAAGGCGTGATTATATGTATGTATGTATATGTATGTATGTGTGTATACAATACACTTTTACAAGTAAATAATCTACATTAATTAAAGAATTTGAAGTTTAGCCGCCAAAAAAATATAGCTAAGGCCTATAGGTACCCATGATAAATAGTCTAGAATCAGCCTCTCAGCAAGGACCACTGACATAGCCACTTACATCTAAGGTCTTATGTCGTAAAGCTTGCTATTAGTCAAAAATGTCACTGAATCTGTAGTATTTTTGTCATATTATAACTAATATATTTAACTACCTATAAAATAATTCGTTCTTAGTTTGGCATGACATCTAATGATTAAAAATGGCGTCTATTTACAGATAGCGAGTACATCCGCGGGAGACGCTCTGCTGGGAATGGCGACCGTCCCACAAGCGCTTAGCACTACAGCTTTCAGCTTGCTTCTAGGATGTAAGTTGATAGGGTATTTCTTGATTATGTATTAAGTATATGCTATGCGGTAAACGGGTTTTCGAATGGAGACCGCGCCTCGGCAAGCGTAGCTTTGGACGTCCTCCGGCCAAATAGACCGATTACTTAAACACGGCTGGTAGTGACTGGATGGCAAAAACGGGAGATCGAGCTTTATGGCGTGCTTTGGGGGAGGCCTACGTCCAGCAGTGGACTGCAATAGGCTGACAATTAGAATTGAATGAGGATTATTTTTAGGTCCGTTAAATCGCCTGAAATTTTATTGCCCTCATAAATTTAACATCTGTTTTGCTTAGTTTAAATCGGTCGTGTAGGTTTCTATTAAGAACTGCACGAAAACATTGCCCGTTGATTGGATTTGTACCGGTCGCTAGATTGTTACATTTGTCCTCGAAAAGCAGCGGCAGATTCACCTCTTACCTCGCGGGACTTAATAGTGGGCTAATTGGAGAAAAGTGGGCGCATTATTTGCACACTTCTGCCCAACCTATTTAAGGGGATAACGGACGTGACTATACAGGTGGTTTTTTTGTGGCCACCTTTAACGAAGGGTGCGTACTCTATACATAAAATAAAGTAAGTTTATGCCAAAAAAAATGCTGGGAAAAATAAAATTTTTTTTTTTTTTAATTACTTGATCTGGCGAAATTTATAGTGTCTAGTGTTTATGCTAGTTTATTTATAGACAGATATTAATTATTTCTCGTGAAAAAATCTTGCTACGTGCGTCTATGTGCATTTATGCAGAAAAACGCAGTCTATTTACTCAACTTTGGACCCTAATATTTTGGAAACCACACACTTCCCAGGTATGCTTCCATGGAGAAAAATGATCGTGATGATGAGGAGATTCCGTAGTTTTCGGGAACGTTGACGACCAAAAATCACCCTGTATGTTTCTGCACAGACGGTATCGCCCGCGCCACAGCGGCCGGCTTCAACGAGCTCCGCAACGCGGTGTTCGCTAAAGTGGCGCAACACTCCATCCGCAAGCTCGCGTGCAACGTGTTTGAACACCTGCACCGACTGGACCTCGCCTTCCATCTGGGCAGACAGACCGGCGCGCTGTCCAAGGTGCGTCACCGAGGGAGATCTATAGGAGACGGTGACTTGCTGTGGAGTTGTGACCCGCCATAGATAATGGAGACCCCACCGCAGATGATGTAGACTGAGGCAGCCATGATGACCTGCCAGACATAATGTAGTGTTGAGTGTCAGTAAGCTGTCAATGTTAAATTGACTACTTTTGCTTTTACCCACTTCATTTATTTTTGTAAATTTCCATTTTATTTCCACGAGTAGAATATTATTGTATTTGGTGACCTTAATTTTTCAGACGATAGACCGAGGCTCTCGTGCCATAAACTTCGTGTTATCAGCGATGATATTCAACGTGGTGCCGACCATATTCGAACTCACCCTGGTGTCGACAATACTCGGGTTCAAGGGAGGACTGGCTTTTGCGGGTAAGCTAATTTGTGTAGTGAACTTTTGCATCCTCATAAGGCGGGAAAGAGAGGTAAGTACCTATATTTTCATCTCAGTGACAAAATCTGCCGTGCTAAAGCGGGGCTTCACTCAAGTTTTACTCAGCTTATCTGCATATCAAACTATGCAAATCGTATCACAAGTAAACAAAATATAGGTCTACCAGAAAACATCACTTCATAGCAACAACAAGCAAGCATTCAAATCAACCTCGATTCTAACAAAAAATTGCACCCGCTCACTTCCAGATTTTCCCACCATCTATAAATACATAAATATCACGCCTCCTTCCCTGCGGGGTAGGCAGAGATCACGGATCTCCATTTGCTACGATCCTGACACACCTCTTTCACTTCATCTACTTTCATGATATTCTTCACACACGCTCGTCGGTTTAGGGTACTCTTGACCTGACCTTTCTCTAGAATTTCACCAATTCGATCGGTGAAAGTCCGGCGCGGTCTTCCCCTTCCAACCCTTCCATCTAAATTGAGAGATAATAATATAAATGAATAATTGACCCGGTAGCTCAGTTGGTGAGAGCACTTGCACGGAATGCAGAGGTCGTGGGTTCGAGTCCCACTCGGGTGAAGAATTTTTTTTCATTTCTTTATTAATAATTTCATAAATGAAATTGTCTTAGGCGATACAATTCGGAAGTTAAAACATTCACTATGATAATAATATTCCAGGCTTGTCATTCGCATGCGTGGGAGTATATGCAGCGTTCACGTTAGCTATCACACAATGGCGGACACAGTTCCGTGTTCACATGAACCGCGCTGAGAACGAGGCGGGGAACAAGGCCGTGGACTCGCTGATCAACTACGAAACTGTTAAGGTAAGCTGTTTTTTTTTATTATGTACAAGTAATTGTACAACTTTTTGTCCGATTCGAAGGACCAAAAGTATATTTATTTATTTTATTTCGGGAAACCGCGATCCATAATACAGGGTATTTTTCGTTGCCACCCTTAACGAAGGGTACGTACTCTATATACCAAGACCCCTGCCTTGCGACGTTTGCGCGGCGTAGCAGTGTCTAGTTCCGTTGGACGTTTTGATCGCCCGACCAGCCAGCGAGACCCGCCGCTTATGGCTGTAAGCACGGGCGACCAGTGTCTCGCACGACTGGTTACTTGAGTAAACAACAACTACCTTAAAATTGTTTTAACAATATTTAACTCGGATTCGATATATAAAATTTATAAAGTGAACTTTTTATAGTAAACTGTGGACTATAAAAACTCCCGGGGGTCTCGTAACCCCCAGGAAACGTTAGAAATAGTGTGATAATTAGTGAAATCGAAGTTACAATAATAATTTAAAAAAACAGTGAAAAATGTTATCAGAAAACAATAACGAAAGTTCTGGGAGTAGTAGTGATATGGACACAAACCCGGTTAATTTGGGATCCTACAGTGAAACAATTAATAGCAAAGTGAAATTAGTAAAAGTGGAATTATCTGACTTTAATAAGAACATTATACAGTGTTGGGAATGCGATAGTTCCTTTCGGATGGACACTCCCTTGTGGGGTACAAATCAAATGAATACTAAGAAGATCCAATGCAAAGTATGTTCAAAGTTCTTTCTTATTAAGGCTGCCCTTAAAGCAGAGCCAAAATATGATAACGGCACACTGAGAATTGAGTCTTCAGTAACAATTCATACGGCAGGACTAGAGAAAGGTATAAAAAACATCCGCTCATGTATCAGCTGTAAAATAAAGAAGGAGTTGACCACCATACCCATCGAGAACTTCACATCAGAGGAGTGGTTCATCTGTAAGTGCGGTAAAAATCAATGCGCACTCATTGAATTTGATTCACAAAGCGAGCAACTGCCTTTGACTACCAGAAAATTGAGAAAAATGAACAAGCGCGGAAATAAAGCGACTAAAAATATTGAAGAATCCAAAACGCTCCTCGCCCCGAGTACCTATG
Organism: Carposina sasakii; assembly: GCA_014607495.2. Taxonomy (NCBI): domain Eukaryota; kingdom Metazoa; phylum Arthropoda; class Insecta; order Lepidoptera; family Carposinidae; genus Carposina; species Carposina sasakii. Next base: position 14,640,135 of record CP053153.1, read on the forward strand.
TGAATATGTGCCCGCAACCCTCGCAAGCGCCCCTGCAGGTGTACAGCAGAGTGAGGTCAGAGACAAGCGGCGGTACGAAGGATCCCACAACCATACAACAAACTCTGCCTACTCGTGTAACTGAAGGCAGAGTACAGACTACGCTGGACGCCTGGAAAATTGCACGACCTGTTCGAACACCGTCTACAACAGATAAGTCTAAATCACAAAAACCAATGAGCGACAATAATAGCACTGCGCAAATCAACCAAGCACCGCATCAACTAATACGTAGAGGAGCCAAAAGACAGCGTACGGGGGCTTCAAACGATATGACGCCGACAACAAGAAATACGCATATCCCTAATATAATCATCAGGGATGAAAATGCAATTAAAAATCAAGATATACTAAAGAAAATTAGAGAATGCGTAGCGAAGAACAGCTCAACGCTCAACGTCATTAAAGGTCAAATAAAAATTTGCCCGGATAATGCGAAGGCGCGCGAGAACTTACTCGCCACGCTTGAAGCTTGCGGGGTAACTAGAGTGATTGCACCAAGACCGAAGGCCGACAGACATCCAGCGACCAAGATCGTGCTGAAAAATGAGACATATGGAGAATCGACAGAGACTATTAGCAACGAGATAGCGGACTGTATCGGTATAGAACCTACAACAATCAAGCCACTCGGAAAAACAGGTAAAACACACCTACTAATTTTTGATGGCAAACACAAATTAAGAGATCTCCTGGAGAACTTCAAAACTTCGGAAAGAAAATTTTTCTGCGCGCCGTCCATCAAAGTTGAACCATTTAAAGATAATCCGAAACACATTATACAGTGCAAGAAATGTTATGCATTCGATCATTCGAAACAATCATGCTACGGTAAACAAGAAGAACCCTATATAGTGATTACCACGCTAGAAGGTACTACAACGAGAGTGTGCAAAAACTGTAAAGGAGAAGACCACGGCGCGAATAACGCCAAATGCCCTATTTTCATAAATATGATAGCTAAGCAAGTGGAACAAGCAGAGGCTAAGCAAACAAAGAGAGAAGAGAAAATTAAACGCTCAGTGGTAAGACTCGGTGTTAAATACGCAGACGTCACAAATAAGAGGCAATTTCCAACTCTACCACAACAAGAATCAGCACAACCAACAATAGAACAAGCACCATTGACTGCAGGCGATCTCACACTAGAGGGCCTTTTTAAGATGCAAACAGAAATGCAACAGACACTAATGATGCTAACAGATGCTATAAAGAGAATACACACGCATATCAATGGCTAACCACGACAGGAGGAAAATACAGAACCTCAAAATCTTACACCTGAATACCCAAGGAATGAGAAAAAAATTCCAAGAAATAAAAGCAATAGTCCAGAAATATAGACCTGCTATAATTATATTGAACGAGTGCAAGGTCGATTTTCAGACACAACAATATAATATAAAAGGTTATGATAAACTCACCCACATATTGGAAAAACACTTGGCCACTGCCATGTATGTACAGAGGGGACTAAGGTGGGCCGAAACAGAGGTCACTCCAGGCTGGCATGACGAAAACAAAAAGATAGAAGGCATAGGCATCAAACTTTTCACTAACCACGCAACTGGCCAATATATCAAAATTAAAGGAATATACATCCAAATTCCAAACCAGCATCATGCTAGAGAAGAACTGGAGGAGACCCTAGCCGACGAACCATCAATCATCATAGGCGATTTGAACTTATGTATGCAAACCCTTGGCCACAGCAGGAACTCCGGCCTCGGCAACATTGTTAAAAAAGCAACGAAAGATGGTATCTGCTCGCTGAAACACGCCAATGCCCCATCTAGACCTTTCAGCCGGGGTAACACTATTCTGGACCTGGCTATAATAACACATCAACAACTAGAAACACAAGCCAAACACATAGAGAGCGTAGGGTCGGATCACCTCCCTTGGTTGCTAATGGTGAAGATCGAACACAATATAGAGGAAACCTATTCCGTAACACAAAGAAAATCTATGAGGAAGAGAAACTGAAAGAGGCATACCAACAAACAATGTGGGAAGGCCTCTCCGACCATAATAATAGAATTGTAACGGAAGCCGATTGCGAGAAGTATGCCGAAACAATGGAAAATGCCATTACCACAGCCCTCGATACTCACGCACCATTGAGAAGCTCAACTAGGCAGGAACTACTACCGAAAGAAATAAACGACAAGATTGATTATCGAAACAAACTAAAGCAAATTGTATGGCAAGCGAGAAACTGTAACCTCAGGCTCCAACGCGAAACACGCACTCTTTACAACCACGCTAAGAGAGAAGTTGAAACATCCCTGAAAGAATACTCCGAAAAGGGTTGGCTCGATAAACTGCAAGATCCCCGGGACAATAGGTCACAAATGTGGCGAATCCAAAGAAACATGAAGAAGCCTATCACTCAACTTCCAAATATTACGGGATGCAGTACAGAACTAGAAACGATCGATAAGCTCATCGATACAGCCATAGTCGAAGAAGCCAAAATAGCGGAAGAGGACGAGGGGACTGAAAAAACTACCCCGTTCCAGCCGCTCGACCTAACCTCAAAAAATGAAGTGTCACTTGCACTCCGTAAATTTAAAAATAATAAGGCACCAGGGCCTGACGGAATAAAAGCAGACGCTCTTAAACTTGGGGGAGAAGTCTTCATCGAGGCATTTGTTCCTATTGCTAACTTTGTATTGTCCACAGGTTACTTCCCTAAGCGATGGAAAACTGGTGTGTGTATTTTCCTACATAAGGCCGGTAAGGATCACCGTCAGGCATCATCGTATCGCCCGATCACACTGCTTAACATAATGGGCAAGCTGTGTGAGCGACTAATCCTTAAAAGGCTAACCGCTACGGTCAACCGATTGCAACCGACGTTCCAGCACGGATTCACAAGAGCTAGAGGCACAGCTACCCAGATTTTACGTACCGGGAAAATAATCACTGATGCATTAGCCACGGAAAACAGCATTTCTATGATATCTACGGATCTATCGAAGGCCTTCGACTCGATCAACCACAAGGGCCTGATTAAGAAACTTCAGAATCAAGACGTTCCCAATAATATTATCAAAATAATTGAAAATTACCTGGAAGGTAGAAGTCTGAAAGGTAGATTCAGAACGACTACAACCAAAGAAAAATCAATACCTCACGGGGTGCCCCAGGGATCAATACTGGGGCCATAATCTTCAACCTGTACGTCCATGACATCTGGGATATACAAGATCATATCAAAGGTCTAAAACTCTCACAGTATGCAGATGATCTCTGCATTCTTAACAAAGCCACAAACCCAGATCACGCGACTATGCGTGCTGAATGGGCAGCGGAAGCCATCGTTAACTATTACACGAGATGGGGTTTAAAGTGTAATATAGAGAAAACAGAATGCATTATGTTCTCGAAAAAGAAAAAATATCGACCAACGGTAAAACTGAAACAACAAACGTTACGATATCAAAAGCAGATCCGATACCTCGGTGTCATCTTCGATAAACATATGAAGATGAACCAGCATACTGAAAAGGTAGTAAAAAAACTGAAACAAGTCAGAGGAGCCCTCGGTCCCATAATTGGATACAATGCAAAGACAGAACTAGATACGAAAGTGGCCATCATACAAGCCTGTATTTTACCACTAATGGACTACGGAGTCGTGCAACTACTCTCAAGGTATAGTGCAACGAACCTGAGCAAAATCGAACGCCAATACAGACTGGCACTAAAAAATGCCGCGCAACTACCAAGGCGAACACCCACGGAAGCGATCTGGGAGATGGCTGATATAGAAGCCTGGCACCTACGCGCCGAGGACCTTAACACCAAAATGTTGGAAAACATTGCCAAACTAGACATAGAAGACCTTGAGTCCCCTGGAGACGTCTACCATGCACATGGCGAATTCAACCCCCTCATTGTAAATCACAGAATGGGTGATATATTGTATGACCCCAATAAAAAAGGATTCAAGCGGTGGCCTAGCGACAAAACACAGCAACCCCGTCCTCTCAAAATAAAATGAAAAATTTGAAAAATACAATTTATTCTTAACTAGCAGTTGCCCGCGACCTCGTCCGCGTGGACTGCAGAATTTATTAAGGTCACTCGGTGCCATCTATTGATTTTTTTGTGCTGGCATTCCAAACATGTCCAAATTTTCCGGGGATTTTCTTTTTCTCAGGGATGAAAAGTAGCCTATGTCCTTTCTCAGGCCTACTGCCTTTGTACAAAATTTCATTTCAATCGGTTCAGTAGTTTGGCGTGAAAACGTAAAATTGTTCTGAATTTCGTCAAAATCGGTCCAGCGGTTTGGCTGTGAAAGCTTGACAGACAGACAGACAGACAGACAGACCTTCGCATTTGTGATATTGGTATGGATATGGATACCTATCCATATCCGTACTAATGTTATAGATGCGAGGGTATCTCACCTGAGATAGACTGTAAGCATAAACAAAACACGTAATCTGTATCACTTATTGCGAATCAAGATAACACAGCAAACACAGATCCATTAGGACATAAGTTAGCTGACTCACCTCTGCGCGGCCCACCGGCCACAGAGACATTTTTGTAAATCACAAGTAGGCAAATAAATGTTATTCTGATTCTGATTCTGATTTCTCTATATATCAAATAAAGTAAGTGTATGCAAAAAAAAAATGGTGACAAAGATGTAATTTTTTTTTAAATTACTTGATCGGGCGAAGTTTATAGTGTCCAGTGTTTATGGTAGTTTTTTCATAAACAGATATAAATTATTTCTCGTGAAAATATCTTGCTACACGCATTGTGCAAAAATCACCTGTATAATTACATCCGTGGCCCTGAATTACGAGTTAATAAAAAAAAACAACTCACAACTTAATAAACATTTTAGTAAGAATAGAAATATGGGTATTCTATTTTCTATTAGAGCACATTGTTGAAAATTATTTACAGAATTTTTAAAGAAATAGACCCTACTGTGTAAAAATTTAGTACACACATACATAACCTCACGCCTATATCCCATAGGGGTAGGCAGAGACTACAGATCTCCATTTAGTACATTCCAAACATACCTCTTTCGCCTCATCCACATTCATTAACATCTTCATACATGCTCGCCGGTTTCGGGTGCTCTTGACTAGCCCTTTTTTTAGTACATCCCCAATTTGATCTATGTAGGTTCGTCTAGGACGACCTCTCCCAGCATTGCCATTCACTTCTGCCTCTCGTATATCTCTTTCGTTAATCGTCTTCCATCCATCATTTCCACATGTCCAAACCATCGAAGCATACCTTTCTCTATCCTTGTCACTACGTCCTCTTTCACATCGCATAATTCTCTTATCACACTATTTAAAATTTAGTAAAGCAATATAAATAGGTACATGATACAAACATACTTATGTTAAACAAGATGGGCGATTCTGACCGTGACACTTTACAACATTAACTTAAAATTAGACAGGTTACATTACATATTACATTACAGTTTACACAAATGGCTGAGACAAAAAGGAACAGGTAGGACTACTTTTATTTTTAGTTTAGGTTTAAGTGTGACGGTCAGAATCGACCATACACATAATAGGTCGATTTTGACAGTCACACTTAAACCTAATCTTAGTCATGTCTATCTCTGTCCGTCCTTAACATAAACGGCTGAGAGAGAAAAGGACGGGTAGGACTATTTTACGTTTAGGTTTAAGTGTGACTACCGAAATCGACCATAATGACTTATTTCTTCTTCACTAAGACCTATAAAATATGATAAATATTCCTTTTGTTCTAGTATTTCAACAACGAAAAATACGAGCTGCAGAAATACGACGAATCACTGAAGAAATACGAGGCGGCTTCACTGAAAACCGCGTCAAGTCTCGCGCTTCTAAACTTTGGACAGCACGCCATTTTCAGCGCCGGCCTTAGCGTTATCATGTTGCTGGCTGCTAAAGAGATTGCTAAAGGTGAGGCTTGTTTTATTTTGGTTTTGCAGATCGTTTTGGTTTCCTAGAAAACTTTTCTCGGATAGTGGTGTCTTCGTAAATTATGTTTACGATGTTTTCTTAGTACATATTGCTGAATATATATTTTTTTATATTCACACACTACAAAACACATTAACCTAGTCCCACATTAAGATCCCTAAGGTCTTGTGTCGTGAGTACTAAGCAACGGTATATAAATACATAGATAAGTATAGAAACATCCATGACTCGGAAACAAACATCGATATTCATCATATTAATGTTTGCACCTGCCGGGATTCGAATCTAGGACCTATGGCGTCGCAAGCAGGGTCATTACCTACTAGACCAATCGGCCGTCTAATATGTAAATGAGACTTTATAATATTTGTTTAACCGTTATAATGTTTTGTTACTAATTGTTAATATCATCCGCATTTTACGGCCGATTGGTCTAGTAGATAGTGACCCTGCCTGCGACGCCATAGGTCCTGGGTTCGAATCCCGGTAGGTGCAAACATTGATATGATTAATATCGATGTTTGTTTCCGAGTCATGGATGTTTCTATACTTATCTATGTATTTATATACCGTTGCTTAGTACCCACGACACAAGACCTTAGGGATCTTAGTGTGGGACTAGGTTAATGTGTTTTGTAGTGTGTGAACATTTATTATTATTATTATTATTTATTTATTATTATGTTGTTCCGTGTATGTCGTAAAAGTCGACTAAATTTCCAGGGGCGTTTCTCTGGCCATCAGTGTCACTTGTCTTTTGCATGTGGTCTCGTTTGCTAAATGTAGATATATAATGTTCTTTGTTTCTGTCTGCGTCTGCGACTACTCTGCCCACATTTTCGTGAAGTGTGACAAAACTTGCAGGTAACATGACGGTCGGTGACCTGGTGATGGTGAACGGTCTACTGTTCCAGCTGTCCATTCCCCTCGGCTTCCTCGGCTCTGTGTACCGCGAGGTGCGACAAGCTCTCGTCGACATGCAGACCATGTTCACATTGTGCGGTGTCACGCCGCGTGTGCAGGTACGTGTCAGGTGGTGTCACGTCACACAAACACATGTGTCACAAGTCATCACACACGCAATGAGAAGTGTCAGTCACATCACGCAGACATATTGGGTGATGTCACATCACATGCAAGTACTGGATATTGTCATAATGATGATATCCGACCGTATTTCGAGATTGGCCAGGTACGCAGGAGATATTATAGTGCACAAGTGTGTGCGCAAACACAGATGCACTCTCTATTCCGTCACTCTCATAGTCCGATGGGACGGAAAGATATTGTCATATCACGCATGGTAATGTCTTATCACACAAATATTCTAAGTAGTGTCACATCATACACTCGTAATCAGTAGTGTCACATCATACGTACATACTGGGAGATAGAGTACTTCATATCGTACATTTCATACTGAGTAGTATCACATCACATAAACACAAACATATCAAAATATAACATAACGCACACATACTGGGGACATTTCACATTAAGTGTCACAATCACAATGTGTAGAGTCACAATGTGTTTTGTGACATCACGCCAAGTTTCATAACAAACTAAATGAGTAATGTTACAACTCCGTGGATAATATCTTATATTAATTGCCTTTTCCCTTTTTCTATAATGGCGGCCATTACATTCGCGCAAAGCCGGGGCGAATCCTTAGTCCCTGATAATTTCGTCATTTTGTTTTTTCTACAGTCCACGCAGATGGTGTCGCAGGCGGGTTTTCCAAAAAATATAGGCAAAGTAATTTCTACCTCATTTGCTATTTTTCAGAATGTAGCAAACGCAGCGCCTCTGAAAGTGGACGCGAGTACAGCTACAATAGAGTTTCAAGATGTCAGCTTTAAGTATGTTAACGGGAAACCGATTCTGAACAACCTCAGCTTCAGTATCCCTGCTGGGAAGAAAATCGGCATTGTGGGCGGCTCGGGTAGCGGGTAAGTTATGTGATATTGAGGGTAGCGGGTAAGTTATGTGATATTGAGGGTAGCGGGTAAGTTATGTGATATTGAGGGTAGCGGGTAAGTTATGTGATATTGAGGGTAGCGGGTAAGTTATGTGATATTGAGGGTAGCGGGTAAGTTATGTGATATTGAGGGTAGCGGGTAAGTTATGTGATATTGAGGGTAGCGGGTAAGTTATGTGATATTGAGGGTAGCGGGTAAGTTATGTGATATTGAGGGTAGCGGGTAAGTTATGTTATTGAGGGTAGCGGGTAAGTTATGTGATATTGAGGGTAGCGGGTAAGTTATGTGATATTGAGGGTAGCGGGTAAGTTATGAGATGTTGATTGATTAATTGATTTTTTTAAGGGACTCCCCACACTGGCGTCTTATGAGCGTCTTTTGAAAGTCTGCGTCGGACGGACGGACGTACGGACGGACGCGACACGGCACGCGCTGACTGGCCTATAAGACTCCAGTGTGGGGTTCTCTAAATACCTGTATCAAATCAAATCAAATATTTATTTGCCAACCAAATTAAATTATATGATAATAGAAACATTTTCGAAATAATATTTTCGGCAACTTCCCAACATTTTAAAAGCAGCAATTGTAAATTAATATTTTTATAGACGTTTTTAAAACGTTCTGTGCAAACAGTTGTGATGTCGCACGTTGCTTGCAGTTCGGCAAAATTCAAAATATCGGGAAAAATTGCACATTTTTGCCTAATCTCTTTGGGGAATAATATGTGTTTGTATGGTATGTAAATATCGGAACTCGTGTACCCTACACCAGATCGTTTCCCCTTCAGTAAGTCGACACTAGTCCGCCTGCTGTACCGTTTCTTCGAGCCGCAGTCAGGTCGCGTGCTGGTGGCCGGTCAGGATATAAAGACGTTGGATATTGACAGTCTGAGGAAGGCCATCGCTATTGTACCGCAGGTTTGTTTACTTATTAAATAAATAAATAAATATTCACACACTTCACAACACATTAACTTAGTCCCACATTAAGATCCCTAAGGTCTTGTGTCGTGGGTACTAAGCAACGGTGTATAAATACATAGATAAGTATAGAAACATCCATGACTCGGAAACAAACATCAATATTCATCATATCAATGTTTGCGCCTACCGGGATTCGAACCCAGGACCTATGGCGCTGCAGGCAGGGCCACTACCTACTACACCTATCGGCCGTCAATTAGAATGTTATCGTCATTTTAGACATATGAAGTCTACTGGGGAACATAGCCCTCCCATGATAGATAAGTGGATACGAAATTATCCCAACTAATTTAGTTGCATTACACGCCTGCTTGTAGCAAAATCTGTCGAAAAGCCTTTCTTTCTGCATAGGGTTCTAAAGCTTGGATTATTTCTTTAAGAATTTACTTGTACTTGTCTGTACATGGAAGATATATGAGAAAAAATATTATAGAAGATCTTTATCAACGCAACAGAACCCTAAACGATGATTTTTTGAATTTTTGTCTGTTTGTCTGTGCGTTTGTGCACCCTAATCTCAGAAACGGTTGAACCGATTTCGATGCAGTTTTCAGGAATATACAGGGTGTTTTTTTGTGGCCACCTTTAATGAAGGGTACGTATTCTATACATGAAATAAAGTAAGTTTATGCCAAAAAAATGCTGGGATTTTTTTTTTTTTTAATTTTAAATTCCTTGTTTGTGCGATATTTATAGTGTCTAGTGTTTATGTTAGTTTTTTTATAGACAGATATTAATTATTTTTCGTGAAAAAATCCTGCTACGCGCGTCTATGTGCATTTATGCAGAAAAACGCAGTCTATTTTACTCAACTTGGACCCTAAATATTTTGGAAACCAACACTTCCCAGGTATGCTTCCATGGAGAAAAATGATCGTGATGATGAGGAGATTCCGTAGTTTTCGGAAACGTTGACGACCAAAAATCACCCTGTATTGTGACAGGTCCTTAACATATATAGGGTGTTTTTTTGTGGCCACCTTTAACGAAGGGTACGTACTCTATACATCAAATAAAGTAAGTTTATGCCAAAAAAAATGCTGGGAAAAAAAATTTTTTTTTCAAAATTTTTTTTAATTACTTGATCTGGCGAAATTTATAGTGTCATAGACAATTTCTCGTGAAAAAATCTTGCTACGCTCGTCTATGTGCATTTATGCAGAAAAACGCAGTCTATTGACTCAACTTTGGACCCTAATATTTTGGAAACCAGACACTTCCCAGGTATGCTTCCATGGAGAAAAATGATCGTGATGATGAGGAGATTTCGTAGTTTTCGGGAACGTTGACGACCAAAAATCACCCTGTATATGGGCTACTTTTTATCCCCGATAATTTCAACATTTTGTTTTTTCTGTAGTCCACGCGGGCGGAGTCGCGAGCGTCCACTAATAATGAATAACAATATGCGACTCAAGAATTTCAGAGATACAATAATATGAAATGAATAGTTTGTTGATTTTTTTTCATTGATGAAGAAAGTTTTATCTATATGTTCTCTTTTTACGATACGATCAAATGTTTGATATAGTGTTTTGTTTTTCGTATATTTCCAGGACTGCGTGTTGTTCCACGACACGATACTTCATAATCTACACTACGGCGACCTTTCGCGATCAGTAGAGGAAGTGCAGCGAGCCAGCAAACTGGCTGAACTTCACGACTCTGTACTCACCTGGCCTAAGGTATGTCTTCAGCCTATGCAGTCCACTGCTGGACGTAGACCTCCCCCAGGTCACGCCACAAGGCTACTGTCACAGGGGGGGTTTGTCCATAGTCACCACGCTGGGCAGGCGGGTTGGTGACCGCAGTGTGATTTTCGGACTATGTTGTCAGTACGGGAGGCGCTGCTGCCCGCCTCCCGGAAACCCTTAATCGCCACGTACGATACCCACGGGCAGGCAGGGGTGGTACAAACTCTACTCTGCCGGGGCACCACGCGGCTTATAAATTAAAGAACTGCTAGTCTAGATTTTTAATAACAAAAATTCAAGCCCAAATTAGATGATATTCACAAATGAATGTCATTCTCTGATGATCTTATTCTCAAAATGTCCAATTCTGATGAAAATTTTACAAAAAAAATACATCCGTTGGATGATGGCACTAGTCAGTGTTGCCAACCCACACCCAATATTACCCCAAGAATTTTACTACTCATCATTAAATTTCATCTGTAACCTCATGAGACAATACACGTTGAGTCGTTGTACCCCACTGGCGCTAGTTACTATGTCATGTGTATGACCTCATTTTCTGTCATAGGAGTTGTTCTATGAAACGGTCATTACTGACATAATTTTCTTCCGCAGGGTTATGAGACACAGGTCGGTGAAAGAGGACTAAAACTGTCGGGCGGGGAGAAACAACGCGTCGCCATCGCGAGAGCTATACTCAAGGATTCACCGATCATCGTGTTTGACGAAGCCACGTCTAGCCTAGACTCGCTTACTGAACATGTAAGCATACTGTAAAAATTATTAATAAAGAAATGAAAAACAATTTCACCCGAGTGAGATTTGAACTCACGACCGCGCGCGCAAACCGTGCTTTCGCTCTAACCAACTGAGCTATCGGGTCAATTAACTCGGATGACGAATTTTACCATCTCTTTTACATTACGTTTTTGGTAACGTTAAAAACTCAATAGTTAAAAGGGGCGTAACGTTTATTGAGCGATACATTGCTGCTTTGTGGATCACTAGCAATTTTTTTGTTGTTTAAAATTTTCTATTGGTTAATATTTTGTCTGCATGTCCATCCGTGTTGTAAGAGTCGACAAAGGAACTCGGGCCTTCTCTCATCCGATAAGCAATTTGTCTCAAATCATTTACGTCTGTATCCGCTATCCAAAATGTAGCTGTAGATCTCCCTTATGACCTCGCAGTTCTGACTAGTACATTTCGAGAACACAGGCTTGTGTATATATTATGTACTAGCGGCCGCCCACAACTTGGTCCGCGTGTTGTACCCGTACAGAGCCGGGGCGGGTTGCTATACAGGGTGATTTTTGGTCGTCAACGTTCCCGAAAACTATGGAAGCATACCTGGGAAGTGTCAGGTTTCCAAAATATTAGGGTCCAAAGTTGAGTAAATAGACTGCGTTTTCTGCATAAATGCACATTGACGCATGTAGCAACATTTTTTCACGAAAATTATTAATATCTGTCAATGAAAAAACTAGTATAAACACTGGACACTATAAATTTCGCCCGATCAAGTAATAAAAAAAAAATCAAAAAATTTTTCATCGTTTCCCAGATTTTTTTTGGCATCAACTTTATTTGAAGATAAAGTACGTACCCTTCATTAAAGGTGGCAACGAAAAAACATCCTGTATAGCCTTCCTTGATAAATGGGCTATCTACACTGAAATAATTTTTCAAATCGGACTAGTAGTTCCTGAGATTAGCGCGATCAAGCAAACAAACTCTTTAGCTTTATAATGTTAGTAGATGTATAATGGGGGGTCCCTGATTGTAACAATACGTTTAATTCCAGGCTATACTGCAAGCGCTGAAAGCGGCGACTCTCGGTCGAACCTCGATCTGCATCGCTCACAGACTGTCCACTGTAGCTGATGCAGACGAGATACTTGTCTTAGAGAACGGCAGCATCAGCGAACGAGGGAAACACAGCGATCTTATTAACAACAAGAATTCACTTTACTATCGACTGTGGGAGAAACAGAATAAGGACGCAATACACAAGTGAACGCATCGGCGATTAATTTCGCTGCCGGCGGATTTTCTAAGTATGCCGACATCAGTTCTAACGCAAAGACGCGTCGGGATCAATTCTAGATAACCAGACGCAAATACGCATCGTCGGCATCTCTAGAAAACCAGACGCAAATGTGCGTCGACAGCATCGATAGGACACCAGACACAAATGTGCGTCGACAGCGTCGATAGTACACCAGACGCAAATGTGCGCCGACAGCATCGATAGGACACCAGACGCAAATGTGCGTCAACAGCATCGATAGGACACCAGACGCAAATACGTAGTCGCCGGTAGTGTAAGTGACATGTTGAGTTCAAGTTTGGGCTAATATGCCTTCAAGTGGGATGCGGGATGTAATTTTTAAGTTTGCAGGTTTAACTTTATTGGAAAACCGTGGGCTACAGAATGTATGTCTCCCAACTATATGTATGCAAAATTTCATGAAGATTAGTCGAGTAAATAACGTTTGGAGATGTAACAAAACATAAACCTTAGTTCAGCTAAGAATATGGAATTTGTCTATTTATAGTTAAACTGCTTTTATATTAATAATCTAGGTTATCAATTTTACATTATGACAAGTAACTTAAAAGTTTTTGAAATCTATAAGATACATAAGTTACAGTCCATTCGAATTTTCTGGATGCAAAAGTGTGCTTTTGGTAATTTCGTATTCAGATTAGGGAAGTATAACGTTTGAGTAACTATGTTAAAAGTATTTTATTGGAGAATTCGTGTATTCCCGTTCGTCCCCTAGACTTCGTCCCCCGAGGGGGACGAACGGGAATTCGTTATTTATTTTCCCGATGGTCCCTCAAAATTTTTTGGGGGGACGAATGGGAATAATTTATTAATTCTTTTTAGGGTCGATTGCTCCCACTAAATAATATAAGACTGGTGGTTTTAATTGGTAAAAAAACAAAATTGAAATAAAAATCAGTCATTTATTAAGGAATAAAAATCACAGTAAAAATCACAGAATCAACTTTGCAATAACTCGCAATATTTTTATATATAATATTTTTTTAATTAAGAATAAAATTCTCCTTATAACTAAAAATTATGATTAAAAAATCAGTGTATAGAGCTTATAATAAAAAAGTCTGTATTATATTACAATTAAACACTACAAACAGACTTTTTACCATTCAGGTTGTTTCCTTTTGAAATATAAGTCACTATTTTTCGTAGAGTTGCTTATATGTATGGTGGCAAAATTTTACGCTTTACGTTATGTAAGGCATTAGAAAAGTTTACTCATTATTTTAACACATAAATAGGGTCAGTAAATTATCACACTTTCAAAAGCAAAATAAAATAAAATACCTACCTAAAATATCACGAAATCAAGGTAAAAATAACAAAAAAAAACTTATCGTCCTAATTTTTAAAAAGTCACATTTGCTTATATGTATAGGTATACGGTGTCACATTTTGTGTTACATATTGTATAAGGAATCAGAACAGGTTACACATTAATTTTACATATTAATAGCGTAAATAAATTATCACAATTTCAAAATTAAAATAAAAAACATATACAAAATTAAAGTGAAAAAACATGAACACAAAACATAGAGGGTAACAACAATAAAAAAATCACAAGTATTGAAGAAAGTAGTCGAGGTCATAACAGTAGGCAGTAATAATTATTGCACACAAAGCCTAGAGATTACATCAACGTACACAACCATCGAGCACTTTACTTATTATGATTAATACCTACGTTAGTTTTTCTAAAAAATGTCCTACAGTTATTTCTGAATTAAGAAGTTGCATTTGGCAATCCATAATATATTGGTCTGTCAAGATTGAATGTAGCCTACGCCGTTTTGGATTTTGTTTTGCTTTCACGCTGTATAAGTTAGAGTCTTGATGTAACACCGTAAGCAATTTTAAAATATTAGGTTTTTTTTGCCTATGGCACTATTTAATTTAAAATGCCACCCTTCGGCAAAGTTATTAGTACGGTGTCGTTTTCCAAAACTGCACCACACTTTTACGAAATTCGATTGAAGCCACTGCGATAGCATGTATTGCCGAAATTTTTCACTTTGGCTATCATCTTTCGCTAGCGATATAAAACCAGCCTTCAAAAATACGTTCCTCTGGTAATAATGGAAGCACCGCACTTAGGGCTACTTGACGTCTTAAAGTTTTATTTTTTGTTAGATTTAATTCACGGCCTTTCCTCCAAATAGCATTATTAAAATGGTAATAACAGCCGTGGATACTTATCTCTGGAAAAATTGTACGCATAGCAGACATAGCTGCTTCTTCAAAATCACTGGTAAAGGATGTAGGATTCCAATCGTTGATATGAGATTTAACAAGTCTGAAAAGTATCTCGTATGTTTCTTTTTTACGGTTTGACATTAAAGCGTACAATAATGGCGTCATAGCTGTGCTTTGATTATTACTTCCTAAATCACCATGAACGGTGTAGAGCTGTTGGAATGGAGGTGGACAACTCTTAAATGTACCGTCACCAAATATATTTTTTAAAACTATCAATTTTTCTTTAGCTTCTTGGGAACAAAAAATGAGTAAGCGTGTGTTACCGTAACAGTAATCAGCTAACAAAAATGATTGAAATTTTTGAGGAACCTCAACCGTTTTAACGTCATTGAAAGTGATTTTACTCATATTATAAGTGCTATTTCGATGGCGATACAAAGTGCTTTTGATGTTTGCAAACTTAGGAATATCTTTGGGTAAAGTTACTTTATCAAGTCCTTCGTCCAAAATTTTCGAAATTGTTGAATTAAAGGCGGCGGGTACGCAAGGTACATCATCAGAAGTTATATTTTTCTTGCATTCATCAATATGAATGTCTATTATGTTTTTATTGAAGTCCGGTGTACAGGATGTGTGTGTGGTTTCTTTCAAAATTTGATCATTCTGCAATAAACGTGCATAATTTATTTACCCATTGTCTGGTTTTGCATGAAAAAAGAAGCCAAAAAAGTAGGTACTTACATTTATGGTTAAGGTCCCACTGCACTTATTCTTTCTTCTAAGATGACATTCCCATACAACAGCTCCACTTTTGTTTTGCCTTTTCCTTAAAAATTGGTATCCAGCACGCAGAAGCACGATTCCACCTTTTCTTTGTATATACTGCAAACAGCTTCCTGTACTACCAGAGGGGCCAGGATGCGCTTCTTGTGACATTGTTAAGCTCTAAAAAACAGGAGACAATAATTACACACTTATTAATATAATTTAGAATGATATTTAATATATAAAATAAAATACTAAAATTGAATACAAATATTGATACCGTACATTATTAGCATAAATTAATAAGACATGACACAATATAGTATTGACTATAAACAATCTAATAATATTTGTAACTTACAAAAATGTAGGTACTTACATCAGTAGTTTTCCGCAGAACTCGTGTCGAATATATATTATTACATTAACACCCGTGCACTTTCATTGTTTTGTCAACACTAACCCGACCGGTCTAATTTAAGGATAGGAAAGGGAGAGAATGTCAGGTAAACCAATAGGATTTACGCAAATAACACAATGTTATCGGCACTATTTTGTTAACTACCAGAATCGCCGGCGCTTCCCGTCAGAGTGGCTAAATTTAGTGTAGGTAAACGTAATGAAACAATGATAAACTTAGGATACGTTTTATAATTCATAGAAAAATAGAGAAGTATTTTGTAAAATAATGATTAAATCTAACGAAGAAACTAATTTAAAAGTAAACTACGAAACATCGAATAAACATATTTTCTGCACAAATCTTTTTAGTGGGACGAATGGCACTAATCGAAGAACATATTCCCATTCGTCCTCTCATGAATTAGGATTGGGACGATCGGGAACAAATTAAATATTATTTTTGTAAATTCCCGTTCGTCCCCCTCGGGGGACGAAGTCGAGGGGACGTACGGGAATACATGGGAGAATTCACTAATCATACTGTTCACACAGTTGCTAATATATTATATAAACGCCTAGAGAAAGTTTGTAACATATATTATGATCTAAAATTAAATTTTATATAGTCAATTCCTGCATTCCCTAACATAGATGCAACCGCCATGTGATTTTATTATTAAGGTTGACTTTTGACTAGTAAAACTACCTGGGAATTTTGTAAAAATATTGATACAAAATTAATTGCCGTTTGAAAAATAAATCTAGTTGTTACGGAACTTCGCAATAGAATAGAGGAATAAGATGTAGACATAGAGTGCTAATGTCATACTAACAGTTTCGATGCACCATTAGACTTTTCGGTGCCTCACAATTCCAGATCTTAACACTTAGATTGCATTACTATACGTTACAATACATTATTAATGTAGTACATTACTTCACATTACACTAATAGAATCTAAGTGTCAAGGACTGGAATTGTGAGGCACCAAAAAGTCTAACGGTGCATCGAAACAGTTAGTATGACATGAGCACTCTATGACATCTTATTCCTCTATGCCAATAGGTTCTTTAATACATATTTGTATTTATTACACCTACCTCAAAAAAGTTTTATCAAGTGCTGTTCAAATATCTACCTTTAGGGCCGAAACACAAACGCGTTACGGCGCCGCGGTGCATATTAGCGTTATAACGTCATACTTGTTGCCTCTCGGGCACAAATAATAACAATCGAGTCACCGGTAACGAGGCCAATGAATCGGAAATGTTTCCGAGTCACTCCAAAAAGGTATCTATCAGCAGGTACCTTATTTTACTACGTTAAGTTCAGATGTGCTGTTCATGTATCCGCCATTTTTTGTTTACATTTTAATTTAAAAGTGATAAATTTATGTAAAACATAAAAAATCTAATGTGATTGTCTAAATACGATGTTATGTAAATAAATGTTGATGTACAGTACGTAATAATTTGTTAAATAAGAATATTATTTTGTTAATCAATGTGTATTTATTTGGTATAACCTTTTGACGAAAATCAATTAATGTTAATCAATTTTAGAGAATAATTTACATTGATATTTACATAAACTAAAACTTTCTACCTGTCCCTTTCTGTCTCAGACATTAATATTAAGAATGGAGAGGGACAGATTTAACTAATTCAAATGTTAAAGGACAATGAGCAAGCAATAAAGATCCGCCGCATTGCATTTTGCCCCTTTTCCTTTAAATGGGAATAAGGTTAGTTATTTATGAATTTCTACTTAACTTATAGAGTGAAATTCCTCGCTAAAACTGACTCTAAGAGTAAACGGGAGGGAAAGAGAAGGAGAAAGACAGAAGGGAGATACAGAGAAAACCCAGAGGTAACTCCTGTCTGTAAAGTCAGTATGGGTATATTATTATAACTAGTGGACGCCCGCGACTTCGTCCGCGTCGACTGCAGGAAAAATAAAATGTCGAAATTATCCGGGATAAAAATATTTTCCCGGGATAAAAAGTAGCCTATGTGTTAATCCAGGGTATCAGCTAACTCCATACCAAATTTTATTAAAATCGCTCCAACCGTTTTTACGTGAAAGCCCTTCATTCAGATGATCAGCCCTAATTCATTCAGTCCTGGCTCGAGAACGAGCAAAGTACATACCCTTAGTTTATCTAGTTCTTAATAGCTCTGTGAATTTGACGTTTAAAAGTGAGACATCTCGCTTGCACCAAATCCATCATACGGGTGCAGAAAACCCTTTGAGACCACTGCGAGAAAGGTAGCAAATATTGAGAATAAAATAGGTGGATCGTAAGAGCATAGTACGATAGGTGGATCGTAAGAGCATAGTACAGTGTAGATAGAATTTTAAATAGATCCATTTAAAATTCTTAGGAAGCATTGTGGGAGCCAGACATAGATTTAAGTATAATAAATCTATGGAGCCAGACGCCCTGCTATCATCTCACTTCCACATTAAAAACAATGCTGTTTTTCTGAGAGATATAAAGGTGGGAGATGACCTAGATCTTTGCCTTTGTTGCCCGTGCTGCCCTATGACCTACCGTGCTGAATTAATAAATCCACAGACTAAATTAAATAGAGACAGCTCCTGCAAGACCCCCTTTACAATGTTACGTTTAAATTGTTAGAATGCTTTAAGGCCCACTAAAGCAAGCCTGTTTAGAACGTAGAACAGGATCCAATTTAGTTCACAAGGAGCTCATCGTACGTAAACTGAATGAGGTGAAGGTGATATATTGCGAAATTAGTAAAAGCTAGCCCAAAATCGATTCTCCAATACAATAGATAACCTTCATACTTAGGTACTTAATCCAGAAACCGGCCAGTAAACCTTTGACAGTCTATTGTCATCAGTTACCATGGTAACCGGTGACAACAACAAACTGGTGCGGTGTTTTTGTAATTTGTGAGTAGTCGATTCTATTTTTTAGCAATGTTTTCGAGTTTTGTGACAATGTGTTTTGGTTGAGCGCCGCGGATGATGTCGGTGCTTAGTTTGGTGTCAGACGACAAGAAGAAAGACGGCAGGTTACTGTTTTGTTATTTTGGTTTTGGGTGTTTCGTTCCGGTAGAGTGGACTAGGATGGTATCTTGCATGTGTGCTCGGGAATAGATGATCCACGGGTATGTATGACGATTTTATATATTTCGATAGTCATAGTAAGTACCTGAAGGTTTATAGAATCTTACAGCCGTGTACCGAAATCAAAGTCCTTAAGAAGGTCCTTACTCGCGTTGCACTTGAATTTCGCCGATTCAATGTATGGTCGTTAACTTAATAAAGGTATAAGCACTATGTAGGTAAGTAATGTAATGTTATTACTATCTAGATACTTCACTCATACATTTCACTCATACAGTCTTATAAGGTAGGTAATTAACATCAACTCTACTAAGTCGGTAGGACTGGCACCTTCATATGTACTTACTAGAACTTCTAGTAAATCAGTTATCTACTTATAGTTTCGGATAAAGCATAGTTCCAGAAGAAGATCAGCAAAAAAAGATCCTACTATTGCAATAGGTAGAGAAGGACTTAAAAATCTAGTTGTATGTAAGTACATCATTCATATATAAGTACCTAGGTATAACCTTGAAACATAGTAGGTAAGTCACGCTAGACCTAGGTACTCGCAAATAGGTATTTTACGAGTTAGAGCTTTAACAGACCCTATACGTGACCTGAAGAGACGTGTCGAAGTAAGTAATCTATCTTACAACAAATACCTAGTATAACTATGCAATAGAACTGTTACTAACTGAGGAAACACTAACTTTTTGTCGCTCCGTAACGTAATCATCACTATGCCATCTTATACATTTTGCTTGCGTGATGATAGCGTTAGGGATTCGATAGCGAAGCTCACGTTTGTCCTACAGAAAAGAATCGCTAGAAAGCGTGTACAGCAGCGTGTCACGCCTAAGCTTGCTGAACAAGCGCAAGCGTGTCGACTCACGCGCAGTAATGGCGCAGTCGATCGTCTCCAAGGCGGGCGGAGACCGATACGTCACGCAGCGCGTGCTCAGCGCTAAGACGCATCGTGTAAAGGCGCTGCAGAACCAGCTGGCCGATGCGCACTATCATTTGCAGGTAATTTATATTAATTTCTTAATATCATCGGTAGGGTAGAGAAAGAATTTAGATTACCGTCTTCTTAGTATCAGTAAAACAGGCAGATATATGTACCTACATACGGCTGTGTTGCCGTAATGTAGGGTTGCCAACCGTCCTGTTTTCCCAGGACATGTCCTGCTTTTTGGGGTGTCATGGGCTGTCCTGGATAATTTTTAAGCATCGTCCTGAGTTTTAAAGTCCTGACACATTCGCTGTCGGCAGATATTCTAAGGGTGTCACCATCGGGCAAATAAGCGTAAGCGGCACCTCTAGAGAGCCTAAAAGAAGCAAATACCTACGTAGTCAACGGCACTGAATGTGTTAAAGACCTATGTTTTGAAATTTGCACGCCACTAACTGCCTCCAATCGCATTGTCACTGGGCTCGCACATCTAATAGTCCTTAATCGAAATGTCTCGGTATTTCTTCCTCAGATCCTGGTTTTCAAAGTTTGAGATGGCAACCCTACCGTAATGGGGTGGCCAGAATTACAAAATTCACGAGATTCCACAGACACTTATAGCATAGCGAGGACAGTTGTAAATTAGTGGGCTGAATATAACATCCTACCTAGATATTGCATCTCGAATCTTTTTTTTACAATTAGATAGGCAAACATTTGACCGCCATCGTCGTAGAAAGTGCCTATTCATTCTAGCTTTGAAGAGACCAATGTTGTAGTGCTCGGGAAATACATCTAGAATAGACGTAGTAATTAAGCCCACACTGAGCTGAAGACTTTCCACTTAAAAGATAATTCGAAATTAAAAGGAAATTTGGAAACGGATTACGCGGATTAAGTCGGGGGCGTAATAAATTAATCTCAGTGCTTATTATTTGTAGATGTCTGGCTTATACATATAATATCTTCTATCTATCCTTCAAAGTACCTATATACCTGGTACTAATTTTTAAAAAGTATTCTATTATGTTGTCCAATACTTACCTATAGGTGGTGATAGCCCAGTGGTTAGGTAAGACGTGCACCTTCCAAGCGGGAGGCGCAAGTTCTATCCCAGTCACGGGCCTGTACCAATGAATTTTTTACATACATATACATATAATCACGCCTTTATCCCTTACGGGGTAGGCAGAGCACCAAGGAGCCGATAAAACCACATGGTGCCACTTCTGACCAATTTTGAGGGTATAGTTGAGATGTACAAGTTCGGTTAGTAGTGACAGGTGGTCAGCCCATCGCCTACGAATTTTTTCATGTACAGATTTTAATGTTGTAAAATTGTCACTTAGTTCGTGCCTCAGAAAGCACGTAAAACCGTTGGTCCTGCGCCTGATCTCTTTCCGGTCGTGTCGGCTTTCCGTCCCTTCGGACTATGAGAGTGAGGGAATAGAGAGTGCATTTGTGTTTGCGCACACACTTGTGCACTATAATATTTCCTGCGTCTCTGGCCAATCTCCGTAGAGATTGGTCGCCTTGACCGAAATACGGTCGGAGAGATATCATCATCATAGTCTAGAATTACTAAAGTACCTATTGTTTACAAAATTTCCGGTCAATGCCACTAGAATGTTGAACTTTTGTTATAGATTCGTTTGTTTATTTACCAAAGTGCACCATTTGCAAATGAAGCTAGAATGTCCAATTGTGATGACAGACTACACTCCCCATATTGTACGAACTTAACAAAGTTGAATGCCCTATACAATTGGCTGCGGGCGGAATTTGACGTACGTACAATTTTCAGGAACTGACAAATGAGAACAAAGTACTACGAGCTGTTCAGAAGAAACAGGATATAGCGTTACAAAGGTAAATATGTATGTATACATAGATACGAGTACATGATATAAGGTCTTTCCGAAATTAGTGATTTGCTAAACTAAACTGAGTAGGGAAAAAGAAACATCTTTCACTATAGGGCCAATTCCGAAATAGCAAAAAAAATCAGCTGTTCCATACATTTCAGTGCAGTAATTATTTAAGACTAGTGGACGCCCGCGACTCCGTTCGCGTGGACTACAGAAAAAACAAAATGTCGAAATTATCCAGGATAAAAACATTTTTCCGGGATAAATAGCCTATATGTTAAGTGGGACCTGTCACAATATATTCCTGAAAACCGCATCGAAATCGGTTCAGCCGTTTCCGAGATTAGCGTGCACAAACGCACAGACAAACAGACAAACCGACAAAGAGACAAAAATTCCAAAAATCATTTTTTTGGCTACTATTGCGTTGATAAAGGTCTCCTATAATATTTTTTTCTCACATATCTTCCATGTACAGACATCGATCCGTTACATTTTTATTATATGTATAGATAGAAGATTGTATGGAACAGCTGTTTTTTTTTTCACTATTTCGGAGTTGCCCCATAGTGTACGTTGTTTCTTTTTACCTACCTAGTTTCGTGTTGGTACACTTGTATTTCCGAAACGGGTTAGCCAGAACTACCTACAGGATCAGCCATAAAGCCCTTAGGTAAGTATTAGCTATGTACCTATACATGAAATGAATATTTATTCACTTCAGAATCCTATTACATTACAGTATTATACTTTGCATACAGTACAATCCTAGCCGCGTGGTGCCGGCAGAGTACAGTTTGTACCACCACATGCCTGCCCGTGGGTATCATACGAGGCGATTAAGGGTTTCCGGGAGGTCGGCAGCAGCGCCTCCCATACTGACAACATAGTCCGAAAATCACACTGCGGTCGCCAACCCGCTTGCCTAGCGTGGTGACTATGGACAAAACCCCCCTGTGGCAGTAGCCTTGTGGCGTGCCCTGGGGGAGGCCTACGTCCAGCAGTGGACTGCAATAGGCTGAAGACAGTACAATAACATACACCTTGTTGGTTAGGTGTAACATATACGTACGTGCGTACATATACCTATATTAAAATCGCGCCTGTATTCTCAATAGCCAGATATGCAGGATCACAAACGAGATCCACAGCCACGTTAAGCATAGTGGAGCCAGCAAGCCTAGCATGACCTGCGAAACACGTGACCGAACATTTACAAAATACGATATAAGCGATGGATTCGTTCGTACATCGTTAGCAACTGCTATATTTATCAATTCGAAGGCTATGTCGATATCGGTTAATATCGTGTTTAGGCATTCTAGGCTTGCATGTTGAATTATGTATAGAGACGATACGTTATGTTCGATACGATATCCACGATGCGTGGTCATGCTAGGGGGGCAGGCAAGACACATTGCTAGCCCATCGCCTGTGAGTTGTAAAGCAGATAGTACGAGTCACAGTACATAGTACAAAATTTGTGACATGCCTGATTCACGTAATTTTACGAGCTTACGTTATCTGCTGTTACCTTATCTATAGGTATAATCTATAATTCAAAAAGTATATAGTTACGCTTAACTTTACTGACAGGAAATACAATCATTAAAATTAACTTACCGATAATATGAACAAATATTATTTTTACAGATAAGACAAGGCATGGTAGGCATTTGGGATTTTATTAAAACAATATGTCTACCCCTTGCGCACTTCTACCCAAATTCTTTATTTACTTTATACTCGTGAAATAATATTCTGTCGTTCCATTCAAACTTGAATATTCGTGCTGCACTAAAATACATTGAACATGTGATTTATTTTTCACAATTTCAGAGTTGACCCCATAGTTAGTGGATTCTTTTTACCTATGTGTATGTATTTTCGAGTCTCAAATTTGGGGAATAGATTCTTTATAGTGCGCTGTTTACATAAAATTTTACTTAACAAGCCTCTTCTGTTACACCCTGTATATCTTTCTATTAGATACGAGAACTCAAACGCGGAACTGCCAACGGTTCTGAACTCGCATAACGAGGAGATGCGGGTCCAGCAGACGAAGTACAAGCAGCTCAAGGCGCAGTACAAGGAGGCGATGCAGAAGCTGAAGGAGCGCGACATGCAGCTGCAGCAGCTCAGGGATGAGCACCAGCATCTGTGCGAGCTGAGTAAAGATAGGTAAATGTATTAGTACTAGCTGAATAGCCACGTGGTGCCGGCAGAGTAGAGTTTGTACCACCCCTGCCTACCCGCGGGTATCGTACGAGGCGATTAAGGGTTTCCGGGAGGTGGGCAGGAGCGCCTCTCGTGCTGAGAACATAGTCCGAAAATCACACTGTGGTCACCAACCCGCCTGCCCAATATGAGGATAGAAATGATACTACCGACTGCAGATTATAGACTGACTTTATTCTAATAAGAAAATGATTATATTGGTTACATTGGAATATACTCGTATATCTAATAATATAAGTATGTATTATAGGTAATATAAGATACACACCACACCAGCGTGGTGACTATGGGCAAAACCCTCCTGTGGCAGTAGCCTTGTGGCGTGCCCTGGGGGAGGCCTACGTCCAGCAGTGGACTGCAATAGGCTGAAGAAGAAGAAGAAGAAGCAGCTGAATTTTATATATAAGATTTATTTAGTGCATAGTACACCTAAGTTATAGCGCGCGCGTTACAACATAAGGATCCGTAAATATAAAAAAAAGCAACCGGCCGTATTGATCCCAAAAGAGAGCCCATAGCATAGATTACCCTTATGTTCCAATGCCACGTTTATCAAAGAGAGGTCAGATGTAAAGGATCAGAGACAAAACTAGCTCATCACCTGAGAGAACGTCCCTAAGATCATAGTCTACTGTTAAGACACGTAAGAGATGCAGTTGATGTATGCTAGCCCCACATCAGTGCAGTTTTTGATACCATAGCCACTTTTCCCGCACTAGCAGGGCTCTCAAAGCAACAAAACAATTACAGGAACCTTCTAGAACGCGAGAAGCTGCAAATCCAAGTGTCAGAGCTGTCAGCCAGGGTGCAGCAGCAGCAGGAAACCATCAGCATGCTGCAGCGGCGCCTCACGCTCGAGGCCAAGAACTTCAGACATCAGCTGCAAACTGAGATCAACAAACACAAGGACACCAGACACGATCTGGACCTCGCTATCACTAATGCGGATAAAATGTCTACGATTATCGAGGTTTGTTGAATACTAACTAATATATAATGAGTTGAGATTCAAGTGAAATCAGTTACTAACTACGTCGTAGTAAGTTCGTAGCACGCTATGTAAATCTTTCATTCATCCAATGTATTTAATTGCGTGCGACTCATCGTAAAATGGAGTAGAAGCTATGTACGCATTGCATAGTACTTGTCTGTCATCGCAATTAAAGAGATGTCAGATTCGAGGGTCAACGGAGGGCTATCATCCTTAGAGGGAAAATGGTATAGTTTGTTGTTTCGGGCGGAAAATTCCCCTTAGTAGAAACGTCATAGCTTTAGCAACTTACAGTCTAAATAAGTTACTTTAAACAACAACAGTTATAGAGGTCCGCACGTATCATTTTAATGGTTTATTTGGAGGGCCCATGTGTTCTAATATGCTCTCACGTGGGTCTCCCGTTACAAATAAATTTAGTTGAAAAATACTCGCGGTATCGCTTTA
This sequence comes from Carposina sasakii, assembly GCA_014607495.2. Classification (NCBI taxonomy): domain Eukaryota; kingdom Metazoa; phylum Arthropoda; class Insecta; order Lepidoptera; family Carposinidae; genus Carposina; species Carposina sasakii. Next base: position 14,665,811 of record CP053153.1, read on the forward strand.
ATTTTGTTTTTCTGCAAATATAGGGTGTGTTCATGTAAATATATTTTTTTAAAGAACACTATATTTTGTTAAAGTTTTAAAAAATTTCCAGGCACCTCACCTCTAATGTATTGTAGCTGTCACTTTCACGACTAATAACGGCCAATTTCAATACGAGAGATCAATAAGAATCTCGGATTTATTTATTCCTAATTTGAAGTTTTGTATGAAAACAATTGAAGATTAAATCAAGATCATTTATAGAAATTGGCTGTAGACATACATACCTACATGCACTCGAAAAACACAACCCACATTCAATTCAATGATTTATCATATTTTGGGGTTTAATATAGCTAGTTTCAGTAGGCTAAGCTTTGGTTTCCTAGGATACCGGCCAATACTAACGCAAAACCACGCTCTCTTTACGGTGCTAACATGTCAAAAGTTTCTTCAAGGCTCGAATCACCGCTATAAGAAAGTATAGCCTTATGCACAGACCCTTAGAAACACAGACGTGCTTTCAAAAGTCTGCGCATTCGATCCAGCCGTTATAATGAGAGTAAATAAGCGAATCGCAATGGCATTCAAGCGAATATCCCCTCGCAAACTAGATTGTATCCCGACTTGTCGAGACTTTAAAGTTTCAGTTAGGGCGCTGGCATACAAATAGCGAATTGCGACAATGCGGAACGTTAACTCATTGTGTTGTGTGGTGTGCGGTGTTTTCTCTGCGGTTACAAGTACGAAAATAAAATAACACTCAATGTTTTTCTACGAAGATATTACCGTAGTAATACCAAATATCTATGCTTATTATTACTTAAGTATTCTAGTATTACTCAATGTGTTCTAGTGTTACGAAGAAAATCAATCAATATTTACGGGTAAATACATAGGTAATAGCTGCCAAATAGATTTTAAAAAAATACTGCAATGTCTTCTCGCAGGCTGATTATATGACAAACTTAACTTTTGCATTACTTTGCATTGCAATATAATAGGGGCTGTTCGCATTTACTTTTAGTATGCGCAAAAAGCAATAACTGTTTTTTAAATATTAATCTACCTAATGCTCATTTTATAAGTTATATGCTTTTATTTTAATTCCATCAGCCTGTGATCTCGTTTCTCACATTCCCTAAATAGCGTCTGCTATCCGAGCATTGCTTTGAAATAACTTACACAGACGTCGTCGTTAATATAACAAGCACATTGCAGAAAATCTAAAGTTTGTTTCTTAAAAACGTGTACTACCAAAGCTGTGCTCACGCTAAAGCGGGACTTTAAAGTTGGAATGCACTTACGCTGACGATAACTTCGAAATGCTCATCCATCCATGTTATGAACTGTTAATAAGTCTAGATTAAAACTGGGAGATTTTGTAGGTACTTAAAATCAAAGTTTGTAAGAAGCTGCTACTTTTAAAGTACAACGCACTCACATTTGGTTCGTCTCTATTTATATTGATATGATGTGCCCATTTCATAAACGGTTCGAGAGTAGGATCATGACGTTCATAAATAATGTTTGTCATGCTGTATTGCCCGTTTCAAATCTAAGTCAATTCGGCCACGAGACATAAGGATACAAAGTCAATCTTACATGCTTATAGTAGCGGCTTATTATGTTTTTTTTTACTAGGGATTCGCCTGACTTTGCACGGGTGTAATGCCTTTTACAAGGACAAAGTCGTGGCGGCCGCTAAAGAAAAGTGTTGTATTTAGTCATTTTCTAGCAATTTTAATTTTTTTTATCTCTCCGTAAGAACCATCCTCGTACTTACTTCAAGGAATATTCTAAAAACGAATTAGCGAAATCGGTTTAGATTTCTCGGGATTGCGCTTAGCAACACATTCATCTTTATATTATAGATGACTCTGACCATTTTGTATTGTATTAGATCCGTCACGGAATGTTGTTTTTACCAGAAAAGTGTCTGTAGGTTCACGTCCAACATGGAAACTTAAGACGGTGCAAACTATATGTATGTATGTTTTGACTTTATTATATGTATATCTCTTTTCATTTCAGATGAAGGAGAAGTTGCTGAGCACCGCAGCCAGCAGAGGCGTGAAGTCACCATCAAAGGTGACCCTAACCATGCCTAGTACAAGGACAGTGAACAGGAGCAAGCCGGATCAGTCGAATATTCGCCACGATGACGACCGTATGAGTGTAAGTACACTAAATATAGAATATCATCGAATAGACTCAAATTATTTCAATAACGCTATCAAAACTGTTTCTAGTCAAAGTATCTATTAAACAATGAAAGTTTTGCTTATGCTCTATTGAACTACTTTTTAAATCAATGTAGACTACAGGTAGACTAAATGAAATATTTTTTTAGGTCGAACAAAGTATGATGGCTAAACTTTGCGAGAACTCCCGAAGCATTAGCAGTGGTTTATCCCATGATGAAGACACCTCTTCCACCGAGCCTCGCTCTCGGTTCACCAGGACCCGCACCATCTCCAACAGCACACGTTCCACCAGAAAGAGTTCCAAAGGCTCCGACGATATGGTCGAGCTAGCAAAAACCGTTCAAGACGGCATGGCTGAACTGTCCATCTTTGATGATAATATAGACTTAAAAAACGTATCTCCAGATGAAATGCAGAAGAAAATGGACATAATGAAGGCTGAACTGTTAAATAAGATAAAGAAGAATGAGGAGCCACTTTCTAGGAAATCTAGTGGTCTGCGACGAAAGTCTACAGAAGAGTCTATAGAAGAACAATTAGAACACGAGAGTGATGAATCTGATCGACCTAGGTCAAGAGGAAGAAGATCCAGTGTTTCTTTCTATAATGATATCTCGGAAAATACCCTAGTTGTTGTCAGTGGAGATGTTTCTGAAGACAAACCTAAACGGGAAAATAGTGCATTAGAAAGAAAATTATCTGGTAAACCTATTGACACGTATTGCAAAGAAATTATAAAGGACATAGAGAAAAGCAGTAAAGTTATAGACAATCACATGAAAAAGTTCAATAATTCTAGGTTTGAGAGCGATAAACTGGTGCAGCAGTTGCAAGCTGTTGATAAGATTAATGAATTTGTTAATGGTAGTTCTGAAATACCGGATCACGCGTTTGAAGAACTGAACAATAATTTTCAAATGCTAACTGATCAAATGAGTGATGTAGCACCTGTGCCAAGAAAAAGATCCATATCGGGTAGACGAAGTTCTAGAGTTGAATCTAGAAGTAATCTGCTAGGAGATGCTAGTATGAGTAACCAAGATTTGTTGAATGATTTATTGGGTAAGAAATGATACATGCTATCTCTCTAATATCTCTCTGAATTGATTGGAAAGAGATTTGTAGGAGGTTTGAAATTGTTCAACACCTTTCTGGTAACTTGTACACTTGTCACAAAATAGGATAAATCCACGTGTCATTCAAAAATTAATACAAAACGAGAGAAAAATTTATCTCTATTATATCTTAGCTAGTTTCGAGGTTAGACTTATGAAAAAAGAATTATAAAAATATAACGTTATTCAAAGAACTGATATCAATTTATGCCAATTTAATTTTGCTTTTCTGCTTTAATAATAACGCAATTTAACAAATCAGTACATATTGTCCATAATCCCACACAATTTTGAACAAATATAAAACGATTGGGCGTAAAAGGGTATCATTTTAAAATTACAAATACCAATATATTTATAAGCAGCAAATAAGATATTAATTTGGCTGAGTTGTGGCCCTCAATAATTATCATTAATACCTTTTTGATTAGATTGGATATTGGTTTTATAAAATTTTCATCAAGTCTACGTACACGCGTCTTAATTTTTATAAACGTTTGTTTTTATCTCCAGTCACCGAGTGGTCTATAGTCAAAGAGGATTGGTCTCACGTAAGCAACCACCTGTAAAACAAATGCGAAATCCTTAATAACTGAGTCTCGAAAGAAACCATATTGCGCCAATCTCATAAATAACGAGAAATGGGAGGAAGTTGATGTCTGAATATTTAATAGCTGTTGGGTATGAGACTATGAAGTACTTTATTTATATTTGGTTGCCCACGCAACTGGGATCAGTTGTCTCAACTAATTGTCATTACGTGTACCTATCGTTTATCGTGTTCATGCGAAGTCGTGACAAGGAACTGAGATATAATTTCCTTGTGGCTTGCATTCCGGCTTTGGTTACTCGTAACACGATCATTATCCGAATTGGTAGCATTAGACATAGATATGCTATTGTAAAAGGAGTAGATATTTATTATCTAATCTATAGACGGGTTTACAGAAGGCATATGTTAAGCGAAATACCATGAAAATAGCCGACTATAGAGACTCGAAATGTATATATCTCTAGATGCTATGAAGAATTTCTAAACAACTCAGCACTCGTATGATGAATTTGGTGAGAGCGAGATGTCTCACTTTTAAACGTCAAATTCACAGAGCTTTTAATAACTAGATAAACTAAGTGTATGTACCTACTTTGCATGTAAAAAATAGACTTAAGAATTGAATAGACACTCGTTCTCGAGCCAGGACTGAATGAATTTGGGCTGATAGAAGTGGTTTGCAATCCCTTTTTACACACCAAGTAGAAACACTTGCCTAGTCTAGTTATTACCTAGCTTTGTGAATTTGACGTTTAAAAGTGAGATATCTCGCTCTCACCAAATTCATCATACGGGTGCAGGAAAGCCTATACACATACGAGTACAATCATGTGGATTGGTTCTTTACAATAGCTTTTGTAACATTTTTTTTTACACACTTTTATGTAGGTATGTATATGTTTAACAATAGTCAATAGAATGCATACATAAATACTGGATGTTTTTATACTAGAGAGAGTGGATCGCATATAAAACGTGTGACGTGCCCAAAAATTTGAATAGTATATTTTAGACTATTCCTTCAGTATGTATTCAAGAGGTTTTAAAGCCACTTTACCTGCAGCTAGAATGCTTGTCTAGTTTTTTTTTTTGTTTATAGTGGATCTAAACTAGGTATGAATTTTAAATAAACGTCTTTATAGACACGGCTGTGTTCTCGAAATCGGGTAGCTAGAAATGCAGAATTATAGAGGAGACCCTATAGCCACGTTTACAATAACGGCAAAGGCAACAGATGTAAATTAACAATTACAAGTTGCTAGCTTATCTTGAGAGAATACCCGAGTTCCTTAGTCAACTCTTACGACATGCACGGAAGGAGATGCGGCTGGTATATTCTAGAAAATTTAAAATGCATGTGTTAAAATTGATTTGAATGATTACATTATTATTTCTATAAAAGTTTTTAAATTACATATTACAATGATGCTGAGAGTCATTAAAAGTAATGAAAATAAAATGGCTCTACATTAAATAAAATTTTATAACTAGATTATTAATCTAGTTTTTGATTTCGGAATAGTGCGATGTATTATCTTGCATGCTAGGTGCTCGGGTCTGGTTTCTTGTGGCGCTTGTAGGTAGTGCAAGTGCTTGTTTTCGCAGTTATGAGTTATCAGATCCGAGGGTCAGTGGAGAGTGTAGGGCCCGGTGGTGGGCGCACCCATAGTGAATTTTATAACGATTTAGCTAGCCAAACATTGTATTTTACTCGGAATGATTCACAAGGTTACATGAATTTAATGTACATAATGTAGTTTAGCTTATTTATTATTCACATAATGACTATAGAATTTTTTTTATAAAATCATGAGTTGACAATTTATAATTATAAATAATGAAAAAATTGTATGTAAAAAATAAGCACATAATGTCCGCGGAACAAAACAAATTTGGACTTTTCCAAACCCTTGCTCATGTATAAACCAAATAATTATGGAATACCAGAAAAGATCCAAAAGTATCATTGGATTGTCCGCGGATGAATATGCGTTGAACTTTTTTAAATGTTTATCCAAAATGATAAACACACAACAATTATTGCAACTTATTTGTGAGTGAATGAGTGTGTCACAGATTTACTGAAAATAAAAAAAATTGCGTAGACATAGTAGCAAAAATAAATAATGTTATTACCTACCCTGTACCTACCAGAGTAAGGCTGCTTGAGAAAGATACGATAATGTTGGATCTAAGGCACAAAATAACTGAAAAAAACTTTGGAAACGGTGCCGGATTTAGATCTAGCCTTAAATCTGAATATGAGATTTTCTATTGTGAAGACCGGGTCTTCACAATAGAAAAGGTTAGGTTGTAGTCCCGTTTGCCCTCCCCCTTTTACATCATGGAACAAACGGGTTATGGTACATCTCGCCCACGAAAAAACTCGTCGCGGACAAATGTCTACTTTAAAAAATGTATGTGGATAGATTCGTCCGAATCAGTGTAGAAGATCGAACCAGATGTCTCCTCTCCTATATAAAACTAAAGGGACGTTTCGGTAAAATCGTATATTTTTACATTAAACTAGCTGTTGCCAGCGGTTCCGCTCGCGTGGATGTCGCTTATTGCGTAGAAGTGTTATGAAAAATAGATAGTAGCCGATTCTCAGAACTTCTGAATATGCATATAAAATTTCATAAGAATCGGTCAAGCCGTTTCGGAGGAGTATGGTAACTAACACTGTGACACGAGAATTTTATATATAAGATATCTAATACCTGATCTTAATATTCATAATAATAAAATGTTAAAACAGTTAATCACGTATTTATAAAATAGTTATGCCTCTGGTATGTTTTTTGTTTATAAATAATTATCATTTAATGCTACTAATTTACCTACAGGTATCGGGTATTCAATGTAAATATAAAATTTTGCCGAAACATGCCTGTGGTTTGAAACGGGAGACATCTGGTGCGATTTTCCACACTGATTCGGACGAATCTACTCATATATGTACATTTTTAAAAGTAGACATTTGGCCCGCGGACTAGTTTTTTCGTGGGCGAGATGTACCATAACACCAATTAACATGATTGGTGGATATCACATCCATTTGTAGTAACGTAGCATAGCACATCTCTGGTGGAAAAGCAGCCTATGAGCTCGCATTATATTACGCGACTATAGTCCACGAGCGTGACACTTGAGAATTAGATTTTTTCCCTGTTCCTGTTATTCGGTTTCTTAGATCCAACTTTTTCTGCTGATTCAGTAAATCTGAGGTGTTGTGTTTTGTAATATATAATGTAACTTAACATAATGTAACTTGAGCTAATTTATATATTGTTGTTATTTAATGTATTATGTGAAATTATGAAATACAAAATTATTTTGGAATTAATTTCTCTTCTGAAATTTATGAATCTATTTTTAGGTTTATTTCCCGTTCTTATCCGATTTTAATGTGGTTTTTGCACTTTTTTTGGTTCTTTGGCTCTAATTCTTAAGTATTATAGTGAAAATAATACACAGCTTACCTAAAATCTAGATAAATTGCTAATATAAGACGCCTTGAAAGTAGCATTGTATGTTTTCACCTCGCCTAAAAATAAAGTCTTAGCTCAGAGCTGAAGTTAGAATTTCTAATTAGCAGAGACAATACACGCAGTCGTTGTGAAATATATGCCATGTGGAACACAAAACGCTGGGGAAATCTTGGGAAATGAGAATTTAGGCTCAAATTCACACCGTACACTTAATGCAGAGTTGCGGTAGGTATAAACCCATGTTTGTATATGTGTACAATTGACGTTAATTTTAGGTGAAGGTATTTTAGTTTGTTGGCTCTTTTTTGACAAAGTCTTACTATGCCCTTGTATCTAAGTACACTATAAGTCTAGAAACGGGAAACATTGTTCTTTGTCGTGTCTTTAGATATTTCAAAGAAATGTAAAAGCAAAGAATGTTATGTCACCTAGGTGTCCAGTTGTGAAAAAGGTGAATAAATAAGTGCTAAAAATTATACTGCAACGTAATATAAACTTGTTCCTTATAAGTGGCTCCGTAGCAAGTTTACTAATGATCAAAAATACCTGACGACATTCTAGCCAGGAACGAAACTCGAGTCCCAGACAATAATAACATTATTTACGTATTTCTCTCATCTCCATCTGTACGTACTAATTTTGTACAACCAAAAATTATTAAAATTCCATCAAGAGTAAAGACTGATCAATCTTCAGATACAGGACAAAAGGGCGGACAAAATACTTTAATTAACATCTCTCTCCTATAATCACAATTATTCGACTCACTGAGCGTCAAAATCACTTAAATTTCAAAGGAGGAAGCTTTTCCTTGTAGGGCTTTATCGAAAAATGGCCATGAATATTATAGAGATAAGCTGAACAGACAAAAGGGACAAGGGGTCGTCGACATTACGATTCTATCTTCATGTCAGACCTTAAGGTATGGATCCTAAAAACTCTGCGGAGTAGGCGAAATTCGTTGAGCTGTAAAGTGAAGACTATGTATTCCCCTTTTGTAATTTCGCGAGGTAATGAGTAACTTGTTTATTTTATCTAAAGATAAAGGCTCGTATTATTAGGGGCTCGTTGTGTTTTTCAGGTGACATACGACAGTGCTACCTCCTATGGATAAGTGCGATTGAAGTTTGAGTTAGCAATAATGATATGGGTCTAATTATCAAATAATTAGTTATTACATAATCGTAACTTAACTTTATATTATAAAAGAGCCAATTTAACTATCTGTAGTTGAAACTAATCTGTTTTATTCAATCTATATCTATATGCAGGGGTCGTCGGGGATACAACGGCTGCATCTCATTCAGACTCCTTCGACCAAGGATTTTAGAGACGTGTTCCCTCAGGCGATGATCTAGATCCTTAGTGAGACGCAGTTTGGGCTACTCAACACATTAGGACCCAACAGTGGTGTGTACGTTTGTGTGACCTAAGCATGAACGTATAAGAACAACGGACGTAATGCTGTCACTGCACAGATTGAAGCACCGAAATGGCGGTGCGTTAGGCATGTGTGCGTATTTTCCAGTAGGCGCCGAGCTTACTATGGTTTGTATGTGTGGGTGGATAACGCGTCAATTCACATCCCTACTCCATGGAATATCGTTACCGAGCTTACTATGAATGCTTCGCTCTGTGTAGTCACAACACTCTGTCCGTTATTCTTTATACGTTCATGGACCTAAGCAATACTGTGCATACCTACTAGCATCACGTTATTTAGAATAATTCATACAAAGTAAAGCAAAATCATAATCTACATCCAAGCTGTTCTTTACAATGTAAGCTTACGTATCAAATGACATTCCTCTGATAAATTATGAGATCTCCAGTTTAAGGTTCAGAGTTTCTGAGACAGGATTTACCCTGTTAAGTCCCCAGACAGTTTTAGCTTTAGAATTTTAAATCTGTTTAGCTCTGTCTCATCATTTAGTAATACTTTAAGTAGGTTACAAGAGGGAGGATATATCTTAGATGGTAAAATTATCACGTAAGGGAGAGCTTGTCGAGTAGATTCTGTTGTATAGTGGTTTTGTCGATATTAGCGGCGGCGGTCGATGTCGTCACCCGCGTGTACTTTTAAGTTAAATAAATCTTCCCCTTCAAGTTTCAGTCGTGCCTCTTTACCTTTCAACGGAACGTTTTTACTGTTGTTTTTAACGGCGTTTCAAACTTCCACCTCCAGAAGTTATTGCAAGTTCCTATCTTTAGTTGTGTACCTGTATGTAAATCTAATATTAAGAGTTTTAAATAACACCTGCCTTTACGTATCATCTACCTATATAGTTATAAACTAATCATAAATAAAAAAAATAGTTGGTAAATAATAGCCAAGTTCATGTTTCTTCAACAACTCATAGAAAATGTACTTGTTGTTACACTCCCGAGTATCCAAGAATGTCTCTATACCCTCTCATTCTCTAATGAAAACAAACGAGTTTTGTTTTACAACTTTTTGTATGGCTAAAGTTTGTTTTTCTCACTGAGTAAGAATAATCGCGGAGCTCGTATAGGGGAAACTCTTCGTAGGTACATGTTTGTCAAAGTATTTTTCTATATACAGGTCCATTTGCTTAATATAATAAATAAAATAATCTAAAGCTACATGCGACCGTTTTTAACCGACTTCAAAAAAGAGAGGTTATCAATTCGTCTGTTTGTTTTTTATTTTTTATGTGTGTTACCTCAGAACTCCGTCATTTATGAACCGATTTAATTTTTTTTTATAGTTTGTATACTTCCAAGTTGGTCCCATATTCACCACATCAGGATCTGATGATGGGATCTTGGAGAAATCGTGGGCAATCCTCAAATATTGTAGGCACATGTAGTCTGAGTTTATACTTTTACTGAGCGTTTTGATCACCTATATAAAACATAACATATGATGATGGAATCTTTAAGGAATCTAGGGATATCCTCAAATATAATAGGCACGAGTAGTCCGTTTTTAGATTTTTATAGAGAATTTCGGTCAGCTACACATAATATAAAGGAAACGAGGGCCTGATGATGGAGCCGACGAAAAACAGATAGTGGAACTTTTTAGTAACAAAATCCCCCTATGGCAGGGGAGGCCTACGTCCAGTAGTGGACTGCAATAGGCTTATGAAGGTGAAGATAATTGTGTAAAGTCGTGAAATTATATATTACGTTAAGCCGTGTCCGAAGTAAGATGGTTATAGAGGAAGAGGTAGACATGATAAATAACGAGATGACGGATAATAGGGATAAATGAAAGAAGAGTACCTACATATTGCACCGACCCCAAATGATTGGGAACAGGGCAGGAAGAAGTAGTGTAATTATTATATGTTGCTTATATTGTCAGACGTAAAGTTTCGATCTTCTATGCTTCTCTGGGAGTGAAAAAATAACGTGTAATACTACAGCTGCTTCTCTTCCCGGGCATACTGTACAAGCCAGTAGAGGGACAAGAGGGTCTTAGTGTTTAGTAGGCGATGGGCTGACTACGTGTGCGTTCGCGCAGCAAAAAGTATCGCCTTTTCAAGAATTGAATGATGCAGATAATTAGTGCCTTATATCGTGTAAATGTGCCCGAAATTTCAAATTTGTGCATCCAACGGCTTCAGAGTTATTTAAGAAAAACTGATTCTGCTGCACGAACGTTCGTCCAGCAAAATTTGTATATTAAATATGCAAAAAGATAGCTTAAATACGAGCATAAATGTGCCGTGAAAGCCAAATTTGTGCCTCTGAACATTTCAGATATATTTCGTTTTTTGCTGGGTGAACGTTTTGGCGATTGCTATATATCGGAAACGGCTAACCGCACAGTCATGATTTCTTGTATACAGATACTGTAAATTTGTGCATATTTGTGCCGGAATTTTTATTAACGTGACTAGCATGGTTCAGGAGCTATTACTTTATCTTCCTAGAAAATGTGCAAAATTCTGACTCCTTCGCAAAGTTCACGATTTTTCTTTTAACTGGTACCCATTATATATTCACCGATCCTGTAAAGTTTCGCCGGCCTAACATATCATTATGAGTTTCTTATACGATTTTTCTTTAAAATGCGTATCCAGAGCCAAGTAATTAATAATTTTAATGAGCTGATTTGTCTAAGTATATAACGTAACATAATCGTTACTGTCTAACTTAATATTTATGTAAACTTACATAGTTCATCTCCTCATTTCACGATCATTTTTCTCAAAACATGGTAAGTTTTAAAAAACACAGCAAAAACGTTTATCTGATTAGGTATAGAAAAATGTGCATTAAGATTACAACACTGATTACAACGATTCGCCAATAGTTCGAAAAAAAAAAAATTCAATCTTACTGCTTCTTGTACGTACGTAGCTTGCTATATGTATATAACGTAACATAATCGTTACTGTCACTTAATATTTATGTATAAACTTACATAGTTTAAAGACCCCTTTTCAAGTAATCTCATCATCAGAAATGGATCAAAATTAAACATCGCTGTTAAAAATGAAAATTTAACTTTTGTAGTCAATACCAGAAACTACGTATTTAAATGAATGCGAGCACCAGACGTGCACGTACCTGTGAGTTTAATGTATGGAACTGTCACCGCTTGATGTCTATGCCTACGTCTACGCATACGCATCCGGTCTACCCGTGCCTATACAGTGACATACATTACAACTCAGAGGTACGTGTACGTCTACGTTTGCGTGCACGCACACGCATCCGGTATGCTCGAGCCTTAATACTCCTCATTTAAGGCCAAACAGGTACAGTACCAAGTTTGGTGGTTTAATCGGAAGCACATACAGAGTACTGAAGCGGCACTGAACTCACACGGGACTTATAATACCTTAATTTGATTATAACTGGGAGTATTAAATCGAATTACTCTGTCAAAATTTTACTAAGGACGTATTATGTTCAGTTAAATGATATTATGGTTATAATATTACATAATTACTATGCTCTATTATCCTATCATGTAGGTTATTACGGTGTTGTGGGTTTTGTTTCATGCGCTTATAGCAAAATCTGAGTAAAATTGGGTGTTTAGGATAAGCGTACACTGGGAGTAGTGAGACGACGAATGATAGGGATACATATATATATATACAGGTGTTTTTTCGTTGCCACCCTTAACGAAGGGTACGTACTCTATACATCAAATAAAGTAAGTTTATGCCAAAAAAAATGCTGGGAAACGATGTAATTTTTTTTAAATTACTTAGTCGGGCAAAATTACAGTGTCCAGTATTTATGCTAGTTTTATCATAGACATATATTAATTATTTCTGGTGAAAAAAATCTTGCTACGCGCGCGTGCATTTATGCAGAAAAACGCAGTCTATTTACTCAACTTTGGACCCTAATATCTTGGGAACCAGACACTTCCCAGGTATGCTTCCACGGAGAAAAATGATCGTGATGATGAGGAGAATCTATAGTTTTCCCATTTTTGGGGTAGCCAGATCTGCAAGATCTTAAAGGATATCCACAGCCACGTTTAGCAGGTCAGATGTTAAAGATCAGTGACAGGTTGCTAGCTTATCGCCTGAGGAATGCCCGAGTTCCTCAGTCAACTCTTATGACATGCACGGAAAGAGATACAGCTGATGTATTCTAGTGAAGCCCCAAATCAGCACATGGATAAGTGGAAGAAAAAAATACATGGCGCCTACCCCAAGTGAATGGGATTATGAGCAGGAAGAAAAAGAAAAAGTATATATGTTTCTAGTGGTCTCTTAACTTGGTTTCTTTGAGTCAATGTTGAATAATATGGAGACAAAACATTCTCCGCGACACTACCGGTAGTGTGGTCTGGTAGTGTCATGGGTCAGAAGGGGAAAAAATTACTGCTCTGAGGGCTTAGTGTGAGTTTTTCACTTCTCGCCAACATAAAGCAGCCAACAAACTAATCAACTAAACTAAACTAAACCAATCATATTATGGCGAGAAGACGTGTTGTTATATAAGTGAGAACAACGCAACGGCACTACGTGATTGGTTGAATAGTTTACGTTAACGCGATCGAGGCAAGTATGAACCTCTCGATAACCGTAACGCAATCGTCACACTGTCATCATAACTCATAGATTTTTCTTATGAGTCGATAGCGTTAAAACCGTTAAAACACCGCGTAAAAGGTACATGCTTACCCTACAGATCTACTTCCGTTTATCTTAACTAAGGTGCGGATTGCGCCATCATTACGTTAAGTCAACTACAAAAAACATACCACAAACTGAAAGCCTTTCTTTTTGGAAGTCGGTTACTTATAGACACGTTTCAAAACCAACGTCACAACTAAAAAAGCCAGTCGACTGGATATTTTCGTAATTTTTCAGTTAATTCTAGCGGAAAATTGCCCCCGATACCCGAGAGACTAATTAAAATCCAGAGCTAAATTAAAATATGTCGCTATATACCTACCATATATACCTACCCTGAAAATATAATAAAATGTATTTTAATTAGCTAGTGAAGCTAGGTTGTTAATAACCAAATATAAAAAGTTTTTCCTATATAAGTAGGTAGTATGGAAAGTTGTGGTTGCTTTATGGGAAGACTGCGAAAAGTTATGGGCGACACTATATAAGTGGTTAATGGCGACATAAAATAAAGTGTGTTAAAGATAAAGGGTATTTATATCCTGTGATCTCTATTCTTATATATGTCGCATAATGTGATATTACAGGATATGAATAAATATAATAAGCGTAGCTTTGAATATACCACGGGGATTACTGAAAGCTTCATTTGTTTCTATTGTGGAAGCAAGATGCCGCTGTAAGCAGTGTTGGTAGAGCGCTATCTCGTTTTCACGCTGGAAATAATCTTGTTTCAAGGTTTCATTTATGGATTACATTTTTCCGAATCTTTGTTTTCGCTGCGTAGAGTGACAATGACAGCTCTCACGCTGGATACAATCCTTTTTTAAGAACCCCTTGTAAACCTCATCTATGTATGGATCGGATTTTTCATGCTCCAGGCAAAAAATTGCGGTATCTATCGGTTTATCACGTACGCACATTGTATCATACACACGGAGATGAAACGTCAAAGAGGAGCTAGCGCGTAAAATGTTACCAGTGTTCCTGTGAGTGGTACCTATACTTGATTTAAAGAGCATAGTTCAAAACGCGACTTGAAACGCAAGTAGATGTGTACGTATGTGCATGCGTATCTATTGTGATCATGATTTGTCAGGTTTATATATCAGTGGAGGATATGGTCGAATCATCTGGAAAAGACTACATACATATATTCACTATGGATGCGCCCACCACCGGGCCCTACACCCTCCACTGACCCTCGGATCTGATAACTCATAATTGCGACAACAGGCACTTGCACTAACTACAATCGCCATGAGAAATGCACCCATAGTGAATGTTTGAACTTCCGAATTGTAACGCCTAATACAATTTCATTTACATACGAATACATATAGTCACGCCCATCATCCCCCAAAGAGTTTGGGCAGACGCGTGCAAATTACACACATACTATTCACCAGTCAACTGACTAAGTCCCACGTGGTAAGGGGCGAGCCTACTGCTGGTCTTCAGGCACTAATACAACAATCCAGCGATTGGTAACGAATAAGCTCTCAGCGCAGGGTGCACCGCGGGCGGGTGAGGTTGACTTTGTGTCCTAAGGTAACAGTCGAACCCAGTCGATGTTACATTTATTACCGATTCCAACGTCTTTCATCCTTCATGACTGCACGAAATCTTTACTGAAGCGTGTTCAACGAGAATCGACTTCTGTATTTTACAATCTTTTCTACTTACAAGCTGTTACATCAATATATGTGCGAGGTATTTCGTTATGAAAGGGATTCTGTCATATCATTTTTAAGGTTATTTTCATCATCTGAATTCAATACACTACCGGGCTAGTTATAATAGACAGAAATTGCAAAAATTGTACTATAAATATTTTATTTTGGCGTTTTCCTGTTGCACGGTGGACCGGAGATCTAACAAATAATATAATTAAGCAAATAATCTGTCTTCCGGCTGTTACTGGCGTAGTTTTTGTATAAAAGCAGATAGATATATAATACTTCAGTCGTCCCTATTTCTGGTAATTTATTTCACTTTATAAGCAACCGAAACGGAATCGCGGAGACATAACTGTGGGGCAAGCACGAACCTCTTAATAGTCCGTAACGCTATGGTCACACTATCATATCTCATAGATTTTGCGTGCAAGTCTTTAGCGTGATTGAATGCTTCATGCTTACCCTACTAAAGTGCGTTCAAAGAAATTATCTACTTCACATAGAAGTGATCAATATTTTTGCGCGTCCTCGTAGTTATCTCTGTACTGAGTCATACTTGCGACCTAGGAACTTTGACAATGAGAATTTGTATGGAAAATGTAAAAAAAAGTTTGTGTCGCCACCACCAATAGCAGCAGTTGGAATACATCACGTGACTAGACGAACAC
This sequence comes from Carposina sasakii, assembly GCA_014607495.2. Classification (NCBI taxonomy): domain Eukaryota; kingdom Metazoa; phylum Arthropoda; class Insecta; order Lepidoptera; family Carposinidae; genus Carposina; species Carposina sasakii. Next base: position 14,681,577 of record CP053153.1, read on the forward strand.
GCGAATATGAAAGCTTCATATTGGAGCAAACGTGTCGGTGACGAACTTTATGGATTTGATCGAGAAATAATGCTACTTTGTGATCCGGCCCGTACTAACCAGCCCCGTACTGAAATACCTTCAGCATTCAGTCGGAATAAATTACACGAATTGGAGGGCTGATGGCTGAGAAATACACTCTTCGCGGGTTTTCCGCTCAGTACCAACTTTTCCCGCTTATTTCATTAAAAAGTTCTTTTTGCATCTTTTTTTCGATAATGAGTTTGACAAAGAAGTTCAAAACCTTTCGGCCATTAATTACAATTAAAATTGAGGTTTCGGCTTGTTGAATAAAATGTAGTTATTCTCGATAGCCGATAATGAAGCTAATTTATTACTAAGCGCTAAACTTCCGATTTATATTGTATACCTTTGTACATTAATATATTTACGTCGGTCCCTGATATGCTAATCGAGGTTATGGGATCTCTTTATGATACTCCCAACCCATTTCGGGAATAGTCGTATAAAATGTATACATTGGTCTCTTTAAAACTAGAGTAAATGGGCACTTTCTAGGCAAACATGTACCATCCTAGGCCGCATCTTGCTTAACATCAGGCACGATGGCGGTCAAATGTTTGCCTAGCTAACTGTAAAAAAAAAATGTATGTTTGTTTGTTACACATTACATACACTGGATTAGTTCGAATATTATTAAGGAACCCGGATTAGGTACTAAAGAGGCCACGTTTACTATAGCAGTGCTAGACGTCAGTGGTGACAATTTAGGGGTTTTACCCCTAAATTTAGGGGGAAAAAGATAGCTAGGGGGACTTTTAGGGGCAGAACTTTTTAAAGGTTTTTTTAGGGGTACTCTCGTGTAGTATCTGTTTCATAGAGTAGTTCCGATGGAGTTGGAATTTAGTGGTTTTTAGGGGTAAAATTCAAAATCTTGGGGTTAACCTTGGATGAGGGTTGGCAACACTGCTAGACGTAAAATTTTACATACATGTAGTTAAGCGCATGGAGAAGGATATAGGCTACATTCTGTACTTGTGTGCAATTAGAACTCTTCTGCTCTACCCCTTTGGGGATTCTATACGTAGGTGTATATTCACATGATACCTTATTAACTACCACTTTAACCTAAAGCTATTTTCGACCCAGAGATTGTAATGTAATTGAATTCTGAGTCGACGTACCTACACAGATTTAAGACATAATCATAATATTAATTAAAATTTATATGTAGGTACCTATATTAAATTTCTTATCTATTTTCAATGTTGAAATTACAGTAGGTTTTGGTTAATTGAAACCAATAGAAATATATACATTTTGATACTCTTGAACGCGTATGATGAATTTGGTGAGAGCAAGATGTCTCACTTTTAAACGTCAAATCCACAGAGCTAAATAATAACTAGACAAGGCAAGTGTTTCTACTTGGTGTGCCACTTCTATCAGCCCTAATTCACTCAGTCTGGCTTGAGAAATAGGTGTCTATTCTAATTCTTAAGTCTATTTTTAGATGCAAAGTACATACACTTAGTTTATTAATAGCTCTGTGAGTTCGTTTAAAAGTGAGACATCTCGCTCTCACCAAATTCATCATACGCATGCTGATGTTATAAATTGATGAGATTATTTAGTATCAAAGTAGAAAATGAGAATGATTTAAAAGAGCTGTAAATGTGAAGTCATATGGTGTCAGCAAAGTATAATGTAAACTACTCCATGTCTGCCCGTGGGTATCGTAAGAGCTGATTGAGGATTTCCGGGAGGTGGGCAGCATCGCCTCCCGTGTTGATAACGTAGTAGCCGAACTGATGGCCGATGGAGCCGGAAAGTTCTAGAGCGGATACCACGTATCGGCAAACGCAGCGTGGGAAGGCCACCCGCGAGATGTACGGACGACCTAGACAAGGTTGCGGGCATCGATTACACAAATATATTATGTAAAATAAAATATATACGAGTAAAAGTAGACAAAACATAAAACCTACGCCCGAAAAACGTTAATACGAGGACTACTAGGAATAAAAAAATATATCTCTCCAAATAAACATAAAAATACAAAGGTCTCATTTATTAGGTACCCTTATTATTTACATTCTATTATTACGGGGCTCTTATCTAAATAGAATCTTTATTTTGATTCAGATATGTAACCAGTAGGTATCCCTATTTTCAAACTATTTACATTTTCGGCTTCGTTCAAATAGTCTATGGGGTATACGGGTATACATAAGGTAAAATCCATCAAGGGTTCGCTCACCACAGGTCGCAACTAGAAGCCGAATTCCGAATAATATATATAATTAAATATTTAAGGTAACATCGTTACGCATTCCTGTGCCGATGCAGGGCTTCACTCGCATACATCAGCTGCATTTTCGGTATATATAAGGTAACATCGTTACGCATTCCTGTGCTGATGCAGGCCTTCACTAGCATACATCAGCTGCATTTTCGGTATATATAAGGTAACATCGTTACGCATTCCTGTGCTGATGCAGGCCTTCACTAGCATACATCAGCTGCATTTTCGGTATATATGAGGTAACATCGTTACGCATTCCTGTACCGATGCAGGGCTTCACTAGCATACATCAGCTGCATTTTCGGTATATATAAGGTAACATCGTTACGCATTCCTGTGCTGATGCAGGCCTTCACTAGCATACATCAGCTGCATTTTCGGTATATATAAGGTAACATCGTTACGCATTCCTGTACCTGATGCAGGGCTTCACTAGCATACATCAGCTGCATTTTCGGTATATATAAGGTAACATCGTTACGCATTCCTGTGCTGATGCAGGCCTTCACTAGCATACATCAGCTGCATTTTCGGTATATATAAGGTAACATCGTTACGCATTCCTGTGCTGATGCAGGGCTTCACTAGCATACATCAGCTGCATTTTCGGTATATATAAGGTAACATCGTTACGCATTCCTGTGCTGATGCAGGCCTTCACTAGCATACATCAGCTGCATTTTCGGTATATATGAGGTAACATCGTTCACGCATTCCTGTACCGATGCAGGGCTTCACTAGCATACATCAGCTGCATTTTCGGTATATATAAGGTAACATCGTTACGCATTCCTGTACCGATGCAGGGCTTCACTAGCATACATCAGCTGCATTTTCGGTATATATAAGGTAACATCTTTACGCATTCCTGTACCGATGCTGGGCTTCACTAGCATACATCAGCTGCATTTTCGGTATATATAAGGTAACATCGTTACGCATTCCTGTACCGATGCAGGGCTTCACTAGCATACATCAGCTGCATTTTCGGTATATATAAGGTAACATCGTTACGCATTCCTGTGCTGATGCAGGCCTTCACTAGCATACATCAGCTGCATTTTCGGTATATATAAGGTAACATCGTTACGCATTCCTTTGCTGAAGAAGGACTTCACTAGCATACTTCAGCTGCATCTATTTCCGTGTATATCGTAAGAGTCGACTAAGGAACTCAGGCAGTCTCTCAGACTAGCCACTTGTCACTGAAGTACGTGACTGTGAAATGTCCTTTATGATCCAGCAGTTCTTGATTGATTTCGTATTGATATTCATTGTCGTAACATTCTCACTACAAGCGGTTAGACATTATCACGTGATTTGACGAACGCGCTTTTTGACGACCCTCTGTCTAATCGATCGGGATATAAAGTTACTTTGTCTAAGGCACCAGTGGTTAATACAACACTTCTACGAGCAACAGCAAAGTTGCTAAAGTCATTTAAAACATTTCTTACATTCACATAATACATCACATTAGCCTATTGCAGTCCAATGCTGGACGTAGGCCTCCCCGAGGGCACGTCACAAGATTACTGCCATAGGGGGGCTTAAATCCATAGTAATAACGCGGTAGGCAAGCGGGTTGGTGACCGCAATGTGATTTTCAAACTATGTTGTCAACACAGGAGGCGTTGCTGCCCACCTCCCGGAAACCCTTAATCGCCTCGTACCCACGGGTAGACATGGTGCTATTCTACTCTACCGACACCACGCGACAGAAGTTAGGCGTAGAAGACACAGTATATGGCTAAGAACAAAGAAGTCTAATTTAAAACACATTTGGTAAATACATAAAAATAAAAACGTAACAATCACGTGTAAGGTATCCACGTGAAAGCATTGGGTAATGTTGTACTCATACAAATTGCTTATGTTGCCTTAAATTTATTATTACGAGGTCGAACTAAAATGCAGGAAATACTAGGATACGGCATTATTTTTAAAAAAATATTTTTTAAAGGCTTTTCAAACAATCATGCAAACAATTATTTTGTACAGTACAATGGGCAGGTTACAAAAATAGTCGTCTTCACCCTATTGCAGTCCACTGCTGGACCTATTACCACAGGGGGTATTGCCCATAGTCACCACGCTTGGCAGGCGGTTTGGTGACCGCAGTGTGATTTTGGACTATGTTGTCAGCACGAGAGGTGCTGCTGCCCACCTCACGTACGATACCCACGGGCATATAACCACGTGGCTAGTAGACACATAGGACTTTATCGCAATGTAATAGTGATAAAAGCATAACGTCTCGGTCTTAAAAATTACACCTGCATACAGCTAATAGGCTTATTCCTGATTTAAAAAAAAAATGTATATTCAATATTTGCTGCTTTTATTATTACACCGCGATAAATACCACTAACAAGACTCAATTTTACTTAAATCTACCTATAAGTAGATTTAACACACATGTCTTCTTGTTTTTAACCGACTTAAAGAAAAGGAGGAGGTTATCAATTCGTCTGTATGTATAATATATATTTTATTATGTATGTTCACCGATATTTCCGTCAATTATAGACGGATTTCAAAAAATATTTTATGTTGGATAGAGTTTACTTCTGAGGTTCACTTTTCACCAGGTCAGGATCTGATGATGGGATCCAGGAGAAATCTAGGGTAACCACCGAAAATTGTATGCTCGTATAGTGCCTTTGTTACGTTATCATGTCTTATTCAGGTATATGCTTCAGGGTGTCAACATCTGATGCTGCTGTGCTGATGATAAAGCTACAGAACTCCTTAACGGTTAGGAGTTGGGAGACAGTACTGCAATTGGTCGATGGAAACTATTTAGTAGTATGTAGGGCTGACGTGTTACTTGAATCTGATGCTGCTGTGCTGATGATGAAGCTACAGAACTCCACAGTACGGCAATTGGTCGATGGAAACTATTTAGTAGTATGTAGGGCTGGCGTGTTACTTGAATCAACATCTGATGCTGCTGTGCTGATGATGAAGCTACAGAACTCCTTAACGGTTAGGAGTTGGGAGACAGTACTGCAATTGGTCGATGGATACTATACAGGATGATTTTTGGTCGTCAACGTTCCCGAAAACTACGGAATCTCCTCATCTTCACGATCATTTTTCTCCATGGAAGCAAACCTGGGAAGTGTCTGGTTTCCAAAATATTAGGGTCCAAAGTTGAGTAAATAGACTGCGTTTTTCTGCATAAATGCACATAGACACATAGAAAAATAATTAATATCTGTCTATAAAAAAACTAACATAAACACTAGACACTATAAATTTCGCACGACCAAGGAATTTAAAAATTAAAAAAAAAAAATTCCCAGCATTTTTTTTGGCATAAACTTACTTTATTTCATGTATAGAGTACGTACCCTTCGTTAAAGGTGGCCACGAAAAAACATCCTGTATAGGTATATAAAGTTTTAGGTATTAAGTTGTAAATATTTAAATAATTTTAGATATTTAATATGTATGAAGTAGATAAATTAGTTACGTTATTTATCGCTTTTTAGTTAAAGTTTTTGTCGTTGTGTTTTTTGAAGTCGGTAATTTTTTTTAAATAATCAGTTTATACATCTACTACTTACTCGTACGAGTACGAGTATATGGGCCATACTAATCTATATATATAAGCTATACACGGTTACACGGTAATTTGACATATATAAAAAGTAGGCTATGTGTTAATCCAGAGTGTCAGCTAACTCTGTACCAAATTTTATTAAAATCGCTCCAGCCGTTTTTACGTGAAAGAGTAAGAAACATCCATCCATCCATCCATACCTACAAACTGTCGCGTTTATAATATTAATAGGATTTGCTCGGGTCTGGTTTCTCGTGGCGATTGTAGTTAGTGCAAGTGCCTGTTTTCGCAGTTATGAGTTATCAGATCCGAGGGTCAGTGGAGGGTGTAGGGCCCGGTGGTGGGCGCACCCATAGTGAATTAATAGGATTTGTTAGTAGCACTCTTGAGTACTCGTATATACCCTAATTTTCCTCATCTTGCTTATACTGGTTTTATAACTTAGAATGGATTTTACTTTACTTCACTTTACTTGATTCACATTATATTTTTTCTGCAAAACATTTATTAATGTATTCTTTAGAGTACATCAACATCACTGAAATATTCACCAATCCTCAAAATATATAAGTGTTTCTTGATCCGTGAAATTAAAAATCTCGATTTCTAAATCTGGATTATGTTTATTCGAGAAGCTTTGGTAAATGTAAGTATTACACGGAATTATCTGATCACGGAAAGATCTGAGCATACATAGGGACAGATTGCGGGAAGCGACTTTATTTTATAATCTATATCTACATATAATTTAAATATAACGGGTCGCTGTCTGTACATGGAAGATATATGAGAAAAAATATTATAGGAGAACTCTATCAACGCAATAGTACCCAAAATAATGAATTTTAGAATTTTTGTCTGTTTGTCTGTGCGTTTGTGCACGCTAATCTCAGAAATGGCTGAACCGATTTCGATGCAATTTTCAGGAATATATTGTAACAGGTCCCATATGTAATTATTTTAATACTAGCGGACGCCCGCGACTCCGTCCGCGTGGACTACAGAAAACAAAACAAAATATCGAAATTATCCGGGATAAAAACATTTTCCTGAGATAAAAAAAAGCCTATTTGTTAAGTGGGACCTGTCACAATATCAGAAAACTGCATCGAAATCGGTTCAGCCGTTTCTGAGATTAGCGTGCACAAACGCACAGACAAACAGACAAACCGACAAACAGACAAAAAATTCAAAATTAATCATTCTTTTGGGTACTACTGCGTTGATAAAGGTCTCCTGTAATATTTTTTGTCATATATCTTCTATGTACAGACAGCGATCCGATACATTTTTATTATATGTATAGATGTAGTGATGATTGCAATACTCTTTCGCTTCTCCATTTTTAGCACATCGGAGTGGATTAACAGCTCTTGTACTCGTATCCGAGGTATTGCCGCGTAAATGGAGGCGGTTTATCGACTTCGCAGTGAGACCGGTCGTTTCTCACATATCCTGGTTTACCATTGCTGTATTCCACTTGATCTATGATAAATCTATCTATTGTTATTACGTATAGGTAATAAAAGTTATTTGGTTATAAAATAGGGTTGAGAGATAGGTGCAAGAAACAAGTATGGATTTAACCACAAAATTAATCTGCTAACCTTAACTTGAACTAAAGATTTTACCTAAATTGCATTTGGCTATGTTTACTGCATAGGCTTCCAATAAGTCCACGATGATCAGTTGAAAGTGGCCCGCATATGTACCAAGATAAAGATTTTTATAGGAAAATAATAATGTTATTGTCATCAACAAATTTTTATGTTAGGATACTCGTAACAAAGTTAAGACGTCGAGTCATTTTACACAGACGGCTTATTGACGGATGCTAGTCGATATGTTGCTAGTAAACTAGGAAAGACATTCTAATAATCATAAAATATTAATAAGAAAATGAAAAAATCTTCACCCGAGTGTGATTTGAACCCACGACCACTCAAAAACTGTGCTTTCGCTCTAACCAACTGAGCTATCGGGTCAATTAACTCGGATGACGAATTTTACCATCTCTTTTTAAATTACATTATTGGCAACGTTATTTTTTCATCCCGATAGCTATACACTAGCCAAATGTCGGTAAACATTCTAATAATCTTTTATAGTAGTTGTATGCAAGTAGTTCCTGCAATAAATATTAGAAATAATATCTATGTGAGTGAGTGTGTACTAAGGGTGACTACATCGATGTATATCAATATTTTGTTTTATTTGATCCATGAAAACCTTGTATTCGAATAAATAACATGTACGTTTTGTGGGATATATTATTGTGGATCTGATAAAAAATATTTACATATTGTATTGTATAGTTGCAATTCAGATTTGTTTGATTTATCACAGCACAAACCAGTTCTTCAATATCCCATATTTGGTACATAATAATAAACATGTATTTTCAGGATGTACAAAAATCTGAACTAGGTATTCTAGACAGCAAACGTCACGACCAGCGACACACGAGGCGGTCAGGCTAGCTAACTTTGAAAGCGGACAAAGTTTAATTTGCCGGATTTCCGGATATTACCCACAACGTTATTCCAGCTTTGATTAATGTTTGTTTACGATACGCCGGAGCGAAGGAAGTGAATTAAATTTAATCTTATTGTAATTTTGTGTATGCCGTAGCTCAATGTACTGCGGTTTCTTGACATTTCATGCGGATATAATACTTTTATTTCAGGGGAAATTGTAAGCATTTACTTATAGAAAGTTATTTCAAGCATCTGCTAAAAATACCTTCGTTATTACATGCAGATTTAAAGCTTCTTCTTCTTATTCTTCAGCCTATTACAGTTCACTGCTGGACGTCGGCCTCCCCCAGGGCACGCCACAATGCTACTTCGACAGGGGGGTTTTGCCCATAGTCACCACTGTAAGATGTGGAAAATCAGGGTATCCCTATACGAGTACTCAAGAGTCCTACTAACAAATCTTACTAATGTTATAAACGCGAAAGTTTGTAAGTATGGTTGGATGTTTGTTACTTTTTCACGTAAAAACGGCCGGAGCGATTTTAATAAAAATTTGGTATGGAGTTAGCTGACACTCTGGAATAACACATAGACTACTTTATATCTAGGGAAAATATTTTTATCCCGGATAATTTCGACTTTTTGTTTTTTTCTGCAATCTACGCAGACGAAGTCTCGGATGTCCACTAGTAGGCTATAATATAGATGACCCTGTGAAGTGCTGGTGTGGGACTTCATAATCACCCATGAGTTACATCTCCTTCCATGCATGTTGTGAGAGTCGGCTAAGGTACTCAGATCCCTGATTAAGTAAAAGCAATAGCAAAGCCGAAGCCGCGCGATTGCGATAATTGAGAGTGTGTGCGTGCGCGCAACGAGCACTCGGCGTCCTCCCATGCCCCGCACCTCGCCCCGCGCATACACACACTCTCAATTATCGCAATCGCGCGTCATCGGCTTTGCTAATGCTTTTACGTAATCAGGGGGCGGGTCGTTCTCTCAATGAATCATACCCAAGACCCCAGCTACAAACGTAATAATAAAATCGATATTTGAGGATGGACATTTCTATAAAATTTATGTACCTATATGCCGAGGATTCATCAACTTTCATCAGATTTCTAGCCATTTAAATTCACTGCTGAAAATAAGTCTCAATCTTACGGATAGCCTTCCCACGCTGTGTTTGCCGGTATGTTTAAGCCTTGTTGCTTGGTTTCCACGATATAAGACATAGGGATTTTAAACGTGGGAATGTATTGTGAAGTGTGTAAATATAAATGAATTCATCCCTAAACAATGATGCAAAGAATTTATAAGTAGGGTTCTCTAATGGCGTAGTAAGTAATGATTTAGTAGTTTTATTTGATTTGAGTGGCACTTATTGCAGTTTATGGGGCAGTTTCTCGCGTAACTGACCCTTATCCCGGAATGGGACATATTTTAGGTGCTTTAACAAGCGCCCATAAAGTGGAGTAGGTAGGTAGCTATATTATAGTGTAGATGTATAAGTAATTATACTACCTATATAAATGAAATATATAATTAATGTTGCAAAATTGTCACTTAGCTCGTGCCTCGGAAAGCAAGTAAAACCGTTGGTCCTGCGCCTGATCTCTCTCCGCTCGTGTCGGCTTTCCGTCCCATCGGACTATGAGAGTAACGGAATGGAGAGTGCATCTGTGTTTGCGCATACACTTGTGCACTATAATATCTCCTGCGTACCTGGCCAATCTCCGTAGAGATTGGTCGCCTTGGCCGAAATACGATCGGAGATCATCATCATTAAAACATCATTTTCTGGTTTCCTAGTAATATAAATATGAGTAATATAAAAAGAGTGTAGAATACATAACCTGCAATTCCTTTCGGGCATGTCATAGGAGTTGACATAGAAACTCTGTTAAGATAGCTTCTTAAAGGTTAATAAAGCGGCGATAAAATACAAAATCGTAATTTTACGGAGGTTAAATATTTGCGCGGATAAAACTAGGTTACTTTTGATTTTCCACATCTGTTGACAGCGCTAAGAAATTGGATCAGCTGTCTAGCCTCTTAATGACATAAAAAATAAATATTCACACACATCTTACTAATGCCGCGTGGTGCCGGCAGAGTAGAATTCGTACCACCCCATGTCTGCCCGTGGGTACCGTACTAGGCGATTAAGGGTTTCCGGGAGGTGGGCAGCAACGCCTCCCGTGTTGACAACATAGTCCAAAATACAAACTGCGGTCACCAACCCGTCTGCCCAACGTGGTGACTATGGGCAAATACCCCCCATGGCAGTCTTGTGGCGTGTCCTAGGGGAGGCCTACGTCCAGCAGTGGACTGCAATAGGCTGATGATGATGATGATGATCTTACTAATAATATTATAAATTTAAAAGTTAATAAGAATTTGTATTTGGCTGTTTGTTGATCTTTCACGCATAAACTAGGTACTGATCGATTTTTTATAAAACTTGGCAACCATATAGCTTGCAGCTTTCAGCTTTTATAAAGTAAAACAATCTCGTAGTCGAAAGTTATGAAGTGTCTGGTTAAAACTAAGGATGTGTTTACTGATACTATTCGGTATAAAATAAAAAATAAGTTTTCAACTTCTACCTTTGGCTCGAGGGCAATTCTTGAAAGTTTTTGGGCCGAAACGCAAACACTAATGAACCATTAACGAAACGCAGTGCGAAGCAATATATACTTACCGCTTAATATAAGGTATATTTTAGCATGCATCTGTCGCGAGTATGACAGAATAAAAACAAATATTTGTCTCGTGCTGAAATGTGTCTAATCACGTCACCGTAAAGTAATTATTTCTTTGTTCTCAGCGTCTACAACGGTTCCGTTTCGGCTTCGTTTCAACTCGAGACTTTTCGAGAAATGGCCTCGGACAGTCTGAAAGGATGTAAGTAAGGTATAATTTTATGTACCTTTACCATCTGCTACCTGCTAGGTAACAATTATCCAAGTTTTATAGTCGGATATCATTATTATCTACCTAACGGACATACACAAAGAAACTTTCGGCTTTTACAAAACAACGTAGGCCTGGCATCAGTCGCTCTTATAGAGGTACACAAATAAAGTAGCCGGCAGTCACTAATAAATAATATTCTCATAGTAAACCTATTTTCACAAAATTCACAAATAATTAACCTGCAATATTTATTTACTGCTCAAAGACAAAAACCAATTTGCACCGAAGCAAATTTAGCGTAATTTTCTCCAAATTATAAAGTTAAAGTTGAGGAAAGTTGGACAGTAAATATAAATTGTATACAAGCCGCGGAACTGCGGCATTAAAAAAGTATATTTTGAAGGCCCGCGGTACGGTCAGCACTCTCTCAAATAGCCCTTGCATGTTTAATGAAGAGTTCTCGTCTCCTCCATGGAGACCATGAAAGAAATTGCTTGAGGAGATGTGATTTTTTACTTATTTAGGCTTACCAAACTATGTTGAATGGATGGACGGTGGAGTAAGTGGGTTCTCGAATGGAGACCGCGCCTCGGAAAGTGTAGCGTTGGACGCCTTCCGGCCAGACAGACTGATGACTTGAAGAGGGCGCTGGTAGTGAATGGATGACAAAAACGGGAGATCGAGCCGTGTGGCGTACACTGGGGGAGGCCTATATCCAGCAGTGGACTACAATACGCTGACGACGACGATCAACTATGTATACATACATACATACATACATAGATATAATCACGCCTTTATCCCTTACGGGGTAGGCAGGGCACCAAGGGCCGATAGAACCACATGGTGCCACTTCTGACCAATTTTGAGGGTATAGTTGAGATACATGTTACATTAATAAAATTTTAATATATCGTCTTAGATACATTGGCATGCACAACATTCATGAAGAGTCCCAATACCATCCTCGCTATGTTAGCAGGCAGACTGGACAGTCACTAATACTCCGCACTGTATCAGGATGCATGGATCAAAGCTGTGACATAAGCTATTGTGAAGTAGAAATCTATATCTTTTTACCCGACGAAGGAGGGTTATGTTTTTCGAATGTATTTTTATTTCTTTGGCACCCTCTAGAGCCTGAACGGTTTGTCGCATTCGAACTTGAAATGCATCATAAGATTCATCTAGTCGTGGGATTGACACTGGATCAAAATTCTTACGCAGTCGAGAATTTTTCTTTAACCATTAAATACTATAGTTAAATAAAATGCAGTTAAGAGTGGTGCCAAGTATCATCATGTCACCTATGCTGAACATAGGCCTCCTCCAACAACCTCCATTCCGACCGGTCGGAATCAGCCTGTAACCAACCGACGTCCGCGACCTTGGCTAGGTCGTCCGTCCATCGTGCCAAGTATATCCTAATTAAAACATATCGGTCTGCACTACTAATATTTAATGTATTATTTATTACTCAATAACAAGGAGATATTATGAGATTTACGCGGTTGTTAATGTTCTGTAATATTTTAATGTTCTGTGAAGTTTTAGGGATCTGTAGCCAAATAGAATAAAATCGTACCTCTTGTAGATTTATCATGTTTTTCTGTACCCACGTCACAGACACATTATTTCACAAACGCAAACATAGGTGCACTCTCTATTCCTTCACTCTTATAGTCCGATGAGACGTAAAGCCGACACAACCGCAGCGCCAACGGTTTTATGTACTTTCCGAGGCACGAGCTAAGTGACAATTTGAAATAAATTCAGTAGTATAGGCCCGTAACTGGGGTCGAACCTACGCCCCCCGACTATAGAGACTTGGTATTCTGCGTGTAAACTGGTGTAAAAGTGCAGGAAAATTAGGGCTTTTATCTCGGTATGATAGTTAGCTATAAACCTGTATAAGCCATTATTGTGAAGCCTAAAACTTGTCTTACGCGGGTACAATGCTGATACAATACATATAAAACTTCCGCTTGAAACTTTGACTTTGATTCACTCTATATATTATAGAAAACAGCATCAAAATCCGTTGCGTATACAGACAGCCAGAAGCAACTTTGTTTTTATGATTATCTGCCAGGGATTCTGCTACAGCTGTGCTACGAACGTGCTACGGATTTCGTAGTATTACTACGAAACTAAAATTAAGTTACCAATGTGATCGATGAATCGGAAACGAATTTTTGGCATACAGTTGAAGCAGTAAATTGAATCATTAAAGTTTTTATTCTTAGATTATTGTCCTCAGAATATCAAATGTAGCTATATAAAAATATTATTGTTTCTCCGTCTCCGCTATTGTTATAAACCAAAGCAGATTTTCTCTCAATATTATCATTATGCTTTCCAAAAAGACCCTAGATAAAGGCGCTAGTGTCTTCATAATTTGCATACAGTTTTCTACGCTGTGTTTAGTTCCATTTAAATTCGAGGGACATAGTTGTTGAAAACGAGTATAAATTATTCGAAACATAAATTATTTTTGTTAGGATCCGACTAAAATATTTATGGTGATTCAATTTATTACCATATAGATTGTTAATGCATAAAAGAAAATGAGTATTGTTTTTCTATAAAGAAAATAAATAAAACATTAATAATTCATGACGTTATTACCTTAAGTAGTCTGTTTAAAAACATTGTTAGTATTAATTTTGATATTCCTATTATTGTCGACTTTGAAATTTTAGCTACTTATAGAGTTTTTATCGGCTGAGAAAATGCACGAGTTCCTTACCCGACTCTTACGACATGCACGAAAAGAGATGCAGCTGACGTATTCTAGTGAAGCATTTAAACTCATATTAATCAAAATACCTCGGTATATTAGTAATATCTGCAACGTCGATAAACAATAATTTAAAAATAAAACGCGTTCTTTCTAGTTAGAACTAGTATTCACTGATAGTCATCCTTTAAAAGTTAATTCTAGTTGTAACAAAGGTATCCAGTGAAAACTAGTTAAACTGGAAGAAACGCGTGTAACTATGAATAAGCTTTAACTGGTAACACACATAAACACAAATTATATGTGTAAATACTTATTTTTTCAATTACGTAAGTTATCATTTTAACTATGGTAATACTTTCAGCTGAAAACAACTTTAAAACATCCTGTCATGTCGCTAGGTTACGCTACTGTCATCTCTACGCCAATGCCAATAAGAGTGATACTGTGTGCAGAAATGATATTCCTGGCGCCAGATTCGTCGAAAAAGTTCAGTGAAATATCTTCTTTTTTTAGATGAAAATATTCTATTGCTTCCAATAATCGAGTTATGTTTGATAAAATATATTTGACTTTGGATTATATTTGGAAAGGGTACGAAAGTTTTTAATAAAAGTAATTGAATTACTTTTAAGGACTGGCCCATAAAGTAAAGTAACGAACTATTCAAATAAAATGAAAATAACTTTATTAACATATTACACAGTATACACCAGTTAGGAAAACAGTAACCTTGTTAACTACAAGTCCTTAACACTAATTTTAAATAGTGATAAAATAAAAATAAATTTTCAATAAAATAAAAATATAAAAATTTATTTTTTTGTGAAATGGCCCCAGCTCAGCTTATGCAGGTTATGAAGCCTGCACAGATATTCTACTGAATCTACTATCAACCAACCTTGTGAAATAAAATTTGTATTGAGTAAAACGCCGGGCTTTGAAAAATTCTGATGTCTGTACTCAATATTAATTAGGTAACACGATCCTGTTGCAAGTACAAAAATAGACAAAAAAAATGTGGTGAAGTAATTAACTATTTAAAACTATACAGAGACTCATCATCATCACCAGCCTATAATTTCAGTCAACTGCTGGACCTAGGCCTTACTCATAAATACAGAGAATATTCAAATATCTTTAAATCAAGGTCGATTAGAGAACCTGTCTACACTGAGACTTAAATGAACTGTCTTATCTACATTTTTAGATAGCATTGACATTATTGGATGTCTTTATATTAAATAAGCATACGCTTGACCACAACGCGCCTGATGGTATGAACCGTTGTAGTCTAAGATGAAGCGTGCTTGCCTAAAAGATACCGGCCCCCTGATTACGTAAAAGCAATAACAAAGCCAAAGCAAAGCGATAGCGAATATTGTACAATATTCGCCTTGAAATGTCAAAGTTCCTTTGAAATAAATTTTACGTAATACGAATTTGACAAGCAATCAGCGATTTTTGTACAATTTTCGCTATTGTTTTGCTTTTGCTAGTTAGGTAATAAGGGGGCGGTTCACTCTCGACTTGAAGACCGCAAGATTATAGTTCACGGGGAACAGGGATTCAGGCAGAGAGTTCCACAGATACGTTACCAATCTACTCAGGAATGTTAATTCATTATGTTCAGACATGTAAAGTCCACTGCTTAACATAGGGCTCCTCTAATGCTTTCAACTGTGGCAGATAATCGCGACCCTGGCTACCTCGTCCGTCCATCTCACGGTGGCCTTTCTACGCATACGGGAATGTTAATTACAAACTATGAATTTAAATTTGGTTTTTACTCTCGAATGTTCTGTATAGCATGCATACTCCTTTTGCTACATGATGTAGAGTGCAGAAGAAAGTAAATATTCGAATGATATGTTACAAAGTTTTTTGATAGGTTATAAATTGACCAGTACTATCCCTATATAACTTCCGCCTCAATAATAAGAATGGTGAGACAAACCGTATGTTTTCCTGTCTATCCCGATTTTAGGTGGAACGTAAATAATAACGTTCGCTAAGTCAATAAAAGGGATACAAATAGGATATGCTATACTCGTAATCTGTGTAAAAATCACCTTCTACCTATAGCGTAGATTGCGCAATAACAGCCAATACATAAACGAGGTATTCAACGTAATCTATGGTAAACATAAACGCGGCATTGAAGCCGTTTTCTACCAGTAAATGGAATATAGTTCGGGTTTGTTATTAAGCATGTGATTACCTTGGAAAGATAGCACTATAAAAAACCTATAGAAGCACTAATTGCTAACATAAACAAAATTTTTCAGTGGGCAACAAAGTCAAATTAAATCTCATTTACGGCCAGTAAAAGTTACTGTTTTGTCAATTTTTGAAATTTCCTTTGCTTTTCGTTCGATGAGATTCGTGACGTTGCGTTTATTAACTGTTAAACCCCAATGGAGTGATCTAAAAAACCGCAAATTAATGTAATGACAAATAAGCCCATTTAACTAGTCAAACACCAAAAGAAAACCAAGTCAAAAGAATGCAAACAATGCATTTCCTGCGAGTAATAACACTGTCGTGTAACCAAGAACAATGGTACTTGTTTATTTTAGTATTTGCCTGGCTGTCGCACATACCCTGTTTGTATAAATTAGTTCATTTTTTCACCACACACTGTATATGGTGATCAAATGCTATCATATCCTCTTTGTTATCTCTTCATGTTCAGCCAATAATTATGTTTACCTTGGGATCAGGTCCAGTACGTGATTTTTCGCTAGCGAGATAAGAATTGTTTTTCTTTGCGTCCAACTCAACATCACGTGTGATAACGGGTGATAAGGGTCGATATTCTTTATTGCTCAACCCTGGCTTAACAGTAAATTATTCAGATTTATTCCTGTGCTGATGCAGGTCTGGAATACATTAGGTACATCTCCATCCGTACATGTTGTAGCAACCGGTAGCATATCCCATAACTAAATAACTACAGTTTTGTTTTTATTTTTTAGTTTTTAAGATCTTTTAACTGAATAAGCGAATAAATAGCTAAATAATACAATATTATATATGCTAAAGTTTTTACCTCTTCACGCCAAAACTGATGTATAAGCTAGTCTAGAGCCCAAGAAAGGACTTAGGCTATTTTTAAACGCGGGAAACTTTATTTTTAGGGGTTTTTTGTTTTCTAAAAGAGCGCGCGGACGAAATTACAGTCATCCTAATGTGGACAATCGTGTTAATGCTTAATAGTATCCCTGACCTATTTTAGACTCAACCTAATAAAATATACATACATATAAACACGCCTTTATCCCTTACGGGGTAGGCAGAGCACCAAGGGCCGATAGAACCACATGGTGCCACTTCTGACCAATTTTGAGGGTATAGTTGAGATGTACGAGTGAGAGTACAATAAAATATTCCTTTTGTTTTCCCGGAAATCTCATAAGTTAAAAATCCTTTAGCATGATACTGTAAATTTTTCTTTTATTATTATTAAAGGCTCGAGCAGACTATGCGTGCACGTAGGCGTAGACGTACACGTACCTCTGAGTTTAATGTGTGGAACTGTCACCGCTTGACGTCTATGCTTACGTCTACGCATACGCATCCGGTCTGCCCGTGCCTATACAGTTCCATACATTACAACTCTGAGAAACGTGCATGTCTACGCTTACGTGCACGCACACGCATCCGGTCTGCTCGAGCCTTAATACTTTATGACAATGAAGAATAAGAAACGGAAGCCTACTTATAGGTATAGTAAGTAACCTTAAAAGTAACATTCTATGTACAGCATAATGATTTGTTTTAAATTTGGTTTAGCCAAATATGGCAGACACTCGTATGTTCAAATTGTATTAGAAAAAAATATATATCTCCAGTGCTACATGACCGTATCATCATAAAATACACCCAACGTTTAGACCGGGGATTCCCAAACTTTATTTCTCACAGACCCCTTTTAAAAGTTAACTGGTTCTGGTAGTGGGTCTACAGACCTACACCACATACAAATTAATTGTGAACTCCCATTGTTTCATTTCAACGTAGACCCCCATCAAGTCTCCTGTGCCACTTTGGGAACCACTGGTTTAGACGGATAGATGAACTTGATGCATTCATTCATTCCTACAATGCAATCAGTGTTTAGTTAGTTACTTACTTTATTCAACTTTACCTAGAATAGAACTTAATAGATACAATATTATTAACGAGTACTTAATCACTGCATGTCTCTGGAAATTAAAGCAACACTTCGAGGCCAGCCTCTTGTACAGTAGAATGTGTATGAACTTTTAAAAGAGGTTTGTTTCCATCTTGGACTATAATGAGAGCTCTTGTTCTATTGCTTATGGTGTTGTCTCGCTTCCACAACTAATAAAATCTTCATTTTACCTATAAGTTCTTGGTAATCGCCCCGAATTTTTATTGTAAACTGTACTAGCTATCCTTTATCTTTGACAACAGATAATAGTGAAACTATGATGTGCAGTTAAACAGTGTAAGCAGTTTTGCAGGACATTTTTTGTTAATTCTAAAATTACTAAAAATAACAACAATGAATGTCATAGCCCTCAGGTAAAGAATCACATCTGCTCTGGGATGACTAGTATACAAATATTTCCTATAAGCTTAGTATTCTTTATTGTACACATAAATTTTTATCATAGAAAGTAAGTTGTAAAAGAAATAGTACAAAGGCGAGCTTACCTCTAAAAGAGATTTCTTCCAGCAAACCATTAAGTACAATTTTTTTTTTTTTATAATATATAAAAGGAATATCATATGTGCACACATGTTAAAATATAAATAAACTTAACACAAAATAAATATATTTACTAAATACTTAATTATCTACTTAGATACATACATAATAGGGACATACATATATATAATAAAAAATATATATAATACTACTACATACTAATTTACTACATACTAAGCTTTTAACGTCATTAACCCAAATTTCATCTATATCCATTCAGCCATTTTATTCACCTTTCAGGGATTAGGATAATGTATTGTGAATGAGTAATGGCGGAATTAATTTTACCCGTGAACCACCATTGGGTACGGTGCCATTCCTTCTAAGATGGCATTCCTGATTTTGGTGATCGCAAGTGCATGTTTAGTATCTTGTAGACATGATTAATAGATGATCTGTATGATGTGTGATTGGTTATCTTAGATACATAAATAATTATAAAATTATTAATAAAGAAATGGAAAAAATTCTTCATTCGAGTGGGAATCGAATCCATTAAACAATTATCGATTTATCGACCTGTAAATAATGTATTATGCTGTAAAATGATTGGTTAAACTTGCTATAATATGATAGATTTTTCTCGGTCGAATTAAGTTGAAATTTTGCAGTTGTTTCGCTTAGGTATCATATAGATAGGCTATACCTACACATATATATAGATGTATAGTTTACGCGGACGCCCTTTCAGTATTATACAGAATGATTTTTGGTCGTCAATGTTCCCGAAAACTACAGAATCTGTTCATCATCACGATCATTTTTCTCCATGGAAGCATACCTGGGAAGTGTCTGGTTTCCAAAATATTAGGGTTCAAAGTTGAGTAAATAGACTGCGTTTTTCTGCATAAATGCACATTGACGCGTGTAACAAGATTTTTTCACGAGCAATAATTAATATCTGTCTATAAAAAAACTAGTATAAACATTGGACACTATAAATTTCGCCCGATCAAGTAATTAAAAAAAGTTTTCAAAATTATTTACATCGTTTCCCAGCATTTTTTTTGCATAAACATACTTTATTTGATGCATAGATTACGTACCCTACGTTAAGAGTGGCAACGAAAAAACATTCTGTATAGTTTTAGTTCAACAATATTTTATGTCTCTATGGCTCTGCGTTTTTGAAGTTTTTGTTTTTGAAGAGTTTGGTCCAGTGAGCTGTACACAGATAAAAATAAAATAAAACAATGCGAGTACCACAAAAAATTATAGCCAGTAAAATGCCAATTGAGCAACTCAAAAGTACCAACCTATCATAAATTCAAATTACTTTCACTTAAACACGTTCGTTCGCACTCGAGCGCCCTCTCCTAGGGAATGAGACAGGGAAGCGACAGGTGAAGACAAATGATACGTCGGTCTGCGCTAAGCTTAAGGCGCTCCAATAGACGGATTTTAGGTATTTGAGGGGGTTGAGGTAGACGTAACTGCGGGGCGCCCCCCGCAACCAGCGCAATCTGCCGCGGACATCCTTATTCTGTCGCCATCCGTATTCTGGTTGATTTCGGGATTGCTTACCGGGATTTTAATTTCTTTCCTGTATAATCTATTTTGTAACTGGGTTGCTTACTGCGTAAATTGTAAATATAATTTAAAAATTTACAGGGAGTAGGTGACAGCCAGGCAAATACTGGAATGCTGAACAAGTACTATTAGGTTGAGTTACACGACAATATTATAACTCGCAGGAAATGCATTTTTATTTTGATTATCCGTACCTAATGTTTGTTTTCCGCGCCAATTGTATCGGGCGATATCGATTAGTTAAATGGGCTTATTGGTTATTGTGTGATACATAGCTGTTTTTTGGATCACTTGTGACTCTCTATTAGGGTTGATCAGGTTTTGAACTTTTTGAGCGTAACTGGTTTTTTTAAATCGTCTATTGGTAAAATTTTTGTTTTTAAGCCATTTTCTAAGGCCGAATTAAATAAACAAAACATAACATAATGAGTGAGATCAACACTAAAATATCTGAAACTTCGCCGGCAGCTGCCGCGGCACGCTCGTTCCGCTCGCTCGGCTCGTGCGTTGTTTGTCATACTCTAACCTAACCTAACTTATTATTTTTATCATTGTATGAAAAGGGAACTGTTACACCGACAAAACGTCATTCGTCTTATACTAGTTGTGCGCTAAGGTTAATTTGCTGTGCAGTCAGTATTTATGATGAGATTGTAGTATTTTTGTACCAAAAGGTATTAATTTGTCTTGCATTCGAGGAAAACAGTTTATGTTGGGCTGATATTATGTATTTTCGAATTATCTGCTGTAGTTATTTTGTAAAACATTGAGTTTATTTGTACTAAAATAATTTTATTGCTGTAATAAAGTATATAAAGGGCATACTGTACAAGTCAGTAGAGGAACAAGAGGGTCTTGATGTTTTGTAGGCCATGGGCTGACCATTTGTCACTACTAACCGAACTTGTATATCTCAACTATACCCTCAAAATTGGTCAGAAGTGGCACCATGTGGTTCTATCGGCCCTTGGTACTCTGCCTACCCCGTAAGGGATAAAAGCGTGATTATATGTATGTATGTATGTAATAACGTATATATAAGATAGTGGACGCCCGCGACTCCGTCCGCGTGGACTACAGAAAAAATAAAAAGTAGCCTATATGTTAAGTGTAAAAAGTAGCCTATATGTTATCGCGGTTGTCGTAAAAAATTAATTCACGTTTGTCCCCTTCCCGTGGGAATTTCGGGAAATCCGTTCCCAGTGCTTCCTCGGGGTCCCAAATAAACATATATGCTCAACTTCAGATTCACATGTTTAACCGTTTTCGTAAAAAATAAATAATTCCCGTTGGTCTCCTTCCCGTGGGAATTTCGGGAAATCCGTTCTAGTGTTTCCTCGCAGTCCCTAATGAACATATATGCCCAATTTCAGCTTCATATGTATAGCGGTTTTCGTAAAAACTATGAATTCCCGTTTGTCCCCTTCCCGTGGGAATTTCGGGAAATCCGTTTTTAGTCCTCCCTCGCTGTCCCCAATGAACATATATGCCCGATTTCAGCTTCATATGTATAGCGGTTTTCGTAAAAACTATGAATTCCCGTTTGTCCCCTTCCCGTGGGAATTTCGGGAAATCCGTTTTTAGTCCTCCCTCGCTGTCCCCAATGAACATATATACCCGATTTCAGCTTCATATGTATAGCGGTTTTCGTAAAAAATATAGAATTCCCGTTGGTCGCCTTCCCGTGGGAATATCGGGAAATTCTTATAGCCTATGTTCATCCAGGTCCAATAAGGATTCTAACGGTGAAAGAATTTTTGAAATCGGTCCAGTAGTTTTTGAGCCTATTCATTACAACCAAACAAACAAAGTTTTCCTCTTTATAATATTAGTGTAGATGAGATTAAATTGATGGGCGATTATTTATTTAATCTGCAATTAAAAATATCTCCTAAACAAATAACTATGATCGGTTATAGCTTGCAGTTGCTGGATAATTATTATTATTTATTATTTATAACTCTTCTACCCCAAAGTGGTATTAAAGTATGATCTTCGAATTCTTCCTTCGGATTATAAATGCGAAAGTAACTCTGTCTGTCTGTGTGTTACGCAATCACGCCTAAACTACTGAACCGATTTAAATGAAATTTGGTACAGAGATAGTCTAGAGCCTGAGAAAGGACATAGGCTACTTTTTAATGCAAAAAAGAGATGTAAGGGGTTGAAATAGTGGATGAAAGTTTGTATGAAAATTACGTCAATTTTTAAGCTAGAAGCTTAAAACTTATTTTTTAAGCTTTTCATTAGATATAAATAAATAAGACATTCAAAGTTTGTAAAAGAATACCCTATAGGGGCTTAAAATAGGGGGTGAAAAATTTTGTGTGATGACATCGGAAAAAAGCTTAGGGCTCAGAAAATAAAAATATAGAACAGAACAATACAGAGAATTAAGTAAGAAACTTGCCAAGCACTGCGCGCTATATGCAAAAAAGGGATGTAAGGGGTTGAAATAGGGGATGAAATTTTGTATGGAAATTACGTCATTTTTAAAAGTTTTGTCTCACTACAAATATGCGAGTACAACTTCATAATGATTATCAAGCAGGACAATATGCAACAAACAGCTCTTTTAAAAATCGTACTAAAAATGTACTTAAATAAGCTTAATAACTTATTTTAATGTACATGTGTTTTACTTGCAAAATAATTAGCCTAAAAAAATTTAAAATGCTGCCGAAAGTCACTATTCCACGCGGACGAAGTCGCGGGACAGCTAGGGATTCGCGGGCAACTTAGGGATTTATGTTCGAAACAATTTGAAATCATATACATATATACATAATAGTCACGCCCCTTATCCCCTAAAGTGGTGTATATACAGGGTGTAACAAAAGGAGTATGTTAACCGAAAAGCTATAAATATAACCCACTATAAAGAACCTATCACCAAAATTTTAGACTAAAAATCACATATTTATTTGTCCAGGTAGTATGGAGAACACCTAACCCACTCAGGAATATTATGAACATACAATCTTGAAAAATAAACATGCGATTACTAGTCTAAAAATTTCGGGATATGTTATCTACAGTGGGTTGTTTTTATAGTATTTCGCTTACCATACCCTTTTTGTTACACCCTGTATATACTGCTACTTGTTATATTTGCTATTGATACTAAGTTATTTGCAGTTTAATATCATAAAGAGTACTATACTAACACACGTAAACTTTTGCACAAAATGTTCGGAAAAATCCCGGATTTTTTCCCCGGGATTTTGTGGATCTAAAAAAAACTAAGTAGATATATATTTTAGAGAATTGGGTATTCTTCCTCTTCCTTGTCTTTATATCCTGGAAACAACTTTATTTGTGAAACAAAATCTACATGACGTCTTTGATATATTTAAGAAAGTTAAAGAAAGACCAACCAGGTACCCAAATAAATTAGTACTCGATACAATGCATAGGACTTCACGATACAAAAAGAATTGCCTTAGTTTTAGTATAAAGGTGTACAATAAAATACCTGAACGATTTAAAGAGTTAGCCCCTAACAAACTTAAAACTATGTTATTTCGGTGGCTTCTACAAAATACATTTTATTCTATGCAAGAGTTTTTCGAACATAAAGAAAAATGACGCTATAGGCACAGCCTGTGTTAGCCCTGAGCTGGACCCTTGAATGATTGCATGCTACTGCTGGTAAAATTTGTGAATTATAAGTTAATATTATTTTTTAATTTTATTCTTTTCATTTAAAATTTTAAAATCAATTGTGATTGCAATTTTGTAAATATACAAATGTAGTTATTTTGAAGTGGGTAAAACTTTTTCTTGCATGCTGTATGTTTATGGCTGTATAGGAGATTCTGTACTTATATAATCCACCACCTGTAATGTACCCTATACAATGGCAAATAAAGAAATTCTATTCTATTCTATTCTAAAATTATACTAGGTCATAGAAATGGTAAAATAGACACGTAACATAATTACCTACTTATGAATATCATTTTTGAATACGAAATCACTACATATTATAAAACAAAGTCGCTTTCTGATGTACGCTTTCTAGGGAACGGATTTTTTTGATGCGGTTTTTTTAATAGATAGAGTGATTCACAAGGAAGGTTTATAATAATGTAACTAGGGACCCGCCTCGGCTTCGCACGGGAGTAATGCACTCTCACGCGGGCAAAGCCGTGGGCGGGCGCTAGTACAATCTAAAACATACTATAAAGTATCTATCTAGGTAGGTACTTAATGTTTTCTACGTAAGTCTTTTTTACGTAAGGTCTCTCTTTTTTTTAACTTTTGTTACATTACGATTTCCCAAGTCTACTTACTAAATAAATATAATATTTTATATTATGTATTTGCGCGCGAAAAAACAAGCACAGAACCAGCGTTGACAGTGGTCACGGCGGTACTGAATGTTCCGAGCGAGACTGGCCAGTGCAAGGATTAGAACACAGCGTAGTTGTAGATGTGTTTTTTATTAATTGTTAATTATCTACAAAATTTACAAAAAATGTACTTTGGCCATAAACTAGATCTGATAAAGCGCTATACAACTATGCAAGTTTCGTGTTGATATTCACAATAGTTTTCAAGATATTTCGCTTATAAAAACGTAAAAAAGGTAATTTTCAAATCGAAATTCTATCGAGAATTTTTTAAGTAATTGAGTTTCCACGTTGGCCACAAACTTGATAAAGATTTAAATAATAACATATAAAAAAATTAGAGCTGTGGTAATCGGACAAGTATTTAAAAAATCGATTCTAAAATGCCTCTTTTGTCTGATCACACCGCCTTAAGTTTAGTCGAGTCGGCGGAATGGTTAGTGGTTTAAAAATATAAATTATGCGCAGTAGGTTTTGGAGAATTTCATTGCGCCCGTACCCAGTGCCAGGTATACAAGGGTTTTCACAGTACGAGTACGCTTGGACTAGTGCGAGATTCCACTTCGAACTCGATCACGTTAACGTAAATTGTTCAACCAATCACGTAGCGCCGTTGTTCTCACTTTTATTACATCAAGCTATAATTTATGATTGGTTGGCTCATCATCCACTGTTGGACATAGGCCTCCCCCAACAACCTCCACTCCGACCGGTCGGAAGCAGCCTGCATCCAACCGACGCCCGCAACCTTGGCCAGGTCATCCGTCCACCTCGCGGGTGGCCTTCCCACGCTGCGCTTGCCGATACGTGGTATCCACTCTTGAACTTTCCGACTCCATCGGCCATCAGTTCTTCGAGCTACTCGTATGTGCCCTGCCCATTGCCACTTCAGCTTGCTGGACCGTTGAGCTATGTCGGTGATCTTTGTACGTCTGCGGATCTCCTCATTTCTGATTCGATCACGCAGAGAGATCCCAAGCATAGCTCTCTCCATCAACGAATTTTGGCTGATTGAAAGGTTGGCTCAACGAATGTCTTATTCGCAATGATCTTACTGTACCTACTTATTCATGGTATCCCTACTAAACCAACTCATATTATAAATGCTAATATTAATGATATTATAGACTAGTGGACGCCCGCGACTCGGTCCGCGTGGACTACAGAAACAAGGTAACAAGAAGCCTATATGTTAAATGGAATCTGTCACAATATATTTCTGAAAACTGCATCAAACTCGGTTCAGCGGTTTCTAAAATTAGCGTGCACAAACGCACAGACAAACAGACAAACCGACAAACAAACAAAAATTCAAAAAACATTTTTTTAGGTACTATTGCGTTAATAAAGGTCTCGTATAATATTTTTTGCCATATATTTTCCATGTACAGACAGCGATCTGTTACATTATTTTATTATATGTAGGTATAGATAGATAGATGACTAGACAGACAGACATTTGACCGCCATCGTGCCTGAAAGCAAGATTGTTCATGTTAAGAGTTTGCTTTTTTGTTACTCCTTCACGTTTTATTTACTTCAAAACTTCTTGAAATTTTGCATACATTGTAGTTGGGAGTACTGAGAAAGACTTTCGATATCTTCTGTAGTCCACGCGTCCACAAAATCGCCTGCAACAGCTAATAAACTATATTTCTTGTTTTCCTGAGTACGATATACTAAAATATTTCATAGAAAAGTAAATGCAAATTTGCAACAGAGTAAACCTACTCTAATTGGTTGACAGAGCTATGAAAGAAGAACATAGCAGAGGTGGCCTAACAATATTTTTTCATAGAAAATAATAGTGGCGCGGATGATATACGAAATGATTGATTTGACGACCGATTGGCTTAGTTGGTAGTTAGTTTTCCTGCCGCGCCATAGGTCCTGAGTTCGTATCCCGGTAGATGCAAACATTGATATGATAAATATCTATGTTTGTTTCTGAGTCATGGATGTTTATAAACTTAGGACCTTAATGTGGGGCTAAGTTTATGTGTTGTACAGTGTGTGAATATTTATTATTGTATATATGTCGTGGCCATATCGTAGAATTGATCATTTCATGAAATGGTCGAGCATTTCATGAAATGGTCGCATTTCATGAAAAGTTCAACTGTCTATTGGCCACATCATGATATGGTTTGGGCAGATCGATGATTAAAAATCGTTTCTCGATATGGGCAACTAAACGCCCGATCATTTCATGAAGTGGTCAAGATTATTGATCATATCGTAAAATAGTTACATGAATCACCGGTAGAGGCGCTGCGCGCGTTTTATTTATGTGTGAAGATGGCGGATTTTTCTTTTTAGGTTATAAAACAAATTAAAGAGAGTAGGGTGACTATGCAGAAGAAGTTCACGGATAGTGTGTTATATTGTATAATGTATATTAGACTTATTGGTGGTTTATAATAATATTGTTAAACAAAAACCTTAGATTAAGATAGGTTAGGTTAGGTTAGGTTAGACTATGACAAATGACGCACGAGCCGAGCGAGCGGAGCGAGCGTGCCCAGGCAGCGTCCGGCGATGTGCCAGATGCGAATCGCTTTTGTAAAGTCTTTTATGTTTTTAAATATTATATTGTGAAAATATCACATAAATAATAGCAAAAAAAATCATACCATCATACCTTATGGTATACTTATTTATGGTGTAAGCTCTTACCACATTCGGATTTTATGGACACCCTGTTAATACGATTTGGCCAAACGTGGATGACAAAATTGTGAAATGTAGACGATTTAACGATCTGGTCAAATTGAATTGGCCACTTCATGAAATGCGACCACTTCATGAAATGCTCGACCATTTCATGAAATGATCAATTTAACAATATGGCCACGACATATACATACAGGATGTTTGTGACAGCCAGGCAAATATTGATATGGCGACTTCAGATCATAATTCTGAGGCGAAAACCACTGAAATTTTTCGCAGGAAAATTCGAAATTTTTCCGGCATTTTTTCATTAAAAAAAAAAAGAGTTATGTAGCTCGTTTAAGTAGGCCTTAGATAATGACTTAAAAAGAAAAATTTAACCTATGGATGATTTTCGAAAAAAAATGGTCCCAAAAAGTTTAAAAATATTGATCAACCCCATTGGAGAGTCACAAGTGATCTATAAACCAGCAATGTATCACACAATAACCAAATAAGCCAATTCAGATAGTCACAGGGTCACCCGATACAATTCGCGCGGAAAGCAAACATTGCGGAAAATCAAATTAAAAATGCATTTCCTGCGAGTAATAACAATGTTGTACAACTTAAAACAATGGTACTTGTTCATTATTTGCCTGGCTCTCACACACACCCTGTATATATGTAGCCAGGACTTTAGGATCATAAGAGAGGTCCCACAGTCCCGTTTAGCAAAGCACTTGTGTCGTGGGAACTAAGCAACGGTATATAAATACATAGATAAGTATAGAAACTTCCATGACTCGGGAACAAACATCGATATTCACCCAGGACCTATGGCGTCGCAAGCAGGGTCACTACTTACTAGACCAGTCGGCCGTCATAGTATATTATTATTGATAATCGAAGGTAAATATTAGCCAGTTTGGGTTTAAGTTTAACCTATCGACGGTTACAGGTCTGTATTGATACTCGTATATTTAATCATCTCCCCTCCATCCTTTCTTCACGACCAGACCGCATGTTCTGCGGCCGACGTTGATTTCCATCCAATTCCGTTTCAAATGTGGGAAAGAGAACCGCATATAAATGCCGGACCAAAGGAGAATTATTTTAACTTCATAATATTGATAATATAAAATCTGATGTATATTTGCCCAAACTACTGGACACTATAAATTACGCCCGCCAAAGTAATTAATTTTTTTTTTCCTAAAAAATTTAATTCTGCTCCCAGCATTTTTTTTGGCATAAAGTTACTTTATTTGATGTATAGAGTACGTACCCTTCGTTACGGGTGGCAACGAAAAAATATCCTGTATAGTTATAAATACTCGGCTGTGTTCTCAAAAACAGGGTAACCATAACTGCAAGATTATAAAGGATATCTGACCACGTTTAACATTGTGGAGTCCTTTTGTGTATGTAGTAATAAATTGTTAGTTCATTGCCTGAGAGAAAGC
The DNA here is from genome assembly GCA_014607495.2 of Carposina sasakii. NCBI lineage: Eukaryota > Metazoa > Arthropoda > Insecta > Lepidoptera > Carposinidae > Carposina > Carposina sasakii. The sequence continues at coordinate 14,710,327 of CP053153.1, forward strand.
CATAAGTACAGGAGAACGAAACAAATAGAAACCAATCCTTTTCAGCAAGCTAAATACTCAATATGAAATTAGGTAAACAACTAGAAAGAAGCTCAAATTTCGATGCCACAAAAGTTTTGACATGTTTTATAACGAGGTTCCAATTATGGTTCTGAATTTTCTAATAATGTTAGCTCTGAGTAATTTCAGTCTGATTTTCTCTCGATAAAACAATATAGCAGGAGTAAACAGATTGGAAACAATATAGAAACCGAGCTAATCATCGTAAATACGACGGTAATCAGCTTTACTGCTTTGTCGCCGTTTTGTAGCCGCAAGCGTGGTCTAATAAGAATAGTAGAAAAGCTTTCGTAGATTTTTGTGATTGAAATTTGTAGGTTGTTAGGTCCAAACTCGCAAATGACCTGCCACAATGAGCTGTCGCCTTTTCCCTTGTCTTGGCGGCAATACCTACAGGCTGCAATACGAGTTATGGTGAGCGAAATTCTATAAAAATTACACACTACCTATATAGGCTGCCTGCCCGATGCCAACCCTCCTCGGGTATAGCAAAGTGTCAATTTTAGCATATTAAAATCCGTAAGTACATGTAATAAATTCTATCGTTCAGTTACGAGTGGGATTGAACCTACGCGCTACGCCTTCTAACTGAAAGGCGCCCGTCATAACCATTGGGCTATCACCTGTAGATAGCAATGAGGGATTTTCTGACAACTATTAAAAGTAAAAAAATAGTACAAATCAACTGGATAGATGGCGTGAGCGTATCTCCATTCCGAAATTCTGTTTTGTTATTGAACACGTACAGGGGGAACAGCTAGGGGGGATGATTCGCTCACGCCATCTATTTTTGACAGTTATTTTAACTTGTCAGAAAATCCCTTATTGTTGACGAGAAAATACGGTATAAAGATAATCTACTTTACTTATTGTACTATGAAGATTAAGGTTTTATAATGTACTAACTATATTCGTACACACAACACGGGTAGGTGTGATGTACACATACGCCCACGAGACTGCGGTCAGATATATCCCATTATGTTGACCAGCGCGTGACGAGAAAACGTATAAACTTGAATATTGCGATCATTCTCCTAATTAAAATGATACCACAATACAAATAAACGTTTATTTCATGCGACCGGCGACTTAAAGACTGTATTAGAGTTATATTTAGGTTTTTATTGCACCCCGGTCACTGTCTTATAGTAGGTACTTAACAATATACAAAATTGTATTTTTACAGTGGTATAAAAGCTTTTAATGATACCAAAACCAACTAAATACAAATAGAGCCATAGAGATCTTATTACAAGTTCATACCTATATACTAATGCGAAAATATAAGTATATGTTTTTGTGTACAATAGTCATGTCGGTGACTCCATCCCGTTAGTACTAACTAATTGTTGAGACGTCAAGGTGTCACTTCGGAATAGATTACATACAACGGTATATAAACGCATTCGAGTAGATAAGTATACAAACATACACGACTCGGAAATAAACATCGATATTCTTCATCATTATAAATGTTTGCGCCTACCGGGATTCGAACCCCGGACCTATGGAGTCGCAGGCAGGGTTACTACCAACTACACCAATCGTCCGTGTAACAAACATTTTTCCCGAAGAAACACTAGTAAAATTTTATATATTACCCTTTCCTTTACCCTAAAAAATTTCTACAAGGAGCCTTGGGTGTCAACTCTCTGGAAGTAAGGCGTAACCACAACCTCATGTTGACAGGCTGTCATGCTTTGCGTGGCGACTCCGATTGTCCGTTACTTGTCGAGCAACTGGTAAGACTGTTTGTCCCCGATATCCCTAAGATTTGCCTTAGACCTCGCCGGCACGCGCTGCTGGCCGTCCCGCCAGCGCGTACGGTAGCTCACAAAAACTCGCCACTTCTCCACGCACTAACAATGCTAAATGCACTCTTGGCATCAGCACCAGAGTGTGATCTGTTTATGAGTGCATGGCCGTCTGTGAGTCGTGAGTGTCTGAGATACTGTGAGATGGTGAATGAGTGAGCATGAATGCCTATTTTTTTATCTGATATTTTAATGCACATTATACCTATAATTGTTAAAGTTATCATGATATCTACATTTCAAGGCGCATTGGCGCAAGCTGTAATGCTTTGTAATATGGTTATAAATAAATATATAAATAAATAAATATATTTCCTCTAAATTTCAAACCTAGAAATACCTGTTTGTAATTACAATGTAGGAATTCGGATGTTCTTGTTTATTTCTTGGACGTTATCCAAGAGCACTCCGGAATCTAACAAGCTTACAACTAAACTCGTCTGGAGCCCGCTGACTTCGGCGCTAGTGTACTTGCTTTCTCTACGCTATGCCATGCATTTACAATTTGTTCTATTAAAATCTGCTGGACTTCTGCCGTGATAAATGTTTGCAAATTATCGTTCATTTTGTACTGTACGTTTCACCGTATGTTACGAGTACCTTTGGATGATGGCGCTAGTTACTATGTGCATGACTCATTTATCTATGTCTCTGCATACAAAGGATGTAAGTTCCAAAATAAGGCATAAAAGTTACTCTACCTACAACATGGTTTACGCCGGTTGGTTGGATGTAGAGCCTAAATACTAAATACTGTAGTTGGCTGTTTATTTACCAAGGACATAAGGCCTAAGAGATTTTAGTGTGGGGCTAGCTTAATGCCTTTTTAGGGTTCCGTATTCAAAGGGTAAAAACGGGCCCCCTTATTACAAAGACTTCGCTGTCTGTCTGTCCGTCCGTCCATCTGTCTGTCACCAGGCTGTATCTCAAGAGCCGCGATAGCTAGACAGTTGACAATAAAGGTCTTATTTAAAAAAATCGTCTTAAGTTAGTCAATGTTTAAAATGACATTTTCCAGCAAAGTGTGTGGAATATCTGTTAAAATTAAACAATGTTTAAATTCTTTTTTAATAATACGGCTAGTTTTCCCCTGAAAATAATAATTTCTCTGATAAGTGGTCTTTGGTTTTACGTTACACGAATTGAGTCGTTATGATTTCATAATTATAGTAATTGGTATCAACGATCGGTCATAATGAATCCCTTTTAGAGAAGATTGCACAATTAATAACAAATACCCTATAATATCAGTAGGTACCTTTAATTTGCCTTAAATGTGTACATAAGCTCGACAAATTAGGGTCTCTATAAACTAACCAATTAGCAATGGAAAAATATTACATAGGATAATAATTTCAATATTTGAGCCGTTTGGAGTTGAACCATGAAGTTCGGGTGCACATGCCTTTTTCAGAGGCATTGCCAAAAGATTATTTGAAGTACCCCCTACCAGAGGGCTGAGGCCTATTTTGGTCAAAGTGTAAGCGTGAATACAGTGGGGCAACGCTGCCAGCCTTCTGCTGCTGCTATCGGTAGAGGATTTGTGGGCCATCTTTATATTATGTAAATAATTTTAGTCAAGGTAGGTTTAATTCTAGGTTTAGTAATCGTTTAATTTATGTACGAAAAAATTTTGATCAGAGGGAATAGACAATTTTCCTTCGTTCTTCAATAAAAAAAACTAAATAACATAATTACACATAACCCTTGTTTTAATATTATTAATAACACATTATGGGTTGAATAACTTTTTATAATTTCCTTACTTGTCTTCCGAAATGACAAAAGTTATTCATTTTCTAAATATATCTGTCTTTGAGTCACAGGATTACATTTGACTGTGACAGTCAAACGACGGACGCACGAGTGATCCTATAAGGAATCCGTTTCATATTTTTTGTACGGAACCCTTATAATAGCGTAGCTGGAAATCTCGTCGTTTTGCTTAGCAGTTTGGCAACTAAATTATATGTCCCGTTTGTGGCCGCCCTAAGCCCTTGATTGGAAATTTGTAGACACACTTCTGATTGACGTTAGTCCCGAGTCTGTAATTACAATGAAGGTCACAACTTTGCTAATATTGAAGGTTTAATTACGACTGGGGTCAAGAATGGATGAACCTTTTTAAAGATCTTTTCAGAGTTATAAAGTACTAGCTGTTGCCCGCGACTTCGTTCACGTGTATCTACTCTAGATTGTAGCCTATCTCTCGTGTAATCTAATTTCAAGAAGATTGAGTAAATATAGCGTGAAGAGGTAACAGGCACGACGTAGTTTGTTACCGAACAAATAAACAAAATACTTATTATTGGGATACAGGGTGTAAATGAAAGTTAGGTAAATATTGAAATTGTGAGTTCAAACCATTATTTTAAAGCAAGATAGACTGGCAAAATTAGTTAAAAATTCTACAGAATTTCCCATTTTTTGTGTTTTTTGTTTGCATGTAAAATTAAAATTAACATGATGCTATGATAAAATTATTAATAAATAAATGGAAAAAATTCTTCACCCGAGTGTGAATCGAACCCACGACCTCTGCATACCGTGCTAGTTGCTCTAACCACTGAGCTACCGGGTCAATTACTCGGATGACGAATTTTACCATCTCTTTTCGAAATTACATATTGGCAATGTTATTTTTCATCTCGATAGCTATACACTAGCCAAATCTCGGTAAAGAAAGCTCTCAAAGCCTCAGCACAATATTTAAAGATGAAACGATCAACCATATCCTAACGGATTATATTATTGGAGAAGTGTTTTTATAAATTTATCTTAGTCAAGATATTATATATTATAAAATTATTAATAAAGAAAGAAATGATGCTATGGCCAAAATGAAATTTATTATGTGATGCAAAAAACAGAAATGTCACGTATAATACTCGTAATAAAACTGCGAATAGCGACCGCTTCAAAAAAATTGGTATCGATGCTGAAAATTGAGTTTGTTAATTATAAAATTAAAACACAACTAAAGATAACCATGCTATATCAACTCAAATCAGTCATAAATCTAAATCTCGTATGCCTCGCTTAAAGGTTTCTATAAAACAACAACAGCTCAATCCAATTCAATATTATGTATTCAACAAAACAGATAACAAGTAAATTGTATGGAAATCCCCCAATAGGGTTCCATTGGATTTCACATTCTGTAAATAAAGATTGAAAGCGATTCTGTGAAATACCTGATTGTTATATTATTCCTTTGAATCGAATATGTGATAATTTAAGCGGAAACGTACAAAAGTTGTGGGAAAGCAATCAATTTGAGAAAAAGGTGGTAAGAAAGAAGGGCATAATTAGATTCTCTATTGTGCGCTTGTTTTTGTTTTTGTGTATGTTTATTGTTTTGTAGACATATGCTCGAAAAAAAGGATGATTTCTGTACGTCGCGTACAAGTCGCGTATTAACAGTGTGTCTTGACCGTTTTCTGTGCCAACTGCGCGACAAGTTGGATACGAAATTGGATCGTGAGTAGCCAGCTTTACTTACTTGATGGATGTTTGATCACAGTGTTTGACTGTACAGACTACGACGTCACGAAAAGCGCGCCTAAATGGCGGTCGTTTAAAAACCGGTTATTAGCCCACTATTTTAAAACAATTATTTTGTATTTATGAAAAATATTGTTTTTATGATGCTGATATTTTTTTACAACTTGTTTATATATGTAGTCATGTAAATAAATATTTAAAATCATAAAAAATAAGTGCATATTCTCTATTATAATTTAACTAAGGCTCAGGTACACCAATAGCTTAATACCTATATATAAGGTCTATCCAAAATTAGTGATTATCTTTTGACACGAAACTAGGTAGGTAAAAAGAAACAAGTTTCACTATGGGACCAACTCCGAAAAAACAACAGCTGTTCCATACAATCTCGAATAATTACTGCACTGAAATGTATGGAACACCTGATTTTTTTCAATATTTCGGAGTATGTCCCATAGTGAAAATTACTAATTTTCGATAGAACTTATATAGGTACAACAAATGATCGACCTTAATAAATTTAATAAAATATCATAATATGTTGTATGTGCTTTAATAAAATATCATAATATGTTGTAAATCGACAAATATGTTGTATGTGCTTTGATGTCAAATAAACAAAAAAATAGTAATATAGATCGTCAATTTTTATAGCAATGTCACTAACACCCTGTATTAATAAATATATAAATAAAATAAAATCTTTTTATTTCAGGCTTGTGCCCATAGTGTTAGTATTACATAAACTTAAATTTTATGTTAGTATATAGTACAAAAAAGAAAAACAACATTAACTAAATAGGATACACAGTAACAATTCAAGAAGAGCCGACAATCTGAGCAATGGGCGGTCGTGCATGTCATAAGACTGATATCCCAAAAGGTGTGGGCATATGCAGAGATGTCCAATGTTTCATCAGTGCGCAGTCTACTCTGTCTGAAAATACCTTCAGGATGCTATTGGGACTGGCGCGCAATCGACGGACCGTGGCTGCCGTACGACGGCGCATTATGCAGTAGAAATCATCGACATTGTATTACTCAATGAAAATATTTACCTTATCTACGTAATAGCCCACGAAAATTAACTAGATAAACATTTATTGATTCGGACATGGCGGCACGGCTTGATAAAATAATTTACTACGCCTAGATACTACGCATAGAAAAACCCACATCCAAATTAATATTATTAGGCTTTAGTTTCGCTTTAGTTGCGTAACTACCAATAAACGTAAATGCCACTAACTGATTTAATACACGTAAGAAGAATATTATGAAAGTCGATATAGCGAAAGAATTATCTTAAGTGGACGTCCGTGTGGTGTCGGAAGAGTAGAAGAGCACCACCCCATGTCTGCCCATGCGTATCGTAATTAGAGATGGGCAACTTCTCGAGAACTTTCCATTTTGTGGAAACTTTCCGATATCCTCCCGGTAAGTTTCCGTATCTTCTCATTTTGGTGAGAAGATAAAATGTTCCTATTAAATTTTTTTGTTCATTGGAGTATTTGCATATTATTGGTCTAAGATGCAAGAAATGTGCGTTTTTTACTAAGCTCAGTGTACTTGTATCCGTATTTACGATTATTAAACTGGATTATTGGTTAAGTTTTATGTAAGTGAAACACACTCATAACGAAATCGCAGAAACTACGTTATATTTGAAGATGCAGTTTGGCAGGGATGTAGTTTAGAGATAGGGGAGAGATTTCATTAGAATGAAGTTTTTAAAAGGTGTATGTGTGTCTATGGTTTTCAGTACTTGAAATATCTGGCTAGGTAATTTTATATGAAGGTATTATTAATTTGTTTTAAACAAATTAATCCAGTCTTATGAAAACAGTAATTAAAACCTCTGAACTATATAAATGTGCAAAGATAAATAAAACGAGGTATCATATTAAATTACAAACATTTATTTAAAATTTCAATAAAGAAATAAATCAAATATTAACAAAATTACATTAAACTAACAAAATTCAATCAGAATCACTATCTAAATTATCGCAATCGAAAAACTCCATGTGCGGCTGTGTACCACTTGGACCAGCCACCACTGACAATGAAGCATCTAGCGACGGAATCTCGGTAAGGACTGAGATTTCATCATTTGATGACTCGTTGTCTGAAGAATTTACGGAATATTCTTCATCTTCTTCCACTTCTTCTTCAACCGGACATGTGATACTACGGTTTAATAAATTCCAGTTATATGCAACGTATGCAATTTTGGCGGCTCTTTCAGCTGTAAGGCGGTTTCTTAATTTATTATGTATCCTCCCATGTGTACTGAAAGAGCGCTCAACAGCAGCTGATGTACAGGGCGCAGTAAGAATACGCAAAGCGATTTTACTCAGTGAAGTGGAGCTGCAAATGCCTTTCCACCAGGTCGTTGGGCTCATAGATGTCACACTTTTCCATACAAATGCTTTTCCCCACAATCTTCCATCTTTCGCTCTAAAGCTTGCAAGATTTTCTGCAATGTCTATGTTGAGCTGATTTGCGATTGTGTGAATATATTCCATAGCTACGAGTACCACCTCTTCTTCAGAATCCAGTTCAGATCCTTGCGTAGCTGGGTCCAACATGTAGGCAGCTAGATGTATTGGTTTTATACACATTGCCATTCGATGGAATGTTGCCATGAGAATGTCATTCTTTTCATCTTCATTCAGCATACTCACCTGCAGCAAAGCGAACTCCAGTTCAGACTTCATATTTCGCAATGTCAGAAAAACAGTGTGCATATTTAGCTTGTCTGATTCAAGTTTAAAAATAACCTGCGTTACCGGTTTTATAATATCAATAATTTGTTTTGTTTTATCCCAAAAATCTTCGTTTAGCAAGTTATGTTTTGTGTTTGTTGGTAACATTGAAGCCTTTTCATGGACTGCTAAAGTTTGTAGGGCAAGTTTAGTTTTTATTAGGCTTTGCAAGCTAATGCAATATGAACCCCAGCGTGTTTTGCATGGCAGTTTCAGGGTCTCTCCAGCCTGTTTTTGCTTTACCGCCGATGCCAGAATCGAAGTTAAAACTTGGCTTTTTTTATCGACTTAACGCATTCAATGGCTATGTCCAGAGCTATTTTCAATTTTTCTGTGCGCAAAATGTCATGACATAATAAGTTAAGTGTGTGTGCAGCACAATTCAAATAGGTTATGTGCGGTTGAGAATCTTTTACAAGCTTGAATGCTTTTTGTATATTTTTGGCATTATCACCCACCAATGCAAAAAATTTATCTCTTCCGTATTCGTTCATAACTTTCAGTATTTCCTGAGCTAGATATTCACTGGTGTGGCGATTGTCGGCAGTATCCAAGCTTTTCACAAATACTGGCTCTGGTTTTGAAATTAGGAAGTTTATTATACCCTCATTGCGAACATCGCTCCAACCATCACATTGCAGATGTAGGTAGCTCTGCATGCTGAGATCTTCAATTGTCTTTTTCCGCATGTCACCATGAATCTTGTCTAAGTATGTTGTTGACAATGTTTTTCGGGAGGGCAGAGTATACAATGGTTGAAGTTTTTCAAAGAATTCAATCCAAAGTGGATGTTCCACCATTACGAAGGGTGACCCAGTGACAAATATAGCTTTGGATAAAGCCATATCTAAGTCATGCTTGTCTCCTTTTGCCAACGGATTCACTCGTGGATTTGCTGATGGCATTATAAGTGTAGCACTCTCTGCATTTGGTGAAACGTTTTCCTTTTGTCCTTCATCAACTCTGAAACTTCTTGGTATTGACGGTTTTTTGACAATATCAGCATTCTTTTTGGGTTTCGACAGTGTTTCTAATATCTCAGCTTTGAAGTTAGCAGGACATTTCAAACATTTCTGCAAATGTTTTTCCATTCTGACTACATTCGCAGTAGTGTATTTAATGTCACAGTGAGAGCACATAATGGTTTTGTCATCTCTCACTCTAAAATGTTTCCAAATAACTTCTTTTTTCGGCTTCCCCATGTTTAAGTCTGAAAACAAGATGACTTACTATAAAAACAGCATATTTTTTAAGGTCTATTTCAGAGATTGAATCTTTAAACGTCCAAATGTCTTAGAAATATTAAGAATATACCTCTACATAATAATGTTGAAGTATCTTTATGAGTATAATACGAAGTGATCAAATCAATGAACAATAATTTTATTAGATTAGATAATAAGATTGAAGAACGGTTTTTTATTCTGTAAATAATCTGAATTCGTCCTAAGTATTAAAATTTACAAAATAAAGCATTTGGAAAATTAAATATCGGTAACATTCAAAAAACAGTGTAATATATGGCTCCTATCGGTACAAAAGTCTTCCAGTAACTGGAGTATTGCTGCGAACGTCAACGTTGGCGAATAAAAAAAATAAAAAACCAGCCAAGTGCGAGGCGGACTCGCGCACGGAGGGTTTCGAACGATTATCTATACAACATTAGACACTGCGATCGAGAAAAAAAAGGCAAAAGGATCGCGTTTGTTGCATGGGAGCCCCCCTTAAATATTTGTTTTATTTTATTTTATTATTTTTGAAATAACTATACAACTGAATACTCTGTGAATGTTTCGGGCGTCTTCCTGTTGCCGTTGTTAATATCGAGCAAGGAACGGCAAAGGAATCACGTTTGTTGTATGGGGCCCGCCCTTAAATATTAATTTTATTCGGTTTTTAGTATTTGTTGTTATCGCAGCAACAGAATTACATCATCTGTGAAGGTTTCAACTTTCTAGCTGTCACGGTTTATGAGATGCGGCCTAGTGACAGACAGGCAGACAGACGGACAGTGCAATCTTAGTAATAGGGTCCCTTATCCTTTGGGTACGAGACCCTAAAAAAACTGCTTACATGGGGTACCGGTTGGTCTCTTCCGTTTATTTTATTCTGTTTATTTTATTTTGTTTATGCTTTTTTTCTTATTCCAAATTTTTGTTACTTATTTAATGCCTAACTTTATGCCTAACTGTTTTTTATTTATAAAGACTAAGTGTAAGAAATCCCGGCGGATACTGAAAAACAGCATTAATGCTGAGGCTCCGACCATTTCAAAACTATACTAAATTATATTACTCTTAACATAAGCAGCAAATTTGTTACTTTTGAATAAAGTTCTTTTTATTTATTTATTTATTATTAAGGGAAATTCGAGGTGAAACCAGGGTCTGATTGTTTCGTCAACTTTTTTGCAACCATGAATGTAACTAATATTCTTATGTTTAAAAATTTGCCCAAAAAATAAATTTACAAGATCATACAATACATAGAAAATAAAAAATTACGAGCAATTAGAATATGGTTAGAATAAATACCTATATATTTTGTACAATAAAATCTATTCTCTATTAGAATGAGTACAGATTATTTACAAAAATAATGAAAATAAAACATTTATTGATTGCAAAATAAAGAAGAATCAAAGGTACCAACAGGATTCTATGTTATATTCTAAATGTCTGCAAAATGTTAAAATAATAAAATAAAAAGTACTTACGAATCAAGAAGTATTCACCAGTGTCCGGTTTTGATAGTCCAAATCACAGATAACAGTCACAGTAACAATTTAACAAGCCAAGTCGTCGTATAAATGAGAATCAGAGTCCAATAAACAAGCGTGATCGAAACAGTGCCTTGAGTGCAATGTTACCAACCCTACTGTTTTAACAGTAGATTTGCTGTTTTCACATTAATGTCCATGTTTTCTGTTTCATTCCTATTTTCTACTGTTTTTCAACTACCGCTCAGCGCCACCTATTACACTACTTTGCAAACGCACGCAATGACAAACCACTACGTAATAAAACGCAATGACACCAGATGGCAGTGTATCTTCTTTAGTCGGGATTCGAGGGAATTCCCGACCACATTATATGTGTTTGACAATCATATTTTTATACACGGGGAAATCCCAATTTATAAATGACAGCTACACGCCTACTGTATTGCGTATCGTATTGTTTTATAGTCACAACACCTTGTGCTTGGGTAAATCTATGAAATCTGCCTTTTTTTTCTTTACCTACTGTTTTCTACTGTTTTTTTTTAGGCGAGTTGCTGTTTTTTAGTTTTTTGAGGTTGGCAACACTGCTTGAGTGTGAGTTTTTCTAACTCTACTACAGCGTCTACGTTTGGTAAAAATTGTATGAAAACTCAAAAAGCGCCCCTAGCGGACGAATTGTAAAACTTAGCATGCGAGTGTGAGTTTGACGTCATTACGCCGTTAACTCAACGCAACTTTTTTAGTCGAGTATTACGGTGTTTTCTGTCTTGTTGCGAGTGTAAGCACCTAATTTGACAGTTGGATAGGTAAACTACGGTTGACGCGATAGTTACGTCTCTCACTTCTAAATTGAGTAGTGACATTGAGTGAATACGTTCCGTGCGCATCACTGATTGGCTTAGAGAGTAAGTATATTCTTTGGATTGGCTAGAAAAGTTTGCGCTTGACGCCAAAGTACCTACTTAAAACTATTACACGCCATTTTGCTGCTGCTGCAAAAATAAAAAGTTGACTGGTTTTGTGAATTTTAAAATGTCTAAACGACTGTTTCTTGCTTGGAGGATGCTTTACCTATCTCAAGCCTAACAAGAAAGCGATAATTTAAGGAAATTGCGGCTAAAACAAAGAGTTTTATGTCGTCCACTGGATCTTCCGGACCAAGAGTTCGAAAAAAATAGATATCGAATATCAAAGGACGTATTTATTCTCTTATGTCGAGATCTATGACAATAAGTAAGAAGCTAGAGATAAGGTATGATGTGATTATTAAGTACTTACCTATCTGACATAAAATTTATATTGTCTTAATATTATGTTTATATGCAGGTACTCGTTACACTATATTTCTTCGCACATGGGTTGTATCAGAGGCCTACAGGAGTCGCCCAGAATATATCTCAAAAGATGTGCAGTGACCCAAGCACTCATACATCATCGTATGTTAGACAAATTTATTAATTTCCCAAATACTCCTTCACCCCAGCAACAAGTTAGTCGCAAGTAAGTAAAAGTGTAATATTCAGGACTTTTCAGTAAAAGAGCCAATAATTATTCAGAATACCTACTTTAATTCTAGATTTTACACACAATTTGGATTGCCAGGTGTAGTTGGATGCATCGACGGTAGTCATTTTTACATATTTCTCCCCCAAGGAAGAGGAACATTTATACATTTAACTCTAAGCTCAATTTATACAATAATAAAATAATATAAGTACCCAAATATATAATATTAAAAATAGTACTTAGATATTGTTATGGACATAACAACTTACCTATTAATTTACATTTAGGTAGGTACTTATAAAATTTTATATTGTTTCAGGGGATTGTGAAAGTGAAATTCATAGAGAGCCTGGAGGAAGTGCCACTATAGATTTAATCAGAGGTAGAGCTGTAAAAGACCAATTAGTAAGGAGGATTATATAAGTATATATGTATAGGGGTGATTATAAAAAAAATGTTTCCATTTTGTTATATTGTACAAAAATTAAATTATATGATATTTGTGAAATTTTTATTCCTTAAATTAAATACAGTTTTACATAAAAAGTAAGGATAAGAATTAATTATAAGTTCTACCTGTATTTATAAACAACTAAAGATAGTAGGTAATTAAATATATGAAGTGTAAGATGAGGAATTTTTTCCATTTCTTTATTAATAATTTTATAAACACTTTATTGACAATTGGAAGTTCTTGCCCTTACATAAACATCGTCCACTATCCATCAGTTCTACGACAGATGTGGCCTGCCCACTGCCACTTCAGTCTGCTACATTTTGAGACTATGTCTCACTTTGGCCTTCTGCTGGATAATCTCGTTTCGGACTTTGTCCATTAGCGAGATTCCGAGCCCTGAGGGTAGCACTGGGTGGTGCGTCTGTGATGTGGTTTTCTCCTGTGAAATCATTAAATATATTAATATAATAAATAAACTATAGTTCAGGCATAATTTATTGAAATAGTGATATGCAGAAAATACTAAGTAGGTAGGTACTTTGCTAGATCCACTGAAACCCATAAAACAAAGGGAAAAAGAGGGCTTGGGGTGTCACAAAAGAGGCGCTAAGGAAAAGGGGATTAATTGTTTGATACGAGTACATTTTGCACAGAAAATATGGAAGATGTAAAATATGTATTATGCAAAATACCTGTGTTAAGTCCGCCTCAATTACACCTACTAAGCCAGTTGCTGCCTGTACATAACCCTTTCCTCCATGTCAGTAAGCCGAGCCAAATTAGCAGGATCACCACCAGTACCACTTGCTGTTTTATGTAAGCGAGCAGCTTTTCTTTTTGTGTTGTTTTTTAGATCACTCCACACCTTTCCACAAACAAAATAAAGTATTATAATAGGTATAGCGAACTATTTTCCATAATTAACAAGAAATAAACCTTTATTGACTTTATTTACCACTTACCTTTTTCCATCTTTCTACAACTTTTGTGCCTCCTGTGCCATGAGCTCCTCCCATTTATTCAGAGCCTGGACTCTTCCTCTTGCATTGCATGAGGGTTTGGAGAGGTTTCTTTATTTAGTTTTAAATATAGGTAAGTACTCCCATTAATTTAGGTTCCTACGTACTCCTCCATAAAAGTCACCATCATTTCAAATTGAGTGTAGCTCGTTCTTTCCATGATAACGTATCTATATAGTTTCGACTTGAACAAAAAACACTAAGGTTATGTATGTAACAAAAGTTTTGATTTTTTAAGTTAGGTAGGTTTTTTTTTAAACATGTTTTTAGTATTTTCCAAAGAAAACTATGTCCATACAGCCATCGAAAACCGTGACTAAACGAGAACGTGTAAGTAAACATAAGTCGGCACTCACACTCGCACACTTACTCTTTACTAGCAGTTTGTCGTTAACTCGTCTAACGTTGTAGTAAAGTTAAAGCAGTTTACGAATGTAATTCACACTCGAGGTACAGTATCCTTCAAGACATACGGCACAGCAGTAGACTATCAGAAGACTAATAACAGACTGAAGTAAAAGACATGTTTGAGCACATAGTGTCATAAAACAGCTGCTTCGTACTAATGAGGGTCGAATAGTTTCCCAGAAAACTTGAATACGAGACTGTAACAAAATTCTACGAAGAACAATAGAAACCCACGTACAAAAGATCTCATGCGGTAAACTTCTAAAGATAAAAACTTTATTGATCGCACGTGCGCCAGGTAGGCAATGTTTGTGTGTAGCCTAAAATGCATTCTACTTCAATTTTAAACGCATCTTTGATGAATAAAGTAATATTTTTTAATAATATTTTATCTTCTCACCAAAATGAGAAGATACGGAAACTTACCGGTAATTTCTCAATCTTCTCAGAAGTTTCCACTTCGAGACTGTAACAAAATTCTACGAAGAACAATAGAAACCCACGTACAAAAGATCTCATGCGGTAAACTTCTAAAGATAAAAACTTTATTGATCGCACGTGCGCCAGGTAGGCAATGTTTGTGTGTAGCCTAAAATGCATTCTACTTCAATTTTAAACGCATCTTTGATGAATAAAGTAATATTTTTTAATAATATTTTATCTTCTCACCAAAATGAGAAGATACGGAAACTTACCGGTAATTTCTCAATCTTCTCAGAAGTTTCCACTTCGAGAAGATTGGGAATATTCTCGGCGCCCATCTCTAATCGTAATAGACGATTAAGGGTTTCCGGGAGTTGGGTAGCAGCGCCGCCCATGTTGACAACATAGTCCGGAAATCACAATGCGTTCACCAAACCGCCTGCCTAGCGTGATGACAATGGGCAAAAACTTCCTATGGCAGTAATATTGTCCAGCAGTGGACCGCAATGTGTATGTTTGTATCCATAGTCAAAAGTAAAGAAGAGTGGCGGTATATAACGCGCATTAACAACTTTACCTATACTTGCAAAGCCTACAATGAACGTGCTGAAACGCTACCTTTCATAACGGCACTGACTGCAAGTGAACTGCAGGGCATCTAAGTTTAATGAACTTTGCACACTCAGTAAAAACATAGACATGACCAGAACCTCCGCATTTGAAGGATTGTGTCATGAAAGAAGAACAACAGTCAGATGGCATATCAACTTCATGATAAAAGAGATTAATTTTCCCACATACCTACAATCTATTTGCATGTACCCGCAGAGAGAGAGAGAGAGAGACTCATGTAGGTACTTTTCTTTTTTATATAAATTAAAATGTAAGTTCGTACTTGACATTAATGGCGTAAGTTTTACTCAACAATACGTGCCATGCATTAGAACTGTGAAGTAAGTAAAAAGAGAAAAGAAAAAATAGTATAAAATGAAGTTGCCGTTTCGCATCTCCTCTTCATTATTCCTCTATGAGTGGTCTAGTAAGTTAGCAAACAGTGAAGTGTTTTGCTAATAGTCTAGTTTAACGAATACAGTAGAGAGTGCAATGTACGATGGGTTTTATTTATTTCATTGTAAAAGGGCTATTGCACTGAACGCAAAAGTGTAATCGTTTCCGAAGATGTATGATCAAATGTGATTTGTTTAATGAAATTGTTCCCAAAGTGTTATTTGTATAGAGGGTTGTGCATTTCGTTTATGGTCGCAAAACCTAATAAAGCTACACATTTTCCTCGGTCTTATTTCAGGTTCATACTCATTATCGCGACCACAGGTCATCACAGTCGATACTATGTAGATTTCTATTGCAAATATCGCCACGATTGTGATATTCTTTTCTACTACGAGAGTCTCCCAATATATCAAATATTGACAATCGCCTGTGCAATCTCCATATCGGTGATATTGGCCAATATGGCAGCTGAAAACAGTTTTTTGTCACGACGTCAGTTGGCTGATAAAATCTATAGAAAAAATCGTATGATCATTTATGATGGGATACTATGAATCTTTACTACCTATGCAGGGTGTAACATAAAGGGTATGTTAAGCGAAAAGCTATGTAAATAGCCCACTATAGAGATCCTATTTCCAAAATTTGAGACTCGAAATCACATTTTTATTTTTCAAGATTGTATGGATATTCCTGAGTTGTTTCAGAATTCTTCATACTATCTGGAAAAATAAAAATGTGAATTCGAGTTTGAAATTTTGGAAATAAGTTCTCTATTGTGGGCTATTTACATAGCTTTTCGCTTAACATACCCTTTTTGTTACACCGTGTATAATAACTGAATAATCGATTGTTAGCGGGATTAACTAAACTATTTGATTTCTTTATGTATGCTGGTTGTTATAACTATGAATCAATTCTTAGATATAGCAAATACTTAATTATGATTTGTAAATATTGCTTAGAGATTTGGAGTGCAATCATTGCACCAACCAACCATTATGGTTGATCAAGGAAATTTTTGTCGGTGTAATACAAAGTAAATATATAGCTAATAGCGTTGTATCTATTATCTACACTAAAGCGCAAATTAATTATATCGGACTATAAATCATTAATTAAAAGGGAAAAGTTGGTAAAAGCAAAGTTTTTTTCGCCGGAAGGGTACCTATCGGCCCAACCTTTTATGATGGGTGTAGAGGACCCACAAAAACATTATTAATTAATTAATGTCAATCTATTCAGATTTTAGTACCACTATAGAAGACCTTGGGGTATTTAGTGTGGATTAATTAATTAATTGATGGTGAAGTTTGTAAATGTTATAACAACAGTAACATATTAAATTAATACAAATAAATTTTTTTAACTAAATTTTTCTGAGGTTTACTACAAATAAATACAAGAACGCATTGCTTAGTCTATTTGTATATAGCCACATACTTTACTATACCTACTAAAACGATCTCATGGGTTGCTATATAATATACAGCTTTCCTTAATAAATAGGCTTTCCAGCGCGTTAAACAAACAAACTCTCCAACTCTATGATATTACATCTACATATTAAAAAAAATAATTACAATGATTATAATTTAATTACTAGTAATAATAATTAAGAATCTACCTAAGCTCAGATATTGAAAAATATACAGATAGCATAATCAGAAAAGTGCATTAACCCTCATACGTGCGTTGGTATGCAATAAAAAAATCCGTTCTTAAATAGCAACATATCACTGACACATCACAAAGATAGTTCATAATTGTGTTCTCGACCGTACCTTGTACACCAATAGCCCTAAGTTTAATAGCCCTTAAAAGGTATTGTTGCTAAAGTCCAAGACGAAAATTCATATTCAGAGAATCTTTTTTTAGAAAACCTACGCAAGATTTTTGAGGTTCTCCCTATACAGGCGATTTTTGGTCGTCGACGTTCCTGAAAACTACGGAATCTCATCATCACAATCATTTTTCTCCATGCAAGCATACCTGGGAAGTGTCTGGTTCCCAAAATATTAGGGTCCAAAGTTGAGTAAATAGACTGCGTTTTTCTGCATAAATGCACATAGTCGCGATTTTTTCACGAGAAATAATAAATATCTGTCTAAGAAAAAAATAGCATAAACATTGAACACTATAAATTTCGCCCGATCACTTTTCACCAGTTTTTTTTTTACACACTACACAACACATTAACCTAGTCCGACATTAAGATCCCCAAGGTCTTGTGTCGTGGGTACTAAGCAACGGTATATAAATACATAGATAAGTATAGAAACATCCATGACTCGGAAACAAACATCGATATTCATCATATCAATGTTTGCACCTACCGGGATTCGAACCCTATAGCCTATTGCATGCCATATTTTTTGGCGAAACATGTCTCTTACCTAATAATGTTATAATAACTTTACTGAACCATGTTTTAAGCAAATAAATAATCATTTGCATTTACATAATTTGCATTTATTGAGTCTCACGTGGCAAGTGGTGAGCCTACCGACGGTTTACGGGCACAAATACAACTATCTAGCGACCGGTAACGAACTAACGAACGTAAACTCACCAATTGGATATTAAAAGCCCCTCCACATTATGTAATCGCTGAATGTAAACGCAGCCTTCGCTTTTTATGTAAAGTATCCTCATCCTCTCCAAACTGACCCGTGTGTGGAGATTTTTGATATGTGCCATGAGTAAAATACCAATGTAAATAGAGTTCCGTCGAGATAAAACTTTTTTAGGTAAAAATTTGTGAGTATACCTAATTAAATTAAACAAATGAGGTTCCGTAGTGTTTAAGGTAACAAACACTTAGCCATGTTCCCGGAATGGGTTTAACAGAATTTCAGGATAACGACAATTTTCAGGTCATCCTACAGGCACGTTTAGAAATGCGGGGTCAGATGTAGAACCTCAGTGAAGTTTCCGGCTCATCGCCTGAGTGAACTCTTAGTCGACTCTTACGACACGCACGGAAGGAGATGCAGCTGATATGTTCTAGTGAAGTCCTGCATTAACGTAGAAAGATAATTATTATCATAATAACAGATCTACCTATCCTTAACAACCGATTACAATAATTACAGATTTTTGAGACGCACCCTTGAAAGTAGGTATTTAGGTACATTCTAAACACCGAGTGTACTCATTCGACTTTTGCAATAACAAATACCTATCAAAATAAACAAAAACACCTGCAGGTTATTTTAATATTTAAACCTGATTATAAATAAGTACTGCAATTAAATTATCCTGTCAAATGTAATTAGCCGCGAATAAGATTATGCAGACGTGATATAATTATAAAGGTTCTGAGTATTGAGTTTACGAGACCCTAAAAAGTAATATACCAACGGTATATTATATTAGGGTCACCATTGAAGTGTTTTTTTCGGTCGAATGACCCAAATGTCCGCTTCAGTGGTAAGTTGGATTTTATTAAAAGGGGATATTTAACATTAAGACTTTACATTTTATATGTATAGGGACATACATAATACATATCCCGTGCTGATGCAGGCTTCACTAGAATACTTCATCTGCATCTCTTTCCATGCATGCCGTAAGAGTCGACTAAGGAACTCAGGCATTCTCTCAGGCGATAAGCTAGCAACTTGTCACTGATCACTAACATTTGTCACTGCTATGCTGATCATGGCTGTGGGAT
Organism: Carposina sasakii; assembly: GCA_014607495.2. Lineage (NCBI taxonomy): Eukaryota > Metazoa > Arthropoda > Insecta > Lepidoptera > Carposinidae > Carposina > Carposina sasakii. The sequence continues at coordinate 14,729,701 of CP053153.1, forward strand.
GTCCCTTATGATACAGTTCTGGCTACCCCATTTCGGGAACACATCCGTGTCTAGTATATATATATGTGTAATGATCTCACGATCACCCGTATTGTCACGGACTTAATTCTATATTGTTATTGTGTATTGTCCAAATTATTATTATTATTTACATAATTATTTATTTCATGTACTTATGCAATTATTTTATTTACAATGTCAAAATATAAATCTAATAAATATATCGAGGGACAAACAGACAGCGTCAAACTATGTCGCGCATTAGATATCTGCGGCATGGTTTGACGCTGTCTGTTTTATATATATAAAACTATGTCTCTTTTCCGGTAGGGTAGGCACAGATCACGGCTCTCCATTTGCTACGCCCCCTTATTACCTATTTTCTACCAACCAAATTCGTATTACGTAAAATGAATTCCAAAGGAACTTTGACATTTCAAGGCGAATATTGTACAACTTTCGCTATCGCTCTGCTTCGGCTTTGCTTTTACATAATCAGGGGGCCGGTCACCTCTTTCGGCGGTAAATTTTTTAAATCTGGATAAAAATAGACCTATTGGTTTCAAGAGCGAGGAAATCGACGATAGTTCCTCGTTTTCAACATTAACAACTATCATTTGCATTTTACGTAAAATGTCAGATTACATAGCATTACTATTTTCGCATCATTATCAGGATAAAATGATCGGATATATTCGGTATCATTTCACAAACACGATCAAATATTAGGTCTCCAAAAACGTTTCAACATAAATACAAGTAATTTCGTATAAATGGGATAACATCATGCACCTGTGACTTGAACCCCATATCTTAGGCCTAACGACGCCATCTTGCCCCAAAGATACTATTGTCCGTTTCATATAATAGTTCCTATGTCTGATTTTGGAACTAACATTTTTTGTATGCAGTGAAACAGAAAATGTTGTCTTACACATAGTAACTAGCGCCATCATCCATCGGAACTATACGATGAAACGCACTCTAACGTCGGCCTGTAATGACTACGGGAGGGTACGAGAGTAAGTATATTCTTTGGTACAGAGCACAGATGGTATAACCGGTGGCCAAATTTGAACTAAAACTGAAGTGATATGAACTTGAAGTCCTCTGCGATTGGCGCTAGTGTCCTTACTTCTCTGCCATTGTTGAAATCTTTAATTTACTTCCAGAAAAATCCGTGGGACATCTTAGGCAGATACGGTTCGTACTAAATGCTACAACAGCGACATCTTTTAGCAGTAAAGGTAAGGTTGTAATGTAAATGTTACTGTTTGTCCACAGATTAAAGAGATTACTAAACTACCTGCAAAGACGCGTAACATACATAACAGTTGATCCCTTCCTAGCTAGGTTTACTACTGTCTGTCTACTACTAATAAAAGTAATTAATTACATTGAATTTAATACCAATATTTACAATGTTAAGTATAGAAACATCCATGACTAGAAACAAATACCTATATTCATCATATCAATGTTTGCACCTACTGGGATTCGAACCCACGACCTATGGCATCGCAAGCAGGGTTACTACCTACTAGACCGATCGCCCGTCAACATCTGGAATCCACAGATGTAAGACAATAATATCTATTGAGGAATCGCCCGCCACCGGGCCCTATACCCTCCGCTGACCCTCGGATCTGCCTACTCATGATCACGAACACAAGACACTACAGTCGCAACGAGAAGCCAGATCCAAGCACCTAGCATGCAACCATAAATACATAGCTGCTAATCCGAAAACCAATTAAAATTTTAATGGACATATGTTTCGCCAACACCCGTGGCATCATCAGGATTAGTTTTCCATGTTAGTTCTATCTACCGAACCAACTAACTTTAGTTGAGGGTGGCGGGCGATTCCTCAATAGAGATTTGAACTTCCGAATAGTGATGCCTGATACAATTCAATATTTATGACAATAATACTCGTAGGTACCTCGCATAATATAGATACACTATACATAGGTAAATGAACTAGACGAAATACCTGTTATAACGAAACCAATTAAAAATTATATTCACAACAAAATGTATAGAATATCTGTAAAATTTAGGCAATGTTTACTTTATTTGTTTAAATTAGTTTGTAATAATACATGGAATAAGTTTATGCACCTCTCCTGTAACACATCAGATTTCATCGTAAATTATGCAAAAAGTATATATAATTGTGTTAAAAGTAACAATCTACACAATTATTAGAAGACACAAATAATAAAGATCCAGTAAATAAATTACACCGAGAAACAATCAAAAATAATTATTAAAGTTAAACAAAGGAAGTAAACAAACGTTACGTTGGACCTAGAGTTGCTGCTTGTATTCGAGGGCGCTGTTATCATACTGATTGCATAAATAATAGGAAAATGACCTATAGCAAGGCATTAGTTCCAATTTTTACCACCGGAATTGATAAGATTGTTTCCGTGGTTAGCTTACTTTTACTATTTACTGGGTAAGTATTTACTGAATGCCTGATTGCACAAAGCGATTGGTAAGCCCTAAGCTTATCTAAAGTCAACAGCAAGTAATTTAATAATTAGCTGACAAATTTACAGCCAATTTCGTTAATCATAAATAGGTAATCTTTGATTTTTTAAATTCCAAATTTGTAATTTTATATGAAAAAGATCTCTCGGGATCAGTTATTGAAATTGGCTGTTAATCCATCAGCCATTCTAGTTTCTCCCTTCTATTGATCACATTTGGTAAACTTCCCTAAAACACCCCTTCTGTTACACCCTGTAGTTGTGTAACATTATACCACAAGAAAGTTCATCTTAGCACGGATTCCATTGTTAGTCCTGTCCCATTTCTGACCTATAAAGCACAAGTAAATATTAATATATCTTTCGCGCCCGTTACTTGTTGGACCCTTGTCGGAACCCTTAAAGGGCCCGGACTACTGTCTGGGTCCACATTATGTATTGTAATATCGATACTCGTGTCACAGCCCTGCCTATTATGAAAAATCATAATTTAACACTCCTTCCTCTTTTTCGCCAACGTGGGTATCTATAAAATGTATATAGCGTGTAAATCCTTTGTATGGAGATTCAACATTAATCCCTCTGTCACTGAAACTTTGCAGGATTATAAAGTAAAGCTAATAGATTATGATTGACAAAGAATCCAGGATTTTTTCGCGTTTGTACTTTATTTTTTTTACCTAAACAAAAAAAAAAAAACGTAAAATTTATCTGTCTGAAATTCCTTCAGTATAATGTTAGGGTATATTAATAATTATAGAAAAATTATAAAATCCAGGAATATTTCCATTTCGGAGAATCACAAATTTTCCCAAGAAAATTGTAGGAGAAAAAAAAAAAGGTAATTTGCAACTATTCATGTTCCAAATCGAAAAAATCCTGGATACTTTATTAATAGTAAATCGTAATCTAATAAAGTTACTTTATCATCCTGCAAAATATTAGGAACGGAGGAATTTTTGTTGGGGTCAAACCCCCATTGATTAGACTATAAGGCTGTTTTTCTACTGATCTACTATGCTACGTTGCTATGGATGCATTTGATATATATAATACACACTATTGTGTTCCCGTAACAGGGTAGCCAGAGCTACAGAGTCTTAATAGAGATCCTACAGCCACCTTTAACACAGCGGGATCAGATGTAAATGATCAGTGATAAAGTGCCAGCTTATTACTTAAGAGATACCTGATTTTCTTAGTCGCCCCTTACGACATGCAGGGAAGGAGATGCAGCTGATGTATTCTAGTGAAGCCCCAAATCAACACGGGACAATAATAAAAAAAATATATAAAAATATTTCCTCTGACACACAGCTTGGTTCATGGTTTAGCTGTTACTTTCCTATTTTATTTACTAGTGGATGCCCGCAACTCCATCCGCGTAGACTGCAGTAGCTTCGGAGCCTATTCGCTGTAAACAAACAAACAAAAAAAAACCACAAAATGTTAAGTGAAGCCCATCAGAATATATTCCCGAAAACTGCATGCAAATCGGTAGCCGTTTCCGAGATAGCGTACATAAAGAGTAGGTTGTCATAATTTTCTCTACAACTCTACGTTATCTATATAATTAATTTATGAAATATTTATAATTTTTTACATTTTAAACGAAACAAATATGTATATCCAGACTATATAATACAACTCTTACTATACCCTCCAAGATCCCGCCATGTGCGATTTCATTCAACTGTGTTGAATCACGAACCCACGGTGTACCGTACACTGAGCTCAGTCCTATATAATCTGTGCTCGCGAGTTGCCGCCTTTCGACGACGGCATTTTGGCGCGCAACTGCGACTCGCTGGTGAACTATTAGTTCCTAAAATATCGTGAACTAATCAGAACTAAGTCATGAACTTTATGACGAAAAATGCAATAGAATTTATGTGAGTTTTAGCTGGTGAAGTTACGAAGTTTTTGCGGAGATTTTAAAAGTTTTTAACAAGTTTCTTTGGCAAATATTTGAAGGTTTGTTAAAGCATGCGGTTTTCAATATTTTTCATTTAACATAATATTTTTATTAAAGTAAATTACATTGCATAGGTAAAAAGCTTAACAGGCAATTTTTTCCCGGGAAAACTTTGTTTCTAGCTGAAATATAGAAAAGAAATTGAAAGTACCTACCTACATCATCTACCTCATTTTTAACTTTTCAGCTACTAAGTACTAGGCACTTAATACTAAAGTATTAATTAATATTAATATTTCGTCTGAATATATTTTAATTAAACAATCAAAATTAAAATCTACTATAAACGAATATTTCAACTTTAAAAAAGTATAATCTAGGTCACGACTTTTAACCCAGAACAAACAATTTTTTTTTCGATATAAAAGTATGTCATCCTAACTCTCCCTTTGTCCCGTCAAATCAAGACACGCTGCTGGCTGCGCCATTATGTACACCTTTTCACAACTTTTACAGGATTTAATTAAGATCTAAATTAAGGCGAAATAGGTTCTACTGCAACGTTACATTTACGTTAAAAAAATTTATGATTACAATGTGTGCTCCCACAGAAAAATACACAAAATTTAAACAAATTAAAATAAAGAAATAATTTTATGGGGCCAAAATTAACTCTAGTTCTAGCAATATATAACTTCATTTTTACCAGGCTGCGCCAAAAGGAGGGTATGTTTTTCGAGTGTATTATGAAAAATTAAGTATGAATATTTCTTTGGCACGCTCTAGAGCAGGGGTTCCCAAACTTATTTTGTCTACTGCCCACTTTAAAAATAAATTATTTTTTAGCGCCCCCCAAGCCTCTACACAACGCCCCAATTTTTTTGCTGGGTCTCTTACCGCTCCCCTTTAGGCCTTCATCGCCCATAAGGGGGCGTTATCGCCCACTTTGGGAAAGGCTGCTCTAGAGCCTAAACGGCTTGTCGAATTTAAACTTGAGAGGTATCATAAGATTCATATGTCGTGAGAATGACACTTGGTGTTATTAACTTTTTTTTTGTATTTATTAGTTTAATAAGTATTTTGAAATAGAGCTGTCTAGATATGAGAGCACCTTTGTAAAAAAACGTATCACATCGACGCAAGGGCGTCGCCAAGGGGGGGCAGGGAGGGGCAGCTGCCCCCCCCTAGAGATTCTAAAAAAGTAGCCAAATATAATACAACCAAAGTCCTAAGTCTTTGAGTTGATTTGCTTGAAGTTCAAGCCTTGAACAATCATTCCCGTACGTCGAAAATCGAATTCAAACTCCTTTTTATTTTATTTTTCTAATAAATGTTATTATAACTCATTTACAAGTTTATTATTGCATAGTCAAGAGCTCGTGCTCGTGTAGCTTTACACATTAGACTCTGTACTATCACAGAATATATATGTATATAGTACTAAGATACTGTTGTTATTACAATCGCTGTAGATGTAAGGCTCGTAGTAAAAGTGAAAAGTTTCATGTGCTGTCGACTTTACCTACAATTCATACCTACTTTTCTCATTCATAGAGAATGAGAAAAGTATGAATTGTAGTAGGTAAAGTCAACTTGCCCCCCCCTGCGCCATCGGCTGGCGACGCCCTTGCATCGACGTCCGCTAGTACCTACCTACCGTATAATAATCGTATTCTATAATTTAGTGTAGTACACTTTCAAAGGATTAATCTAATGCTACCGTTTTTCACAACGCTGGTGTATATAGATTATGTGATGTAGGTAATCAGGAGGCAATTTATTACTCAGCATTCCTAAGCGCTCTTATGCTATGTGTGTCCTGCACACTGACATTTTAGCTCTTGTTGGTTGTACTACTCAAAGATATTGCATTGCGCCTTTGTCTAAGTTCTAGTCCTGTTACCAGGGGGGCAATTCTTGAAAAAATTTGAGCCGAAACGCAACCACTAACGAACCGTTAACGAAACGCGATGCGAAGCAATATATACTTACCGCTTGAGTAAGAAGGTATATTTTAGCACACATCTATCGCGAGTATGACAGAATAAAATCAAATATCTTTCTTGTGCTAAAATGTGTCTAATTACGTCACCATAAAGTAAATTATTGCTGGCTTTATTCTGAGCGTCTACAACGGGTCCAAGCTCTAGTACCATTACTAATCTAGGTCTTGTTTAGTTGGAATGAGTCACGGTCCCATTAGATTCAATATCGTTCCGTATATTATTGTATTTGTGGCAGAAGAACGGCGGTAGACTCACTTCTTACCGCGTAGGTTTTTTCAGACGTGGGTGTGCTATTTGCACACTTTAGCCCTTGTTGGCCATCGTTGCTCGTTAATTAAACATATAGACATACATACATACATACTGCTGTGTTTCGAAAATGGACTTGCCAAAACTGCAGGGTCACGATGAAGATCCCTCAGTCACACTTAGCAGAGTAAGGTCAGATGATTGATCAGCGACAAGTTGCTAGCTCATCGCCTGAGGGAACGCCCCTGAGTTCTTTAGTCGGAAGGAGATACAATTTGATGTACCTATTCTAGAAAATAGCCCCGCATCAGTATAGGTCACATAAAATGGTATTTTAATAATAATCCCATACTTTTTTCCATTTTCTAATACAGAAACATTCTGTATGTGAGTGAAAAGTAAATAAATCTGGCGAATGTTCGGGAAAACGTAGATCAATTCGATTCGTTTTTATCGAGAAAACGTAAACTTTATAAAAAAGCACTTCAGTTTGATGTATTGCGTCGGTGCTTGTAGGTGTAGGTAAATTATGCGTGTTGTGTTATTTCTTCCTTTAAAACAACTCTAAAATGGTGTAACATTATTTCTTAAAATAATTTTATTTATTAAGTACTTGTTATATAGACTTATTTAAGTTTGCTTTTTGAAATACTTCTTATGGTTTTATTGCAAAACCACGTCTGAGGTTAGATACTATTAAATATGATATTACGAGTGGACAAAAACATGAAATATATTGTCAAATATACTTGAAAAGTTTATTTCAAACAACATTTTAACATAGTCAAATTATACACTCATCTATCTCCTTTATGACTTCAAACCTCCACTAAACTATATAACTACTTTTACTGATCAAAAATCTCTTACCTACTAGTCATATTCACTATTTCATCAAAGAAAAATAATCGACTCTTCTATTTTAATAAAACAACCGTCACCGTTAACGCGAGTAGCGTTCTTGATACTTTATTGTTTTATATGCATGATATTACTAAAGTGCCACCGCCATTCTTGATATTTTACTCTTTTATATGCACGATATGTGGCTTTGAAATGGCCGGAATGATGGAAACTAAAAGGCCTGATACTAGCTAGTTTAAGAGCCTCAATAAAACCCTCATAATACCGCACTTCGACCTATGATACGAATAGTTAAGTGCCCCTTATGCGAAACAAATGAAATTTATAAATCTATGCAGTATGAGAATAATGTTTGAATCTTTGATGAGAAAATTTTGGCTGACGATTAGTAATTTCATACATGCATATTTTCCTTGTCTTAAGAAATAAGTAATTAATTTTCATAAAAATTTACTGAGAAATAATTACATTACGAGAAGAATGCTTGTGAAATGAAATTTTTAAACACAGTCGCGCAATTTAATAAATTTTCTATGTATAGGTACCTATTAGGATGGAGCTATAATGTATGGAGATTTTAAAAGTTATTTTTTTCAACGGCATAGCTATGAAAAGTTGCTTTGTAATATATAAAACAAATATACAAAATACTAAAAGCTGGCTTAATATTTTGATGTGCCCCAATACAATCGAATATTTAAATAATAAAAAAAAAAACATTTTAAACATTTATTACGAAAAATATTCTCTTACATTACTTAAAATACTATTTAAACATCAAACTGTTTTTTGTATTGAAATAAGGCATTCGTTGACGCAATAGTAGTCTTGCCCTAATGCAACCATCTGCTTTATTTTCACCACAAACTGCACTCGATGCTTCTGTCACCAATTTGATGCAGTACTCCACGGCTTGGGTGTGGCATGGAAAATCTTTCATATTCTGACATGTACCAAGATCATTTTTGACAATGTCTTTCAAGGTTTTATCGGTCATACTTAAAGTTCAGTTATATCATAGTCTCGCCACATAATAATGTCAGGTTAATCTCTGGCATCGAAGTTGAATGCAGGTACTTTAAATGTTTGAAGTCTTCGAGCATTCTCTGATCTTGCTTTTACAATTTCTTCGATATGCAAGATCCCTTATAACCTCTCTATCATCACCAAGCATGGCAATGAGAAGATTTTCTGGGTGACCAACATATCCATTTCGTAGGAATACTTTGTCAACAATTGCTTTCATATCGGAATTCAAATAATTACCATAGGTTTTTGGCTCCGTTAATGCACGAGGAATTATTAATAATTTTATCTTCTAATATATAAAATTCTCGTGTCACGGTGTTAGAAGTTAAACTCCTCCGAAACGGCTCGACCGATTTTCGTAAATCTTAGCATGCATATCGGTTAGGGTGGAGAATCAGACAACATCTATTTTTCATCCCCCTAAATGTTAAGGGTGGTCCACCCCTAAAATTTTTTAATATATTTTTTTGACAAAATTTTTTGTTTTTATTTTTTTATGATACAGCATACAAAAATACATACAACCATGAATTTTCACCCCTCTAGGATCAACCCCTATTTTTTATTTGTTAATTTAAAAATTTGAAATTCTCTAGAAATTATTTATATGGCAAAACAACGTTTGCCGGGTCAGCTAGTAATATATAATATCTTGACTATAGCTATACATAAGCCGAGATTTGGCTTATGTATAGCTATCGGGATGAAAAAATAACGTTTCCAATAATGTAATTTCTAAAAGAGATGGTAAAATTCCCCATCCGAGTAACTGACCCGGTGGCTCAGTGGTAAGAGCGCTGGCACGGAATGCAGAGGTCGTGGGTTCGATTCCCACCCGGGTGAGGATTTTTTTCCATTTTTTATTAATAATTTTACATTTTATTGTAAACCACATTGGTCCATAAACTTTCAGCATTTCTTCTGGGTCAGGGAATCTTAAAATTCGAGTAGCTGTTTTAAGCCATTTAGAATGGTTAAGGGCTCCAGGTTCCATATTAGCTAAATCAGAAGAAGTACTGATAGCGGTCATCGTGTCGTATAAATACTTTTGGTCGGTACTAAGCTCTTTCCATCCCTAGTTATTTCAGGTAATATTGTAGGTGTAACGGTAAATTCGACTATCGGCATTGTTTGAGAAGTTTGTAATTGAGATCCAATGGCGCCTGAAAAGCATTTAGGTCCTGTAGTTTTTCCGTCTAAATGTAATAAAAGATGAAGTAGTGGTGACTCATTTGAATGCAATTGACAGATAAACCACTGTAATGGCCTGTTGAATTCCTTCTTCATCAGACGAATAATACCACCTTTGAAACCTGTATTCATTACAGTTCCATCGCACCCAACAACAGCTAATTCACTCAGCTTTACCTACTTAGATTTCAACTGTACCTAATAATATAGTGTCTTTGATATTTTTAGCAGTCCCCGACTCACAGGTGACATGACCAAAATAGTTACTTCCTGGTTCCGATAAAATCACATAATGATCTTTTATCTGTCGTTTTCTGTAAAATTTACCCTCTTTATAAATACGAACCAAAGTCTTATCCTGCCTTCCGTCAAAATACAAACCAGGAACTATTTTATTGCAGTCCGCTTCTTGTAAACTTGATCTGACCTTAGTTCTTTCACGGCGCACCTTTGAACGATAAATAACACAACTTGGATCGTTCGATAAAATAATACCGACGTCTTTTAAGACAGAAGAAGGCTCTATCGGAGACTCTAGTACTATCACAGGCAAGGGCTAATGACTGTAAATTTAATCTCTTTTTTTTTCAAAGGTAGTGATAATTAACTTTCCCTTGACCTGTTCTGGGTCTTTTTGGTTAGGACTAGATGGTACGAGAAAACTATCACATGAGCTGCTGCTTTCAATTGAAAAGATATAAACCAAAGTACGAGAACAACAAGGTTAACAAAGCATCGCTTAGAACATGAAATAGCATTTATAATATGTTTGTGAATTTATGAGTATTTGGCGTTAATTTTCAAAACTTCATGTCGATGGGGGCACCTCTAAACATAGCATGAGATTACTGATTTTTCTTGTGTTTAATTTTTACTTAAAACAGCAACTTTCTACAGGTATGCCGAAGCAAAAATAAAAAATAAATAAAATCGCTCCACTCTAGTGCCTATGTATATTGAAAGTGTAAAAATTATGGCAAGAGTTAACAGTTAGTAGTTCTAATTTATTTATTTAAGTAGACACAAGTGCTATTTATAATTTTTTAGGCTACCGAATAAATCAAATCATTTATCAATATTGATAGCAAAGACATGATAGCCAGCATTATTCCACATTTCTTTCAGATGCTACTGAATAATTTTTCTTTATTTAAGATAATATTCACGTAATAAAGATTTGGGCTTAGCGCAAATGTGTTTAAGAAATTTAAATTATGTATAAAAATACGAGGTTATTTGTTACTTTTAAGCTTTTACTACTAAGTCAGGCCTAAAAGTAAGATTTATTACGTCTCAGAGTCATGGAACAGATGCAATTAAGAGTTGTCCATACAACGTAATGTTGAACAAAGTGCGTATTCCTAAGAAATAATCCATCCATTCAATTTAAAAGTTTAATTTTAAACAGCTAACTAATAACACATAAACTTAAGTTACTTCAACTTACTAAGTATCTTCATTATAGTAACTTAATAGGTTTATTTTATTTTTCTTTATGAATGATAGTACTCCGTCCGCGTGGACTACAGAAAAAATAAAAAGTAGCCTATATGTTAAGTGTAAAAAAGCCTATATGTTATCGCGGTTGTCGTACGTTTGTCCCCTTCCCGTGGGAATTTATCCGTTCCCAGTGCTTCCTCGGGGTCCCAATAAACATATATGCTCAACTTCAGATTCACATGTTTAACCGTTTTTGTAAAAAATAAATAATTCCCGTTGGTCTCCTTCCCGTGGGAATTTCGGGAAATCCGTTCTAGTGTTTCCTCGCAGTTAATGAACATATATGCCCAATATCAGCTTCATATGTATAGCGGTTTTCGCTATGAAGAATTTCGGGAAATCCGTTTTTACAATGAACATATATGCCCGATTTCAGCTTCATATGTAAGCGGTTTTCGAACTATGAATTCCCGTTTGTCCCCTTCCCGTGGGAATTTCGGGAAATCCGTTTTTAGTCCTCCCTCGCTGTCCCCAATGAACATATATGCCCGATTTCAGCTTCATATGTATAGCGGTTTTCGTAAAAAATATAGAATTCCCGTTGGTCGCCTTCCCGTGGGAATATCGGGAAATTCTTATAGCCTATGTTCATCCAGGTCCAATAAGGATTCTAACGGTGAAAGAATTTTTGAAATCGGTCCAGTAGTTTTTGAGCCTATTCATTACAACCAAACAAACAAAGTTTTCCTCTTTATAATATTATTAGTGTAGAAAAAGTAAATTTATTCGAACTGACCATTAATTTCGCGTAAGGTTTTCAGTATCTGTAGTATGTTCGCAGGATTATATTGTATGGTAGACTATGAAGAAAAATAAATATAAACCAGTGGTTTGCTCATACTGCGATACATAGGCTACATTGGCGACTGCCACCGCACATCGATTACAGCTCTTCACTATATCTACTTCATGCCTAGAACTGTCTCACTTTTATTGGCTCTAAAAATGAATGACACCTTAATTGCTAAGGGTATGAAAGGGGATGAAATACTGTAGCCCTAAAAAGATATAACCTTTGTTGAAGCTAAAAGGTAAAGCATACCAAACAGACAGACGCACATACTTTTGTATTCATGATTTATTACTACTGATGTTTTATGTGCTGCGCCGAGCATATGTTTCACCTTGTTGTAAACAATATATTTTTTATCATGGGTACGATTTACACACAACTATGTTACTATGGCCGCAACTACATGCGCGTGAACTGTTAAGAAAATACCAATAACTATTTTTTCTAAATTAAAAAAGTAAACTGACTTTACATTTTAATTTTTTAAATATATTATACAGCCAGGAAAATATTGATATGCCGATATGGCTTCAGACCATGATACTGAGGCGAAATCCACTGAAAATTTTCGCAGGAGAATTAAAAAAAAATCCAATATTCCAAAATTAGTTAGTACTGAGAGTCACCGCTTGCTCAATCATTTCCCAAATAGAATGTTACTTAACATCTATAGGTACTCGTAGTTGTAGAGTTATGCCATCTCTATCCCACGTTAAATAAATGTACTTAATAAAATATATATTATATATTATGATTGCATTTACGTTCCAACCGCAACTCCAACTCGCTCGCGAGTTTAGCCGAATTTTAACATGTTTCTAACTAAAAAATCAGGGTTTATCTATAGCTTTTCCTCTTATCCGAGATTGTATCACATCCATAATTTATTAGCTACGCTCGTTGCAATTAAACTTTTTCCATTTCGTAATTAGTGGCTTCATTTACGTATTGATAAGAAGAACTTGGTAAATTAGTTAAATTTTTAAATCCGGCTTTACGTTTTCTATCAATTATACAGGATGTTTTTTCGTTGCCACCCTTAACGAAGGATGTACTTTATACATCAAATAAAGTACTCGTAAGTTTATGCAAAAAAATGCTGGGAAAAAATGTAATGTGTTTTTAAAACTTTTTTTTATTACTTCATCGGGCGAAATTTATAGTGTCAAGTGCATATGCTAGTTTTTTCATAGACAGATATAAATTATTTCTCGTGAAAAAATCTTGCTACGCGCGTCTATGTGCATTTTTGCAGAAAACGGCAGTCTATTTACTCAACTATTGACCCTAAATAACTATTGACGGCCGATTCATGTAGTTGGTAGTGGCCCTGCCTGAGACGCCATAGGTCCTGGGTTCGAATCCCGGTAGGTGCAAACATTGATATGATGAATATTGATTTTTGTTTCCGAGTCATGGATGTTTCTATACTTATCTATGTATTTATATGCCGTTGCTTAGTAATCCACGACACAAGACCTTAGGGATCTTAATGTGGGACTAGGTTAATGTGTTGTGTAGTGTGTGAATATTTACTTATTTATTAAAAAACTATTGACCCTAATATCTTGGGAACCAGACACTTCCCAGGTATGCTTCCATGGAGAAAAATGATCGTGATGATGTGGAGATTCCGTAGTTTTTAGGAACGTTGACTACCAAAAACTACCCTGTATATTCATGCTGGGCTTTACTAGGATACATCTCCTGCTTCCTTACCATGCACATCGTCTAAGGAATTTGTGCGCACTCTTTCGAGTTATGAGCTTAACACCTAACACCGTTATACTACTCGTAAACGTGACTTTTGGATCTAGTTTGCGATCTTGCAATTCTGGATATGCAATTTTTGTGAACACGGACATATGTCACCTACATATGTACTTCTGTAGTAATGTAATTTTACGTTTTAATTATGACACTGTTTTTGTCCTGGTTTAGACTCTATTCTGTTCTAAGTTACAATTCATTTAATTATTTTTAAATACTAATTTCTGCAAACTACCGAACAAAATACCGAACGAATTTTGATGAAACTTGATAGTTAGCTTACCAGGGGGCAATAGCGTTTCCGAGTCATGGATGTTTATATGTATTATCTATATCTATATATTTATATACCGTTGCTTAGCACCCACGACACAAGACCTCAGGGATCTTAGTGTGGGACTAGCTAGGTCAATATGTTGTGTAGTGTGTGAATATTTATTTATTTATTATTTATTTATTCTACGTAAAAAAATGAATAAAGTTTGCCCTTGGAATGGCATATCTAACTTTGACCGTTTTGGATTTACAGCAATTCAAAAATACGAGCCGGCAAAATGTTTTTGAAACGCTCCGTTTGCTCCATACTAAAATGACAAAGACTTTGACGTCATAATAGACAACCGTCTCAAATTAGTATGGGGAAAAATGCAATCTTATTTTATAAACGTAATATTTTATTTTTTGTGTATTGTTTTCAATAAAAATTGTTTATAATAGGTGCAGACATTAATAAAGTATTTATTATATCAATGAAATAATTCAAAATATGGGTAAAATTGTATGTTTTGACCCCTTTTATGTTGTAAATTTTTTTCGTAAAATTTTTCAAAGTTTTAAACTCCTGTAACTTTGGTATTTACTAACCGATTGATGTTATTTTTGCACTATTCGGTTTATATTTATAATATCTTTCGAATAAAAAACTGTTTTCGTGTCAGACGCATATTCCCTATTCTCGAAAAGTCTCGAGTTGGAACGAAGCCTAAACGGAACCGTTGTAGACGCTCAGAACAAACCAATTATTGAGATGTAATTAGACACATTTCAGCACGAGACAGATATTTGTTTTTATTCTGTGATACTCGCGACCGATGCGTGCTAAAACATACCTTATTACTCAAGCGGTAAGTATATATTGTTTCGCACCTCATTTCGTTAACAGTTCGTTAGTGGTTGCGTTTCGGCTCAATTTCAAGAATTGCCCCCCTGTACACCAGAATTGACACATAAGCTTCAAAGTTGACGGTAATTCGTTAAATTACGGCATCATTTACTACTTATTGATTACAGACAACCGCGATCCGATTCATAATATCGTGTTTTTTCTATTACACAAACATTTAGAGTAAACCCATAAAATTAAATGTACGAAAAGTATTGCAGAATGTAATTTATATTTTATCTGTTCGCTTATTAAAGCAACAATAAAATTTAATCTCCACGCGAGGTGTTAAAACAAACATGGGATTGTACAAATCGACTACTTCGCTTGAGGCGTATGGTGTTTATTAAGGTTTTTAGAGAAGAATAATGAAATTCAATGTCCTTTACGAAACATGCTTATTGCTTATATTTAAAATGTTTAAATATATTGCTAGATAAAAGAAAATAACGTTAAGTTTCACAATACAAAGATAATGACTTTTTTTCCCGTTCCTGTATTTAAAAATAATTTGGTAATCCAAAATGAAAATTCGTAATCCAGTAGAGGTTACGAATAACATTTCTTACAGAATAATCATAATGAAGTGAAATAGAGAACTCGGGCATTTCCTCAGGCGATAAGAGCAACTTGTCACTGTCCCTATACTTAATGTGATTGATGTTGATCTCCTTTATGATCCTGCAGGTCTGACGGCTACCCAATTTTAGAAACATAGACATATGTATCTAATCACAATGTAGGTACGCGGTAATCTTCCCTGTAGATAGGATTATATAATTTATCTTTAGAATTATAAATCACGCTGTTCACATCTAGGGTTAAGGTGAATCACATCATTAAATAAGCCCAAGGCCAAGCGCAACTCAGCCGAGTAGTGCCAGGCGACGGAATCTTAAAAAAAAAATTAATTACTCAAATGTTTACAGCCTCAGCTTTATGGCGGGAGAAATTTACGTTCCGTGCCACCGAACATCAAAGTCGCAGATATTTGCCAAAACTCGTAAATATTGTATTTGTTCGTCAAGGCGTGTCTGTGAGCTAAATATTAATTTGTGAATTTATTGGCGCTAATTTTCTGTTTGCAGTAGGTATAATTTGTACGAGTAGGTATGTTCAATTTGGGCTGCGAATTGCTGAGGGGCGTCTGAAGTTGTCTATTTTTATCACGGATCATTTTTTGCTCGTGCTAAGCTTAAGTTTGCTAAAATAGAGCTGTCGTTGTGCAGCGGCCATAACCACCTGTAACGACAGGACCTTTTAACATCGAAAGGTTTAGTGTGAGCACTAGCTTGGTTATTGATTAAATCTTCAGTGGTTTTCATACAAGATTGGAAATTATAATTAACTGCGAATTTATCTCAAATTTTCAATCTCCAATATTGTAATTGGCTGTAAAAGATTTAATATATAATTTTTTTAAACCATAATAATGTAAATTAAAACTTATCATCACTGTTGTTTAAAATCATATTATTTTATTTTAAAAATACCTATATACCTATATATTAAAACGCTAAACCGCGACGAGACGAAAAATCTTGCGCATAACAACATTTATATATATATTAATACAGCTTATACAGCTACAGGTATATTTATCGTTATGTGAATATATAAGTATATACAGGGTGTAACAGAAGGGGTATATTAAGCGAAATGCTATAAAAATAGTCTACTATAAAGAACCTATCCACAAAATTTGAGGCTCGTAATCGCATGTTTATTTTTCAAGACTGTATGAACATTCTTAAGTTTTTTAGGAATTCTCCATACTATCTGGAAAAAATAAACATGCGAATTCAAATCTCAAATTTTGTATATAGAGTCACTGACCAGATTTACTGAAAACGGCTCAAATATTCCTGAAAACATGTACAATAACGCTTGTATATCATCTAGTTGAAGTATCGATATTCCATTCGCCACCACCGTCAATGCACCACGTCTTCTTCATAAAATAGTACATTTTCTTATTTTCCAAATATATACAAGCAAGATACAATCACATTTCGTGGAGAAAATCGAGTTTTCAGTATTAGTGCGCTCGTACATAATGTCAATCAGATATGAGAGGAATTTCAAAGAGAAGTCTGGTTGGGACATAGGTTCTCAAACTTGTCACTGAGCCCATAAACAACTAACCACATTTTTATATTTTAGCATGCATATTAAAATTTAACAGCCTTATGCAGTTGATACTAAGAGATGCACAATACATATGAACGAAATTGGTATGTGCCAGTAAGTAATAAATATATTTTTTTATTTATGACTAGTGGACGCCCGCGACTCCGTCCGCGTGGACTACAGAAAAAACAAAATGTCGAAATTATCCGGGATAAAAACATTTTTCCGGGATAAAAAGTAGCCTATATGTTAAGTGGGACCTGTCACAATATATTCGTGAAAACTGCATCGAAATCGGTTCAGCCGTTTCTGAGATTAGCGTGCACAAACGCACAGACAAACCGACAAACAGACAAAAATTTCAAAAATCATTGTTTTGGGTACTATTGCGTTGATAAAAGTCTCCTATAATATTTTTTCTCATATATCTTCCATGTACAGACTGCGACCCGTTACATTTTTATTATATGTATACAGGATGATTTTTGGTCGTCAACGTTCTCGAAAACTACGGAATCTCCTCATCATCACGATCATTTTTCTCCATGGAAGCATACCTGGGAAGTGTCTGGTTTCCAAAATATTAGGGTCCAAAGTTGAGTAAATAGACTGCGTTTTTCTGCATAAATGTACATAGACGCGCGTAGCAAGATTTTTTCACGAGAATTATTAATATCTGTCTATAAAAATCTAACGTAAACACTAGACACTATAAATTTCGTCCGATCAAGTAATTAAAAAAAAAATAGTTTTTTCTTCCCAGCATTTTTTGGCATAAACTTACTTTATTTGATGTATAGAGTACGTACCCTTCGTTAATGGTGGCCACAAAAAAACACCTGTATAGATATCTTAGTAAAATTGCCATGAAATAATTTAAAAAAACAATGATTTTAGTTTTAACAATTGTTACACAACCTTACCTATGAAAATTATTATTATCACTATCGGGTATTCTTTCAGGCGATAAGCTTGCAACTTGTCAACTGCCCAGCTATACTAAACGTGGTTATGGGATTTCCTTAATGATCCTGTAATTCTGGCTACCTCATTTTTTATATATTACATTTTGAGGACAAAGTAGTGTCTATGTGTGTAAAAGTGCGTAAAATCGCTTCGTGTCCTATATTTCAGTTAGTTGAAACAAGCTATACAGGATGATTTTTGGTCGTCAACGTTCCCGAAAACTACGGAATCTCCTCATCATCACGATCATTTTTCTCCATGGAAGCATACCTGGGAAGTGTCTGGTTTCCAAAATATTAGGGTCCAAAGTTGAGTATATAGACTGCGTTTTTCTGCATAAATGCACATAGACGCGCGTAGCAAGATTTTTTCACGAAAAATAATTAATATCTGTCTATAAAAAAACTAACATAAACACTAGACACTATAAATTTCGCCCGATCAAGTAATTTAAAAAAATATAGGTTTTTTTCCCAGCATTTTTTGGCATAAACTTACTTTATTTCATGTATAGAGTACGTACCCTTCGTTAAAGGTGGCCACAAAAAAACAACCTGTATACTCTGACGCCCCTCAGAATCTACAACACCAGCTCACCAATAACTTTGAGAACCAATGACCGAGAGATTTGCGATACCAAGGGTACCAACCGCAGAAAACGTAACGTACCGTGCATGAATACTATTTTATTTATCTAGTCAACGGCTTGTCACACAGGGGCGTCCAGTAAATAGAATTATCTAGTTTAGTTTTAAAATTACTTAAGTCCACTCTGTATATTTTACACTAGCAGCCGCCCACGACTTCGTCCGCGTGAGGGGGCGTTGTACCCGTGCGAAGCCGGGCAGGTTGTTGTATAGACTGTAGCCTTCCTTGGTAAATGGGCTATCTAACACTGAAAGAATTTTTCAAATCAGACCAGTAGTTCCTGAGATTAGCGCGTTCAAACAAACAAACAAACAAACAAACTCTTCAGCTTTATAATATTATATATATATATATATATATAAAATTAGTATAGATATTAAATGTTTTCTGTATACCTATTTATATATAATATACTGAATTAGGATTTTAAGTGTCTGGTTTTCACCATGTTTTGATCTAAAGGAGAAATGACATTCACATTTCTCCTAGATTAATATTGAGACGATGAAAAGCATTACGAGTAATTAGTTTCTCTTTAGCGTACCTAAAGCCCAAAATACTAACGCATGGTTGCCAGACAGTAACAAATACCTATATCTTTCGTGACAATAAAAATCAAATACATTTTTCCCATAAGTAATAAATAATCATATTCCGACAGAATATTGAAAACCGTATGAAAAAGGCAAAACTTAGTAATAAAAAATGCATCAGTAACAAAAGAATGTGAAAAAGTGCAACAACAAAAAGTATATCACTATTAAAAGTGCTACACAGACACCTACCATGTGTATAACTCGTTCGATTGAATTGTGATCTCAGTAGAATATCTATCGAATCATGTCCGCGAGTGTAGCGAACTCAACTTTAAGCGATGTGGGGTGGATAGAGAACGAGACCGACTCTTGGGGGACTCCGTTCGATTTGGACGTGTTCTACAACCCGGACTTCGTGATTATCGCGATGTACGTGATTGTGCTGACCGCTTCGCTGTCGGCGAACACGCTGCTGATCTTCATCGTCATCAAGTTCCAGTATATGAGGAGGTAAGTTTCTAAAATAAGTTTTAGTACTGTAGGGTAAGAATGAAACTTTTTACGCGCCGTAACGCTATAGACTTGCAAGCAAAATCTATGACACATTATGACAGTGTTTTATAGTATATCGAGAGGTTTGTGCTTGCCCGACTTATCATCATCTTCCTGCTCCTATTCCGTTATTATAAATGGTTTACTTTGAAAACTTATATTGTTTAGGACTTGGCGTTTGTTTTACGGCCGGCTGCCTGCCTCACGCCAACTTTCCTCGCGTATTATATAGCTTTTGACAATTTTAGCAAATCCGTATGAAATGTAATGAAATAAATTCAGTGGTACGGACCTGTGACTAGGATCAACCGGAAGGCGCACGAACTATTCTTCGCATGAGTCATTAATAATCAATACATAGTAGAAAACTGGGGAAATGAGAAATGTATACAATTTTATTGTCATTTTGGTCTCAGTAATATAAGGTGAAAATGAAGAATGAAACAAACTAATTTATTTAAATGGTACAAATATTGTTAATTAAGTACCAAAAGTGGAAAGTATTTTTATGCTTGCTTGAGACAAAAGCAAATAGGCGTGTACTGAGTACACGACAAAAACAGTATACCTAATTATATAAGTATTTTCCTTATTTACCTACCATATTTTTACTATTACTCGTTATTTTTGCATTATTGTTCTATAATTGTTTTGTTTACATAATAACAAACGTTAAAATTGCAATCATTTCGCACAAACGTAATTTCGCCCACTTTTATAACAAGCGAGTTTCATTTGTAAGAAATGAGTCTGAAAATGACACGAACAAAAAAATGTGAGGATTGGCCATAAAGGCATAATAACGTGGAGGTGGCTAAACAGGTTACGGTGTTCTTCCTCCCGGATCTTATACCCTCAGCTGACCCTCACATTTGCTAACTGGTAACTGACTCTGGCTATCCATTTTTGGTAATACAACTGTGTATTGTCTATTAGTGTTATATATGTTTCTATCAATTTACATAATTGGGGGTATAATATACTACAGAATGTGTATTTCAAATTTATTGTTATAAAATTATTAATAAAGAAAATGGAAAAAATTCTTCACCCGAGAGATATATATATATATTAACAAAGTTTCTCCATCATGGCAATACATTATCTATTTATTATACAAATGAGAATGCAAAGATACAACAAAATATTACACTCTTGTGAATACGACGTATTTTTTACAACTTGGGAGTCATAATACTTTATACACCAGAAATATATAGGCCATAATTTATGATCAAATAGACAAAGTTACGAGCTTCAGCTAGTAGAAAATAGAATTGTTACATGAAGTAATAGGCGGTAGGGTAGACTAGAAAGCTTATCTCACGAGGGCGGTGACTGGTTCATTAATGACATCTCCACTGTTCACTTCCTTCATAAGATGGACAAACGTTCCGCTTTGTGTTGATATTATTTTCTATAGACAATTGTGTAACAGAAATATTAACTGTGTGTGGTACAGTCGTAATAAAAAAATATTTCTGTGGGTGATCACGACATCTATGTATTTTTGTAAACATAGCATATTTTTTTAATTGGTGCAATAAATAAATGCTTTTCCTATTTTTGGAGTTAGTAGAAGAAACCTTAAAGAGATAAGCTCGCCTTTGTGTATTGTCTGTATGATTCTGTGACATCACCCTTTTGCTCAATCTTTGTGTGTATAATGAATAAACTGAATAAGTGGTATCGGTCATTGACCCAAAGTTAATGTATTAAAAATACAGCAGCCAACAAACAAAAAGCAATAATAAATTATTAGTATTAATAAAATAAAAAAATAAAAATAAAAGTTTGTAAGTTAAATATAACTTTTTGTTACATTTGATTGATAAGTGTGTTTTTCGTTATTTAACTTATATTTTATTTACTAGTTCTAGGTTAGTTTCAACCGGTCACAGAGTGTAAATTTTCAGAGTTATAGGTACATCTCATGGCTGAAATAGTCAAAATTATGTATACACTTACATACAGGCTGTTTTTTCGTTGCCTAACGAAGGGTACGTACTCAATACATCAAATAAAGTAAGTTTATGCCAAAAAAAATGCTGGGAACAGATGTAAATTTTTTTTGAAAAAATAAATAAAAATATAAATAATTACTTTATCGGGCGAAAATTTATAGTGTCCAGGGTTTATGCTAGTTTTTTCATAGACAGATATTAATTATTTCTCGTGAAAAAATCTTGCTACGCGCTTCTATGTGCATTTATGCAGAAAAACGCAGTCTATTTACGCAACTTTGGACCCTAATATCTTGGGAACCAGATACTTCCCAGGTATGCTTCCATGGAGAAAAATAATCGTGATGATGAGGAGATTCCGTAGTTTTCGGGAACGTTGACGACCAAAAATAATCCTGTATATAAGCCTATGGCAGTCCACTGCTAGACGTAGGCCTCCTCCAGGGTATGCCTACTCAGCACAAAACTACTAGGTTTTTCTTGTAGTAACCACGCTGGTCAGGCGACCGCATTGTGCTTTTCTGACTATGACATAGTCACATTGTGTTCAACACGGGAGGCACTGCTGCCTACCTCCTACTCTTAATCACCTCTTATGATATCCACGAGCAGACACGGGTGTTGCCATTCTACTCATTTATGTCAAGTTGGTATTTCGATAAAAGGACAACAGATGGCCAGAATCTATATTGTATTTTTACCTCGAGCAAAGCAGTCCATTGTTTTATTAATCGTTTTTTCCTTCTCCCATTAATCTGCCCCAAGTTTTACCGTCATTAGACACAGGCCCTACTTAATGAAGGTTACGGGCGATGGTTAAATAACGTATCTTAGTAATTTGCAACTAAATAGTTACTTAAAGTGTCTTTGTTTTTATATTGGTAGTATGAACCTTGTGGATGAGAATGTTGCTTTGAATATCTATATTCCCGAAAAATCAATTTTCAAAATAAAATTTCATTTTAATACTATTATAATTTTTGGTTAATAAATTGTGGCAGAACTGTACTGGATTATACTCGTAAATAAGTTAAGTAAGTTATCCCAACTAATGTTATAAATGCGAAAATAAGTTTGATTGTTTTTTACCGCTATATTTACTTAACTAATCTTGCAATTTTGCAAGCATACCGTTGAGAGTACGTAGGACGTAGGTAGGCTTTACACTGCAGTCCATGATGATGTCACCGGCAACAGCTATTTCTAACAAAAATTCGTATCCAGATAGTAGGGAGACTCTTAAACCACTCAGGAACTGACTTAGATTAGATTTTATCAAGATTACATAGACAAGGTGAAGCAGGTTTGTTGATGACTACTTCAGAGGTATTTACGAGACATTTTTTTACACTGGCGCGTACTTTACACAATTTATTTCGTGTGTCTGTCTCTCCCTACAGAGACAAATGGTGCTTTCTCGTCATATTACATTTGGGATTAATAAAAGAGATATATAATGGCATCTGTAGAACAATTCTACTTGTTTATTTTCCAGGAAAATTGCAAAGAAGAAGATATTTTAAGGTTCTTAATGTTGTTTTACTATGGAAGAATAATTATAGTATAGCAGTATTTATATTGTAACAGAATATTCAGCCGATAATTTTGAGAACAGAAAATATTGAGTTCAAATAAAATTGTGGATTCTATTTACTGGATAAGATTTTGCATGGTAAAGCTTTAAGATTACTAAGTTAGAGTTCTCGTCTAGATTCGTCTTTTTAAATTCTACTTCTTCCGATCTATGTGATAAAAAGGCAAGAGACAGTCAAAGAAGTAGATGTTTTTTTTTAAATTATTTTACATTTACTGGTAGGACTAAATTATATCAAATTATTCCTTTCATATAAAATCAAATGCCTTTATTTATGGCATCTCAAATAAATCATCAAATACGCTCTCTGTATCCCGCCCAGTGGGTACATAATCGGAGGTCAACAGTTACCGGAGTCTTAGGGTATTACAAGTCTCATATTTTATCGTATGGTAGATAGAACATCTACCAATGGCTTTTCCAATTAACTTTATACTCGAACAACGGCAAAACAGCAATGTCCAGTAAATTGTCAGTATTGTCACTGCGGTCCCATTGCTTTTTAAACGATTTGCTCCGTTTTCTAAATATGTTCGTTGTAGTTTCAGTGAGCGTCACTTAATACATACTAATGTTGTTAATGTAGATGAAGCTTTGTCTTTTTTACGTTTAATATTTAAATTCAACTTGCAGTAGAATTTCCACCGAGTAACAGAATGAAGGGGAAATAAAAAAAGCGAAAACTTGCACAAAATGAAGAAAGAAAATTGCTGTTTCGGAATCATATTAAACATACGAGATTTAGTAGTTGTGTAAGCGGGTTACCATCATTATCTTTCTACCCTTAGCCCATCGTTTATAGAGTCGGCGTAATATGGTTACTTTTGAATCTCATATTATCAAAGATTTCGCAGCTTTCATACTATAGGGGCACAACTCGAAAAAAAAAAATGGTTATTGGGAAAATGCGTTTAAGATGTTTGCGTATTGATTTTGTACCGATATATTATAAAAACTCGAAATCACAAAATTTTCGAGATGTGCCCCTATAGTATGAAAGCTACCATTTGGTTAGATTAGGGCAAATTGTTTAATCAATTGTCAAGCCTACCGTTGGTTCTACTCGTATTCTGTGATCTGTGTTCAAGTACGTCAAAAATACGAGTACTTTAAATTAAGTGACGTTTTAAACTAATGAGGGATTTTCTGACAACTATTAAAAGTAATTTTTTTTACTATAAATCACCTGGATAGATGGCGTGAGCGCATCACCTTCCCTAATCCCCCCACCTCAGCCCTCAACCAAAGACATCAATAGTTCCTAAGCATTATAGATAGACTAAGCAGACTATAGTGTGCAGTACACGTGCGAATAGAAATCGGTCCGCTAGGAAAGACAAAGATATGGTAGATACCTAAGAATTGCTTGCATCTCTGCTAAATTAAAGGTATCTATACTCTCCTACATGAATGTTATTAGTTATAACAGTCTGGGTTTGTAGCAAGCTTTAGTCGCCAGCAGTCGCCAGTGCACAGTCTACTAGGAACTATCACAATATCCTTCGACCTGGGAGAGGTGAGGTGGGGGGATTAGGGTAGGTGATGCGCTCACGCCATCTAGTTTTGACTGTTATTTTAACTTGTCAGAAAATCCCTCATTATAAGCTTGACTACTGATAAAAATGTAGACCTTAAAGTAACATTCTAAATCCGTCATATGCGTAGGTGTAAAGTTCTAAGCCTATCGTACATAAAGTTGTTCGGACGGCTCGAGTCACGCAACTTACTACGTAAAGTTTCCGACGGGGAAATAGTTACTATACATTGTACGAGTACAACAAAAGGGTTATGCTTAGTAGAATGCTATGAAAGCCCACTATAGAGAAGATAGATTTTTCAAGATTGTATGAACATTCCCTTACACTACCTGAATAATGAAACTTTTATAAATAGGATATTTTATTTAACCCACAAGAGCTGAATTTCTTCGTGCAAAATTCTAAACCGGGTCAAATGGAAATGTTAAAAAGGCATCCAACACGAAAATACGACTTACCGACTAGCCAAAAGTGACTTAACTAGAAGGACCCTATGGTAAAAAGAATTCATACGATTTCTGATAATGTGCCATTATTCCGTAATTGTTATTTCCATTTACGCCTTGTAAACCTGCTACTGACAGTTTATTATATTTCAGTTCTGCGAACACAAAAAATATAATAAAAACTTTTTCCTCGAGGCGGTCTAAATAGTTCCTGACTGGCACAAAATAGAACGTGTCCGGAGATAATAACATTCTGATAAACGTGCTGCAGAGCGTTTCACGAATTAGTTCTGAGTTGGTGGCGCCAGTTGTTTTATATGTGGCTAAATATCCTGTTTAAATGCATACTAAAGATGTTAGTTCCAGAATCGTCCACGAGGATTGTGAAAATATGCTCCCATACCCGTTACGATACAAGGTAACCTTTCCTCAAAAGTTATTGAGAACGTTTTTTGCCTTAAAACTATTTGTGGCCCTTTGCTTTTTTAGTTTCTTTGAACCTTTGCTCTTCTTAGAATATATACTTGTGTTATTAAAGTTGTGGTTTGGATTCGTTAAGAACTATATTTACGTACACGATTTACTTCAAACCGCTGTTTAGTTTCACATTATTTTGACATTTACTAATAATAAGGGGTGTAAGTGGGTTCGACTAATACCTTAGGACCCAATATCAAACTCACCCTTTTCGGGGAATAATTGGCGTGACTATATGTATGTAAGTATGAATAATTTATTTGCCCTGGTTTTTTTTGGGAATTTTATTGTTGTGTAAGGAACTGTTTTCTCACTATTTTATCGTTTTTATTGACACGATAGAGCTATGCTTGGGATCTCTCTGCGTGATCGAATCAGAAATGAGGAGATCCGCAGACGTACGAAGATCACCGACATAGCTCAACAGTCCAGCAAGCTGAAGTGGCAATGGGCAGGGCACATAGCTCGAAGAACTGATGGCCGATGGAGTCGGAAAGTTCTAGAGTGGATACCACGTATCGGCAAACGCAGCGTGGGAAGGCCACCCGCAAGGTGGACGGACGACCTGGCCAAGGTCGCGGGCGTCGGATGGATGCAGGCTGCTTACGACCAGTCGGAGTGGAGGTTGTTGGGGGAGGCCTATTTCCAACAGTGGACTTCTCAGGGCTGTAAGTAAATGATAATTGACACGATTTACTTATTTTATTGAGCAAAAACTAGCAAATAGTACCTCAATTTCTTTTAGTTTGTGAGACGAAATTTTAATTCACTATAAACGAAATACCTTTGATTTACTAGTTAAATTCAAGTTTACTCATGCGTAATTTACATCAAACTCACACAAAGAATATTTCATGTACAATGTCATTATAGTCTACTTTGAAATATGTCTGGCAATGCATACAGTCTGCCATATTTATTTTTAAATATGTTGTAATGAAAATAAATATGAATCGATGGAGAAAAATAGTTTAGTTATTTCAGTGTTAAGTTTCAGTGGACACTATCCTCAGTAATGAGGGAACGATAATAAAAAGAAATGCCAATATACCTACTCGTATAGTAGAAACTTTACTTCCAAAGAAATACTATCTATTTGGGAAAATTTCTTGGATGTATTGTTCTGAAGTGAAGAAGTGCCTACTATCTTGTTTGGGTAGTAATCTTTTATATACGTAATTCGGGTTGTAAAACAACTAAAGGGTGATTACAAAACATTTTTGAATAAAAAAACAAAAAACCTCAAGAGATTAACATTTTAGTTCTGTTTAATTTTAACCTGTATTCCGTAAGTTTTCGAACGTAAATTATATTAAAATTAAACGGAACTAAAATGTTAATATCTTGACGTTTTTAATAACCCCTCAGTTATTTTATACCCCGAAAAAATACTTTAATTTGAACTCAAATAATCTATGGATATACAACTTTTAAGTACATTAAACTTAAAAGTTGTATATCCATAGATTATTTGAGTTCAAATTAAAGTATTTTTTCCATAACAGTCTAAAATACTTAGCGATGAAATAGTACATTAATAATTGTAACATTTCGAAAAGCCTTATTACAAGGTACGGAAATCGGTATTCTAGAAATCGGCAGTCCAAAATTGAAATTTAGATTCGCGCCATTTATTTCCATCTGATTGATTTTTCTTGTCCAATCTCTTGTAAAATTTTGATTAAAGTGTGAAAGTTGATTGTTTTACCTGTATTTTTTGTTATCAAAAATTGAAGGATCAAAAGATAGAAAGGAAATTATTTGAATAACAAAGTAATTTACAAACGTAGCCGACTTTTAAATAAATAACCATCCAGTTTATCCAAAAGTTCAGGATACCACATTGCGAGAACACAGAATATGTGCATGTCATAAAAACAATTTGATTTTACCAGTATTTTCCACTAGTTTGATAAAATGACATGTAAATAATATTCCGACTTAAAACAGTTGCCATGGCCGAAAATGTCTGGACTTCATCAATATTAATATTCGCTGATAAGAATGCAGATAATAATGTAGGTAATCATTACATGACACGGCCGATGGAATAAACAAAAAACATTGGAAAAATCTTTGAAAAATATTGTGTAATTTTAATAGAATGATATATAAAGTAGGTGTAGCCCTAGAAGTTACCCAGAAGTATGTATACCTTGGGCAAATATTGTAGTTGGGTAAAGACAACTTTGAGGGAGAAATCACTAGAAGAGTGCAGCTTGGGTGGGCAGCGTTTGGGAAGTTGCGTCATATCTTTTTTTTTACAATTAGCTAGGCAAACTTTTGACCGCCATAGTATAAGTCGCCAGTAGTTGATGTGGAGTAAAATACCGCCTAACCTTGGATAGGACGCCTAGTTTTTTAGCTGAGATTTTTGCTATGGACTCGATGTACCTATACTTGCCAAAATTCGACGTTGTTGATATGTCCAGGCCTAAGAGTTGTAGATATGTAGTAGGAAAAGGGTTGCAAATAGTACTGACCCTGGAGTTCCTCCAGCATCAATAGTGATTTGATCAGACAAATGACCGTCAAGGACCACACGTATTGAGCGCTTCTTTAAAAAGTCAGCAACCCAGGTGCAAAGATTATCAGAGATACCATACGATGGGAGCTTGCTTAAAAGGCCGTCGTGCCATACCCTATCAAATGCCTTGGAGATATTGGAGATTACTTCGCTCAAGTGAGATCACTTGCAATGGCTTGCCCCTGAGTAGGTCGTTGTCCTCAAGATTGCCAAAAGGCGAGCTCAGTACACGCTCCATAATCTTGCAGAGTATGGAGGTGACCGAGATAGGTCTATAATTAGTAAGGTCGGCACAACTATCCTTCTTAGGCACGGGCTGTACGTTAGCAAGCTTTCAAGACTTAGGTACTTGTCCATTCTCCAGTGAGAGTCGGTACAGACGTGTTAATACAGGAGACAACTCTGGTGCGCAGTTACGCAGTACAATCACAGGAATACCATCAGGCCCATTGGCCTTATTCACGTCCAGAGTACGCAGAGCATTGAGTACCTCTTTTTGTCGAATGTGTGCATTTTGCATCGATGAATCAGCACGAGGGAACTGTGGTGGTATTTTTCCCGCGGTATTTTTCTCGCAAAGAGAGACACAAATAAGTTTGCTTTTTCTCTTGCAGTGTGAGCCAGTGTGCCATCAGGCTTCTTAAGTGGCGGTAATTGAGCGACAGAAGTTGGACTCAACCGCCTTAGCTGCAAAATGCTTCTGTAGGGTATGAAGCCAATTTGGTGCCATTGCGGCCGATATGCTTAAACATCGCTCTGCGTAACGTTTTCTTCGCGGACTTGGCGGTATGATTGTAGGTTTTCTATGCCGAGTTTCCGATGACTTGCGCCAGCGAGCGTTAGCCCAGGCTAAGTATGCTAACTGATTTTGCACTTCTGCGCTACAGCAGTCTGCATTAAACCAAGGGCGAGCCTTGCTGCCCGATTCAATGTCAGAGTAGGGAATAAAATATTCCATACCGCGCCGCAATACTTCGGTAACAGTATCAGCACAAATCGAGGTCAATGTTCGGAATCTCGCTAATCGACAAAGTCCGAAACGAGATTATCCGGCAGAAGACCAAAGTGACAGACATAGTCTCGAAATGTAGCAGACTGAAGTGGCAGTGGGCAGGCCACATCTGCCGTAGAACCGATGGAAGGTGGAGTAAACGGGTTCTTGAATGGAAACCGCGCCTCGGCAAGCGTAGCGTTGGGCGCCCTCCGGCCAGATGGACCGATGACTTAAAGAGGACGGCTGGCAGTGACTGGATGACAAAAACGGGAGATCGAGCCGTGTTGCGTGCTCTGCGAGAGGCCTACGTCCAGCAGTGGACTGCAATAGGCTGATGACGACAGCGATTTAAAGTACTGCTCTAACTTTGTTTCTTATAAGACGTAAGCAATAATAAGTTGTATGCTACGAATATTCGTAGCATTTCTACTACGATTTCGTAGCAGTGTCTCATGATTCGTCATAATTAAAGTCGAACAATAATATACAATTCGGGAGAAGTCGTCCTTAAGAATAGCGGCATCAGATGTAAATTTATTCGTAGGTGACTACAAATAATTAACATCTGCCCGGAAGCACTTCCCTTTTCACTACCCCCAAATTACATCGGGTTTTATCATATTTTCTACCAAACCACACCTCCGATAGATATTAATGAAGTTACCTCGGGTCGACTGTAAAACAAAACAGATTAGTTGACCTACTTCCTATCATATTAATATAGATATCGTTAATATTTGATCAATAAGAGCATGTCATTTGCATTAGTAGCGTCCGAGAGACCTTCGGCCAGATGGACTTACAGTCAATTTCAATAACCGATCTCGAGAGATTTTTGCATATTTTAAGATTAATGAAATAAATCTTTAGTAATGAAATTGGCCATTAAAGAGGGCGGCTGGTAGTGACTGGATGACAAAAACGGGAGATCGAGCCTTGTGACGTACTCTGGGGGACGCCTACGTCCAGCAGTGGACTGCAATAGGCTGATGATGATGATATGCATTGGTGTTTTGTCGGTTATTATCCTTTTATTTTATGAAATTCTATTTCTTCTAAGCTGCTCTGGGACTGAAAAAAAAACGTAAAATACTACAGCTGCTTCTCTTCCCGGGTATACTGTACAAGTCAATATAGGGACAGAGGGTCTTGGTGTTTTGTAGGCGATGGGCTGACCACCTGTCACTACTAACCGAACTTGTACATCACAACTATACCCTCAAAATTGGTCAGAAGTAGCACCATGTGGTTCTATCGGCCCTTGGTGCTCTGCCTACCCCGTGAGGGATAAAGGCGTGATTATATGTCATGTATATATTTTATGAATCGCTGACTTTGGTTAATGAAATACTGAAATGAAATGAAATGAAAAAGTTTATTTGGTTAAAATCATGTGGTTAACAATCTAGAAAGGTTGGGGCTTCCTATTAAGCAAGATTTTTGCTTGTGTCAGGAAACTCCGCTCCTCCATTACATGTGAAGGTATAAACCATAATAGATCACAGTTTGCTCAAAACTTAAAACTACTTACTTTAAGGCAATGTAGTATACATTAAGTACAAACCAAACATATAACTTATTCAAATAAAGTACCTAAATAATTTATTAGTGAGCAATTCCATTTAGTGTAAATGATATGTGTATGTCGTATGTGTGTGAGTATGTATTGATACGTGAGCGTCTATGTATGTGTGTGTGTGTGTGTATGAGTCAAAAGTGTTAGCATGACACATTACTATTTATGAGCTATATAAGGCTATATAGTATAGTATAGGTGGTCACTATGTCACATAAGCCGTTAATGCTTCCACATCCTCGTAGGATAAGGTTTTTAACCACGATATTATCTCTGTTCTACAGAAGCGAGTTTGTAATGGGTAAATATTGATTAGCTTGTTAATACGGTTATAAAGATAAGGTGATTGCGCTCCGAACTGTATTTTAGCAAATTTAGATCTAGTAATTGGTATAGAAGCCACCACGTAGTTTCTCCTTCGTGATGGTGGTTGTGGATAATATGGTAAGGTCATATGCAATTTAATAACTGAGCTGGTGATATATAATTTGCGCATAGAAAGAAGATATAATACTAGTGATTCATATTTATTTTTATGATCTGCCTGCTGCTAAGCAAACATTATTTGTGATTAATTTAATTCAAATTGTACATGAAATTAATTTAGTATTTTGGCTAGGTATTAAATATCACCAGTAAAAAGAAATAGTATATTTAATTTTCATGGCACAATGTGACAGGCTCTGAGGCTTCTCATTCAATGAAATGAAGTAGAGCACGGATATTTTTACTATTTGTCCATTAATAAAATCTGAGTACAGAGTAAATATTGCATGACTCGCTTTGTATTTGTTTCAATGTATTTTGAATACAGCAACGCAGATTTTGTTTTCTAAATGTTGATATGGATAGTTAGAAATGAAATGATTATTTATTTGCTCAAAGCATGGTACAATTATGTTATTATTACATTATTGACATGTACTGAATGAGCAAAAAAAAAATTTTTTTTTAACATACCTAATTATTATAAAATTATTAATAAAGAAATGAAAAAAAATTCTTCACCCGAGTGGGAATCGAACCCACGACCACTGCATACCGTGCTAGTTGCTCTAACCACTGAGCTACCGGGTCAAATTATGTCAAACTGTGTTGTTGTTAAGCCATGGTACTTTAATAAAATCCTAATAACATAATAGGATAATGAAAGAAACAATAAAAATAGTAAAAACCGTGTTCATTGTATAGCAACTTTACCCTTTCAATATTTTTAGATAATATTTGCTATAGAGGCAACAGCAATACATCATCTGTGTAAATTTTAACTGTCTAGCTGTCACGACTCTTGAGATACAGCCTTAAGACAGACAGACGGGCAGCGAATTACGCCTTAGTAATGGGGTCATGTTTTTACTTTGAGCTACAACTACTTAAATATGAGTTATATAGCTTTATATCGATTTACAACAGTGTTTCAGTAGATACAACCTTAACTGTCTTGAGTCAGAGATCATTTATCAAAGCAAAACGGAACTTGTCACTGCCAGCGCAATGAGACCTTCCAGGGGGCAATTCTTGGAAAGTTTTGAGCCGAAACGCAACCACTAACGAACCGTTAACGAAACGCGGTGCGACGCAATATATATTTACCGCTTGAGTAATAAGGTATATAGCAAGAATCGGTCGCGAGTATGACAGAATAAAAACAAATATCTGTCTCGTGCTAAAATGTGTCTAATTACGTCATCGTAAAGTAATTATTGCTTTGTTCTGAGAGTCTACAACGGTTCCGTTTCGGCTTCGTTCCAACTCGAGACTTGTCTTGTGAAATATTGTTCCATTATACGTATACATACATGTACATACAGCTGTGTTCCCAAACTGGCATTGCAGAATCGCAAGAGAGATTACACAGCCACGTTTAGTATAGCATGGACAGGTGTAAACGATCAGTGACAAGTTGCTAGCTTGCCCGAGTTCCTTAGTCGACTCTTACGACATGCACGGATTAGCACAGAGCTTCTGTTCCATTATTATATCCATAACACATTGCGTTACTTTAGTTTAAAAGCTTTTTTTTTTTGAGAAATTTTAGCAGGTACACCGATGGAATCATAAATGATTTCGGAATATCTTAGGCTCTCTTTAAGCGCCAATTTTGTTTTATTTCTTGTATTTACCTTTGTATAATTATGTTTTAAACTTAATTTTTAACGGTATTTTCAATACAGAAGAGGCAGGATAAAATCCTGTAGGTATTTTATATAATTTTAATGAAAATATTGTCAGTTAATTAAAATTTGTTATTGAGAAACTTCACAAGAAAATATCCGGAAAAACAGATTTAAAATTAATATCATTGCAACAAATTTAGAAAAAGTTTAACAAAACGTTCTTCGTTTGGAGTAATTTTCAACCAATGAAGAATTTTTGTAAATTTTTTAAAACAACAAACAACAAAATATTTATGATTTAATAATATGAAATAACCTTTGACATTCGATGATATTATTATCTCGTTTTCCGTTCTTAATCAAAAAGATATTTCATAATATTACTAATATTTACAAAGTTAGGGAATAATTCTTGAAGACTAACTTATTTTTGAAATAATTGTTTGTCTCTTTAATTCATTACTAACTCAAGTAAATAAGATACCTATATATTCGAGTCAAATAAAGACTGAAAGAACCAAAACAAAATAGTCATCCATATATTATATAGATATCTATCATAAAATTATTAATAAAGAAAATGGAAAAAATTCTTCACCCGAGTGGAAATCGAACCCACGACCAATCAAACCGTGCCAGCCGCTATAACCACTAAGCCACCGGTTCAATAAATTTATGCTTGAAATGGAAATAATGGAACTACAGCTGACACGTGGAAATATCATTCAGTTCGTCAACACAAAGTCAAGTCACCAATCACCCCTTCAGTTCACATATAATACAGGAATCTACCCTTTCAGCTCTGAAGCTCCGGCTTTCTTTCAGGAATGCCCATCAATTAGCGATGTCCCTGATCAAGGAATTCTTCAGCGAAATATCCCTGACCTCTGTCCTGAAGGATGCCTATCTTATGTTTTATTACATTATTTAAGTACTTTCAGATAAAAACGGTGATAGCCCAGTGGTTAAGACCTTTCAAGCGGGAGGCGTAAGTTCGATTTCAGTCACCAATTAATTCACTTCATGTACAGATTTTAATGTTGCAAAATTGTCACTTAGCTCGTGCCTCGGAAAGCACGTAAAACTGTTAGTCCTGCGCCTGATCTCTCTCCGGTCGTGTCGGCTTTCCGTCCCATCGGACTATGAGAGTAACGGAATAGAGAGTGCATCTGTGTTTGCATACACACTTGTGCACTATAATATCTCCTGCGTACCTGGCCAATCTCCGTAGAGATTGGTCGCCTTGGCCGAAGTACGGTCGTAGATCATCATCACTTTCAGATGAGGGTCCTATTTTTACTGCTGGATTAATGCATGAGGTATGTAGATTAAGGATCGATTTTTACAATGTTCAGTTCAAAGTTTAGTTAGTTATTTAGTTTAGTTTAGTTTTGCAAAGTTGATGCTGTCTTTCTCTAAAACTTGATTAAAGATAGAGACAAAATCAACTTTATCCTTCAGATAGGCTTATCTGAACTTTGGAAAACTATCCCCAAAGTATATTAAAAGTGTCTCTGGTAAATATAGAATGTAATTTAAGCTAACTAAGGTTAACTTAAGCTAATAAATTAATTGTATCATGCTACCAAAGAATGAGGCTTCATACAGGATATCTTTTTTTAAAACCAATATTTACAGGGTGTCAGTGACTGCGATCAAATACTCTAGCGCGTCAAGTATTCCATTTTCTGTGGTTTTCGCTTCATTTTCGTGATCAGCATTTTCGTATTTACCTGGCTGTCCTTATTTTTATTTATTGTTTAGGCCCACTGTAAATGTTTTTCTTTCATTCCATCTATCAAATCGAATAATGGGCATCGTAGAATATCGGAAGTAAATAAACCAAATTAAATTTCAACTTTATCATAAACAAACAAATTTTTTAAAAACTAAATAAAACAAATAAGAAGTCAGTCAATCTCATTTTTTATCCTGATTTACTGTACTTATTTTCTACAGGAAATTGAATAATTAATTCGGCATTTATTAAAGTCGATAGAAACCTATTCACTTTTGATATGGGTTTCGGTATTGTCTTAGTAATGCCCCTCTTAAGGGCCGTCTCCACATATTGAAAGGGCACATGGAACTGGATTTCGGGTGCCCTTTGAAGGATAACAAATGGATTGCAAATTGTGTTTGGTTTTATTTATTTTCGTCACAGATTTATTTTATTTAGGTGTATGTATACGTATCTAAATATCTATTAACACGTAGTAGGACATCTTCGAATATATTATGCATAAAATATTTAATTTTTGTACTAGTATACAGAGTGTAACAAAAGGGGTATGTTAACCGAAAAGCTATGTAAGTAGCCCACTAAAAGGAACCTACCCACAAAATTTCAGACTCGAAATCATATGTTTATTTTACCAGTTATTATGGAGAATTCCTACACAACTCAGGAATGTTCATAAAATCTTGAAAAATAAACATATGATTTCGAGTCTCAAATTTTGGCAATAGGCAATCTCTATAGTGGGCTATTTATATAGCTTTTTGCTTAACATACCCTTTCTGTTACACCCTGTATAGGTGAATGTTTGGAGGAATAATAATAATATCTAATGTCATAATAAACAGAGCCCCGTGGTGCCGGCAGAGTAGAGTTTGTACCACCCCTGCCTGCCCGTGGGTATCGTACGAGGCGATTAAGGGTTTCCGGAAGGTGGGCAGCAGCGCCTCCCGTACTGACAACATAGTCCGAAAATCACACTGCGGTCACCAACCCGCCTGCCCAGCGTGGTGACTATGGGCAAAACCCCCCTGTGGCAGTAGCCTTGTGGCGTGCCCTGGTGGAGGCCTACGTTCAGCAGTGGACTACAATAGGCTGAAGAAAAAGAAGAAGAAGAAATAAACAGAGAACACGTTCTCAAAATTTGTGACTAGAAATTTCATATTCTCCTCTGTGTAAAGCGTGGCTGTCGAATGTCATTCACGATCTTGCAGTTTTAGCAACCTATTCCCTTTCTGTAAGCACAGTAAAAAATAATATCATCAGATATAATGGAGACCTTTGTCTATGTAGTTTCTCTCTTGCATTTTCTAAGACAGCAATGACTAGACATTTGAATGCCTGAATAAATATGCAAATCTTTTTCAGTGCATGAAATCAGAGCTTATTCAGAACCTAGCATTCCATTTGTTAATACTACAGTGGTAGGGACTCTCAATTGCAAATGTTGTTTGATCTTCAAAGACAACTCGGTACTATTTGCATAGCAATAACGTCTTGTGATACCAAGGTTTTTAATATATTTTTGGTTTTCCTTTACCTAAACTAATATAATAAGGCTGAGGAGTTTGTTTGAGGTCACCCTACCTCTGTAACTACTAGGCGGGTAGAACGAAATTGTTTTGCGAGCCTTCAATAATTTATCATCACCATCAAACAACCACGACAAATAACCAGCTAGCCTGTCGTCTTATAAGAAAAGAAAAATAGTCAATATTTTTTTTAAAACGAAAAACCGACTTCCTCCCTAAACTCGAGCTTATTAAAGTAAAATTTTACTAAAGGGCAAATATATATTGTGTTAGGCCGTGTACGAAGTTTAGAAGGCATAATATTGTCAGATTTATATGCCAGCAAATGATTAAATAGGCCACATGACAAAAGAGTGAAAAGTAGGCTTCGAAACTTTACGTCTGACAATATAAGCAACATATAATTACACTCCTTCTTCCTGCCCTGTTCCCAATCATTTGGGGTCGGTGCAATATGTAGGTACTCTTCTTTCATTCATTCCTATTATCCGTCATCTCGTTATTCTCATGTCTACCTCTTCCTCTATAACCATCTTACTTCGGACACGGCTTAACGCAACATATAATTTCACCACTTAACACAATTATCTTCATCTTCATAAGCCTATTGCAGTCCACTACTGGACGTAGGCCTCCCCCTGCCATAGGGGGATTTTGTTACTAAAAAGTTCCACTATCTGTTTTTCGGCGGCTCCATCATCAGACCCTCGTTTCCTTTATATTATGTGTAGCTGACCAAAATTCTCTATAAAAATCTAAAAACGGACTACTCGTGCCTTTTATATTTGAGGATATCCCTAGATTCCTTAGAGATTCCATCATCAGATGTTATGTTTTATCTATAGGTATCAAAACGCTCAGTAAAAGTATAAAATCTGACTACATGTGCCTACAATATTTGAGGATTGCCCTCGATTTCTCCAAGATCCCTTCATCAGATCCTGACATGGTGAATATGGGACCAACTTGGAAGCATACCATGACAAACTATAAAAAAAATTGAAATCGGATCATAAATGACGGAGTTCTGAGGTAACACACATTTTAAAAAAAGACGAATTGATAACCTCTCTTTTTTTAAGTCGGTTAAAAAGAAGGGAAAACTGCACAGTAGAGTTCTGTTGTCCGTTGTTGTAGAGCTATAACAAGTTATTTGTTTTTAATTGTAATAAAGTAAATAAAATAAGTCCGCATGAAATAAAATAATAATAAAATTAGTCCGTATTCTTAGAATTCTTACTTGAAAGGAGTAAGGGAGAAGGGAACCAGCCCAATTAACATGACCTGCGAAACACGATATGATAAACCGATTTATCGACATTTAGCCTGTCATAATACGATAAATATAGCCGCCATGTTGAATTTTGTATTGTGACGATACAATATTCATGATGCGTGGTCATGCTAGGGGGGCAGGACTGATTCTATTTTTTTAATTCTTATATTAGTTGATATTTTCTTAAATATAAATTACGCTGATATCTAAACAACCTACATTAGGTACAGTTTATGGTTCACTAGTGGACACTCGCTACTCCGTCCGCGTGGACTGCAGAAAAAACAAAATGTCGAAATTATCCGGGATAAAAACAAATTCCCGGGATAAAAAGTAGCCTATATGTTAAGTGGGACCTGTCACAATATATTCCTGAAAACTGCACCGAAATCTGTTCAGCCGTTTCTGAGATTAGCGTGCACAAACGCACAGATAAACAGACAAACCGACAAACAGATACAAATTCCAAAAATCATTGTTTTGGGTACTATTGCGTTGATAAAGGTCTCCTATAATATTCCTCCTATAGATTAAAAAAAAATTGTTCATTCAACCATAAAGAAAACGTAGATATTCGCAGCCATATAGAGTACGTTATTTCTGGTATTGACGGGGCTACGCACCTTAAATAGAAAGAAGTCATGTAATAAATAAATAAATAAATAGCATTAGTGCAGAATACGAGTTATCTAGTTGACAGTTAATTTTATTTACGAACCAGGTAAGATTAGCTTCGAAAAGATTAAATTTCCAATTATAAATCTCATTGCCTCCCACCTCAGTTCACTTCACTTTTAGCTTAATGCGACGTTTATTACCGGTTGGATAGATAGCTGAACACGTTATTAAACTTTTTTTTTATAAAGTTAATTAACAGGGGAATATGGTGGGACGACCTGGATAACTTTCAGACAGAGTGGGCCACTATGGCGGGACGAAACAAGTGGGTTCAAATCGGGGAGGCATTAGCCTAGCTGTAGGATACGGTTTAGGCTAAAACATCGATGTATTTATACCTACTAGACTATGGTTATTAGACTACCTACAAGATAATGGTTATTTTAACTATCACCAATTACAATTTCGCCTCCAAAGGATATCGACAAAATTTCAATTACGGGAGACATTTTTTTTAATATTCAGCTCAAAATTAGAACGGAAATAAGTGAATATTAAAAGTATCCGTAAAAATAGAAAAGAGCGGAAGTGAGATAATTAAAATTTATAGAAGCTAGAATTTTATTTACAAATCTTTCGGATTATAAGCATAGCGAACAAGATTTTACTTACGAAAAATGCCTAGTCCATAGATTAAACCATGTTTGATAGCTTTTCAATAGAAATTTATCTATCTTGTATCATCATCTTCCTGCCCTGTTCTCATTTATTTGGGGTCGGCGCAATTTGTTCTTTTCATCCATTCATCCCTATTATCCGTCATCTCATTGCTCACTCACAGTACACGCATGTCCTCTCTCACACAGTCCATCTAACATTTTTTTGGTCTACCTCTTCCTTTATATCCATCCACATTCATGCACAACGCTCTCTGTAAAATATGCCTTTCATCCCGTCACTTTACATGCACGTACCAAGACAGACGGTTACTTCGTAACTTGTCTGTGATCGGCGCAACTTTCAGACTTACTCTTATATACTCATTTCTTATTTTATCCATTCTTGTAACTCCACACATCCATCTCAACATTCTCATCTCGCTTACATGCAGTTGATTTTCATCCATCTTCTTACCGGCCCAGCATTCAGATCAATACAAGACGACAGGTCGAATTACGGTCTTGTACACCTTACCCTTTAGCTTTAACGGCATCCGGGCATCGCACGCAACTCTCGTGACCTGTCGCTATTTCATCCATCCTGAACTAATTCGGTGCTTTATATCTCGGTCTATTTCCCCATCCCCTTGTAAGACATTTATCTATCTTGTACATGCACATTAAATATCTTTGTTTTCAAGTTTTTTTTTTAAATTCTTATTTTGTTCTATTTGATTGCCGTGTGGTGTCGACAGAGTAGAATAGCTCCACCCCACATCTGCCTGTGGCTATCATTGTAGGCGATTAAGAGTTTCTGGGTGAGGTTACCAATCCGCCTGCCTGTCATTGTGACTAGACGAAAACCCTCCTATGGCATTAGCCTTGTAACGTGCCCTGGGGAGGGCCTACGTCTGGACTTCAATAGGCTGATATGAAGGTGGCACTTATAGTGTTTATGCACACAAAGTCGCAGACAATCAGCTCATTTTTATTTAAAATTTGTCCTTGCCCTTTTTCGCATTATGTCAGATTGTTCCCAGCATTCCCAGTAAAGAGTTTCTTTCAAAATATAATAACTACAACAAGTTTGCTTGTTATATTATTCTGCTTCATGACTCCTTGTTAAATTTTAGTATAGCAACATATATCTAAGTCGGAAGTCGCCTCTCACAACATAGAATACATTGTTGTTGACCCAAGGCCTACCTTGGTGCTGTTAAATAACAAACTACACCATGTTACGTAAAGCTGTGCCCTCGAATATTGTCTAATAATAGCTTACTTTACGTGAATAGATAGGCAGGCTAGTGTTAGCAGCACTATTTATAGCCAATGCAAAAAGGCCCCGTATGCACTTTTTAATATGCATTATATTTTTAAAAATTTATATACCAAAAGCATAATATAATTGCGAGTATCTTTAAAACTGTTCTCCCAAAACAACCTTTCCAAACAATTCCCAACAACTTAAAGGAAACTAGATAGAACTGGATAAAGCTGGATAGAACTCGATATATCCATTACTAACCGGTTTGATTGTTAAACAACCCAAATTGTTTCCAACTATTTCGACAATTCGATAATTTAATTTAATGTTTCTTGTTAGGGTAAGGTTGCCTTTCCACCAGAGATGTGCTTCTTCTTTTTCAGCCATTTGCAGTCCACTGCTGGACGTAGGCCTCTCCCAGGGCACGCCACAAGGCTACTGTCATAGGGGGGTTCGATAATATATAGTGTAGGTGACCTGGTATACTTCAAAACCGTGCCAAATATTTTTTTCTTTTATAGTGTAATGTAAAGTAATGTTCTACATTACTAATGTATTGTAACGTATAGTAATGCACGTATATAAAAGTGGAATGGTGCATCGAAACTGTTAGTATGACATTAGCACTCTATGTCTACATCTTATTCATCTATGACGTCACAAAGATAATGTAGGTATTTATTTATTTAATACGTTTTTTCGACGTTCACTCCTAGGTCCCTTTTGAAAACCAGCGCTGTTTTGCGTGGTAGGCAACCTCTACTACCTCTAAAAGTGACCTGTTTGGCGGCTACATATACGCGTGATGTGGTTTCCTGATAGGGTGCACGGTTCTTCTGGAATGTTTTATGTTGCACTAGTTTCACTTAGATGTGCCCGAGGAAGGTTGGCGTTAGGCAGGCAGCAGAAAAAACCATATTGCGCCCCATGAATAATGGGATAATGGCAGGAAGATGATGACGTTTTAAACTTTTCTTATACAGGGTGTAAAAAGACAACAATGTTTTTTTAATACCTCGTATTCTATGTAAGGTTACGATAATATTCTTCTATGGAACCAACTCTGGGAAACGACAAAAAAAATATGAAAAAATACTGTCATTTTATTGCAAGCTATGTATTCGTTTGATGCGCGAAACTAACATTATAACATTTTGACATGGTATCTTTGAAAAAAAATGTTTGTTAACCGATTTCAGATGGATTTATGTAAAAAAAATGATAATATTAATGTAACTTTGGACCTCAAGATCTTGGAAACCCGTAAAATATATTTTACACAAATGTTAAAGAATGAACATATTGATGTTCATAATCGTACTTGTATTAATACATTGTCTGTAAATATTCTCAGACGTCTTAAAGACCTTTCCTGTTTAATTAATTAGCTTGTGTAATTTGAAAATTAATATATTAATAAAGATACCCTTCTTCATCTAAATAAATCAAATTAACGAATCAATTAATTATTCCACTCATGTTAGTGGTGTCAAAAGCAATATATTTCGAGCCCGCAGGAGGCAGAATTTAATTGATTTATTTATCTTTGATATTCATTACTATAGCAGTGTTATTCTATGCTTCCGGTAAAAAGTAATATCCGTGAGCTTTCAAAACCAAATAACGGTTTATTTTTTAACCCCCGACGCAAAAACGACGGGGTGTTATAAGTTTGACGTGTCTGTGTGTGTGTGTGTAAATGTGTGTGTGTCTGTCTGTGGCATCGTAGCTCCCAAACGGATGATCCGATTTTGATGCGGTTTTTTAGGGTTCCGTACGAATACAAACGGAACCCTTATAGGACTCGTGTGTCTGGTCCGTCGCTTACAGTCAAATTTCCGAATCTATTAGACCGATTAAGTTGAAATTTGGTACACATATTAATTCCTGTGACCCAAACACAGAGGTGTGACGTGAGCAGTGTGTATATTGGGGGTCATTTTTGGGGGGAAGGGGAAAATTTAAAAAAAATTCTAAACTGCATCGTGTGGCATATCAAATGAAAGGTCTGAGAAGATCTTAAATGTATTTTTTGTAATTTTAAAATAAATAGTTTCCAAGTTATTCAAGAAAATAGACGAAAATTGACCATTCCCCCACCCTTATCTCCGAAAACTGAACCTAAAATTTTGAAAAAATACAGAAATTAGTTTTCCTTATAGATTAGGAAAACCTATGTCCATGATATTCAAATAACATGGTAAATCACTCAATATTGTTACCAACTTTTTTCAGATTTAAAAAAACAGATAGGTAACATCGTACGGAACCCTCTTACGCGAGTTCAACTCGCACTTGTCGGCTTTATTTTGTTTGAAAGATATATCAGTTGAGAGTGTTCTTAGCTTATGTTTGGTGGAAATCGGTTCAGGTCTTCAAGGTCATCAGGTCGTTTGTTAGGTGTGATAGGAATGTTATGTCTTCTGGAACCACTGAGCTGGTCTGCTGTTAGGGCTCGAAGATAGGAGACGTAACCCTGGACTGCCTTTTAGTAAACCCATCGAGTTTGGGCTCGTTGGATTTGTCTTAACTAGTTCTCTTTATGTTTCTAATTGACGAGGACCTGATGCTGGAAATATGGAACCTCTGAGCTGGTCTGATGACAGGGCTCGAAAGTAGGAGACATAATCCTGGTCTACCTTTTAGTAAACCCATCGAGTTTGGGCTCGTTGAATTTGTCTTGACTGGTTCTCTAGATATTTCTAATTGACGAGGACCTGATGCTGGAAATGGGATGTGGCGGATGAAACCCTGGAATGCCGGAATGAAACGGATAAACTGATTTATATTTTTGCTGAAAATCTAATCTAAAATGACCAAAGTTTAATCTTTATTGTTTCTTAATCTCTGCAATTCTCCCAGAGCCAGTTTGTCATGAGGATTATTAAACAGATCCCTTTGGTCGAGATCGCATATAGCGACCCCATCTAAACTTTTTACGCGGAAAATTAAGGAGCTCCTTCAAAAAGCATGAAATAAAAAATTAAATTTAAAATTGAAAAAACCCCCGACCCAAAAAAATAGTACGCAATCATTATGACAAAAGGTTTAAAATGCTAAACCCTATAAAAGCAAAAAAATAACTTTTCAACACTACGTAAGTACCAACTAAAGCATGTCAGACTATCTACTCGGGACTTTGTGCCACCTTTATATCGGAGGCATAACCGTT
This sequence comes from Carposina sasakii, assembly GCA_014607495.2. Lineage (NCBI taxonomy): Eukaryota > Metazoa > Arthropoda > Insecta > Lepidoptera > Carposinidae > Carposina > Carposina sasakii. Next base: position 14,773,005 of record CP053153.1, read on the forward strand.
AATTTTGAACTGCAAATGGTTATCTTGGCCTGCTGTTGACCGTACGTATGAAATTTTTGATTAAATTTTGTCGCGTCTGATGACCTGCCCTAATCCCCCCACCTCACCTCTCCCAGCTTGAAGGATAGTAATAGTTCCGTGAATAGACTGTGCACTAATGACTAAAGCTGGCTACACACCAAGACTGTATACAGCCGACAATAAATAATCCTGTCGGTTTTCTAAAGACGGTGTAACATACGAGTACGAGACATAGCAAGTAACAAGTTGGATTTTGCTACATGGGATTAATAGTATCAAATTATAATCTTAATACCTACTTAATTTTTTTGAACAAACTTAAATTTATGAATGACTACTGTTGCTCGTGACTTCATATGCGTGAACTACAGAATGTACCTATAGTCTATGTCCTTCTCCGTACTCCTGTATATGCCTTTCATCCCATCCCATATTATTAAATGTTACTGATACTTAACTATAAACCCTCGTGTAGTAGAGTATAGATATCTTTAATTTAGCAGAGATGCAAGCAATGCTAAGGTAGGTATCTGTTATATCTTTTTTATAAAATGTTCTGTTCTTTTTTATAAAATATGTATGTATGTATATATATATATATATATGTATTTATTTAGTTATATTGTATGCATTTATTTGATTGTTTGTTTATATCAAGTACATTGTTTTTTTATTATTATTTAGTTGTGCACGTATGATTTCCTTTTTCTTCGCTAATAACTTTATATTAAATGGTTGGCTGGAAGAAATCTCTGTTAGAGATAAGCTCGCCTTTGTACATTATCTTATAAAATATTGTATCTTGTGTGTTTTTTTTCTGTGTACAATAAAAAATATAATAATATCTTTGTTTCTCCTAGCAGCGGACCGATTTTTAGTCGGACGTGTACAGCACACTATAGTCTGCTTCATCTATTTCTAGTGCTTAGAAACTATCGATGTCTTTGGTTGAGGGGTGAGGTGGGGGGATTAGGGTAGGTGATGCGCTCTCGCCATCTATCCAGGTGATTTGAATTTGAATTTTTTTTTACTTTTAATAGTTGTCAGAAAATCCCTCGGCGCGGAGAGCAAAGATTACTGATAATCAAATTAAAAAAAATGAAATCCGTCTATAATTGACGGAAATATCGGTGAACATACATAAAAAAATATATATATGTACATACAGACGAATTGAGAACCTCCTCCTTTTTTTTGAAGTCGGTTAAAATACATTTCTTGCGAGTAATAACAATGTCGTATAACTTGACTTATTAATCTACCTAATAGATAATTTGCCCCTAATACCTATATAAAAATAGGTAAATTTCATGAAGTTGTACCTATCCTTTTATGATATTAATCTAACCTTCGTTATTGCGCACACACATAAACACTGCGAAGCACTAAATTAGGAGATAATAAAATCTTTACTACGTACAATGATGAAGTACAATCTCGGAGGTAAATAATGTACTAGTAAACTGAAAGTAGGTACTAAGGTATAAAATGTGTCTGGAGGCTCGCTGGCTTTCTTATATACGTACATATACCTGTACACACGTCTGTATTCCAGAACTCTTGAGGCCAGAACTACAAGATAAATAATGACATGCCATAGCTACGTTTGGTATACAGATACAGAAGAATACAGTGGTTAAGACGTGCACCTTCCAAGCGGGAGGCATAAGTTCGATCCCAGTCACGGGCCTGTACCAATGAATTTATTTTATGTACAGATTTTAATGTTGTAAAATTGTCACTTAGCACGTGCCTCGGAAAGCACGTAAAACCGTTGGTCCTGCGCCTGATCTCTCTCCGGTCGTGTCGGCTTTCTGTTCCATCGGACTATGAGAGTGACGGAATAGAGAGTGCATCTGTGTTTGCGCACACACTTGTGCACTATAATATCTCCTGCGTACCTGGCCAATCTCCGTAGAGATTGGTCGCCTTGGCCGAAATACGGTCGGAGATCATCATCATCATCACAGAAGAATACAGGTACCTACAGATGTAAATGATCAATGACAAGTTGCTAGCTTATCGCCTGAATGCTCGAGTTTCTTAGTAGTTATGTCCATATATTATCTTCCACTTCTTCTATGATATAAAAATGAATCGCTGAATGTATTGCTAAGCACAGATCTCGAGAACAGCTGAACCGATTTCGCTAATTCTTTTTTTAGAATATTCCTTGAAGTACGAGGATAGTTCTTACGGAGAAATATATACGAAAAATAAAAAGATAGCTTGAAAAATCTCTCAAAACAATACTTCTCTATAGCGGCCGCCCAAGGGCATTAAACACATGCAAAGCCGGGGCGGATCCCTAGTATAAATGTCAAACCGAGTTCATTATTATTTTATTTTATTCGCTTATAAACTCTAATATTCAGTTTAAAAGTTAGTTTTTTATGAGAGACGTGTTGCAATGAATGCGATAATCAACCAAGCATAAAAACTTAATAAAAAGCGAGAATTATTAACGAGAACGGGTAACAAAAGTATTCAAACGGAACAATACTACAAATGAGTGACAAGAACTTGAGTGTTTTCACTTGATTTCTTAGCATTGAAAAAAAAAATATATATTTAAAAAAAAACTGTAAAAACCCTGAATTTAAGGGTCCGAAAATATTTTAAAAAGTCATAATGTCGCTGTAATACAAGGTAAACTTAAAAACCCTGTCAAGTTTCTTTGCCGTTCTTCTTGTGCAGACGTAACAGAACTGGCGGATTGCTTTTTTTTTTGCCTTCAGTTTTACTTTTACTAGTTATTAATAATTGTGTAAGATTAGAATAAATTAAAATATTTGCATACCACAATTTTTGGCAAAACATGTCTCTGATCTAATAATGTAATAATAACTGCCATGTTTTGAGTAAATAAATAAATCATTTCATCATTCTTCTTCTTCTTCTTCAGCCTATTGAAAAATTCTTTCAGTGTTAGATAGGCCTCCCCCAAGGGCACGCCATAAGGCTACTGCCACAGGGGGGGGGGTTTTGCCCAAAGTCACCACGCTGGGCAGGCGGGTTGGTGACCGCAGTGTGAATTTCGGACTATGTTGTCAGTACGGGAGACGCTGCTGCCCACCTCCCGGAAACCCACGGGCAGGCAGGGGTGGTACAAACTCTACTCTGCCGGTACCACGCGGCTATTCATCTTTATATATTCATTTCATCATTACATTTCCTCAAAAAATCTTTTACAAAACTGCCTTATATAGGCTGCAACTGAAGGTATACTCTGAATTGTTTAGACATGTTCCCAAAATAATCGGAAACGGAAACGACTGAATTTCAGGATATTCTGACTGTAAAATTATTTAAAAAATTATGTACAGAAATTAGGTAGCAAAAGTTTAAGGTAACCTTACCTACACGTGACTCGCCTGTCTTCTTAATAAGTGAATAAATATAATTTCTTAGAATAACATTTCCTCTGAAATTTTATGTGCCTCAGCCTACAGCTGAAAATACCCTAAAACGCAAGCCCGGAGAGACTGGAATAATTGGAATAATTAATGAGAATACATTAATAATTGGTTGTGGTCTATTGAGAATGACATCCCTGAGGTAAACATGTTTATCCGGGATAAAAAGTACCTATATATACCAAAATTTCATTTATATCAGTACCTACAGGAATTTTGGCGTGAAGAGGTAACAAACAAAGTTACTTTCACACTTATAGTTGATATAATTAGGAATTTTAAGAAATAAGAGATATTAATTTGTACTTGCATCTCCCGCGGTGAGTTTTCTTCAGTCGCTCGGCTTGCGCGTTGTTATTTTTATCGAAATGATTGAAGATTTATTATCTCCCCCCAAAACTCATATTCAAAGTGCATAGTCAATATATAAAATGTAAGATTTTACTATTTGCCTATACACGTATGCATGTACGTACCTATATTATAGTATCACGCCTATTCCACAAGAGAAGGCAGAGACTACAGATTTCATTTAGTACGTTTCAAGCGAACCACTACCCGTTAGCCCACATTCATCAATGTCTTCATATACACTCGTCGGTTGTGGGTTTGGAAATGGCATAATTTTCTTTTAAAATTAGTTTCCAGTAAACAAATAGCTTATTCATTTACAGTGTTACACTTTACCATTGCTGTAAATGAGATCACATAAGACGATTAAATGAGAGTGCGATTTTTAAGTGTAAAGGCAAGAATATGCGTTCTAAGTTGAAAACTAAAATTGTTGGGACGATAAAATTTAATTGAAGATTAAACTAGCAACATTTTATTCTACGCTAACAACAGACTCAAGGGGCTTCAGTCTCAAATAACTCTCAATGAATGCCTTAACAATGACTTCTGTTTATTGTTTCTCCGTAAGCGTCCACAATTAAACACCTCGTAAACTTCTCAAATGGTCATCGTCATAGTTTATGGCCCAAATTGTAGCTACTTCTTAATTATTGACAGGGCATTAAGGGTAGTAGATCATGTTCATTCTGCTTCACGCTACTAAACTTGAGCTTTCAACAGTGTTCCATGACATAATGACAACGTTAAGCTTAAATAGGCAAAGCATTTTCGTGTGTCAGTTTTTAAGCAAAGTGTAAACCGAATATGATGGCTGAAAACGTTTTTTTAATAGAGATTTGTTCAATCACGCGTTTTACAGCTGTCTGACTGTTTTGTAATAATACTGATAATTTCCAAGGTAAAACGGCGGTAGGCTCACTATTAGTACTTTAGCATTATTTGAATTAGGTACATTATTTGGTAATTTATATTATAATGTCAGGTAAATAGCATACATAAATATATACCTACTATACACACGTCGTACAAGCAAGGGACGCATCGCGTTCTAGAACAACGCACACAGACACTATCTTTGTACTCATACGAATGAAAAGCTCAGCTAAGGCCTCGCAATCTACCTATATGTACACTAACACAAGTGCAAAGATCAGTTAAGGCCACGCAGACTATAATTTAAGGCTGGTCCATTGGAGCAAAGCGAGGCTCCAGGCGAGAGGATAAACAGATAAATTTTTAAAATAACAGCCCAGTTCTGTCTAGCCCTCCTAGCATGACCACGTATCCTGGATATCGTATCATACGATATCGTATCGTCTCCATACAAAATTCAACATGGCGGCTATATTTATCGTAGTTTGACAGGCTAAATGTCGATAAATCGGTTTATCATATCGTGATTCGCGGTCATGTTACTAAAGCTGCAAACCCATTTAATATTTCTTCGTTTCTCCACTCCGTAGCTCCGTTGGACAGGCAGCCTAATAATACTGTTATACTGTCAAATATTCCAGTTTGTTAAATCGCAAATCCTTGAATAGAACATAGCGTGAGGTCACCACCATCTACACAGCCATTACGTCTCCTCGAACAAACATTGAAGTGCCAAATTCCTTCGTTACTGTTATTATCTTTGTACAGTTTAGAATAGTCGTTACCTTGACGTCATTTCTGTAGTGACGTAAATGATTGTAAACACTCAGAGAGGGTTAAGTATGGAGGAGGGACAGATAGGAGGTGGCGTAACTTTATTCGGTTATGGTTTGTCGACCAATTGGCGTTGCTGACCTTGCCTATCGTGCCATAGATCCTGAATTCCAGCCCCCTTAGCATGACCACGCATCGTGGATATAACGTTTTAGTACAAAATTCAACATGGTGGCTATATTTATCGTATTTTGAATGGCTAAATGTCGATAAATCGGTTTATCATATCGTGTTACCATGCTACTTGTACTGGTATGAGAAAACTGTATAATGATGAATATTTTCGGTGATATTTTATTTTCGAGTTTTGGAAGGTATTGTAAATTTGATCTGAGTATTTATATACATTCCTGTGCTGATACGAGGCTTTCCTAGGATACATCAGCTGCATCTCTTTCTGTGCATGTCGTAAGAGTCGACTAAGGCATTAAGGCATTTTCTCATTTGATTCTGTCCCCGCTATTCTAAACGTGGCTGTGGGATTCCCATTACGAAAACACAGCTGTGTGTATATCGTAAGACGCATCTCCACTCTATCATTCCTTTGTGTGAATTACTATGGACATAGTATCAACTAATCGTGGGAGTTGCGAACAGAATTAGAGTCTTATTTAATGACTTAGTTAATTGTTGTTAAAACTAGAACCGTTTTACAAATGGCAGATAAACATCAAAAACACAATGAAAACAGTGGATACAATAGGCTGGAATAGAACCTAGGAGTAGGGAGTGACTATGAACAGTCTTTTTTTGCTGGAATATTGCCGTCATGAACACAATCTTACTTTAAAAGGACAATGAAACCTAGACTAGGTCGTACGAGATGACATAAGAAGTCAGGGGCGTTCTCCAAGTTGTTAAGTGACTTGTAACTGATTTTTTACCGCCCGGCTATGTTAAACATGACTGGAGAATCTTCTTCGCAATCTTGCAGTTATGGTCACCCACAAGTTTCTATATAGTCTTTGCATATAATGTAGGAGTACAGCTGTGTGGACTAACAGCCAATTTCAATAACAAACCTGTAGAGTTTTTTTTGCATTTCACAGATTTAATTTTAAATTGTTTTTATACAAAATAAGAGTTAATATGTAGTATATAAATAGAATTCATAAAAAATCGAGATTCTTTTTGATTTTTAGTATTGAAAATGACTGTAAAAACAGTTATTATATATATATAGGTGGCATATGTTTATGACTTATGACGTATTACGAGAGTAATAGCACATGTCGCTGTTATTGAGTGGGTAGGTGTAGGTACTATACTACCTCAACGTTTATAAATAATAATTATCCTGGGAATTCTATAGGCAATCATAATTTGTAATAGCTATTAATAATAATCTGCACAATCCACACCCGCACAGCGAATTTTAATTAGGTGCCTACGAATTTTCAATCAACAGAATAATTATAAAGATAAGCATACAAGATATATCTACCTATCTGCTGCAGGCCGCTTCCAACCGTTCGCAATGGAGGTTTTTGGGGGAAGCCTCAATTCAGCAGTGGACTTTTTATGGCTAAACATGATGTTAATGACATATGTTGAACTACGTAGTTTTAATATTAGCACACAGATAAGGAAAATTGCATTTGATAAGCTAATAAAAATGCAGCGAAGCTGTCTCTTGCAGCGGTTAGTCTTGCATAATGGAATTTATATAAGAAAACTAGTAAATAGGATTAGTCAATTCTAAAATAAATGCATTAGAAGAAATTGTCTGTCTGCAGCCTCTTTATATTATATATATATGGATAGACCTTATACAGGGTGTTTGTGACAGGCAGGCAAATACTGAGATACTTAACAAGTACCATTGTTTTGAATTATACGACATACTCGCAGGAAATTATTTTTGATTTGATTATATGTAATGTTTGCTTTCCACGCCAATTGTATCGAGCGATCCTGTGACTAGTGAAATAGGCTTATTGGTTATTTTGTGATACATTGCTGTTTTTTGGATCGCTTGAGACTCTCCTTTAGGGTTGATTAGTTAATTGAACTTTTTGAAAGCAATTTTTTTTAAATCATCCAAACGTTAAAATTTTATTTTTATGTCATTATTTAAGTCCTACTTAAACGAATCACACTACTTTTTTCCTGATTTTTTTTAAAGTCGGAAATCTTTAGATTTTTCCTGCGAAAATGGTTGTTACGCAACTTTAAATCGATATAAATCCTAAACGGTCAGTTAGATCGAAAAATGTTGAGAGAAAACTGATAATGATTTTTAAATACCTATTCAACGATACTCCACTTGAAATAGTTTGTTGACTTAAATTTTTTTTCATTTTCACAATATGGCGCCATATTGGATTTTCACTTACGTCATGTCTTTAGTGACACTCGCCCAACTAAGACAAATCGATTGACGTGTGAATCATAAAAATCGGCCAAGGCGTTTGGTCTGTATAGTGCTTCAAAGAAACATACATACATACATAGGCTGTTAAACACATTACCACTCCTTTGCGTCGCGCAGTCGGGTAAAAACAGCAAGTATAGACCCATAATCAAATTCGTAATGAACATGTCAATCCTAATGTTAGTTCGTCTGTAGGATTGAGTTTCGGTACATTGTATTCAGGTAGAAAAGATACATACACAACCAAACATATTGCAGTCCACTACAGAATATAGGTTTCCCCAGGACACGCCACACCACAAGGCTACTTTTGCCCTTAGTCACCACTAGTCGGGTCGGTGAACGCAGTGTGATTTTCGGACTATGATGTCAACACAAACAACAAGGGAGACGCTGCTGCCCACCTCACCCAATGGTAGGCATCGTGTGTGGTGTCATTTTACTCTGCCACACGACTCAACTCTTATAAATTAGTGAAATATTGTCAATCTTCATTTGAAAATAATTGTTAAAGGCTCTTACCAGTTCAATAAAATAATTTCATTTAAGAACCTATCGGAAAATGTTTTTTCGGCAAACTAAACGTCGAGAAGTGCCTTCGGCGATACTTACTACTGGCGAAGTTTAATAAATAGCAACTTACTTATAGGCTAAATGATCATCAGAAGCGTAAGCGTTATAAATCCACGGCTATTTTTATTGTGGAAGCGAGATGCCGCTATGAGCAGTGTAGAGCGTATCTCGCTTACACATTAAAGACAAGCATGGTTGCTGACGGTGAATGAATTCCCACAATAGAGTTTTATTGTATCTCATAAAATGGACGTAAAATGTACAATAATAAAAAGTCCAGAGATAAGTGATATGCCCAATATGAATCAATGTGGTCGATTCTGACTGCCTTTCTTAATCCTAACATTAAAATGAGGCATATCTGACCTTCTCCTTTCTTAATGTAAATGGCTATTTCACAAAATAGTCACGTGAAATTAGACATGCAAAATTGATATAAATGCTAAGAATAACGTTATGAAAAGTTAAAAGTTCCCATTGGTCCTACGTCTAAATTTTTCTACCCAATTTGGGTTTTTGGGCCAAATAATTAACAGTGTTATCATAAAAATAGATAGGATAATAAATGTAGATTATGTAATTCTTTACAAACGTATCTCTTTATTATTTTTCCTAACCGTCACCGTTTTCGAGATATTATAATAATAAGTACAAAAATGTAGTGACAAGTAGAACAATTTTTTTAAATGAAATTGTATTAGGCGTTACAATTCGGAAGTTCAAACATAGTAGTAATAATTACTTAAGTAATGTGTTGGGTTTTAGAGGTTCATAATAATTAGTGGTTTACTTATTTACTAATTTCTATAATCCTGAGGATGCCACGGTTGTTGGCGAAACATATGTAGATTATTTATCTAGTTTTTGATTTCGGAATAGTGCAATGTATCGTCTTGCATGCTAGGTGCTCGGGTCTGGTTTCTCATGGCGATTGTAGTTAGTGCAAGTGCCTGTTGTCGCAATTATGAGTTATCAGATCAGAGGGTGTAGGGCCCGGTGGTGGGCACACCCATAGTGGACAATTTTTTTAGTTAATTATCAAGTCAGTAAGTCAGAATCAACCACAATGTTGTTATCATGGAATTGTCACGTCATCGTTATAGTGAACCCTGATTTTACTATCACTGCCTAATCGATACTGGTGAGCGGCTGAAAAACAATTTTGAAAATAATCTTATCAGTATAACTGTACAAAATTACTGTAACAGTAAATACTGCGGATATTATTGGAACTCTCACTGGAATGATATTGCCGTGTGATATCGGCAGAATCGAATAGCATCAGCTCATGTCTGTCTGTGGGTATCATCGCCTGCCGTGTTTGACAACTTAGTCCGAAACTCACTAGTCATTGGTGAAATCTGTGGCAGTAACCTTGTGGTGTGCCCTAAGGGAAGCCTACGTCCAGCAGTGGACTTCAGTAATAAATAATGAAATTTTTCCGGATTGTTACATATATACATACATAAAATGTGGTGTCGTGGGACACCAGGTAGGAACGAAGTTCCTTCGGCTAATGTAGAATCGACACAATTTGCAAAAGAAAAATCGTGCTCAATTTTATTTAGGTTTAAAATGTATCTATAATGTGAGTATTCGCCACGTGCTTGTCCATGAATTCATGAGTATATACTATGCATTGGCGGGGTGGAGTAGTAATAGAGAGAGAAGGGATGAGAGAACGAAAAGAAAGAGGGAGAAAGAGAAAGGTATTATACACTACTCGCTTGTGTATACGACTGTCGCGCCTGCGCACGTCTCATTTAACGATTTTATTCCACGCACTTTTTCTTACGGTTTTACTATCACATTTTTTTCAGTTCGGTCGCGCAGCAAAATCCCTATCTCCTCCAAGCCTGCCGTAAGGAACTTCGTTCCAATAATCACTCCTTTATCCCTTACGGGGTAGCCAGAATACCAAGGGCCGATAGAACCACATGGTGCCACTTCTGACCAATTTTGAGGGTATACTCGTAGTTGAATTGTTACGTTGTATTTAACCCTGTAGCATCGATACCTGTAGCCTTGTCTACTACACCAGTCATTATTTTAATGGGGTAGAACAATGTAGCACGCGAAGGGTTAAGATAATTATCTATACGAGGCTAAACGTACCTAAACTACGAAAAATTAAACATCGATAATCGATATTCACTGTAATTATCGACGTTTCGGAATTTGAACTCGTGATGAAGTCGGTCGGGTATACCAGATAAATAAAATCTAGTAGAAAACGTAATACGTGTATCCGAAAACGTATAATTAAAACGTATAATTAAATATCTTGAATTTCATAATAATATCTGGTGGACTTCGTTCGTTTGCGTGAATTTTAATCTCTTGTGGGTTTTTCAGAAAACCCTTTCTTATCGGATACATATGCCGAACAATAAATAGTGACCTGGTGAGGCTGGGAGCGCTTTCATTCCCACCACCACCTAATACAAAGAATGTACCCTCTAAATTTCCGCAGGCTGATTATGTGTCTTGCAAAAGCAAAGCAGAAGCAATGCGATAGCGAAAATTGTACAATATTCGCGTTGAAATGACAATATAATACGAATTTGACAAGCAATCAGCGAATTTTGAAAAAAAAAAAAGCTATTGCATTGCTAGTTAGGTAATTAGGGGGGCCGGTCTTGGAACAGCTGTTTACGCTGTGTATTGATTTGTCAGTCAGTCATTCAGGACAAAATAATTTATATGTACGAGTATGGATCCAAAGCAGCACAGTATAAATCTAGCGGTTAGTCATGAACTCTAGAAGCTGGCCATAGTGAAACCGAGATGTCATGAGTGCTTATAGCAGCGTCCTACTTAACCAATACAAGTAATAGTGTCGTTTAAAGGAAATTACCGAAGCGAAGCCAGGGTAGACCCTATAGTATTCCCATGATTTTCATGATTCAACTTACACATAAAATGTTAAACGTTTGTGAGAACTCGTTTAGGATCACAGTCGTGCGGGTATGTACGTGCAACGTCATCAGCTTTATATATATATTTATATATATAGGTATATAGGCGGTGGGTAGGCATTGCTCGTCGCCACCTAAAAGTACGAGCGAATGGCGGCCGGTCGCATTCCGGGATCTCGATACGTTGCGAGCCGGGGATCTTGTTTTTTGCTGTCGGCCGTCATTCACACTATGTGATTAGTTGTGTGTGTTTAGTATATGTTTATTTTAAATTATCTATTAAATTAAATTATCTATTAAATTAAATTATCTATTATATTGTATGGATCATGTGTCTGAAATAAATATTATTATTATTATTATTATTTAGTTTACTAGGATACAGTGCGTCATAAAACATCAGTAAAGGAACTTGTCTGCTGTATTTTGCATTCGTATGGTCGCTGTATCATACCATTATGTTAGAAAACCATATGAATGAACATCAGGAAGAACATAGTATGCCAAGTCTGAATGGCCCCAACCCGTATCTTTTTGCTCATTGAGTCGGTGTGTGCGGAACCATAAGTCCTTAGATTTCATTTAATACCATGCTTCGCTAAACATGTGAGACGTTGGCTTCATTCCAAAACGTTTTATCGTTCACTAGGTAACTTTACTGGGCCGGGGACTTGACGGAACGATTTATTTTCCACAGGACTCACTTCACAAGTAATTATTATTTTTATGTACATTTATACCTTATAATTGTGTAGTTCTGGCTATCCCTATTTAGAAATCACAGTTGTTTATTTTATGTTATATTTGAAAAATTTATAACGCATGTCAGGTACAAAAATCTTTTTCAATATGGCTTCTAAAACAATTTGATCTCAATAAAATGAAAAAAAAAAAGCTTAATGACGATTATAAATCTATAAAAATAACTCAGATTATATCAAGATTTAAGAACTCAATTCACAATAAAATTTCAAAACATTGCCACTGGAATAATTCAGTAAATGTGCAACCAATGAGCAAAGCTAAGTTTACACTGCAACCAACTGATGTCGATTGCATAAACACGGACAGGTGGATCATAGTGGTTATTTTAATGATCGTTACTCAACTTGTATACTGCAGATACGCTACGAATAATATTACACAGACAAATCTTTTATTTGTTCAACGCGCGTAGTACAATACAGAGTACATAAAGGTCTTAAATTAGAGTTAGTGCCACCATGTTGTGCCGCAAGGCATACAAATTATAGTGTTAGTTCACGAAGCTCCACCACACGATACATTTTCATGAACGTATTTTATATTCATCGGATATAAATTCTTTTATTGTATAATAAGCTTTTTTGCGAGAAATCTATATTTTATTTTTTAATTTATTAAAATCATTTATTTATTAATTGTCTTTAGCTATATTATTATATTATAGGGCGCCGCCATTCCAAGTACCTACGCTTTTCCGAAATAATGCGGTTTTAGAAGGACACACCTTCATTTTATTTCTGTGTTACTTTGATTGTATTAGTATGTAGTACAGGTGGCATATAGTCACGTTTTTTTTCCTTTTTACATATAATTATTATTACCAAGTTAGATTATGTTTCAATATAAATTAATGGATTAAATATTCGACAAGCTTGTTTTATCTTTCGGCGTGACTGTAAGTAATATCTTTGGCTAGTGTTATCTAATAATGTTATAGTGTTGGAGACCTTAGCCCAGCGGTGTAACATCTAATGGCTATATGAATAAAAAAGTGGCTTCGCTGAGGTTACAGATTTTTTCACATAAGTAATACTGTTATTGTCAGCTCGTCCCATCTAGGGGCGTCCTAAGTAAAACCTATTGTACATAAAAGTGGATTGTAAAGGTCAATTTCATCTGTAAAATTTTCTAATTGGGTACAATCTCGTAAAGTCTGGTTCTTATACGAACGGCTATTTTTATGGTTCGTTGGAGTAAGCTATACATTGTTACATAGAAATGTTCAAAGGGTTTTTGTATATTTTTAAATGAACATCCACTAAAATTATACTTTTTTAAATTTTTAGACGAATAGATTGGTTATAGGTTGCTTTACTGATATTATTGATATGACTCATGTAAGTATGTATATTTATGAAATTGTATTAGGCGTTACAATTCGGAAGTTCAAACATTCACTATGGGTGCGCCCACCACCGGGCCCTACACCCTCCACCCGCCACGGTTGTTGGCGAAACATATGTAGATTATTAATCTAGTTTTTTATTTCGGAATAGTGCAATGTATTGTCTTGCATGCTAGGTGCTCGGGTCTGGTTTCTCGTGGCGATGGTAGTTAGTGCAAGTGCCTGTCGTCGCAGTTATGAGTTATCAGATCCGAGGGTCAGTGGAGGGTGTAGGGCCCGGTGGTGGGCGCACCCATAGTGAATGTATGTATATTTTGCAAATTTTGATGAAATTTTCTGTAAATTTCCATAAGGGAAAATTCCATACACTTACGGATACAAATAACTTTCCAATTTTTCAATGGATTTTATAAAAGCGAAATAATAAGTATAACCAAACTACATGTAGAACATAACTTTTAACTTGGCAAAAATCAGTCTTAGTGAAAGAGTGAAGCAAACCTCTTTGAATGACCATTTCAATCTCACTAATGCAAGTTTTCTCGACTTTAGTATCTAGTTGCTTTTTTATAGACTAAAAATATACCTGAAGAGTAGGTCTTATGTACATACAATAATAAATGCTGTGCTTCATACGGGCAATAATGCTTGTATTAGGTAATCGTAAATGTATTTGAATAATATACAGGGTGTAACAAAAAGGGTATGTTAAGCGAAAAGCTATGTAAATAGCCCACTATAGAGAACCTATCTACAAAATTTGAGACTCGAAATCAAATTTTTATTTTTCAAGATTGTATGAAAATTTCTGAGATATTTAAAAATTCTCCATACTATCGGGAAAAATAAACATGTGATTTCGGGTCTCAAATTTTGTGGACAGGTTCTCTACAATGGGCTATTTACATAGCTTTTCGCTTAACATACCCTTTTTGTTACACCCTGTATTTATGTTTCACTGAAACTATAGTGACGATTGTGATAATTTTTCGTTGAGATACATGGTAAAGGGTCATAGCACGAAGTACTTCGTAATCCGCGTTCATATTTCACGTAGACTAGAGATGGTTATTTTCTTCATACAATTTAGATGATGGTAAGAGATCTAATGGAAGCTTTATTCCGAATTACGAGTAGCTGCTGCCCGCGACTTCATTCGCTTGGACTGCGCTACGAATAATGTAGCCTATGTAAGCAAAATTTCGAGAATATTGGTCGGGTAAATAAAGCGTAAAGAGGTAACAAATCAACTTACAGTATTGGAATATAGTTCTTAGTATTCTTAGTCCTCCTGAGCGACTTTTCCAAATAATAACATCCCAAACTGTAAATATTATAAAGTACATTTCAAAATATAATATAACATTCCATTACATCCCGTAGTGAAAAGCCAACTTTAGACATAGCAAATACAGGTCCAAAATGACAACTAAATATCCATCAATCACTCAGAGTGTCAGTCAGGGTAGCCCTTAAAACGGAGATGGTCGGGTGGCCTTAACACGGAGATATATCTAATTGGGTTTAGTAGGACATAGTAAAATTTACAATAATAAGGGTGATTCTCATTAGAGCGGGCCGTGCCCGGGGCCCGAACGGTACACGGCTTAAATACGTTACATACATTTTGTATGAAGCTATTTATATTACACCGTGCATTATCCGTGTCACATCCGGGCCCGCTCGACGCTCGTCTACATGTTGCACGGGGGTCCGAAAATGTATGTAACGTGTTTAATCCGTGTCTCGTCCGGGCCACGTATACAGCTCGCTCCAATGAGAATCATCCCTAAGGGTCAACAAACAAGAAAGTTGTAGAAAATGTAGAAAATTTAAATAAATTCAAAAAACATCTAGGACAATTGCAATTTACAGAGGTTTATGAGACAGTTAATCCTAATGAAGCGTTTGATCACTTCTATGACATATTTAAGCTTATTTATGATCTTTGTTTTCCAGTTATAAAAATAAAAATAAGTAATATTATTAAACCTAGATGGGTAACTTCAGGAATTAAAGTGTGCAGTAAAAGAAAACGATATCTTCTCTGGAAACACCGAACATGTCCAACCCTATCTAGCAAAGGTGAATTTGAGACTTACGCAAGGAGGTATAGAAAAATCGTTAAATTAACCCAAAAAGCACAAAATAATTACTTCATTAATTCGGCGCAAAATAAATCACAAGCTACATGGAAAATCATTAACAATCCTAAGAAAAACTATCCATCGGGAACTATTTCATCTTTAAACATTAATGGGAACATTGTCACCGACCCTAGCTTAATTGCGAAAAGTTTTAACGATTTTTTTATAGATGGAATTCAATCTGATGATAGTTTTAAAAATACTTCTAATCTGGCATGGAACCAATGTAACTCTTTATTCATGGCTCCGACATTACCTGATGATATAATTAAAGTTATAAAATCGCTTAATAATACGCGTAGTACTGGATACGATGGTATAAATACACTTGTAGTCAAATACACATCAATTGTAATTGCACCTGTTATAAGTTTTTTAATAAATTTATCCATCGAGCACGGGATATTCCCAGAAAAATTAAAGCTAACTATCATAAAACCTATTTTTAAAAGGGAAGATCGTGAAAATATGAAATGTTATAGACCAGTAGCCCTTATCCCTATATTTTCAAAAATTTTTGAAAAAATTATCTATAATAGTATGTACACCTTTATTGAAAAGAATGACATTTTGGTCAAGGAACAAAACGGATTTAGAAAAGGCAAAAGTATCAATATGGCTTTATATGAATTTCTATCAAAAGTAACAAGGAGCATGAACAATAGAATACCCGCCATTGCATTGTATATGGATATGACTAAAGCTTTTGACTATGTTGACCACGATATTCTATTGAATAAATTGAGCAAATGCGGCATTCGTGGAAACATTCATAAACTGATCGATTCATATTTGGGAGGCAGGCAACAGAGGACACAAATAGCTAAAATATGTCCAAAATCTAAAATAGAGAAAATATATTTATCTGACATTAGAACAGTCTATTATGGCGTTCCTCAGGGAAGTATTCTAGGACCGCTACTGTTCCTTATATATATAAATGATATGCCAAAGATAACGCCACATCCAATGACCTTATTTGCAGATTATAGCACAGTTCTTTTTATAAATAATGATTTAAGTAATATAATTGATTTCCAATGTAATATAAATAATACACTGAAACTGATAATACAATGGTTAAATTTTAATAATCTCAAAATCAATTTAGATAAGACAAAAATAATGAATTTTAGACAAAGAAAAACAACACCACAACTTTTAAATATAAATTATGAATCCAAAAATATTGAGGAGACAGAGACTACAAAATTCTTGGGCCTGCAAATTGATAATAAATTAAATTGGAAAACTCATATTGAAACTATATGCAATAAACTTAGTAGATATTCATACGCTCTTTACCAACTCCGTAAAGTGGTGAATCAGCATGCAGTACTCACTGCCTACCACGGATATGTTGCATCAACTCTTAGGTATGGTATTATTTTCTGGGGTAATTCAACAAATAAAGACGATATTTTTAAAGCACAAAAACGATGCATTCGGTCCATGTGTTTTCTTAAACAAACGGATACTTGTAAACCACATTTTATAAGATTAAAAATACTTACACTCCCATCTATTTACATCTATGAGAGTGTGTTATTTGTTCGGCAAAATATACATTTATTTGAATATCGTACCCGAGAACGACATAAAAACAAACTCTGTTTGAATCCAGCTAAAACTAAATTACAGCAAGAGAGTATTTTTTGTATGGGTGCAAAATTGTTCAACAAGCTGCCAGAAGCATTGCGGGGTAATATAACTATTAATAGTTTTAAACATAATGTGCGCGCACTTCTTATCGAAAAGGCATATTATGCAGTTAAAGATTACTTAGATGACAAATTATGATACTCTGTAAGCTATTTAACTGATTGACATAATATTTGAATACCAACCATTTTGGGATACCTATAGTATTATTTGACCATAATACTTTTTACTATAACACATTTAATTTTATGAATATGGCTGGGTGGTATTGTATAATTTATTGTAGACTTTGTTATTTGTGACCACAAAATAATTTATGACATTTATTATTGACTTGATTTGATTTATTATTATTGTATTAGAATTTATTTGGAATTTAACATTTTTGTACGCCCACGGGTAGGACATAGAGATACTTTTGCATGTACCAAACACCTTATATACCTATGATCCACAAATAAAGAATATTTGATTTGATTTGATTTGATTTGAAACAATAAAAAATACATACATACAGTATGGTCCAAAAGGTGACGTCACAAAATTTTTTTTAGATTCCTCACACCTAGGTGTACCCGAAAATACCCTATGTATGTTCCGCGAGTTTTGATAGTTTAGAAGTTATGATTTTTTTAAAGGTGAATTTTCAAATTACTTCCCCAAGGAGCTAAAAAAATCATAACTTGGTTAATAAAATTTGTTTTTTTTTTCTATAGTATGATCGTCTTGAATAACTTTATCATATCATAAATTAATAACATAATATTACTCATTACAAATTTCTAAAAAAAAGGCTCGAAAGTGAAAATTGTAGCATTCACTCGAATGGAGTAAAATTTTCAAAGTGCTCTTAAAAATACTAAATGGACGTTTCATGGACGTTAAAACTACTTTTAAAAACTTTTGCAATTTGTCAGAAAAATAATTAAACAAAAAATTGTTCTTAATAGGTGATTTTATGATGTACCTAATAGACTTCCAAATGCAGATTGATGAAAATGCGCTAAGAAATTTTTTTCTTGGAAATAATCGCTTTGGCAATTTTTTTTTAAATCTTGCACTCAAAATTAATACGGCATCATTAAAAGCGTGACGACTGAAGAGTGGACATAGGTTGTAGAGATGCATAAAGAGCAATCAGCGGCACTACGTGAAGTAACACCATGAACGTACCAATGCAACGCTCATTCATAATAAATCACCAAATAAGACTTAAGGCTGCATGTAAATGATCAATTGATCAGTGACAAATGAAAAAGTTTAGAATAAATTTATGTAGAAGTCGATTGAAAAATGATTTTCGTTGATTAATTTGTTTAGAAACAATTTGTCGCGCGATTCATTAATATTAAAATTATGCCCGACAACCTTTTCAATAAAAAAATTGCTTTGCATTTGACTTGATTCAGTTGGTATAAATAAACTCAAGTTACTTTTGGACAATGTTGATTAAAGCCTTTTAATATCATAGGAATATTTATAAATTAACGAAGTATATTCACGATTGCCGTTAGAAGAATTATTTTGTAAGATAGCTATAGCAACGGAGTCTGTCATGAGCGTTAATATCTGTTGTAAATCTAACACACTTCTAGCATTTTTACTAATAGACGAAAAATATAGATAAAACTAATTATTTATAAATCGGAAAGTTGGTGACAATGGCTGGTAGTTGTCTTTTACGCAGAAGCTATTGAATATTTTGATGGAACTTGCCAGTTATAATGAATGAATATATATTAATATCACACACTTTACAACACATCAACTTAGTCCTACATTAAGATCCTTGAGGTCTTGTGTCGTGGGTACTAAGAAACGGTATATAAATACATAGATAAGTATATAAACATCCATGACTCGGAAACAAACATCAATATTCATCATATCAATGTTTGCACCTACCGGGATTCGAACCCAGGACCTATGGCGTCGCAGGCAGGGTCACTACCTACTATACCAATCGGCCGTCATCATGGGCTGTTTATATGGACGAAGCCGCGGATATCCACTAGTTTTTCAAAGCTGTCTAGGTGGTATTCGTGGACGCCACACAAAACTATAATTAGGTGTTTGTGACCTTTCATTCAGACATTTATAAGTTTAATGTCGGAAATAAAGATGAACGTTAAACTGCACGTCTTCATTACGCCGGCTGTTAAAGTTGGTTAATTTTGTACTGAGTTTTTTATAGATTCGCCGCGATGTACTATCAACAAAATATATAATTATTATATTAAGAATTAGTATAAAAAATGGTATTTATTCACTCAAAATCATAACATATTATAGTTGAGACATCCTCAGGAAGCAAAACAGATGCTTGTTTTGGGGGGGTCTCGCTCTTGTTCCAGTCGTATCTAAATTACATATGAGTAAAATAAACATAAAACAAACCACTTAATCTAACTTTATAGTTCATCCTACATAATTATTTTGTCACGAAAATATGCGCCTGGCCATTAATATATACAAATAGTTAGTGTATGTGAATTGTGTGTGTGTGTGTGTGTGTGTGTGTGTATGTGTGTGTGTGTGTGTGTGTGCGCGTGTGTGTGCAATGTGTGCTTATAAAGATGTGTGTTTGTGTGACTGAGTAAGCATGAACTAAATGTGTGCATCAAGTAAGCATCTCTATACCGCTCTCTTCATAATATATTCCACTTCCTCGTAATTCAGGGTTTGTAAAATGAAATTTAAACCAGGAAGTTTTGGTGTAGATAGTACAAGTTTAATTAACATGAAAAATATTTATTCTAGGTGTAAGATAGCCATTATTAATTATTTTACGGGAGCTCGGCCAGCTTAATTACCTCACGGTGCGGTGTGCATAAGAATTATCTCTAATAAAACCATTGAGATATGTTTCCACTGAAATTTTTGGAAATTTTTGTAACTTCATATTACCTGGTATATAGCATAAAAGTGGCAACACTGGGTTGGTGGAGATTCGCCTCTACAAAAACTTTTGTCACAGATAATAGTGTTGACTACACAAAAGTTAGAAATTTTTGGTCAGCGGAGAGTTGTCTATACAGACTGTGTGCGGAATTCAGGAAAGATTCTCAATGGGGCAATAAACGCTAATTCAAAATGACGATGTGTCAAGTCCATAACGATCGTTAAATCGGTGGCCCAACGCTCTGTAGACGCTCTGTAACGCTGTCGACATGCAAGCAAAATCTACGAGTTCTGATAATGTTATGATTACATTAGGTACGTTATTATTTGGGCGTTTTTCCACTAGACGACGTGACCACGGCTTTTAGTCGTCTATGGGGGGCCGCGTGGTGGTCGTGTCGTCTAATGAAAACGAGCCATACTATTTAATACACTTTTGCTTCCAAAAAGGCCGTGTCGTCTAATGTTTATGTTATTTTATTATTGCACTTGATACTTATAATATAGTACCTTAGGTAAAACATTGGCAGAAATAGGATTGAAGGGTTTTTAATAATTTTATTGGTTTATTTCACTTCTCCACCAATTTTAATCTCTATGCGTATTTTGGCTAAGTTTAATAAATGCCTATTTCAACTGAACTAAATTACGTTATTTTTGACAGTGTTCCATTAGGTTTCTTTGGTACTTTCTCTCTTGTAATTTGTTCCATTTAAAAATAATAAAAATAACGAGTTCCTAGTAATTGATTATGGTAAACATTTCCTCCCCTGAGGGCACGCCAACTTCTCGACATGTTACTGAAGCCTCCTGATTGATAGGCCTTCGAGGCGTAATATACCTATATGCACAAATTTCGTGTGCGATTTAGGTAAAGTTGAGTTTGTATGTCAATGAATATTATGGAGAATTCAGACGAAATATTATATTCTATTATAGGGTATACCTAATACCACAGCTGCTTCTCTTCCCGGGCATACTGTACAAGTCAGTAGAGGGACAAGAGGGTCTTGGTGTTTTGTAGGCGATGGGCCAACCACCTGTCACTTACTACTAACCTAACTTGTACATCTCAACTATACCCTCAAAATTGGTCAGAAGTGGCACCATGTGGTTCTATCGGCCCATGTTGTTCTGCCTACCCCGTAAGGGATAAAGGCGTGATTATATATGTATGTATGTATGTATTATAGGGTTTAAATATAAATAGACTAAACAAAATTCATATTGTAATTAAATTTTTGTAATTGTTATAAAATAAACTCCATGTTTCACGAATATTTTTATGAATAAATTGCTTTGGTATATAGGTATAATAACACAGGGAATCTTAGCTTCATCATCATCAGCCTATTGCAGTCCACTGCTGGATGTAGGCCTCCCCCAGGGCACGCCACAAGACTGCCATGGGAGGTATTTGCCCATTTTTGGTGACCGCATATTTTGGAATTGCTGCCCACCTTGGAAACCCTTAATCGCCTCGTATACCCACGGGCAGACAGGTATAACTCTGCCGGCACCACGCGGAATCTTAGCTTAGTCACCAGAAATGTTTATTATTTAAGGTACCTGCGTACATGTATCACTTTATATTTGTATACACACCGTACTTACATAATGTTATAAAACGCATTTCAATACCTAACAATGGCAATGATATTTATTAATCATAAATATAAATCAGAATTAATATAATAATCTTATCTTAAACTAAATATATGAAATTTTTAAAGTAATTAATTGTAGATTAGCGATGAAAAGACAACCATCTTTCTATTTATGTACGAAATTTTTAAAACGTTGCTGCTTATTTGCATTTTACCTTAAGTTGAAAAAGACCTAAATTATTCTCTTTTCACCTCGTTACCTAGCTTTAGTTTCCATACTTTCAATTACGGACCTTTGCGAAGCTCGCTCCGCTTAGCCAGTGCTGGAGTCAAACAGTTCAACCGACTCATTAACGTGTAGTTTGTGCAAAAATGTTTTTGATTGAAATTTTATGCTATTTCAACGACTGGTCTGGATAGTGGGAACGGTACTTTTAAGTTGAAGGTCTAAGTTATGTTTCTGGTTATGAGTGTCACCTAAAAATAACTTGAAAGGAGGAGGCCTATAATACCTATACAGGGTGTTTTTTTGTGGCCACCTTTAACGAAGGGTACGTATTCTATACATGAAATAAAGTAAGTTTATGCCAAAAAAAATGCTGGAAAAAAAATTTTTCTTTTGAAAAAAAATTTTAAATTCCTTGATCGTTCGAAAGGAGGACTTGCAAGGAGTCTTCTATTTGTAAATTTTATTTTATTTTGTAGCTCTAGTTTTTTTTTTTACGTAGGTTTAGTTATTATTGTAAATAATTATAGATAAATAAATGTTACCATAAATTTACTACATAATAGTGTCTAGTGTTTATGTTAGTTTTTTTATAGACAGATATTAATTATTTTTCGTGAAAAAATCCTGTTACGCGCGACTATGTGCATTTATGCAGAAAAACGCAGTCTATTTACTCAACATTGGACCCTAATATTTTGAATACATTTTGGAAACCAGACACTTCCCAGGTATGCTTCCATGGAGAAAAATGATCGTGATGATGAGGAGATTCCGTAGTTTTCGGAACGTTGACGACCAAAAATCAGCCTGTATATTATCTATCAAACTTATGTCTGTAGTTTTGTAACTTATCGCTACCTAAATACAACATTGTTTTACACAATTATTTTTTAAAATCTTCTTGTGAGAAACGAAAGGCATTTAAAAGCTTTTTTAAAGGTATAATTGATTTATATGTATAATGCATGTTCTTCTTATGATATTTAGTTAAAATTATTTATCCATTCGTGTTGTTTACCTACTAACTAAACACTCCATGTACTACCTATAGATATTTTTATAGCTAATATAGCAACACTTTGGTTTTGAGAGAACTGTCCACAAGATTACAGAAGACAATAAGAAACTAATAACTTTTTCACGTCTTCGTAGATCGAAAATGGTTTATGCGTATGCCCAAGGGTAATTAAATACATATGAAAAGAGTCACCACATAACGTCAGCATTTTACCACTGTCACCCCCAGAACACGCCACGAATATACTGCCATAGGAGGGTTTTTGCCCATAGTCACCACACTAGGCAGGCGGGAGGGTGACCGTAGTGTGTTTTTCGAACTATTTTGTCAGCACTGGAGGCGCCGATGGCTCCTGAAAACTCCTAATCGCCTCTTACGATTATAAACATGGTGCTACTCTGCTCTGTCGACAAAACACACGACTTCTCAACTAATAAATTTTTACGAAAACCGCTATACATGTAAAGCTGAAATCGGAGATGTACATTCATTAGAGACTGCGAGAAAGCACAAAGAACGATTTCCCGAAATTCCCCCGGGAACGGGACAAATGGGAATTCCAAATTTTCAGAGGATATGTACCGAAGCGAAGCAAGGGCGAGCCACTAGTTAGGTATAAGCTGAGCATTTTTAAGGCTCGAGCACACCGGATGCGTATGCGTGCACGTAAGCGTAGACGTACACGTACCTCTGAGTTTAATGTATAGAACTGTCACCGCTTGACGTCTATGCTTACGTCTACGCATACGCATCCGGTCTGCACGTGCCTATACAGTTCCATACATTACAACTCAGAGGTACGTGTACGTCTACGCTTACGTGCATGCACACGCATCCGGTGTGCTCGAGCCTTTAATGTACTTCTGTTATCAAATTTAGCTGACATCTGCTTTTGCTATAGCCTTGTGATTCTGAGGACTTCTGACGTGTCACTTATATTGAGGGAGAATGGAGACTACAGTTGATCGCAATTTATTTCAGCAAACATCACTCAAGTCTTTGAAGAAATCTGTCAGTGATGTGAACCCAGCTTAAATAAAAAAAGCACAAATAAATGTTTAAACTAGTAGTAAGGTGATCTAAAAACATAAAATTACCTTATGAGAAAAGCCGACTGCGTAAATTTGTTACTAGTATAACTCTTACGACTAATCTAGTGACACCTTTCAAGTTCAAAAGCGACAAGCAGTGTAGGCTCTAGCTCTAAAGTCTAGAGTGTGCCAAAGAAATAGACAAACAAACTTATATACACTCGGAAAAAAATTAATAAACAGATATTTCTATAAAGTAAATGATCTTTATATAATACCGTCACCGGCTTTAATTCCACGATGAAATAACACCTGAAAATCATCAAAACAAACACTTAATCCGTTGTTTATTTCTACAAGCTTACATGTAACTTAAACCCTTAAGCTGTTAAATTTGTTGTAAATTTTACAACGTAAGTAAGATCACGACTTCGGCATGTAATAAGGTAATGAAATTTTACTCTTGTAAATTTTCCCCGGTTTCATAGTATGAAAGAGTCGAAATTAAGGGCATATTTAGAGCAGGCGAGTTATAAAAATGTTTATTTTTAGGGTATATAAAATTTACGGCTTGAAACGCCAGAAGTTTATTCATTTTAACTATTACCAGCGGCCGTCCACGACTTTGACCGCGAATAGAGAAATTTCGTTTCAGCATTGTACCCGTGCGAAGCCGGGGTAGGTCGCTAGGTATAATCTAATATATAAAATGCTCGTGTCACGGTGTTAGTTACCATACTCCTCCGAAACGGCTTGACCGATTCTTATGAAATTTTATATGCAAATTCAGTAGGTCTGAGAATCGGCTACTATTTATTTTTCATACCCCTTCTACGCAATAAGCGACATCAACCCGAGCGGAGCCGCGGGCAACAGCTAGTATAACTATAAAAACCTTCCTCTTGAATCACACTATCCATCTAATGATCTAAGCATACATAGAACAGACGGACAGCGGGAAGCGACTTTTCCAACTAATATTGTAAATGCAAAAGTAAGTTTGTTTGTTTGTTACCTCTTCACGCTAACTTAAACAAACCTCCTAAAATTTTGCATACGTTTTGGGAGTACAGAGAAGGACATAGGATACATTCTAGTCCACGCGGACAAGTTCGCAAGTAACAGCTATGTAGTTATTTAGTAATATTAGTTGCATAATTACTTACTTACTTTAACATCTGAACGTACCCTAATCTTCATTTAGCAAAACTCCACGTCAAGTTTCTTGTTTACTATAATTTACTGTTTTAATTTGATAAAAACTTATCCGAGGTTCACTTTGAACTTATGACGAAACGGATTTGCAGAAAATAATAAAAGAGTGATTGAGTCAGTTAACCTATATTCTAGATGGTTTAAGTAAAATTAGAAACCAACTATTAAAACTGACTAAATTAACTATCAACTTGTTTAGCATAATAACGGGGATAGATGTTTGACCAGTAACAAGTAGCTAGCATATCGCGTGTGAGGATGCCCCAGTAACTTAGTCGATTTTTACGACATGCACGGAAGGAGATGCAGCTGGTGCATTCTAGTGAAGCCCCGCATCAGAAGAGGCCAAATGCCGCAAATACCTATTTAACATCTAATGTAACCATAATAGGTCCCTAAGTCGAAGTTTAGTTTGGCTTCGCCGTCTCTTGGGATCGATTTGCAAAGGGATTACCATAGAGATTACTTCCACGCTAGAGGCTTTTACTTAGATTTGAAGAAAATCTTCAACACGCCGTTGTATATTATATGTGTACGGTGTACCTCGAACGTTTGAATGTCACTTCCAAGAACTGATAAAGCGCCATCGTGTATGCGAAATATTCGATGAAGTGCACATCATGATGTTTATATGTTTTTTACTTATAGATAGGTATATAGAAAAACTTATAGAAGTTTATATTATACCTATGTGAAAGATATAATTATGTGTTAAATCATGTGTGATATAATATATATATATATATATTTTTTACATATATTTGACTACAGAAATGCTAATTTATTGCATTTTTTAATGAAAAGCTATATGTTGTTCTATCTCTTATCGTATAGTACTTCATATACATGGTGTGACAGAAGGTTTATGTTTAGCAAAATGCTAATAAAAATAGCTCACTATGGAGAACATATTAACAAAATTTAAGACTTATAATATGTTAACTTCATAGGGTGAACATTCCTGTGCAGTTAAGAACCCACTTAATGTCGAATTTTAAAAAATAGATCTTGCCATCGAATATGGCGATTTATAGAGTTAACTGACAACAATTTATAATTTCATTAAAAATACGTTTCTTTAAAAAATCTTCTGAATTCTCTTTAATCTTTCTCAACCCCTTTTTCTCAATTCAACTCTTTCATTGGAAATACTGGTAGGTACTGCGGACATTTTACCACCGTTTTATCTTTCGATTTATTTCCTTAATGGTTTAGTTAACAAAAGGTGTCTTAAAAACTCGGTTAGAATACCCACAATACAAGGAAAGTATTGTGTTCCTTCGTTCCAATCAAAAATCTTTTATAATAAAAAACGATTTTAAACGAGGCTAACAATTTAAAGTAGATAGAACTAAAAATTTTGTTCTGTGAATAAAAATTTAATATTTCTGGTACTGTCAGCTAGAATTATTGAGGATATGCTGACACCAAAGGCGGTCAGTCATTCGGGACAAATCAAAGAACGTAAATACGAGTAAATGTGCTTTTATAACATATAAACAGCCGGCGCAAATAGCTTGTTTTTAGGTTTTTTTACCTATGCTCAGAGCCCACCAAAGCCGCCGACGTCACTGTTAATCATCATTGTCATCGAACGCTCACCAAATTTCAGCCCAATGAGGGCAGTGCCTTTTAGTTGTATTTGTATTAGATTAAAAAGAGACTGTCTTTACTAGACTATTCAGATTTATAATTTAGTACAGACACTTTGTATATAAAAAGATGGTATGCTGTCAACTTACCGAATATCCAGTAAAATAAAGCCGATATTATTGTATTGACAGGTTTAGATTGAGAACAGCCGAAGTACATCGTTTGCTAGTATTGTCACTTTATGGTGATTGACGAGCCAGTAAGGGTCTATAACTAGACTTGAGTGATCGCCTGTATTTACAAAATCTATCTTATTTAAGCAATCTTACGAAAAGTTTCGAATATAATCATCATCATTTACAGCCCTGAGAAGTCCACTGTTGGACATAGGCCTCCCCCAACAACCTCCACTCCGACCGGTCGGAAGCAGTTTCGAATATATTTTAGTTTATTTTGTGGACGGTTATTTTCTATAGTCAATATCCATAGCTTTTCGCTTAACCTAATACTTCTGTTACATCTTCTTTAAATAAATATTTTTTTAATATTATAAAATTATTAATAAAGAAAATGGAAAAAATTCTTCACCCGAGTGGGAATCGAACCCACGACCGCTGCAAACCGTGCCAGCCGCTATAACCACTAAGCCACCGGGTCAATTACTCATTAATAATTAATAAATAAATTAATAATTAATTACAAAAAAAAATTTAATCTTGTTTTTTCTCACGTGAAAATGACTAATTGGCCACATTCCTAGCGATGGAGGTATTGCATTCCATCTTTTATCTGCAATTTTTTTTTTTATTTATTTTTTTTTTAATAATCATACCTACTTATATCCGAATAACGAGTAGAAAGAAAATCTTCCATTGTTCTTATACAGTTTGAGATAAATATCTCAGTACCGCTTATTTATCTGTTCGCATGAAGTTAAGTGCAGAAGCTATATTGATAGCTTTTGAACTCAAGTGTCTCTTTATTATTGAACAAAATCGCTTTTGGTAAAGCCTATTAGGTACGTACCTAGTTGGTACAGTGTAGGGATTAAATTGTTGTTCAATTCGGGCCCTCTAGTACATAATCCTCTAGAGAGCTTCCGGAATCTCAAAACGTACTTATGTATGATACAGGGTGTAAGTGGCTATGAGGCTTGGAAAATGCTGGGTGTACTCGTAGATTAAATCAAGTCGTGTTATTTATTATTAATTATCGTTTAGTCTCAAAAATGTACTAGCTTTGACCTGTCCGAGAAAATAACTTTATCTGGTTCTCTGTCGCGCTTTTTCCGAAAAAAATCCACATTTTTATCTGCAGTTCACGCGGGTCGCAAAGTTCATACTTTCACCAACAAAAATATCGCAATGCCCATGATTTGCACTTATGTTGCAAAGAAACGTGTCATCTCCGGCGCCGGAGTGAGGTCTGACGAGGAACAGTTCCCCCACCGCTGCCATGCCTTCGCCGGCCGGGCAGAGTGGAGTCGCGAGAGCTATGACAGCTCGAGGGTGGACGTGCCCGTCAGTAAGTGGCGAGTTGGCTTTGGTTTAAAGTCCAGGGGCACCCCTCCACCCTAGCCGCTCACCAAATGTTGCCCCCTTTGTCGCTCCGTGCGTGCGGTCTTTTCAGGGGGCCCATGAAATGACTTGGTGAGTCATCGCCTGCCACCTAACAATTATGAGACTTGGTTGTAATGGCAGGTGTCCGTTAGTCTCCTTCAATAGCCCTAATCCAGCCACCCAACATTCAACCCTATAGCCCATGACCTTAGTTTTCCATTGCATGACGTAGATCTGCACTCCAATAGTCTTTGCACATGACGGGGCCCATCGCTGGGTGTATCATATTGTGCGTTCGGCGATGGTATCCGCTATGTGTATCCCAAACCTGATTAAAGTTCTCTTAAAAGGGCCTCTACATCTTGGCTACGGCCCGATGCACGCCTCTCAAAGGACCGGGACTCTGTAGTTCCGTGAATCTTCAGAAGAGATACATAATAATAATAATCATTTATTTCAGGTCAAAACAAACCCATAATTACAATTAGATGCAATACAATTCAAAATAATGTAATAAATAAAATAAAATAAAACATTGAATATAGGTACCTATAATTAAACAAATTAAGCACATTAAGCTTTACCGTTCTCAGATAGATGTACAGATGCCCAATACTTTTTAAACTTATTTTGAAGTCATCATTAATTATACTAAGTATGGTGTTACCACTACTCGTACATTGCAGCCTAGCCCAAAATGAGGCTATACGGCCCCTCAGAACGGCAAAGAAGTCCGGTACCCCCGCATCAGCAAACATGCCCTTCGTACTGCGGTACCTCGGAAGCTTCACGAGGATACGCAAAGCGTTGTTATATTGCACCCTCAGCATATTATAAGAACGCTTTGTGTTCTTTATCCATAGCTGACACGTATAAAAGCATTGACAAAATGCTTTAAATAAAGTAATTTTTACGTCCGTAGTGCAACGTGTAAATCTGCGAGCGAGCATATTACAACGAACGGCGAGGGCGCGGCGCTCCCTCTCCATATCCGCGTCATCACACATACTTTCGTCAATAATATGTCCTAGATATTTAAACTTGGTCACAACCCGAACAGGTGATCCATTCAAGAACACAGGTATTACAGTACCCGGACCTTTACCCGCCCTAAAAATAATGATCTCGATTTTTTTAACATTATATTTTAGCCCATGCTTTTTCGAAAACGTTTCACAAATGCCTAACAATTTCCTTAGACCTTGTATCGAGGGGCTGAGAAGCACCATATCGTCAGTATAGCTCATATTGTTAACAGCCACGTTACCAATATGGTATCCGAGTCTGGAACCTCTCAGCTCCTCGATTAGGTCATTAACGTAAAGGTTGAATAGGTCCGGGGATGTCAACCCTCCCTGACGGACACCACAGTCTAGTCTATAATCACTAGACAGTGCGTCGCCCCACTTTACATTGTTAGTTTGGTTTTCATACCAGAACTTAACGAGACTCACGACTTCTTTTCGTGCATTTGTTTCTAAAAGTTTATTCCAGAGCAATTTGTAATTGACCATGTCAAATGCACGACTGAGGTCTAAAAAACATGCGTATACTGATGTGTCCCTATTTACATAATAGTTTACAGAATACTTAAGACTGAGTATAGCGGAATCCGTCGATAGTGTTCCGTCGAAAATGTTCGTACCAGCAAATTGTTTGTAAATTATTTTGTCTAGTAAATCCTTATAAATTTTTGATTACAAAGTACGAAATAAATAAATGCTTTACTTATGTATAGCGAAGCATTATTATATTAGTACCTGCTTATACAAGGTAATAAAATGTTCCGTCAGTACATCAGCACAATGCTACTTTCATAGGCACTTACTTAGCTATCACGCTATCACTGAATAATTTTTACTTTAATTCTCGTACGTGTACTACGAGTAGATGTTCTTTTATCTAGTCTCCACGTTATTTATCTACCGGTAAATTGGTTATATATTTAGTTACTAGTGGACGCCCGCGACTCCGTCCGCGCGGACTACAGTAAAAACAAAAATTTCGAAATTATCCGGGATAAAAAAGTATATGTTAAGTGGGACCTGTCACAATATATTCCTGAAAACTGTATCGAAATCTATTCACCTGTTTCTGAGATTAGCGTGTACAAACGCACAGACAAACAGACAAAAATTAAAAAAAAACATTGTTTTGGGTACTATTGCGTTGATAAATGCGTTGCGTTGATCTTCCATGTACAGACAGCGATCCGTTACATTTTTATAGAAGAAGATAGATTCACGTGCTCCAAATTTCATCAAAATCCGATCTGTCATAACGCAGCAGACCGACCTGAGAGACAGACAGTGTTAATTACTCATTCAAAATAAATAATAAATAAAACGAGAATCTATATCACTCATATCATAAAGCCAAAGATAAATTTTTCATGAATCCGCTGATGTTTATCTGTTTATTATATTCGGTGCAAAATTACTAATTTGAAATATTTTAAAGCTATATTTTTATTAGATTTTAATAAATTACCTTTTATAAGTGTTCACACCGTTTGCTCGTCATTTAGATTCCAAGTTTTACCTTTCCTAATTTTGTGAGCTATATCGATATTGCTTTTGTGTGGAAAATATAGAATTTTATTTTAACTCATTAATTTTAATCTGGCAGCTAGTTTATTTTGTGAACATATTAATAAATATTTTATACTTATCTTCAAAAGTCGCGAAAATGAAATAGAAGAAAGAGCTTTTTTATTTAAGGTGTCGTTCAGTTTATCCTCACCTGACGGAAGTGAAATTCTGTGGATAAATCACTCATAAATGATGAATATTTTAATGACAGGTTAAACTTTTTTATTAATTGACAAATGATAAAGGTTCTGGTTCATAAGGCCTTTTGCACATTATAAGAGCATGGATACAAAATAAGACAAAAACAAGACAATATGCGCTTGCGTTATAAAGGAAAATATCTTGCAATATTTATGGTATCATCTTCTTCAGCTTATTGCAGTCCACTGCTGGACGTAGGCCTCCCCCAGGGCACGCCACAAGGCTATTGCCACAGGGGGCTTTTGCCCATAGTCACCACGCAGAGCAGGCGGGTTGGTGACCGCAGTGTGATTTTCGGACTATGTTGTCAGTACGGGAGGCGCTTTATGAGAACATTAGCGTCCGCTTTCGACTTCGTCCGCGTAAAGTTAGGAATTACCGTTCTTGTGTGAGTTTAGAAATACCTTCCTTGTGGCACTATAAATATAAATAAATAAATATTCACACACTTTACAACACTATACGCCTCAAAAGGAAGCCACAGTCCAAATATTACGTTTCTAGCTTCAGTAATTTTGCCTAGGCGATGATGAATCTATCAGGACATGTTACTTTATGTATGAAAACAAGGCCTTACCCACTTATGCGCGAGTTTAGCCTTATGAAGATAGATATGAAAGGCCGCGTCGAACCCGCTGAGTATGAATACAAATTAAAGTACCTATCTATTGCTGCTCGCCGCAGAACACGCTGTATCACATAGCATTGCTCAAAATTATACCATATCATAGAGGAATAAGATGTAGACATAGAGTGCTAATGTCATACTAACAGTTTCGATGAACCATAAGACTTTTCGGTGCCTCACAATTCCTTGACACTTAGATTGCATTACTATATGTTATAATACAATAGTAAAGTAGTACATTAGTATACATTACACTAATATAATCTTAGTGTCAAGGACTGGAATTGTGAGGCACCGAAAAGTTTAATGGTGCATCGAAACATTTAGTATGACATTGGCACTCTATGACATCTTATTCCTCTAGGTAGGCCGAACTACAGGATCGCAAATAGGATCCCACAAGCACGTTTAGCTTTGCGGGGTCATAGGTAAAAGATGAGGGACAAGTTGAGAGTTCCTAAGTCGACTCTTACGATATGCATGGATGGAGATGCAGAATAGATAATGTATTCTAGAGAAGCCCCGCATCAGCACAGGATGCCTTGCCTATCGTCGTCGTCATCGTCAGCCTATTGCAGTCCACTGCTGGACGTAGGCCTCCCCCTGTGTACGCCACATGGCTCGATCTCACGTTTTCACCATCCAGTCACTACCAGCCGTCCGCTTCAAGTCATCGGTCCATCTGACCGGAGGCCTTGCCTATATAGGCTATTAATTCTGAATTTTCGTATCTTTTTAAAGAAATCATTGTCGCGTTCTGTCAAAGCGATAAAACTTAAAAAAATGTTAAAACATGTAATACGCTTCTAGATGGTCTAAGGTCTAATTTATAGGTAGAGTCTAGACACTTGAAAGTGTGTCGAGGTTCTTAAATACTGAAACTTTTAATCTTACCTTATAAAAAGGCCAATTAAAAGTTACCCCCTTTCACGTCATAATGACTCCAGTTGGGAACAAAAAAGATAAAACTGCTGGTATATACCCTAACAGACTTTAAAAATGTAGTACGTGCTTACTTATATTCGCCTTGAATAAGTATTTGTATACATTATACAGTGTGTGGGTGACAGACAGGCAAATACGGACATAACAAGCACCATTATGTTGCATTAGACGTCAGTGTTTTACTTGCAGGAAATGCACATTTCATTTGATTAACAGCAACGTTAGCTTTTTATTATATCGGGCGGTCGTGTGGCTCTATGGGGTTATCAAGATATTGTATGATACTGTTGTGGAAATGCTGGGATGGTACCTGAGGAGTTTGGACTCACCTGGATTGTGATAGTCTCCGGTTAAACTGCTCCAAGACCCCGTGTAACTTCGTGACCTATCAAATATATGTACTTACAATACTAAATAAACTACGAGTATATAAATACTGTAAAGTGTTCCCGTTCTGAAAGCAGCTCCGTATGCAATACGTTTTCAGCCACTTATTACAAGGTCTTCCCGTGAAGACTTCACTATCGAATTTGAGTACAATGTTCACAACAGTTTTCCGAACTGGTTTGAGGGGCATCCCGACCGCATTCCTTCAGGTTTCCGTAAACCTCAGCCGTTTTCACCGTTACAGTACCGAGAATTTGAATAATTCTTGCGACCCGTACGTGACCGTCCGAACGAATTTTAACCGACCTTTTTTATATCTAGCTGTCAGGCAAACGCGTCCCCGTGACGCCACGCCATTGGCTAGCCTTCCTGGCGGGGAATTTCGAACAGATACTTTGCTGTTTTTGTATCATTTGTGTCAAAGTTAAATAACTGATAAACGCTTATGGCCCTAATAAAGGTATTAAATTGTTTTATTTTACAGTGGATTAGAATAACTTTTTAATATAAATGTTAATATTGGCTGTTGACTACCAGCCTCGAAGGTTCTAGAATTTGAAATTCAATAATGTGCTAATTGAAACCTAGTTCTAAAATAAAATTTAACTGTAATTAAAATAATTTGTTATTGAGTAAACGTAAATTTACAGTTATGACTTTGTGTGTCTAATAAGAGAGTTTAAAAATGCTTTTTCATATCTAGAGATCGAACGACAAAATTCTATTATCTTAAAAGACAGAACTCTCGAGAACTTGCGCTTTTTAATTTCCCTTAACGCCCGAAAGATCGTAAGTTGCTTCAATATAAAAAATGTAGAACAAATTCATGGATAAAATGAAATTTGAGGAAAAAATTCCATAACTTATTAGGAATTCAATGATTTTTCCGTGCGATAATTTCCCATTTCAAGAAACCCGTACACATGGAAATCGAAAGGGTATTGGTTGGAGCTACTTGCGCGTAAATAGTATATTTACGTAGGTTAAAATACACACAATAAAAACTATTCATAATAATATCCATTGGGCTGTGATTCTACGATACATAGGTATTTTACGCACCGATATTTTTCCTGAATTTACCTACCTTTTATACTATTAACATATCGAGAAATCGAATTTTGAAAGGCATTCAGCCCGCAGACCAGTTTTTGCGTGGGCGAGATGTACCATAACCCTTAGAAAGTACCTATGTCTTGACTGACATACTTTACCTCCTTGCTTAAGAAAAATTGTGCAGCCAGAGCTGCAGTATCATAAATGACATCCCACAGCCACGCTTAGCTTAGCAAGGACAGATGTAAATTATGTGACAAGTAGTGTATTAAGTGACAAGTTACTAGCTCATCTCCTGATACAAGTATAATGCCCGAGTTCCTTAGTAGACTCTTACGTCAGGCACGGAAGGAGATGCAGCTGATGTATTCTAGTGAAGCTTCGCATCAACAAAGGAATCCGAATCATAATTGTCACAATATTTTATGTAGTTCTTCTAATTAAATAATATTAAATTAGACTCATAGCTAAAATAAATTCTGAGTTATCTGATTTTATCATTAAACTGAGAAAACGAACAATGCCAGCAATTGAATAAACTAATCAACAAAACAATTGAATGTAAATGACTAGAGATAAATATTTACAAATTCAGGTATCTAAGCAAAACAAGAAACATTTCCATTCCGAAGGTGACTAAATGGACGCATAATAAAGCCATTTATTCCTTAACAACATGGAGATGTTTTAGAATTTTCACCGTAAGGTATTTTAACAGAAATACGTTTCAGGACGGGCTAGAAGTATCTGCGACAAAATTTTTGAGCGTTATGTCAATTTAATTTCTATTCACTACGTTGTATTGACACGCACGCACAGTGATTATATGATATCGACAGAGGAAAGGCAAAAACGCTAAAATGCCACTGAGGTCGAAAATAAGTATATACTTAAGGCACACGACCATGGTGGCGTTTTAGTATTTTTACCTTTTCAATATAATCGTCGATATTACCGTGAACTCTACTTCATCTTCACTAAGCAGTTTTATCACAAGGAGGGTACAGACAGATAAATATATTTTTAATATTCCCACGTAAACATATCGACGGTGGATGCTGCGATTTTTGTTAATTCCTAAATTTTAGTATAAGTTCTTTAGGAGAAACCTATGTTCAGTAGTGGACTATTCCTAACCTATATGGTTTACAAAAACACATCTGATTAAATTTTGATATGACTCCCTATGGCTGGAATGAACTTTTTAATAAGCAAAATAGCAAATAACCATTTCAATGGTCAATATCAGTAAATCTCACGTTGTAATAATCATCAGTACAGCTATCCCATTAGCCGGTCGATTACATTTATTTCGTCAAAGTAAAGACGTTGACTTGTCTCCTATTCTAAATTAAATAAAATATGACACGATACATCGGGCTCCGTATTTTGGCAGTTCAGGGGTCATGCCCTTTACTAGAGATACAGAAACAAAGAAGCTCAGTACTGAAATCATAACAAAGCAATAAAACTCTCATTTGCCACCAACTTTAGACATTGAAGAATTTTATATACTTAATCAACTTATGTAAATTGTGTATGAGTTATTTTTTAAAATTTGTTACATTCAGAGCATAAGTTGGTGTTTCAGAGCAATATGGAAGTTAAAATAATCTAAATAATATTTTTTAATCGTCTCAATAATCAAGGATTAAAAATAATCAATCTAGGAGAACTGCAAAATGCAAAAAAAAAACTCCTTTATATTAGAGCTAAACGCAAGCTTCTCAGGCCGCGTCCCACAAAAAATATATCTACACCACATTAGGTACGTTAGATTATTATGTAAATGTAGGTACTCTTTAAATTTTTTTGCAATTGTGTCAATTTTGTTTCAGACGATTGAAAAGTATTTTACCGTGGACAGTAAAATGTTAATTTATCGTTCGTATAAACTCTACTGCACATTACAACCGGAAGGGAGTAAAATTTAATGTTTTAAATATAATTACACGCGGTGCTTTAAAAAAAAATAATATACTTTCAGGCAAGGCTGGTCATGATGTCCAGTAAGCAAACCAATAATCTATACAAATAAAATACTTACTAAAAGGATAGCGGTGCCGTTATATAGCGGCGATATGAATGGAATGGAGGTGGTCGTATGACCGATCAAGCCACCGCTATCCTAGGAACCCATAATACGTGCGTAACTTCATCAGAAAAGGTGTTTTTAAAATACATTACTTGTTTTTGTCACATCAACTCCGTTTAGTTATAGAGGGATAAGATGTCATAGAGTGCTAATGTCATACTAACTGTTTCAATGCACCATGCTTGACACTTAGATTCTATTAGTGTAATGTATAGTAATGTACTATATTACTAAATGTATTGTAACGTAACGAGTATAGTAATGCAATCTAAGTTGCAAGGACTGGAATTGTGAGGCACCGTTTGTATGGAACAGCTAATTTTTTTCACCATTTCATAGTAGGTCCCATAATGAAAGTTGTTTCTTTTTCTTGTATCAAAAATAAGTTACTAATTTATAAATACATATTTAATTATATAATAGCGATATAACTGCCTAAGTCCCACACTAAGATCCTAAGGTCTTGTGTCGTGGGTACTAAGCAACGGTATATAAATACATAGATAAGTATATAAACATCCATGACTCGGAAACAAACATCGATATTCATCACATCAATGTTTGCACCTACCAGAATTCGAACCCAGGACCTATGGCGTCGCAGGCAGGGCCACTACCAACTACACCAATCGGCCGTCGAAATCTTTTAGTAGTTTTACCGTGAAGGAGTAAATTCAAACATATACGAACTCTTACAACATACATACATACATATAATCACGCCTTTACGTGTATCCCTTACGGGGTAGGCAGAGCACCAAGGGCCGATAGAACCACATGGTGCCACTTCTGACCAATTTCGAAGGTATAGTTGAGATGTAAAAGTTCAGTACTCTTACAAACTTTCACATTTATTATTTTTAGCAAAATAGGGAATTTGACCACAGTCTACATTATGTTACATGTAGACTGTGTATTCCTGAAATGGAGTATGCAGAACTGAAATCTAAACATCATAAAGGAGATCGCATAGCCACGTTTAGCATAGTTAGTAAATGATCAGACAATGAAGAGGGAGTGAAAAGAGAAGTTGCTAGATTATCACCTAAGAGAATGCTCGAGTTCGGTTCCTTAGTCGACTCTTACGATATGCACGTAGAGGAGGACGGGATGCAGCAGCTGATGTGTTAAAACTATAGTTTTGTATCTCCCTATTTGAATTGCCCGCTCTTTTTTTTCGTTGCCCATCCACCGCGGCGCCGACCTCTCGCTCGACAAGTGAATTTTCGTGTGTGACAAACGGACCTACCCAATTAAGAGTGCCCGTACCGTAAAAGTGGACTATAGTGAACTGTGAACCTAAACCCTACGATAAATTTCCGCGCGAAAGAAGAAAGAAGAGAAAACACCCAGGTAACACTCTTTGGCAGTACTCTTAAAATTTTCCGACGGCCCAGCGCCTAAACTCCTAAACAGTAAAGTTTTCTAGTAAAGCCCCCCATCAGCATAGTGCATTATTTTGAGAGTACAAACTGTGTAGATACTCTGTTTTGTTACACTGTGTACC
This sequence comes from Carposina sasakii, assembly GCA_014607495.2. NCBI lineage: Eukaryota > Metazoa > Arthropoda > Insecta > Lepidoptera > Carposinidae > Carposina > Carposina sasakii. The sequence goes on from CP053153.1 coordinate 14,810,850, forward strand.
TCGAACTTTTAACAAAGTAACAGAATTTTGCTTTCAGGAAAATTCTTGAATTATGCTAATTTAAAGGCCTGATGCCAAAAGGACTTCAAGATTAGATTAATTTAAAAGTATTTAGAAGATCAGCTTATTAGGACGTTTCTATTGTTCTGTTTGTTTGTAAATGTTGTTCAATTTCATTATTGTGTTTACTTTGGAATCAAAATGTTTTACAAAACTCACTTTGTAGTCTAGCTAATGGGTTTTCCAAGCTTTGCTATTTTTGTGTAAGTAAATGTCGATGCGGTGTTCGGAATTTGGACAAAAGAAATGAAATAACATACAATATACCTTACACTTACATTACTTTATCACTAGACAATAGGCTATCCTGGTACCCACAACTGGATATCGTTGCAAATCGAGCTAGAAAGCTAATGTGGTTCTTTAGGTATTTGAGAAACATTACCGATCTCAAACTCCTAATAAACATCTATAAGGCATTAGTGCAATCCATCTTACTGTTTAACTATCTGGGGCGGCACTTTCAAGACCCGTTTTATGAGTATTGAACGTGCACAAAAGGGTATTTTAAAGGTATTACTAAAAAAGAAAAAATGTATAGCACTTATATGACGGCCGATTGGTGTAGTTGGTAGTGGCCCTGCCTGCGACGCCATACATCCCGGTAGGTGCAAACATTGATGTGATGAATATCGATGTTTGTTTCCGAGTCATGGATGTTTATATACTTATCTATGTATTTATATACCGTTGCTTAGTACCCACGACACAAGACCTTAGGGATCTTAGTGTGGGACTAGGTCAATGTGTTGTGAAGTGTGTGAATATTTATTATTATTTATTTATTTACTTTAAAGGTATACCTCGATGCAAACGTGTTAACAGTAAGGCAATTATACATATTGCAATGGATCCTCAAAGTTCACAAAAACAAAACTGTAGACCTACATATCGCTACAAAAAGGAAACCGTACTCGGTAATAAATGAACCCTCCACACGCACAATATTTGTAAAGCAACAATTTTCAGTCCATTCAATCATAATTTATAATAAAATAAACTGACCAAAAAATATCTACACCATGACACTTTTACAATGTAAAAAACATATAAATACATGGCTAAAACAACTTAATATTGACCAAACAGAGGGCTTGTTGAGAGGCGATTTGGACACTTATACCTATACATACCTTAAATACCCTGTATAGTTTCTGGTCATGATGAACTCGCGGTTTAGGGTTATGATTAGTGTATGCACGTTTTTATTTGTATCTTATTTTTATTGTTTATTTTGGTATTTGCATGTGACTGTTAGGTGTATGTATTTATTCTGTATTTGTGTATATATTTGGTTTATTTGTATATCATTTTATGTATAGTTCTCTATCAGTAATACTGATAGAGAACTATACATATGAGTGTGTACGGGTAAACCGAATACATGTGTGAATGCGGAATGGATACATGCATTTGATAGTCATAAGTGAATGTTAAAATAAAAAATAAAACAGATAGTGAAAGAAGTTTTTCACCCGAGTGAGATTTGAACTCACGACTTACAGAGTATTTGTTTGTATTACAGCCTAAAAGTAGTATACATAATGATAGTTATTGCAATGATTGAAATTATTATGTACCAACCATCGAAAGAGCGGTCTTTTCCTAATACAGGTTTTTAACTTAAAAGGTAAGACCATTCCATTGTAAAAAAAACACCCATGCAATAAAGATTTTGAATTGAATTTGAATTGAATTAAACATTGACCTGCAAACCTAACATGGTTCATAGAGGAATAAGATGTTGTACGTAGAGTGCTAATGTCATACTAACTGCCTCGATGCACCATTAGACTTTTCGGTGCCTCACAATTCCAGTCCTTGAATCTTAGATTGCATTACTATAATGTACAGTAATGTACTCCATTAGTAATGTACTGTAACGTACAGTATGTCTATGCCTGGTTCCAGATATTTTGTATGAAAACAATTGGAGATTATTATCTGAGATGTGAGGTTATTGCAATTTAGTTACTGTAGGCATCTTCACAATAATTCTAATCAACTTTCTAACTGAGAGCCTCTGTTTTTTCCGAAACAAACGAAGCATAACGAGATTAGAGAAAATTACACAGAAAAATACGCGTCTATGATTTAAATTAAAGATATATTTAGCGCATTAAATTTCCAATGTTTTCATTTTGAATTTCTAAATGTCGCTGCACTGTTGTATAAGCATTGTTTGTTTATATTGGCCCTGAATTATTTTTAACAATAAGTCTAAGAAAGTATTCAGTTGGTGGCCACTACCGGGCCCTGAACCCTTTGCTCACCATATAATCTGATAACTCACGATCATAGACAACTACAGCCGTGATGAGAAGTTGGATCTTGAGCCGGTTGGAGAGCAAACCTGAGTTGGTGATTTGAACTTCCGATACGCATCAGCCTATTGCAGTCCATTATGCCAATAGTCACCACCCTGGGCTGGGGTTAACCGCAGTGTGATTTTTTTACTATGATATACTGGACTGGAGCTCACATACCACCTTTATTAAGGTTAATTGATTGGTCACTCTTACTCGAATAAATTAAAATCAAATTTTATTATTAATGAAAAAATGCACTAGTCACCCCTACGATTTATGGAAGTTCCCCTCGATTTCTCTAGTCTGCCATCATCAGGATATTTCAGAGGACCACCTCTGAAATATCTTCTTTCCAACAAAAAAAGAATCATCAAAATCGGTTCATAAGCAACCGCGAACAAACAGTTATCCGCGAACAAACATAACCGAAACGGAACCTCCTCCTTTTTTTGAAGTCGGTTAAAAATGACACTATAATTTTATATTCAAAGTGCTGCGCAAAATTGACCGTCAATGGCCACTTTTAATCTGCCCAAAAAAGTTTAGTTCTAAAATTAAAACGCGTTCAAAATGCAAAATTAACAGCATCCCACGGAACGCAATATCAATCTCTGCCGCTGTTCGTAACGTAAAATCGATGAGGCGATTTCCACATTGTCTACCGCGTATGCTATTTGGTTAGAGTAGCCAGGATATTGAATTCTTTAGTTTGATGAGGGTTGCTGTTATAAATTTCCTCTTCAATGGATACTGGCAGCGTCAAATTGGAAGTTATCCGAGGTTTTGTCATAATTTTTTCACCCTTTGACGCGTGAGTGTAAATACTACAGAAAAGACACCAGCATATAATACGCATATAATATGTATTTCTTATTAACTTTGAAATAAATATCGATAAGCTCGCCAACGTGAAAAAGTTTTACTACATATTTTTTTTTTAAATGATAAATATACACTTGACTACAACACGCCTGATGGTAAGCACCGTTGCAGCCTGATGGAGCGCGCTTGCCTAAGGTTCACTCTCGACTTGAAGACTTGAATAGTTCATGTGGAACAGGGATTCAGGCAGGAAGTTCCACAGCTTAGCCGTTCGCACTTTGAATGTAGAAGCAAATCGCTTAGTACGAGTTTTCGGCACATCAACTGTGAACATTTAGGCTAATAAGCTAATTATGCTTTAAGAACTTTTTGACTTTAAGAACATTTTTTATAAATGAAATTGTATTAGGCGTTACAATTCGGAAGTTCAAACATTCACTATGGGTGCGCCCACCACCGGGCCCTACACCCTCCACTGACCCTCGGATCTGATAACTCATAATTGCGACAACAGGCACTTGCACTAACTACAATCGCCATGAGAAACCAGACCCGAGCACCTAGCATGCAAGACGATACATTGCACCATTCCGAAATCAAAAACTAGATAAATAATCTACATATGTTTCGCCAACAACCGTGGCATCCTCAGGATTATAGAAATTAATAAATTAGTAAACCACTAATTATTATAAACCTCTAAAACCCAACACATTACTTACACAGAACTACCCTCTACTAAGTATTAAAAAAATATATAAATAATTACCCACCATTATTTATATTTCAAATAAATATATACTATTTGTGCACACAAACCAAATAGTATTGGGTGAATTAATTAAATTTAAATGAAAAAATTCAAAAATTCACCAAAATATTGATAAATTAGTAAAGAAAAACAAGGATGTATGCAACAACATATTCCATTGCCTACAAAAACAAAAATTGTTATTGACATTGACAAGCCACTACATTCTAAGGTTACTGTTTATTTATTTATTCTAGCCAATGAGTTTAATAGCGGAGACGAAAATTCAACCTGTTCATTTAAAAGGTTTACACCAGAATATTTGGCTTTCAAAATCTCCAACTGTTCCAAAATAGATAGACGAATGCCCTTTTCACACGTATACAGACTAACAAAACTGTGGTCATCTGGAATTTTATGATTTGAAACTAACAAGTGTTTGGCAAAATGTGATTTTTCAGGGAAATTGTTCCTATAAGCTGCCAAATGTTCTTGGCAAATTTAATTATGTTAAAGAAATAAATACTATTATACAAATAGCCAGATCAAATGGATATAGTGCACAACTAATTTATAACCTCATTGATAAAAAGAAAAACATTTTAGTTAAACAAATGTTGTACCCAAAAATAGAGGAGATTACAAATATTTATACTGGTAGTTTACCATATTTTGGCTATATCTCAGAGATGATTGCAAAATCATTGAAAAAACAAAACATCTTGGTGGCTTTTAAGACTTTTAATTCTTTAAATAGATTAATTAACACAAAACAAATATTACTAATTGATAAAAAATCAGGAGTTTATAGCTTGCACTGTCCTGACTGTAATTCTGTTTATATAGGTCAAACGGGTCGTAACTTCAAGATTAGATACCAAGAACATTTGGCAGCTTATAGGAACAATTTCCCTGAAAAATCACATTTTGCCAAACACTTGTTAGTTTCAAATCATAAAATTCCAGATGACCACAGTTTTGTTAGTCTGTATACGTGTGAAAAGGGCATTCGTCTATCTATTTTGGAACAGTTGGAGATTTTGAAAGCCAAATATTCTGGTGTAAACCTTTTAAATGAACAGGTTGAATTTTCGTCTCCGCTATTAAACTCATTGGCTAGAATAAATAAATAAACAGTAACCTTAGAATGTAGTGGCTTGTCAATGTCAATAACAATTTTTGTTTTTGTAGGCAATGGAATATGTTGTTGCATACATCCTTGTTTTTCTTTACTAATTTATCAATATTTTGGTGAATTTTTGAATTTTTTCATTTAAATTTAATTAATTCACCCAATACTATTTGGTTTGTGTGCACAAATAGTATATATTTATTTGAAATATAAATAATGGTGGGTAATTATTTATATATTTTTTTAATACTTAGTAGAGGGTAGTTCTGTGTAAGTAATGTGTTGGGTTTTAGAGGTTTATAATAATTAGTGGTTTACTAATTTATTAATTTCTATAATCCTGAGGATGCCACGGTTGTTGGCGAAACATATGTAGATTATTTATCTAGTTTTTGATTTCGGAATGGTGCAATGTATCGTCTTGCATGCTAGGTGCTCGGGTCTGGTTTCTCATGGCGATTGTAGTTAGTGCAAGTGCCTGTTGTCGCAATTATGAGTTATCAGATCCGAGGGTCAGTGGAGGGTGTAGGGCCCGGTGGTGGGCGCACCCATAGTGAATTTAAGAACATTTTTAACACAATTTTTAACTGTTGATAATCTTAGTTTGTTCATTGTTGCGAGCATTCTAGCCGCTTGCTTGACTGACGCAGTGGACTAATTGGCTAATTTTCACCCCAAAAACTTGGCTTTTGTAAGAAAGTTCTCTTGTAGAGAGATAAGTTTGCCATTGTACATGCTACTCTTCTTTTATCCTGTAATTTATATTTTGTGTGTGTGTGTACGAGTAATAAAGAATAAGAGTAAAGTTAGACTTCTGGACTACTACTTATTCTGTGACAACACAACAACGCGACTGTTGCCACAATACTCGTGCTTAGTAACAAACCAGCCCAATACGTCATTGACACGTCTGCCCAACGACCTTTGACCCAACAAAAATCGCGAGGCCAATAACCGTCAACGTTAACCAACATTACAAATATTTACAGGTACCCCTTTTGTGCACATTTGTATATTGGCTTCACTTTCATTTATTGCCAGCAATAGCGAAAAACTCGATTTGATCGGTAGACTTTCCTCGTTCGTTTATTACTAGGACTACATACTATAGGTATACGCCAACAGTCGTCGTGGCACGCGCTGTCATATAGCGTTTTATGACTGCGTGTGCCACGACTGTTGGCGTATAGAGTATACTATGCGTACTTACTTACATACAGGGTGTTTTTTGGTGGCCACCCTTAACGAAGGGTACGTACTCTATACATCAAATAAAGTAAGTTTATGCCAAAAAAAATGCTGGAAAACGATGTAAATTTTTTTGAAAAAAAAAAATGAATTACTTGTTCGGGTGGAATTTATAGTGTCCAGTGTTTATGCTAGTTTTTTCATAGACAGATAATAACTATTTCTCGTGAAAAAATCTTGCTACGCGCGTCAATGTGCATTTATGCAGAAAAACGCAGTCTATTTACTCAACTTTGGACCCTAATATCTTGGGAACCAGACACTTCCCAGGTATGCTTCCATGGAGAAAAATGATCGTGATGATGAGGAGATGCCATAGTTTTCGGGGACGTTGACGACTAAAAATCATCCTGTATAGACACGGTTGAGTTCCCGGGTAGCCAGAGTTTCAGGATCGTTAAAGAAATCTCATAGCCACGTTTAGCATATCGGGGATAGGTAGGTGTGATCAGTGATTGCTAGCTTATCGCCTGAGAGAATGCCCGAGTGTCCTGGTCAATCCTTACGACATACCTAGAAGGAGATGTAGCTGATGCAGCATTCTACATAGTATAGTGAAGCCCCGCATCAGAACAAGACTTAAGTACCCACATTACTTCATTTACTGAAAAGAAAAGGTACTATCTTCAAAAGCAATTTCAATTTATTTTTATCAGTACAACCACAGACAAAAGGTGAACGTACTTGAAATTTTGAAAAGCACTCATAATGAAGCACTGTCATCTTGCGACACGCCTGTTTGATATAAAGTGAGAATATACGATAAGTACGCACAAGTAGACGGAGATCGTAAAATAAATGGATGGGAGACGAGCTCGTAAACGTTCAGGTAATTATTACTTACGAGCGGAGTAAAATTTGACAACAGTTTGGCTACGTACATCTATATACGTGTTTCAGCGTGCCTTTAAACGATTGGAACCAAATTTTCTATACGCAAGGCATAATGCATAAATTGGCATAGGTAGAGGCTTTATTAAGTAATTATTACTATGAACATCCTGCGCCTGATCTCTCTCCGGTCGTGTCGGCTTTCCGTCCCATGGGACTATGAAAGTAACTGAATAGAGAGTGCATCTGTATTTGCGCACGCACTTGTGCACTATAATATCTCCTGCATACCTACCAGGCCAATCTCCGTAGAGATTGGTCGCCTTGGCCGAAATACAGTCGGAGATCATCATTACTATGAACAATAAAAATATATGGACCCAGTATAGTAAGAAAATCAAGCCATTGTGTGCAAATCATATTTCAAGGCTAGCTAGTATAATTTGTATGGACATAATATTAACACCATTTGCTATGAATTCTTCTATACTGCACTGGGAATGAAAAAAAAACGTATAATACTACAGCTGCTTCTCTTCCCGGGCATACTGTACAAGTCAGTAGAGGGACAAAAGGGTCTTGGTGTTTTGTAGGCGATGGGCTGACCACATGTTACTATTAATTAACTGAACTTGTACATCTCAAGTATACCCTCAAAATTGGTCAGAAGTGGCACCATGTGGTTCTATCGGCCCTTGGTGCTCTGCCTACCCTGTAAGGGATAAAGGCGTGATTATATGAATGAATTATTGCTATATAATATTTCTAATTATATCTTTTCTAATACATACATGTTTTCTAAAGAATTGGAGGATGATAAATTATAAGACCAAGTATACAAAAGTCGATACAAGCATAATTACATTACTGTAACTTTTAGCCTACTTATGTAATCCTAAATATACAAATCCAGCCGTCTCATGAGAACTTGGTAATTTGTTGCAACTTATAATCTGGATCACCTTCGGGATATGTTCATAATTTTGTTGAGTACAAGTTTGTTGTAAATTGAATCCATTAGAACACTTTGGGAGAGTTATCCTGGAAAACTTTGAAGGATTTGGGCTAAGAAGTAACCTTTGAAGAAAAGATTTATAGGTAGTTATGACTGCATAAAAATGTATAGTAAAAGTATGAATTACTAGCTGTTGCCAGTGACTTTGCCCACGTGGACTACATAATGCCTATGTCCTTCGAGTATAGATACTCCCAAATATGTATATCTATGTAAAATTTCAAAAAGATTAGTTGAGTTAAAAGCATGAAGAGGTAACAAAAGGTTCATCCTCAAGCGCGATTTACAAAAAAAGAGCTTCAAATACTCAATTTACTGATTTTGTGCAGTATACCTTCTGTACATACATATACTACAAACGACTGTGCAGCTGCATTGTCATAATGGAGATCCTATAGTCACGTTAATCATAGCGCTTATTGCTTGAGAGTACGAGTACGCCCCTGGGTTCCTTAGTCGACTCTTACGACACGCACGGAAGGAGATACAGCTGATGTATTCTAGTGAAGCCCCGCTTGTGCACAGGTACTACCTTCTATACCTGTTAAGTATTCTGAGATACGAGCCAAAATAAACAGTGGGCTCAGTTAGTTTATAATTATTTTAGAATGCGCATCATGTCCGGGCAATCCCGCTTGAACCGGGCCTTAACGAAGCCGGACGTGACGTCTCAATTTTAAAACGATTCCAAAATTTTAAGAGATATATACCTATAGAAATGATAAGCCAAATAATTTTATTTAGTTCTTACAAGTTGGTATACTGGATAGTTATACGACAGTATTATTACTTGCAGGAAATGCATTTTTAATTTCATTATCCGCAATGTTTGATTTCCGCGCCAATTGCATTGAGCGATCCTGTGATTAGTAAAATGAGCTTATTAGTTATTGTGTGATACATTACTGTTTTCTGGATAACTTGTGACTCTCCATTGGGGTTAATCAGTTATTTGAACTTTTTTGAGCGCAACTTTTCTTTTTAAATAATCCAAAGGTTAAAATTTTGTTAAGGCCTACTTAAACGATCTACACAATTTTTTTCCTGAAAAAATAAAAAAATATTATTTTTGGAATTTTCCTGCGAAATTTTTTTGTGGCTTCCGCCTCAGAATCATGGTCTGATGTCGCCATATCAATATTTGCCTGGCTGTCACTTCCACGCTGTATATTAATATATATTTGTGTACAATTAGCCCACTGGATAAATTCATCTACATACATACAAATGCCAAGGCCAATAGCAATATTAATATTAAGCATTTTGTTACTTATATTGTTTCATTTTGTCGATTTTATCACATAGATTTAGATTAGTTACAAGATTTTATTTCACAAGACGATACATAAAGAGGTAAAAAGTATGCACAAAAATAATAAGAAAATTTATGGTTTGCATTATTACAATATTTTATTTTCGTATAGGCATCTATCTTAATGCTTATTTTGACGAAGATAAATCAGTTTGAATTTTTCTCAGAACCGCAGGACAATATCACTTGACGGCTAAGATAAAATAACACAATAATTGATCGAGAAGTTATTCTCGATCATATCAACTGAAGTTCGTCATAAAATCATTTCCACGTAAGCCTTTGTTAGCCGTTAAATGACGTAAGCCCAACCGCAAGAAGAAATGGCTAACGGACGTCGATGTGAAACGATGTTACATTGCCTAAAGATCTTCGAATTATTGTCCTTTAAGCTATTATTTTATTCCCAAGAGTATAATAATTTTTTCTTTTCATTACAATAAATTAATAACCATATTTCTCTGGCAGGCTATAAGTATCGGTATTAAAAAAGAAGCGCTAATAAATCTATGTCAGAACTTCAGGTCCCGAATTGAGGCAGACGTTACCTTAATAGGGCTCGTTAAGGTAATCTTTGTGCCCTTAGACAATCGGCTATTACGGTAGATAGGCTACTTCACAGCAAATGGCTTAGGAACTGGAATAATTGAATCATTCTCCTGTTTCAGGTCGACATTTAAACCGTGATTAAACTTTGTTTAACACCTTATTTTTATTATATCTACCGATAAAGATATTTCTGGTAATTTTCCTTCCTGTTATTTATACAATGGAAACAATCCAAAAAAAAATTTTTTTTTTCTAGATTATGATTAAAGACGCCGATGAAGTTTTATAAAGCACTATAAGTACAACTAGAAATAGCTGGTCAGGTAGACTAAAAAAATTCATAATTATTATAAATGAAAAGAATATTCTCGTGAAATAATAAGAAATTTCTCGTGGCGATTGTAGGTAGTGCGAGTGCTTGTTTTCGCAGTTATGAGTTATCAGATCCGAGGGTTAGTGGAGGGTGTAGGGCCCGGTGGTGGGCGCACCCATAGTGAATAAATGAAAAGAGTAAAGTCACACCTAAATGAAAATACCTCTAGAGATATATTAATATTTTTAAATAAATCCATATTAACAATAAAAGGCAAAAGTACTACCTTAACTACTTTACAAACGAATAACGAACTACAAGTACGTAGCATATTATAATTTACTGCGTAGAATGTACAATTTTGTGCGTCGTTTTTGGCACTAAAATTAATTACAGAAATTATGATATTCATGACCGAATTTCTTGTCTATAGAATTTGTTTACAATATAAATACGTACGAGTATGTGCAATGAGAAACATATAACCAAAAATACTCTACACAGACACATTCTAAAATTACACTTTTGGGTCTAAGTATAATTTAATTAATTTGGATAAATTAGTGACTATTTAATGAAAATATAAATATTATACACTCAAAGAAATTCTGAGGCAAAACGCAACAAACCACTTCGCAATAAATTCGTGGATTGTTTGTAAAGGAAAGTAGAATATCTTACAAAATACGAATTTAGATTTTTCGGCTTGTTCCCAAAGGTCCATGACTCTACTGTTCTTCTTTTCCCACCGGGTCCATGAAATTTGTAAAATATATTTTAAAACTTTCATATACGAATTACCAACGGGTCTACGATATTTATCCCGAGTACAATCACCAAAAACGATACAAGAGAGTTTGTGCTATTTGTGTATTAAGTCTATTGTACTGTAAGATTGAGATAAATAAATAAAATAAATAAATATTCACACACTACACAACACATTAACCTAGTCCCACATTAAGATCCCTAAGGTCTTGTGTCGTGGGTACTAAGCAACGGTATATAAATACATAGATAAGTATAGAAACATCCATGACTCGAAACAAACATCGATATTCATCATATCAATGTTTGCACGTACCGGGATTCGAACCCAGGACCTATGGCATCGCAAGCAGGGTCACTACCTACTAGACCAATCGGCCGTCGTAGATGATTTACTACCTATGATTATACCAAAACTGTGTTTTTTTAATGCTTAGGTCAGTCAGCAGATGACAAGGACCATGACGGTCAGTGTAAGATCGAGATGATTTTTGTGATATTCCGAAACTGTGATTTTTAATGCTATCTTTTCATGGTTTCTTATATGCTGCTCTGGGAGTGAAAAAAAAACGTATAATACGACAGCTGCTTCTCTTCCCGGGCATACTGTACAAGTCAGTAGAGTGACAAGAGGTTCTTGGTGTTTTGTAGGTGATGGGCTGACCGCCTGTCACTACTAACCGAACTTGTACATTTCAACTATACCCTCAAAATTGGTCAGAAGTGGCACCATGTGGTTTTATCGGCCATTGGTGCTCTGCCTACCCCGTAAGGGATAAAGGCGTGATTACATATGTATGTATGTATGATTTTAATGCCTTTAATTATAAGCCTATTTTAGTGCAAAGAGACAGTCTGACATAATAAAGACTCCTTGTTCATCTAAACTATTATCTGTCTTTTATTTCATAAATTGACCCAGGTTTTCCTGCTGATTGTACAAAACATTCTCATGAACCCGTTGGGAAAGAAAATGGTTGTTATTTTTCAATATCGTGGACCTGTTGGGAATTAAAGTTTGAACTTACATTTTTTGAAAACTATAGAGCCGTGGACCTTTGGGAGAAAGCCGATTTTGATTTTTCTAACTTTATCAAGTAGCTTCGATGCCTTTGCGCTAATATGAGTAGTAGAGGCACTATTTATAGTATGTACAATTTAAGGTGTCGTCTTAACTATTGAATGCATTAGTAAATAGTTGGGTATACAGTCATGATTTTTAAAATGAAACAACCATCAATTCATACTCGTAGCGACCCAGCGTGGCAATGCCGCTAGTATTCTGGGCAGCTTTGCACCGTGTGAGAGCCACTAGATTTTAATTAGTTTAATAGGTTAGTTATAGTATGTACAAATTAAGTTAGATTTAATTTATAATTAAGTTATTTTAAATAAATGAACTGTATAATGACCATTAATGTTCTACTTTCTCTTTACTGTGACTTCGAGAAATTGAAGAAATCTCCGCTTTAACACTTTCCTAACCTAATTAGTGTAATTTGAGAGGCTTTTCTTTGAATACTTCCTTATTAAATCTACACAATATTGCTTTTTGGATATTTAATTATTACGCTTTCTCTTTCGACTGAATAAATTTGTTTTATAATTAATGAATTTACACGTGTGTTCTAAGTCAATATGAAAATGTACGTGTTCCGGAAAATTTGGAACGTTTGATATTTATATGTATAATGGACGATTTGAATCTTTTTCAAAATATTACGCAGAAGGACAGGGAAAATTAGTGAAAAGTCTGGTGTCACAAACACACTGCATATATAGTTCGTATTGATATCAGGTAGACTTAATCTACTCATAAGTGTGGAAGTGTAGATGGCTATTGCATCTTCTATCTAGAGATTGCAAACCGGGCCCGGCCATTCAATTTTCTACAAGTTGGGGTGGTCCGCAGTTTTCGTACCTACCGCGCCCGGTGGATGTCTAAATAGGCACCGGGCCTGGTTAGGTCTTGTCTTGTCTTTAGCCTATTACAGTTGACTGCTGGACGTAGGCCTTTATTTAGGTAAATACATGGAGAAGAACTAAAGGAGGAGTAGCGGCTAGGTATATTTTCATACAAAAATAGTGTGCCGCGGACTGCGTTGAACTGGCTCTGAAGCTCCGCCCCTATCATGACGTCATGGCCTTACGATTGCCACACGACTCACATCATAGTCCCACCTCCTCTTTTATACCTTCTTCATCGGTAAATACCATTTATTAGTACCTGTGATGCAAAACCTTATTGATCTTAGGAGACTAAGTGAATGTGTAAAGTTAGTGAATATTTGAGTATTAAGTTATGCAACAAACTAATTATGTTTTTTGTTTATTTCAGTGTAACAAACATCTTCCTAGTAAACCTGTCGGTGGCGGACCTGCTGGTGACGCTCTTCTGCATGCCCGTGCAGATCGCCAAGTCCGTCACCCTGCTGTGGTACTTCGGGGAGGTCATGTGCAAGACTGTCAACTTTTTACAAGGTAAATTCATGAAATTTTTACCTGGAAATGGCCTCTAAAAATCATGTATAGGCAAATCCTACTCATATTAGGTTCAATTGTAAAAATAAGAATTTGAAAATGGATATTCAATATTTTTTCACAAAAAAAAACTGCTAAACTTATTTTTTAGACATAATATTAAGAGCTGATTTTTCAAAACGTCAGATGGCCTATCTGAAAAATAAGTAAATAAGTTGATGCTGTCTCTATCATGATCAAGTTTTAGAGAAAGACAAAGTCGAATAGTTCAATTCAATTCAATTTATTTATTTTGTACAAAATAAGGTAGAGAGGATGTTACAGAGTACAGAAGTTAAGTTCTCTTATTTTTCCATTTACGGCATGCAAAATTGTAATTACAAATGTCAAATTAATTATAAAAGCATTTTGGGCACGCTACGAGTACCTGATAACGGAGATCGGTTGACCAACCTGTGAAACCGGAACTGGTCGACCGATCTACCGTATACACGCTAGCCCTAAGTAGTTTTTAAGTTAGTTATAGAAATTTCCACCATTTTGTAAATATTTAATGTAGGTAAAATTATAAAAGTCGATAACAAATAAATATTACACAAAAACCAGAAATCCAAATTGGCCTACCTATTTCTAAACAATGGCAATATAACAAACAGGAACACGTTTACGAAGTGGCAAGTATTCGCTAGTAATGGCCAATCTCACCGGCCCAATATTTTTTTTCTACTTCTTCTTACAGTTATCAAAATATCGTTACCTGTCTTAATACTTTTTTCCAAAAGCATAATTAGCACTTTAAACTCTGCAGAAAAAACGTAATAGACCAGTTAACTTGGAGTTCTCAACAATGATTAAATCTGCATCAAACCCGGTGAAAGTTTAATTCGATTAAGCACGCAAATAAACGAACTCGGGAAGTTAGCTAGGGCACTTTTTATGCTAGGAATGACATGAGTTGAGTTCTCTCGGGAAAACAAAATGCGTGTAAGTACTACGCGTTTACTTCTACTATCACTGCCTTCACTTAAAAATGGAGCAAAAATTAGATGTTTAGGGATAAAATGTCAACTAAATATTGATACATTTTTAAAATTTGCCTGCGACTTTAAAAAAATTATACTCCAATTTTATTTGTGCAGATAGTATGGAGTACTATGGAGTAGGTTAACAATTATATGTTTATAATCTTAACAAATAAATAAATGATTTAGAGTCTGAAATTTTAACAATATCGCTCTTTATAGTGGCCTATGTGTGAATTTCACGTATAAGCGGTATATTCTAACCCATATTCTCATTTTCTCGCATTTGTTATTCAAGTTAAGCATGTCGTTTAGGAAATAAAGGCTATATTATATTATATTATTATTATTATATTCTCATAAAGTAGGATGCTGTTTTTCATAACTCAAGCACCGTCCATGACGTCAATTTCTTCAGAAACTAATTACTTTCTTAGTACAATTTGTGCAAGATTTAAAAAATGACTTTCTATCCACCAGGTGTAGCAGTAGCATCCAGTGTGTTCACCATCACGGCCATGTCAGTGGACCGCTACCTGGCCATCACGCAGTCCCTCAAGCAGCCGTGGATGCCATCGCGGCGGGGCGCTTGTGGCCTGCTGGCTGGGTTGTGGATGATAGCGCTGGCCATCTTCGCGCCATTGCTGGCTGTGGCTACGGTGCAGAGGGAGAAAGTGCCGACGCTAATGCGAGGGAAAAACAGCTCGGTAAGTTTATTAATTGAGAATACCAATAGGGTATACACATATAACTTACATTTAAGATTTCCATCAAGGGTACACCCACCACCGGGCCCTACACCCTGTTTATTTATATACAGAGTGTAACAGAAAGGGTATGTTATGCTAAAAGTTTTGTAAATAGCCCACTATATAGAACCTATTTCCAAAATTTTAGGCTCGAAATCATATGTTTACTTTTCAAGATTGTATGAACATTCCTGAGTTGTTTAGGAATTCTCCATACTATCTGGAAAAATAGACATGTGATTCTGAGTCTGAAATTTTGTGGCTAGGTTCCTTTTAGTGGGCTATTTATATAGCAATTCGCTTAACATACCCCTTTTGTTACACCCTGTATAGCTATTACTAATCAATGTTAATCGACATATGTTTCACTAACAATGTTCATATTGCACTACTTATAAATATAACATACTATTCAATCAATATAAATTATCTACTCGTGTAAAACAAAAACTAAATACAAGTAAGTTTGGTGTAATGCAAGCAAAGGTGGCAGTGGGCATATAGCTCGAAGAACCATGGCGGATGGGGCCGAAAGGTTCTTGAGGGGAGAACACATACCGGCAAGTGCAAGTGACCTAATCCGGGTCGTGGGTATTTTCTGGATGCAGGCCGCTACTAACATGTCGTAGTCGAGATTGTTGGGGCAGATCGATATTCAGCAGTGGATTTCTCGTCGCTGAAATGATAAAAGATGGTAAAAATAGTACTAAACATCTCGATGCGATTATGTCGGACAAAAAAGAAATATTTGTAAATAGTCAGCATTGCGCTAGCAGAATTGCAGCTATATGTTTACGAAAGATGCCCTTGTCTATTTGAGGTTTTACTTGAAGCCTTTGAAGTAATTACAATGTCTCTACCAGATTCTGTTGACCTATATTTGCGAATGCTTTACGATATTCGGGCTTTGGTAACTAGTCCGCATAGTGGGGGCTTTTGTAACTCGTCTTCAGCCTATCGCAGTCCACTGCTGGACATAGGCCTCCCCCCAGAGCACGCCACAAGGCTACTGCCATGGGGGGTTTTGCCCATAGTCACCACGCTAGGCAGGCGGGTTGGTGACCGCAGTGTGATTTTCGGACTATGTTGTCAACACGGGAGGCGCTGCTGCCCACCTCTCGGAACTTTTGTAACTAATACAGCTCAATAGGTATTACCCACTATAGCGAATATGTTTATTTTTAAAGACCCGACCGGGCTGTTGGGGGAGGCTTATATTCAGCAGTGGACTTCTCATGCCCGAGAATGATGAATATTAAGTCATTTAGATATTATCCATATGGATAGTATATGTTATCTGGAAAAATAAGTGTGTGATTTCGACTAAGTATGTGGTAAATTCTTAATCTGGATAGCTGCTCTGTAGGGCTACATTCATAGGTTTTCGCTCAACATGCACCTTTTATTACGCCCTGTATAAAATCATATATTACCTACGCTGTTACCAAACTCTATGAACTAACTGAGTTTTATGAAGCTAAAGTTTACTACGAAGGTATTTGGTGTCAATTATTCAACGTGAATTGGCTACACGAGGCATTACCTGGAATAGAAACCAACTTATCGGAGAGTTCAAAGCGTCGACACTTTCTACTCTGCCTATGCGGACCGAATAACATTTTAACGTGGTGACCGTAGTTCACTTTTTTGTCCATTTCACAGATAACTTAATGTGAATACATAGATGGAATCACATGGTCAATATACAAGCCAATTTAGCAATTAAGTTCTGGATGTATCAGCCAACTTGCGCTAACTTGGTTAGTGTTAGGTTAAGTAGTTTGTTTAGGCTAGCGTGACTTGTTAACGTGTGTAAATTGAGTAGGTACAGTGGAGAATACAATCACACTATTGGGCCGAGATTTTGTATGTCTCAGTGTAAACTTAATGAACATGTAATATACGTAGGTACATACAGGATGTGGGTGACAGCCAGGCAAATACTGAAATGCTGAACAAGTACCATTCTGTTGAGTTATACGACAGTGTTATTACTCGCAGGAAATGTATTTTTGATTTGATTGTCAGTAATCTTTGCTCTCCGCGCTAATTGTATCGGGCGATCCTGTGACTAATTAAATGGGCTTATTGGTTATTGTGTGATACATTTCTGTTTTTTTTGGATCACTTGTGACTCTCCATGAGGGTTGATCAGGTTTTTGAACTTTTATGACGGCAATTTTTTTTTCGAAAATCATATTTTTAAAAAGTCATTATTTAAGGCCTAATTAAACGAACGAAACTATTTTTTTTCTGAAAATATGAAAAAAATTACCGAAAATTTTGGAATTTTCATGCAAAAATTTTCAGTGTTTTCCAACTCAGAACCATGGTCTGAGATCATGGTATTGATATTTGCCTGGCTGTCACAAACATCCTGTATATTCTTAAAAAAGGGGCAGTCAGAACTGCAGGATATAGAGTTCTGGTAACCACGTTTAACATAGCAGGGACAGATGTTACTGATCAGTGACAAGTTGCTAGCTTATCACCTGAGAGGATGCCTGAGTTTCTTAGTCGACTTTTACGACATTCGCGGAAGGAGATGATATTCTAGTGATGAACATACACAGACATTACTTAGATAGTTAAATATTCTTACTTTGTAAATAAAGTACATACTCGTATCTAAAAGTCAAAATACATTATTTCATTTCATTTCATAATACAGGGTGTTTTTTTGTGGCCACCTTTAACGAAGGGTACGTATTCTATACATGAAATAAAGTAAATTTATGCCAAAAAAAATGCTGGGAAAAAAAAATTTTTTTTGAAAAAATTTTTAAAATTCCTTGATCGTGCGAAATTTATAGTGTTTAGTGTTTATGTTAGTTTTTTTATAGACAGATATTAATTATTTTTCGTAAAAAAATCCTGCTACGCGCGTCTATGTGCATTTATGCAGAAAAACGCAGTCTATTTACTCAACTTTGGACCCTAATATTTTGGAAACCAGACACTTCCCAGGTATGCTTCCATGGAGAAAAATGATCGTGATGATGAGGAGATTCCGTAGTTTTCGGGAACGTTGACGACCAAAAATCACCCTGTATGTTATTTAACCCGCTGAACTATCTCATTATTTCCAGTTTTACTGTAGTGTTAAGTTAATTACACGGAGATTCATATTAATTTTATTGTATGTATGTGTCAATGTGCATTTATGCAGAAAAACGCAGTCTATTTACTCAACTTTGGACCCTAATATTTTGGAAACCAGACACTTCCCAGGTATGCTTCCATGGAGAAAAATGATCGTGATGATGAGGAGATTCCGCAGTTTTTGGGAATGTTGACGACCAAAAATCACTCTGTATATGAATCTCGATAACTTTGTGCATGTATGATGACATGGAACTATAACGCTTTTTGTTTATATAATTAGGTAGGTACTTACTATAAAAATTATCGAAAATCAAACATTCAAGAAACTGTATTGCTCAATATTTTGGATTATATTTCTGAAAGAAAAAATATTACGCTCGCTTTTATCTCGAAAGTTAACCCCTGTAAGTATGAAACTCTCTCGAGATTCGGTTACAATTTTTTTGTAGAAATACGCGGAAGTGAAATATGAGGGTACAACTTCATGCATGTCTCTGAAAATATCGAGACATGTAATATCCTACCAACTCACTTACCTAAATATTATAAACGTGAAAGACTCTGAAAATGTGTGGATGTTATTTTCTTTTACAGGGAAGCTACTAAATTATTACAGTTTATTAATTAAGTGCAAATCCTGACTTATATTATAAATGAGAAGTTTGTTTGTTTTGTTTATGGAATCGGAACTTGCCATGGGGGCAATTCTTGAAAAGTATCGAGATGGAATGAAGCCGAAAGGGAACAGTAACGTAATTATTGCTTTGTTGTGAGCATCTATAACATTACTTTATGGTGACGTAATTAGACATTTCAGCACGAGAAAGATATTTGTTTTTATTCAGTCACATTCGCGACTGATACGTGCTAAAATATACCTTATTACTGAAGCGGTAAGTAAGTATAAATTGCTTTGCACTACTTTTCGTTAGTGGTTGCGTTGAGGCTCAGAAAAGCCACCCTGCTCTACTTTAAAAATTCATGCTCATTATGTTCTAGATTTAAGCTTTTTATTCTGTATTATACAAAGAATATACTTACTCTCTAATGGTATAATATAAAAGAAACATATTATTAACTTATCACCCTATGAATTTATACTGTGTTTGCCGACTGCAGATATGTCTATATATAGGTAAATAAATGGTACCCTATCTGAGAATGGAGATTGGTTGCCCGATAGCTTATCCGATCTGCAAGTTAGTTAGTATGGCTGGATTTCCACCCGAAATGTGCGAGTATGCGTTGCGAGAGATATTCTTATTTTTATTCTTTATTTCACATACACAAAAAGAAATATGGCATACAACATACAAGATATGTTTTCCTAAAACCAATAGAATCGCTTTATTTACTTTGCCAGCACAGCTCTGGTTAAGGCGCCTTCTTTCGGAAAATAATTTACTAGGTGCTGGCAAACCATTTTCTCGTTTTTGAGTGTTGAAATGTTTTTACTTTATTAAAAATTTTGGAATGTTATTATTATAAATCTAACAAATAATAACCCTAGGAAAACGGATTAGCAATCTAAACGTCAAATTTTAATCAAAGTTGCTTCACCCCAAGTCTTATAGCACTCAAAATGCTTTTACAATTGGCCTTGCTTCTAAGTAGTTTTTTATCGAGTAAAATGTTAAATAGCTTGTTATGAACCAAAAAAATCACTAGATCAAACATGATTCTGTATTAAACATTTTTTTTTCCGATTTTAATTATGACGGTTTCTTTAAAAACAACTTAGCAGATTCGCAGCAGCAAGCTTCGCAGACCTCTGGTCTCTAACACACACTTGGTGGCTTCACACCTTACATAAGTATTATACAGGGTGTTTTTTTGTGGCCACCTTTAACGAAGGGTACGTTCTCTATACATCAAATAAAGTAAGTTTATGCCAAAAAAATGCTGGGAAAAAAAAATTACTTGATCGGGTGAAATTTATAGTGTCTAGTGTTTATGTTAGTTTTTTTTATAGACAGATATTAATTATTTCTCGTGAAAAAATCTTGCTACGCGCGTCTATGTGCATTTATGCAGAAAAACGCAGTCTATTTACTCAACTTTGGACCCTAATATTTGATGGAAACCTGACACTTCCCAGGTATGCTTCCATGGAGAAAAATGATCGTGATGATGATGAGATTCCGTAGTTTTCGGGAACGTTGACGACCAAAAATCATCCTGTATATAATATACCTATACAGTAAGAAATAACACATTCGTCGGACCCAATGACTATCCATTTTCTTAGAAACATGTACAAGAAAAAGGGCAACGTAAAAACTCGCAGAGTACCTCCTTATTGGCAATACAAAAACTGATTTAATAAAATATATCCGGAAGTCGGGTTCCACTTGAGATTTTCCTTGCAATTTCTTCTGTATAAAAGCCTCTTGACGTCGAGTGCTATCGACAGGGTTGTGTTAAATTCGTGTGAAATGGAAACAAGAAAACCGCAGTCAAGCGTTATCGTCTCATCTTGGATTTTTAATTAACGTATTTTTATCGAACAATAGAGAATAATAAATAATAGATTTGCTCGAAAGAAAAAGTCTTCTTAAATTCTTTAAAACCTGACAAAGATAGAGACAGCATTAACATTATCTTTCAGATAAGCTATCTGAACATTGGAAAAATAAGCCTTTATTTATCTTTATTCCCAAATACTCAGAAGTACAAAACATTGAAATTAAATAAATAATTGGAATTATGTCAAATAAAATAAAATAACTTGATATCACAACAAGTCAACAAAATAAAAACACGAGGTACTCGCAAATAACTTTCCTTCATCTTCTCGATTGTTAGTAATAAGATGTTAATAATACTGGCTCAACAGTCATCCAAATCGACTCGAGAATGGTTACAAGATGAAGTTAATTATGTAGCCAATTCTCAATTAGTATGTCCTGAGATATTATATTAGCCACGTAGTGCCAGCAGGGTAGAGTTTGTACCACACCATGCCTTCCCGTGGGTATCGTACGAGGCGTCCAGCAGTGGACTGCAATGTAGCACTGTAAACCTTCCCCAGGGCACGCCACAAGACTCGATTTGATCAGTTACTACCAGGTATCTTCAAGTCATCGGTCCATCTGACCGGAAGGCGTCCACCGCTACGCTTGCCGAAATTTCACTCAAGATTATTCAATGTCTATTATCAGGTTTAAAAATACAATGATATAAGTGTCTACTACAGCACAGAAAAGCTCAATTTAATCTTATTACTCGTAATGTTATAAAAATGTGGATGTGACTATAGAACCTTTATTCCCAGCTTTTCGCTTAACATATCCCCTTTATTAAACCATGTGTAGTTTGGTTACGCGGATAAAGTCGCGGGTGTTATTATTAATGGTACTAGAAGATTAGCCATCTACCTATCGTAGCTGGGATTGCTTAGCTTTTTTAATCGAGGTTCAATTAGACAAACTAGCAAACCCAGCTTCTACTTGAGCGTGTTAGTTTAAAATCCTTTGAACGATGGCGCTAGAGCGTATGATATCTGTGTAACATACTCGTACTTATACAGCCATTCACGGAATCTAAACATACTTATAACACAACCAGGGTGAGATGGAATGCAATCAATCCTGATACCGGCTTGTTACTGGTGTGAGTACACCCTATAAGCACTTTAGTATACTCGAGCGGGCTCAGTAACGAGATGGACGGGTGCTTGTGTTCGATTTCTGGCGGTGACGACTCGGTCTTGAACTTGGTATGTTACTAGTGGTCCGCCCTCGTTTCGCTATTGGCATCTTATAATAGCCTAATATCCCACGGATGTACGACGCTCATCTGTTTATTAAATAAAACTTTACTATTACAAACAGTTATGATTAGGAGAATACGAGTAGGTATATTTACTGGGTCGCCTATTAAAATATGACGGCTAGTATTTTAAAAAGAATGTAAAAAAATATATTGCAAATAAATTCTTAAAATAAGCACGTTTTTTAAATTATATTTTATTTCATAGAAACCAAAAGATTGCGAAAAACTATGGATTGTCTGTCATTTCACATTTTTCCGCGAGTACCTGGCAGCTTTAATCTTATTTATTTTGGACGAATTCGGCGGGAAAAGCTGGAAGGGTATATATAGGTGTAATTTTCTTGGGAAAATAAAAAAAATATTTGTAAATGGCTTGCATGTGTTCGTAAAGTGATGTTTTCTGGTAGATAAGTTATATTTTGTTTACTTGTGATGTGAATCTAGTGCATGTGCATGGTTTTATATGCAGGTAAGCTAAGTAAAACTTTAGCCGGAATACGATCTCTTCATGGGCCCATGTAAGTTGTTTATGCAATTATTTTTCATTTTGACTAACTTTACACTTGTACTTGAGGATTTTCCTGACGTTTCTATTCATCATCAACATTATCATCCATCATAAATTCAGAAATCATTTACTAATGACAATGGCTCTATGGGCTTAGTTCCCCTTGCCTTTCCTTCGGGATAAACTAAACAAAAAAAATATATTTTGGACGTCTCTATGCTCTAATGATGGAAACAAAACTTTTTTTCATCAACTTTAGTATTATTTATTAATTAATATACCGTTTCCTTTCAGATACTAGTGGAAAGGACAATAGAGTTTTGCACAGAAAAATGGCCAGACTCTATAAGAAAAGAGCTCTTCGGGGTTTTCAGCTTCATACTGGTGTATGCGGTACCAGGTAAGTTAGTTCCATGTATCTTTTTAGGGGGTAAGATTTCGACTTATTTTTTTCGTGTTGACTGTACTTGAGTTAATGTTGTAATATTATGCTAATTCGGGGCTTCACTAGAACACATAATCGGCATAATAATATAAATATATAGATTACCCTCTATTTTTTGGAAGTGTAAATTTGATGCAGTATTTATATAGATATAACAAGATAGAGATACAACTTTATCTTTCTAAAAGGCTATCTGAACATTTTACCCTTTGATAGGCTATCTGAACATTTATCCTTCTGATAGGCTATCTGAACATTTATCTTTTTCATAGGCTATATGAACATTTATCTTTCTGATAGGCTATCTGAACATTTATCCTTCTGATAGGCTATCTGAACATTGAACAAATTCGGTATTTGGTGATTGTGATTAATAAAAGGCAGTGGTAGCCCAATAGTTAAAACGTGCGCCTTTCAGTCGGAAGTCGTGGGTTCGATCCTAGTCATGAGCCTGTACCACTCAATTTATTTCATATACGGATTTTCCTAAATTTTCACTTAGCTAATACCCGACGAGGGTTGGCGTCAGGCAGGCAGCTGGCCGTAAAACAAATGCCAAATCTTTCGAAAACGTGAGTTTCCAAAGAAACCATATTGCGCTGAGATCCCATAAATAATCGGATGAGGGCAGGAAGATGATGATTTGATAAATAAAACAATTTGTGATAAAAAATATCGGTTTTGCTATGTCAGCTTTTTAATCAACATTTCAGTAATATAATATCCGTTGTTTTGATTTCATTTATCACTCATTGCCATATGCCGATGTTATTAATATTATGAAAATAATAAATTTTTATACAATAGAATCAATATTTGCACGATAACTAATAACGATATAGAATGAAATATTAATTAAGTACGGTTGGTACTTGAAATTAACAGCTTCGGTATAATGTAGGTAGATATAATCTAGTTGATTGAAACCACTCGAGATCAAAGTTATCTAAAGCCGATGAAATAATAAAATTTTGAAACTATTTCGGAAGGTGAACTTTAATAATTTTAGCAATACATTATTTTGTATCTCTTTCAAAATTCTCGGGACTACAGAATCCCGGTCCTTCGAGAGGCGTGCATCGGACTGTAGCCAAGACGTAGATGCCCTTTTTAGAGAACTTTAATATTATATGGTGCGGGATATAAATGGCGCGTATCATCGCCGACTGCACAATATGATACACCCGGCGATGATCCCCGCCATGTGCAAGACTATTGGAGTGCAGAACTATGTTATGCGACAGGAAACAAGAGTCATGCGCTATGGGGCTATTAGGCTCGGTAAAGCTCTACGCTTCATTGGCTTCATCCGCTCTAAGGTTCATCTATATCGCTGTTTAAAATACGAACAAGATATCTACACATATACAGGGTGTAACAGAAGGGGTATATTAAGCGAAATGCTATGAGAAATAGCCTACTATAGAGAATCCATCCCTAAAGTTTTTTTTTTCTAGATACTATCAAGAATACCTAAATAGCACAAGAATGTTCACGCAATCTTAAGAAATAATCTTGTACTATTAAAATATTTCTTTACAGGGCTATTTTTATTGCTTTTCGCTTTGTTCTTTTATGACACTGGTTGTTGTCAGATTTTGAGTGGAAGAAAAATGTTTTAATTTGCGTTGTAAGTTGTAAAATGTGCTTTTATATATTTGTTTTGAATATTATAATGGGGAATAAATAATAACAAGAATATATGCGTGAGTGATCCTTTTATCTACACCGAACCCCTTTGGATTATATGGGAGGAATCCATAGAATCTATAACTTCTGTCTGAGAGAGTCTATCTGTATTTCTATACGCGATATCTCTATACTGGCATAAGTACCCAAAATACATTTGTTACACCTTGTATTATATTCACATGGCTTTTTTTCCCCAAATTGAAGTAGCCAGAACCGCAGGATCATGAAAGAAAGCCTACAGCCACGTTCAGTATTGAGACATCACAGTTGGGATTAACCACTAATTGGGATATTTACAGCAACATAACATAACATCGTTGGCGGTTGCACGTACACGGGACGGGACTGACGGGCTCCAAATAGGGCACACAGTTCTACTTAGTGTTCTTCGTTTCATGTTACTTCTACCTGTCTACTTACTTCTTTTGATCTGTATTTCTACCCTATTTCTATTGTCCTTTTCTATGTTACTTCTGTCCGTGTATGTGTTATTTTCAAATAAAAATATATTCTATTCTATTCTATTCTATCGTCTAGTTATATCGCTTATTCCTCACTTACGCTTGGTAAAAATTTATTCCGCGTTTTTTATGTAATCCCTTAAGGGTAAAAGTACCTCAATTTCCACACGTGCTCAGTTCTCATGCATAAAACGTCGATTTTTTGATACACCGGTCCTTATCGCGGCTTTGGCAGATTAGAAGGAAATTCTTCCTTTGAGGTTTGGTAGATAATTTTATATTAAACTAGCTGTTGCCCGCAACTTCGTTCGTATTCCCAACATGCAAAATTTCAGGAAGATTTAATTTCAAGAAGAGTTAGGTGCATCTCCTTTTGTATTGTAAGAGTCGACATAGGAACTCTGGTATTCCCGAAATAGTTTAGCCACAATTGCATGATTATAAAGAAGACCTCACAGCGTACTCAAAAACAAATTCTGACACTTTCATAATATGGATAGGTACTTAAACGAAAAAACTCATAGTTTACTATAACTAAAATTAAATTAATTTACTTTATGGAATCCATAGAATCTCAAATACATCAAAGGTCAATCAAATTAAGGGTTCCAGATGATTAATCTCCCTGTTAATTAATCTTAGAGTTTGATAAAGGAGTACTCGTAATTGGGGGTAAAAGGGGGAAAAATACACTACTTATTGTTTACCAAAAAAAAAGAGGAAAAGTAATTTTATAAAAATACTGAATTACCGAATGTTATGAAACATAATTTTAGTAGGTATGTACCTACCTAAATAAATTATTATGAAAAAAATATAAATATAAATATTTTAGGAGACGTTAGTATGTTACTGTATGCAGGAAATTCCTAACAAAGAAAATAAAATAATACAAAGAAAATAATATATAGTACAAACCTTTTTTCATATCGAAAGAGGCATAACTTTTATACAAGGGTAAAATAATCCGGTTTTATATAACTGATACTTTTAATAAAGGTAGGGTGAACATGATGTCAAACAAAAATATATGAAATTTACGATTTCAGAGGAATGGGGGAGAACTGTTTCAGTAATAGACTTCTTATGGCTGAAATAATTATGATGAATTTTAGGTATTTCTAGACTAGCAAAGAGAAATAATTAAGCTACTAGTAAGAATACATCTTCTGACTTTTTCTCAATATTAAGATAAGGCGTAAGGCCAATTAAATTAGGAAAGTACTACAAAATACATTCTGTACCAGCTAACTTAGTTACTTAAGAACATAATTTGTGGGTAGCACTAACAGATTATGAATAACGAATAACAATACGCTAGAACGTTAAAATAAGTATTTAATGCCCTTATTATTTTGTTTTGTCTAGCTTCAGTATTAAAATTGATCTCACTAATACACGAGTGAGTCGTTGTTACCCAGATCTTATACAAATTGATCTGGCATATGCTACACCTAATAAATTTCCTGGAGATACGAGATAAATCTCCTTCATCCCAATTATGTCGGATAGGAGCGGACTGGGATTATGTAATACATACCTACTTATATTATTAAGTAGCTCATCATTTTCTCATTTCACTTCGTTATTTTAGAAAGGTTTAAGGAAAACTTTTTTTTTTCACACTTCACAACACATTGACCTAGTCCCACACTAAGATCCCTAAGGTCTTGTGTCGTGGGTACTAAGCAACGGTATATAAATACATAGATAAGTATATAAACATCCATGACTCGGAAACAAACATCGATATTCATCACATCAATGTTTGCACCTACCGGGATTCGAACCCAGGACCTATGGTGTCGCAGGCAGGGCCACTACCAACTACACCAATCGGCCGTTAAATTTAAATAATTATAGACTAGGAGATCTCACAGTCACATTCATCGTAGCGGCAATAGATTTTAATTATCAGTAACAACTGAGAGAATGGCTCTGAGTTCCATTGTCGACTCTTATGACAAGCATGGAAGGAGATGTAGCTGATGTATTCTAGTGAAGCCCCACATCAGCATAAGACATAAGAAATAAATTTTCAATGTTAGTTAACATGAACCAGATATAGCTTGCTGCTAAAATTAAAAGGATTTACTTAGGAGGTAGGCTAATGAATGAGAATTAGATATTATAAAATTTATGGTGTCACTATTTAATGGTGACTACATTTTGTAATCTCGCGGTATGCTTCGGGCCGTAGCCAAGATGTAGAGGCCCTTTTAAGAGAACTTTTAATATGGTGTAGGATACACATGGCGGATACCATCGCCGAGCGCACAATATGATACACCCGGCGATGGTCCCCGCCATGTGCAAGACTAATTGGAGTGCAGAGCTGTGTCATGCGATGGAAACAAGGTCATAGGCTATGGGGCTGAATTTTGGGTGGGGTTGGAAAATCAGGCTATTGAAGGAGACTAACGGACACCTGCCATTACAACCAAGTCTCATAATTGTTAGGTGGCAGGCGGTGACTCGCCAACTCATTTCATGGGTGCCGCACGCACGGAGCGACAAAGGGGGCAACATTTGGTGACCGGCTAGTAGGGTTCCCGTTTTCACATTAACGCGTCCCGTTTTGAGTGTCTGCGGGACGCCAAATGTCCCGTTTTCAGGTGAATCCTTCCCAGTTGATAAAAAAAACTATCTTTCAAATCAGCCTTTCCCAAAGTGGGCGATAACGCTCTCTTATGGGCGCTGCGGGCCTTAAGGGGGGCGGTAAGAGACCCAGAAAAAAATTGCGGCGTTGTTGTGTAGAGGCTTGGGGAGTTATAGAAGTTTTAAAGTAGATGAAAAAATGGGGGCGCTAAAAAGAATTTATTCTCAAAGTGGGCAGTAGACAAAATATGTTTGGGAGCCCCTGTTTTAAATGATTATGTATGGCACAGACCATGTGATACATAAATCTTGAATTTCAATTTTCACAAGAGAGTTCTTAAATATTCAATATTGTAAGTATTAGTTTCATCTGCTTGTTACCATTGACGAATCTTCGAATCATTAATGAAACATCCGAATTTACAAGTAGTAGGTATTTTAAGTGACATAGATATTTTTCAAATCGATTTTTTTTATTAGGTTTGTATGTGTATCAATCCTTTAACAATTTTATTATGGCTTTTTCAGGTGCCAATTTGACATAGGTTGATACTAAGTAGTAGTAGTAGTAGTAGTGTAGTAGGGATTAGTGGATCATTTAATAATACCTCCATATATTCCAGCCAATTATTCAATTATTTTTCTGATTTAATAAATCATGTGGAAATTTTGTAAAAATTATCTAAGTATTCAAAATAACTAAAAAATTCTGTGCTCGCGCTTTAGCACTTGCAAGCCTAATTTTTTATAAAAACACTTCTCCATAATATAATCCGTTAGGATATGATTGATCTCTTCAAATGTAATATAAATAAGAGAAGTTGTTGATAATCTGAATAAATAAATAATTCGTTTCATCATTAAATATTGTACTGAGGGATTCAGCTTATTTACCGAGATTTGGCTAGTGTATAGCTGTCGGGCTTGGCCGCGTGGTGCCGGCAGAGAAGAATTCGTATCACCCCATATCTGCCCGTGGGTATCGTAGGAGGCGATTAAGGGTTTCCGGGAGGTGGGCAGCAGCGCCTCCCGTGTTGACAACATAGTCCAAAATACAAACTGCGGTCACCAACCCGCCTGCCCAGCGTGGTGACTATGGGCATATACTCCCCATGGTAGTCTTGTGGCGTGCCCAGCAGTGGACTGCAATAGGCTGATGATGATGATAGCTGTCGGGATGAAAAAATAACGTTGCCAATAATGTAATTTAAAAAGAGATGGTAAAATTCGTCATCCGAGTAATTGACCCGCTCAGTTGGTGAGAGCTCTGCACGGAATGCAAAGGTCGTGGGTTCGAGTCCCACTCGGGTGAAGATTTTTTTAATTTTCTTTAAGTTTTCTTTATTAATGATTTTGATATTTTTTTGTTTCAAAATTTAAGTTGTCTTTGGAATAAAACGAAATAATTTCGCGCTCGCTTTCCTCGCGTTATACACTACGTATTATAGGGTGACTTAAAAAACCAGGGTGGGTCACTGTTTGTTATAATGAAATTAGACCTCTATTTGCTATGGACTATCACGAAATAATTATTTCTTTATGATAAAATGTACTAAAATTGACCATTTGTTGGTGTTCCGTTTTTCTTGCTCTGGTCCCGTATATTTAACCTCGCTATCACGCAAATCTGTGTATAAGAGTTGGCAACCCTAGCGACTAAGGTGGTGGGGTGCCCCTTGACTTTAAACCGAGGCCAACTCGCCACTTACGGACGGGCACGTCCACCCTCGAGCTGTTATAGCTCTCGCGACTCCTCTCTGCCCGACCGGCGAAGGCAAGGCAAGGCAACTCCGGGGCCGGAGATGAGGAACAGGGTCTTCCCCCGGGAGCACTTCAGGTCCGTGGGAACCAGGGGAACGCTACCTCGGCATATTATTATTATTATTATGTTTGTATAATATTATTATATAATCAACACTAAATTATATTTCGTGGAAAACCTAGGTTTAATCTATGAAAAACAAGTCAAAGAGAATTGTTGATATTACTTTGGACGTGTCTATTCAGTTTAAGAATAACATCCAAGTTATTATTAAATTATTAATAAAGAAAATGGAAAAAATTCTTCACCCGAGTGGGAATCGAACCCGCGACCACTGCAAACCGTGCCAGCCGCTCTAACCACTAAGCTACCGGGTCAATTACTCGGATCCAAGTTATTGACATTTGTGCTAATTTACCAAGCAATAAATAAGGATTTGGGCGTTTACCCGACTACGACAAAGAAAAGGGATAATATTTTTACTGCTTCAAGTTATAGGAAAACTATTAGACAAAGGAGGCGATTCCGAGCGTAAAGGAGAATTCCGTATACCTACTATTATTGGACCCGTATGAAGTCGGGGTATGTCGCTAGATATACATATACCTAATCTTTCATTTGAATCACTCTATCTTAAAAAAAAACTACATCAAAATCAAATGGAAAGATAGACAACGGGAAGCGACTTTGTTTTATTTCGCCCTTTCGCATCAAAAGTGCACAATTTCTAAAAATGTTCGAAATTTAGTTAATTTCATTAAAATAAAACATAGTTACGTGAAATATCGCCTTATATAAGTCGATGTAGAGATATCGTGGAGTGAACAAACCCATCTGTATGTGCGGAATGACCTTAGTATAATCCAGGAAATCGGGATCAAATTGGGTAAATGGGATTTTTAAGGATTATCTGGATTTCTTTTGATCTGCCGGCTCAAAGTGAATGATGTCATAAAACGTAATTTCTTCCTCTGTTTTCGTAAAAGCGTTTACGTTATTTCGTCTTTGTTTTCTTAATCTTCAATTTAAAAATAAAATAAAAGAGGCGAAAACGTTAAAAGTCCAATCAGCAAGTTGGTATTCTGTATTCATTATATTAGCTATGGTCTATGGGTATTAAGTAAATTCAACCACTATCCTTCCAGTCTGTAAATTAAATTCTAGTTCTTTATTTGAAATTAAGTTTTTTAAGAACTTTTATTGCTCGAATATCTACTTAGACTGGTATCAACCACGAAACATTAGAAAAAAAAAATAGAAAATCAAGATAATATGTTTCATAGTCACATACAAGCTCTAAAATCAAAAAGGGTAGACCTTTTTGACACCTACTGTATAGTTAAATAACGACTTTATAATATAGGTACATTTCAATATTAAAAAAGGCATATCATGCAAATTCAATAAGAGTAATTTGTGTTATGTTTTTTCCTTTGATATTACTTATTTCGAATACCAACATAATATCTTTCTAAGTACGTAAGTATATACTCGAGAACGGGGAAAGGCACCGTAATATAAATAAGATATTCTTAGGTTTTTTACTTACGTCTCGGTAAATTATTAAAGAAAGCAAGAAGTATAATAATAATGTGGAGTTGTATCATCCTTCTCACTTGGTTCTCCATTCATAATCACGCAGTTCTTGCTACCTCACTTCAGGAACTCGGCTGAGAGCATATGAATAGATTAAGCTATCATTCCTGAAATTTATTTTGCCTTAAGTTTTTATTAAATGGTTCGTCCGTACAAAAGTGATATATAGATTTGATTAGACACAAAATTAAGGTACCTAATATACCTAGTTTTTAAACTTAATTTGTATAGGAAAGAAGCTATTTAAACTAAACAGGGTGTTTTTTCGTTGCCACCCTTAACGAAGGTTACGGTTACTCTATACATCTAAGAAAGTAAGTTTATGCCAAAAAATTTGCTGGGAAATGATATAATTAGTTTTTATTACTTAATTGGGTGAAATTTATAGTGTCCAGTGCTTACACTAGTTTTATCATAGACAGATATTAATTATTTCTCGTGAAAAAATTTTGCTACGCGCATTTATGTGCATTTATGCAGAAAAACGCAGTCTATTTACTCAACTTTGGACTTTAATATCTTGGGAACCAGACACTTCCCAGGTATGCTTCCATGGAGAAAAATGATCGTGATGATGAGAAGATTCCGTAGTTTTCGGGAACGTTTGACGACCAAAAATCACCCTGTCTAATACTTTTTATACTAGTCTTTTTCATATACCTTTAAGTTACTACGCAAACTCCTCTATAGTTCTACTTTCGTGTGTACCAAACTTTTTCTGTGTTTCCCCAAAAGTTGGAAATCCGATGAGAGTTGCGTGTTCTTACTTTGTTCTTACATTTTATTCCAAAACTTTGACTTCTTTGTTACTTACTTATGTACTTAAATATACAAATATAGGGTATTTTTGTATAAAAAGTCTTCCCACCGAGAATACCATTCAATAAACTTTAGAAACCTGTTAAGCAAGTACAAAGCAAAAATATAAAATACTATTTGCATGATTTGACGGTTGAATAGTGTAGTTGGTAGTGCATGAGACGGCATAGGCCCTGGGTTCGAATCCGGGTAGGTGCAAACATTGATACGGTGAATATCGATGTTTCGTTCCGAGTCATGGTTGTTTCTATACTTATCTACGTATTTATCTACAGTTGCTTAGTACCCATGATATAGGACCTTAAGGATCTTAGATTGGGACTAGCTTAACGTGCGAATAATTAATCATTATTATTTATATTTATCTTGGAAGTGACTATAATAATAAGATTAACATGTATCCCACACCTAATTAAGTTCGTTTTAAAAGGGCCTCTATATCTTGGTTATGGCCCAACGCAAGCGTCTCAAAGACCAGTGAATTCGGAAGGAGATACAATATATAGGTATATTTTGTAAACTTCACGCCTAGCTTTGTATTAGGTACCATAAAAGTTAACGATTATGTATGTTTTCTATTATGTTCCAGGTTCCATAGTGGTGGTATCATACTCCCTTATGGGTAGACGGCTTTGCTCAGTGCTGCCACCCTTCGATCAAACGGAAGGAAGCGCAAACAGTCAACAGGTAAGTGTTTATGATAAACCTGTTAACATGATTGGGATAGGTACCCCGTGTTTTTTGTAATTTTACGTCAAATACGAATTCGAAGAAATCATAATTTGGTAGTAAAAAAAATGTTTTATGTATTCCAATAATTTAATCCAGATCTTTAGTTTTTCTTTATTTATATTGGTAAATTATCGTACATTATTTATTATTTATCTATTATTTACCAAACATTACAAAACTTAAAATTAGGTACAACGTCCCACAAAACTGCTTGCGCCGTTTGACTGTGGGATCCGTGATTAATATTAAATATGTACTAGGATCTAGAGTTCGTTTCACCGTATAGCCCCCATGGAAGATGGCGCTCGTTACTATGTATGTGACCGCATTTTTTGTATCACTGCATACAAAAATGTTAGTTCTGAAGTCAGGCTTATGAACTATTCTGTGAAACGGACAATAATATATCATATCTACGAGTATACGATGAAATTTTTATTTTATGTTTTTTAAAAACTGCTGATTTCAAGTTGAAATCTTAATACAGCTGTGCCCCAATCAAGTGGTCCCAATTTTAACGAACTATTCAAAGAAATTCTGGAGTATACGCCAACTACTATGATCAAAGTTCACAAACTCAAAATTATAATCATTACTAAAGTTAGACTGAGTTAGCGTGAACTACACGCCGGCGCCTGATTTTGCATGCATATTAAAATATGTTATGTAGAGCAATATTCCAGTCAAATAATTATTTTTCGCTCTTAAAACTAGATCTTGGTTATTTTCTATAATCAACGAAATTGGAAAATCCAACTTAAAGTTTTTCAAAGTTTATCTAGTGGCTTAGTGGTTATAGCGGCTGGCACGGTTTGCAGTGGTCGTGGGTTCGATTCCCACTAGGGTGAAGAATTTTTCTATTTTCTTTACTAATAATTTTATTATATATAATATCTTGACTAAGATAAATTTATAAAAATACTTCTCCATTAATATAATCCGTTAGGATTGGTTAGGAATGGTTGATCGTTTCATCTTTAAACATTGTGCTGAGGGATTCAGCTTTGTTTGTCGAGATTTGGCTAGTGTATAGCTATCGGGATGAAGAATAACGTTGCCAATATGTAATTTAGAAAAGAGATGGTAAAATTCGTCATCCGAGTAATTGACCCGGTGGCTTAGTGGTTATAGCGGCTGGCACGGTTGGCAGTGGTCGTGGGTTCGATTCCCACTCGGGTGAAGAATTTTTTAAATTTTCTTTATTAATAACTTTATAAAGTTTATTTTGTAGTGAACTATTTTCATTGAATTTTGTTCATAATTTTTATACTACTATTGTGTTTATTGAAACAAAGTTTTTGTTTGAGTGAGAGACGTATAAAGTCATAACATTTCGAATAGTTAGTTTAGCTGGTAATATCATTATTAACATTTTTTATTTCTTTCTAATATTATAATGTATCACAAAACTTTGAATTATTACAATCTTCTTGCAAAGAAACGATAGCACGACTTCTCGCCGGGTGAAAATTATAACTTTTCAGAAGAATATGACTAAAAGCAAAGTAATCAAAGTACAAAAAAAAATCGT
The DNA here is from genome assembly GCA_014607495.2 of Carposina sasakii. Taxonomy (NCBI): domain Eukaryota; kingdom Metazoa; phylum Arthropoda; class Insecta; order Lepidoptera; family Carposinidae; genus Carposina; species Carposina sasakii. The sequence goes on from CP053153.1 coordinate 14,845,235, forward strand.
GCCTAAACAAAATGGCTACAACGTTTCCTTGAACTCTTATATTCGCTCGTCTGGTTGATTTATGGCGATACATTGGTTACCTCGCAGGTGTAATACAACGCCCCATAAGTTATCTCAGACGTAGCTATATCCCGTTTCCTCCTAATTGATAATTCTTATTTTCTTTGTAGACAAAAATACATGTAAATTTTTATTAACAGCTAGTGGACGCCCGCGACTCCGTCCGCATGGACTGCAGAAAAACTTGTTATAAAAAGTTTCAACCCCTATTGCAGCCATGTAGGGGTTCATATTTGAAAAAAAAATGGCCTATGTTTGACACATAGTTTAAAAAAAACTACTATATCCATACTAAATTTAATCAAAATCGGTCGAGCGGTTTGGCCGTGAAAGCGTAACATATAGACAGATCAGACTTTCGCATTTATAATATTGGTATGGATGTAGATAATTCGAATGGCTAAGCTTATCCCACGTAAAAATAACTTTTAAAAATAAGAATCGATTTGCTGTTTGTTACACTTGCTAAGATTTTAATTTTTGTGTCTTAAGTATATACTGTAGTAATGGGAGGCTTCACTAGAATTCATCAGCTGCATCTCTTTCCGTGCACGTCGTTAGAATCATTCTCTCAGGCAATAAGTTGGCTGATTGATCACATCTGCCGCTGGGTAGGCGGGTTGGTAACCGCAGTATGATTTTCGCACTATGTTGTCAGTACGGGAGGCGCTGCTGCCCACCTCCCGCAAACCCTTAATCGCCTCGTACGATACCCACGGGCAGGCAGGGGTGGTACAAACTCTACTCTGCCAGCATCACGCGTCTCAATATGTTATGTATATGTATGGAGTATCTCTATTATTCATGATGGTAGTAAAACTATTGCTATGGAATGCTATTAATGAGTAATTTCTAGATGGTTTCTGTAACGCTGTTTTGGTGAAATACAGGCACATCTCAAAAATCTATGTTTTCGTGTGCATAATTTAACCATGAAAGAGGATTAAATTCCAAGTATAGTAGTATTTGACTCGAGGGTAAAAAACTTAAGTTATATTAAATAACTTAAATAATTACTTTATGCTTACAGAGGCTACGTTTAGTGAGGGAGAGGAAACGAGTGGCGTGGATACTGTTGCTTCTTGCTGTTCTTTTCGCTCTTTGCTGGTTGCCGTATAACATCCTTCTGCTGTTGGTGGACGTGAATGCTCTGCAGGCTGAATCCGTTTCAAGAGTATTGCCCTACACGTTATTATTAGGTAAGGAAAAGTTATCTGACCCTGCTATGCTCTAGGTAGCTGTGGAATTGGCTTTATGATTCTGCAGTGCTGGCTACCCCATTTTATATTTAAAGCTTAATAATTAATTTTCCCGACTGTTTTATTAACTAATATTATAAATACGAAAGTACTAGCTTTATTTACTCGATCAATGTTCTTAGAATTTTGAAATGCATATAGTTGAAGAACATAGGCTATAACCTGTAGTTAACGAAGTCAATAAAGTCGCGGATAACAGCAGTTTTTTTTTTATAAAACATTAAATGTTTTTAAACATTTGAATAACTTTGTAACAAAATATGCATCCAAATACATGACTAAGTATGGTAATAGAATATTTTTAGGTGACGTACATATACAGAGAATGCATGAATTTTCACGAAATTCCAAAGCATCCTCTTGTGCATGGCCCTACCTATTTGAATAAACTTACTAAATAGGTTATTATCTAAATTTTCAGGTCACGCGAACTCAGCAATCAACCCAATAGTGTACTGTCTGATGACGCGCAACTTCCGTCGGTCACTGCGCAAGCTGATCTGCCACGACCCCGGTAACATACACTCTAGTACTCACTTCCATGTAAGTGACGCCCGCTGTACTCCACACCATGGTACAGGTATATAGAGGACTTTTTTTCAAGCCATAGTTTCAAATATCCTGTGCTGATACGGGGATTTACTAGAAAAAAATCAGCTGCATCTCCTTCCGTGCATGTTGGAAGAGTCGATTAATGAATTCGGATACTCTCTTCGATGGTGAGCTAGCAACTTGACACTGATCATTGACATTTGGCTCCTATGGAAAACGTATCTGTATATGTTATATGTAGTTTAATCAATATTACCTAATTATAACTACAGTTAATTTATCCTAATTGCCCTTTTAAAATAAACACCTCTCTGTACCTGAGCCATGCTTCAAACAGTTCAGTAACGTGACTCAGTAACTCAGTGACGTGATGGTTAAAATGATTAATTGTATAACAGTTTTAATGATGTGACTTATTTTGTATTGTTAAATTGTGTGCAAGGTAGTTTTTAGTTTTTTTTAAAATGTTTGACGAATAATTTAGTCAATAATTTTGATAAGTTTTACACTATGCAAAAACAACTTTTTATATTTATGACCCTCTTTAACCATCACGGTGCCGCGCACTAAAGTTTTTAGTATAGTTATTATTACATTTCTACTCGTAATACCTACATAAACACCAAATAGATTTTGTACATAGACATTTGATTCACAATAACCCCAAAAAAAGGAATGTTAGTGATATTTTTATATTTTTCTTCGTAAATTAACTCTTACAAACACAATTTTATGTATTATATATAACTATTGAGGCTGTACATTTGTACATAATTATTAATCTAGAATGGAGACAGCGAGGGCATTATATTGTTTTTCTTTATGCCTTTCAATTAGATCTTTAATTATTATTGGTTTACTTTAATTGAGTTGTAGATTTTTTAATAGCTCTTACTTTTCCTTTAGGGAAAACTAAATTGTTGGAAGTTACATCAAGTGAGCAATAGTACCCAAAACTATGATTTTACGAATTTTTGTCTGTTTGTCGGTTTATCTGTGCCTTTGTGCACGCTAATCTCAGAAACGGCTGAACTGATTTCGATACAGTTTTCAGAAATATATTGTGATAGGTCCCACTTAACATATAGGCTACTTTTTATCCCGGGAAAATGTTTTTATCCCGGATAATTTCGATATTTTGTTTTTTTTTCTGTAGTCCACGCGGACGGAGTCGCGGGCGTCCACTAGTTAAAAGTACAAAATAGTTTATTTTGTACTTTTTATATAAACTGAGAGAGATATCCAAGATCATACAACACATGTAAGGGACTTTCTGCAACCTTAAATTCTAATTATTTCGGTCACATAAGATAATCATTTATTGTTATAAAAAGTGTCTATACAAGTGTATACAAGAGCATTTTCCCTAAAGAAAAAAGAATTTAGCGTTATTAGTGTAACAGCTTTTTAAAAAGTTAGATAAGAGTGGGAGTAGACAGCTGATAACAATCTTATTTCCCCAACAGATGCAAGGCTTACGTCACAAATCCAACACGTCTAGCATTAGGACCTGCACCACCGTCACTCTGAGAAGCAGCAACCATTTCAAGAACTACGTCCCGAACATACAGTATGGGAGAGTCAACAGGTCCAGCTTCAACGATAATTGGAGGGACAGGAAGCCGCAGTACTTGTAGGGTTTTAATGTGACTGTAAAAAGCACTGGTGTTTTAAAATATGATGGGTGATTTTAAATTGGAAAAGTATTGGTTTAAACATGGTTTCAACCTATAGAAGGGATCGCGCTAAAATTACGCTTTTTATTTTTCAACGGAACGTTTTTGGCGTTGGCTTAGTATGGCTATGGCTTTATTTTGATGGAGTTTCAAACATTAAAAGCCTCTTTTTTTACTTTAAACACTGTCAAAATTTAGCGAGATACGAATTACGTATGACATTAGGGTCAACAATAGCTCGATTGCTCTCCTGTGCTGTACTTACGGACATTTTCAATACGGGAGAGCAAAAAGAATCTCGGATTAATTTATTTCTAATTTGAAATTTTGTATGAAAACAATTGAAGATTAAATCTGAGATATGCAAAAAATCTCTCAAGATCAAGTTATAGAAATTGGCTCTTAGTCAAATGTTTCACGAGAATTGCTACTGTCAGAAAATAGTGCAAATTGATCGTTTCTAGTTTTAAATTATCTCCTAGATGATCGTTAGAGAACTTGACTCTTGCGCCCATTACAGTCTAGATACTATCCACTAGATACAAACTACCGTTTATGAGCCAAATATGGAGATGCAATGACTTATTAGCAATTTTGCTAGAATTAATGATTTCCCAAATAATAGCAAATCTAATATTAATAATTTCGTAGCCCAGATTGAATTTAATATAAAAGGGCACATCATTAAGAAAATTACAATCAAATGTAACATTGAGCTACTTATAAATCGTAGTCAATTAATACAGGGACAAAGCTAAGTCATTTTAAAGTTAATGTTAATTATTAAGATCGGCCAAGAAAAATGGATAGATCAACGAATATTTTAATTATTAATATTTGTTTTAAATTAACGTTATGCCCATACAGTTGTATTATAATTTTATCATCATCATCATCATCATCATCATCATCATCATCATCGTCAGCCTATTGCAGTCCACTGGCTGGACGTAGGCCTTCCCCAGGGCACGCAACAAGACTACTGCCATCGGTATACATTTATACTTACGCTAAATCGTAAAGTGAGCTTTTGTAATAGTTGATTTTTTCCTCTGTAAAGACTGTAACCATCACAAGTATTGTAATAATTTTTTATGCATTTATAAGTATTATTTTTCCATTGGTCTGATATTTAAAAATAACATAGTTAAGGATAAGTATTTAAGTATTTTTATTTATCTATATAGAATAGCAGTTTTTGTATGAGTAGGTATCCTAAGTACCTAGGTTTAATGTTAGTATATAAAATAATTTACTCTGTGAATTTATGCCTGAAATTCTTCCTTGTTTTTATTTTTGCAAAGTCAAGATGTAATTTTAATTTTGAAGACTTAGCTATTAATTTAGAGCACACATAATAAAAGCGCTTATTATTATTTTTAACTCGACCATTTATAAAAAAGATCTATAAAACTTAAGGATGTAAAATATTTAATATTAATGTAACATACATAATAAAAATATGATGTAAATAAAACACATAGAAGAAACAATTATATTTATTTTAAAACGTCCTTGTTAGTACAGAAATTATTGTCCTTGAAAATAGTACTTACTACCTGTAATCGTAGCATGACATGTATGGAAGAGATAATAGGGTCGATTCCGGCAGTTACACTTAAAGGCTCGAGCACACCGGATGCGTATGCGTGCACGTAAGCGTAGACGTACACGTACTTCTGAGTTTAATGTATAGAACTGTCACCGCTTGACGTCTATGCTTACGTCTACCCATACGCATCCGGTCTGCCCGTGCCTACACAGTTCCATACATTACTCAGAGGTAGGTAAACGTCTACGCTTACGTGCACGCACACGCATCCGGTGTGCTCGAGCTTTAAAGCTAAACCTAATGTTAGACAGATCTATCTCTCTCCGTTCGTAACATAAATTACTGAGAGAGAAAAGGACAGGTAGGATAATTTTATAGGACTAATTTTATGCCGGAATCAACCATAATATCTCACATCTGACACATCCACAGAGTCAACTAATAACTAGAAAAACTATAAATATGTATTTCGCATTTAAAAGGCGATTCATGAGCACTTACGAGAATTTCAGTCCTGCCCCTGTATTGGCTATCTTTTTTGACAGTTCATAGTCATGATCACTCCTTGAAACTTAGTAAACTGGAAGTGACATGTATGTGTGTGTTGCCGAAATTTTCTTCAGATAAGGCTTTATGCCACTTCCATTTGTTGAGTTTCAATTGAGTGATTAATCACTAAGAACTGTCAATAAAGATAGCCAACAGGCCTGCTGACTCGAGAACGAGTGTCTGTTCTTCTTTACAACTACCTTTTATACGTGAGGTACACACAAAGATTTGTCTAGTTATTATATACATAGATACGTATACATACCTATACATATTCCCGAAATGGTAACCAGAACTGTAGGATCATTAAGGAGATTACACAGCCACGTTTAGCATAGCGGGGATAGATGTAAGTATATCAGTGATAAGTAGCTAGCTAAGAAAATGTCCGAGTTCCGAGGTTCCGAGGCAACTCTTACGACACACAAAAGAGATGCTTCTGAGTATTTTAGTAAAGCACCGCATCAGCACAGAAATCTAGTTATCATACAGGGCGTTTTTTGGTCATCAACGTTCCCGAAAACTACGGAATCTCCTCATCATCAAAGTCAAAGTCAAAGTCAAAGTTTCTTTATTTGTAAACATAGGTGTGTACATAATGTAGATGTTACATGGGTATAATAATATGAATCACTATGTTCTGCCTACAATTGGCGTACAAATATAAATAGTAGGAATGCACCTTAGATATAAAATGTAGCTTTTATAGGGTATTACAATTAACATGCAGCATGCAGCCATATAAATTATTTTCCAGATAAGTAGTCATTTACAGTGTAGTAGCATTTGTCAATAAGATAATTTGATAATTGTAATTTAAATTTATTTTCACTATCACTGTTCAAAATGTATTTTGGTAACCTGTTGTATATTTTAGGCGCCATCGCAAATATGCTCTTTTGAAAGAAAGCTCTTTTCTCTCCATGGAAGCATACCTGGGAAATGTCTGGTTCCCAAGATATTGCGGTCCAAAGTTAAGTAAATAGACTTCGTTTTTCTGCAAAATGCACATACACGCGCGTATCAAGATTTTTTCACGAGAAATAATTAATATCTGTCTATGAAAAACTAGCATAAACACTGCACACTATAAATTTCACCCTATCATGTAATTTAAAAAAATTACATAGTGTCCCAGCATTTTTTTGGCATAAGCTTACTTTATTTGATGTATAGAGTACGTACCCTTCGGTAAGGGTGGCAACGAAAAAACATCCTGTATATCGCTGAAAGCGCCCTTGATTGTTTTACCGCTAGTAGAGAGTACCAACCTACCCCACGTTAGGTTAGTCATCTTTCTGGGGGTAAATTATTTTCGTTAACCCTGGAGGTTCTTGATTGCAAGTTAAGCGTGCTCAAAAATCCGTAAGATGGCGTTTATAAAATAACTTCTTGGTTTTACCTTTTCTCAAATAAGTTGCTTTTATTTTGCATAGATGGCGTGAACAGTAGGTAGAAGGTCAACAAAAAGATGGAAAAAACATACTGAATTATTAGAGGCTACACTAGAAAAGAAGCTAAAGTTATAGTGCTCCTTAATACGATAAGGAGGCAAATTTATCTAACTATACGTATATGTTATATGTATTTTGTGTTATTTCATATTAGACATTGTTTAAGAAACTGTACTATACATAGCAAAGCTGAGCCAGATGCGACAAGTTGCTCATTCATGGCCTGAGAGAACACCTCTAAGTTCCTCATATTTAGAAACAATAATTAATTCCTGTGCCGATGCGGGAATTCACTAGACAGAATAAATCAGCTGCATCCTTCTGGTTACTCCAATACGGGCGAATACTCGTAGGCGAGTTTATATTATATAATTTATTGGTTTTTTAAAACAAATTTGCCATGATATAAATTCGAGTTCATAGGCATGGCCCAATTATTGCCATGCAATTATCGCCCGTTTAAGATCTTGTCTTGGAATAAATTTGAAACAAAAATAGCCTCTTTCCTGTCGTCGTCCTCTTCATCCAATAAATATGCAAATGTGAACGAGCATGTATTTTTTGTTCTTGTATTTTTTCCGTTTTTACAAACTTCTGGCGCAAATGACACTCTATCATTTAACACAGAAAAGTCAACTTGCAGCCATAGGCTGATTACCCGATTACGTAACTTACAAAAGCAAAGCCAAAGAAATGCCATAGTGAAAATTGTGAGAGTGAAGTACGTGTGGCGTCTTCCCACGCCTCGCACTCGGCCCGCGCACTCATTCATTTATACACTATCTATTTGCCACATCAAAATGCTATTGTCCGTTTCATAGAAAAATTCCTATGCCTGATTTCGGAACATTTTTTGTATGCAGTGAATAGAAAATGTGGTCATAGTAACCAGCACCATCATTCGTCGGAAATATACGATAAAACGGTAACCTAATGTAATTTAGCGATATCTGAGCTCTGTAGTTTATGTTTGCAATACATCTTATATGCAGGTCACATTACTCCTGACTTCTTAGTTTTGATGGAACTTTATGTTATTTTTACTAAATCGATTAGTTGTTTCGTGACTTAACATAGGGCTTTATTTCATTGGCAACGTGACCAGTTGCCGTTATAAAAAAAATAATACAACTCTTTATAGAGTTATCCATCTAGCTAGACTAATCTAGAGTCTGTTATGCGACCAATGTGATGGCTAGTTTCTTCTTCGACTATTACGACATGCACGGAAGGAGATGCAGCGGATGTATTCTAGTGAAGCCCCGCATAGCACAGGTTATATAGGAAAGGTACTTGGCACGACTGCTATATAATTGAAAGTCTAGGTTTAGATCCAGAAATGTGTAGGCACTACTTAAAAATTTACTCTAAAGACTTCAAAGGCCTTGTGACTTCAAAGGTAAGCTGAAACACTGAAATTCGAACCGTCTTATTGCCTAAACGAATTACAGAGAAAAATTTCATTGTATATTTAAGGCAGCCTGCAGACTTTACCGGGTTTGCAAACGGTTATCCCAACTAATATTTTAAACGTGAAAATAAAGTTATACACTTATTTGTATGTTCATTACCTATTCACATATTATTTATTCGACAACATATTTTATTTAATACACAATCTCTCGTCTTGTCAGCCTATTACAGTCCACTGCTGGAGGTAGACCTTCCCCAGAGCACGCCACAAAGATTGGGCATTGTCATGGGGGCTTTTTTGCCCAAAGTCACCACGCTGGGCAGGCGGCTTGGTGACCGCAGTGTGATTTTCGCACTATGTTGTCAAACACGGCAGATGCTGCTGCCCACGTCCCGCCCCCTTATAACCTAACTAGCAAAAGCAAAGCGATAGCGAAAATTGTACAAAAACCGCTGATTGCTTGTCAAATTCGTATTACGTAAAATGAATTTCAAAGGAACTTTGACATTTCAAGGCGAATATTGTACAATTTTCGCTATCGCTTTGCTTCGGTTTTGCTTTTGCAAATTAGGTAATCAGGGAGCCGGAAACCCATAATCGTCTTGTACGCAGGCAGGCAGGGGATGGTGCATATTATGCTCTGCCGGAATCAAGCGGCTTCACTCAATCAATCTTCTTAAATTTTTCATACGTAATACATAGTTGGAAGTTCGGGAAAAGACATGAGCTACATTCTGTAGTCCACACGAACGAGTTACTTGCCTAATGATGGGTAGGATGGGGTCGAAATTTGTTATTAAAGGGCGGCTGTATCTTTATGTGTATCTAGCATCTATGACTAGTCTAATAATAAGAATAATCAAACTTTCTTGTTTCTTGGTCTGTATCAAGTTTTATTACAAAACACTGTTTCAAAATTATATTAGACAGACTATTACAGAAAATATTTTTATTCTTTATTGTACACAAAACAATACAGTACAAACAGATAAATTTGCAAAAGAAATGCATAAAAGACGTGCTTACCTCTGCAAATATGTGAAATATCTTTCAAATTTAGGCAATGTTTAGAATAAACAATGTTTAAATTCTTTTGTAATAACACGGTAATTGTTTAATTTTTTAACGTATTAACAAAAAGCTTTTACCCACTCATGCCTTTATTATTGTTACCTATATGAAAGTATATGCAATTTTTTATGACAGCATCGTGTATCGAGTGCCTAACTATACTTATTTTAAAGAACTTTCGACATCGCATAAAGTCCAATTGAACTGAAACGAGATAAATATCATTAGTACTAAGTCGATTTATTTGCTGAAGAAATTTCCTAGAAATATTAGGGAGGGTACAAACAGTCTTATAGACTAGTAAAACCTAGTGGCATTTACTATGCTTTTGCGGGGTTACTTATGCTGATGAGGGGCATCACTAGAATACATCAGCTGCATCTCTTTTCGTGCATATCGCAAGAGTCGACTAAGGAACTCAAGCATTCTCTCAGGCGATTACCTAGAAACTTGTAATTGGTCATTTACATCTGTCCTCACCTATCTAAACGTGTATCTAGGATCTCCGTTGTTAGTCTGCAGTTCTAGTTACCCCATTTTGGGATCACCGCCGTGTCTCTATGTATTTATGAATATACTTTGAACATATGAACTAAACAACTAATAGGACACAGATGTCCAAATATTAGGGTATTCATAATTTTACGCTATAAAAATGCTATTCATTTTTTATCCAACGGACCGTTTGTTCATAAGATAATGCAAACAAATCGTAATATATGAAAACACTTCTCCATTAATATAATCCGTAAGGATATGGTTGATCGTGTCATCTTTAAACATTGTGCTGAGGGATTCAGCTTTGTTTGCCGAGATTTGGCTAGTGTATAGCTATCGAAATGAAAAATAACGTTGCCAATATGTAATTTATAAAAGAGATGGTAAAATTCGTCATCCGAGTAATTGACCTGGAAGCTCAGTGGTTAGAGCGGCTGGCACGGTTTGCAGTGGCCGTGAGTTCGATTCCCACTCGGGTGAAGAATTATTTCCATTTCTTTATTAATAATTTTATAAATCGTAATATGTCAATTGCATCGTCTTTTCAAAGCAAAGCGAATAAACACACGTTTAGATTGAAGTAGCATTTTCTATCTCCGGTTATAGACTAGGAGAGCTGTGTTTTTATTAGATGTTTAGAGCATAAGTTGTTGGAGATCTCACAGCCACGCTCAGTATACTCGTAGCGTGGTGGGTAGACATAAAGGGGTGGTTGCTATAAATGATCGGTGGCAAGTTGCTAGCTTATCGCCTTATGTCTGCCTTATCTCCTTTACTACGCTTATTATTTAGCTATGGGATCTTCCATATGATTCTGTGTTCTGCCTACCCCATGTCGACAACACAGTCATATTTAAATGCATGTATATACAGGATGATTTTTGGTCGTCAACGTTCCCGAAAACTACAGAATCTCCTCATCATCACGATCGTTTTTCTCCATGGAAGCATACCTGGGAAGTGTCTAGTTTCCAAAATATTAGGGTCCAAAGTTGAGTAAATAGACCGCGTTTTTCTGCATAAATGCACATTGACGCGTCTAGCAAAAATTTTTCACAAGAAATAATTAATATCTGTCACTCTGAATAAACACTGCACACTATAAATTTCGCCCGATCAAGTAATTTAAAAAAAATATGTAAAATAAAAAAAAATTACGTCTTTTCCCAGCATTTTTTTTTGGCATAAACTTACTTTATTTGATGTATAGAGTACGTACCCTTCGTTAAGGGTGGCAACGAAAAAATACCCTGTATGTATTATATGTTATTAAGGACTTTACCTATAGCTACATCTGATCCATCTATATATATTATACCAAGATCTATGATCGTAACCAGATCGAAACTGTGGATGATCGCGCGTTGTGCGTTATTGACTTTAGGGGATCAATTTCACTGCTGGCAATAATTAGGCACTGAGTGTGCGATTAACTCTATGATCCATAGCTCACACCTGAAAACTTGAAAATCGGAAGCTCATTGATATGAAGATTAAAAGCAGGCAGATGACTCCCAAGCAGTGCAAAGTCATTAGTAAGACTAACGTGAAAGTTTGTGAGGTTGGATGTTCGGGTGTTTGTTAGTCTTTCATGCAAAAATAACTGAACGGATTTTGATGATAGTTGTCTTAGCAGTTATGTTGCACATACAGGCTTTAAATTTTACGCGTAAGGTGGCTGCAAGTCTAATCTCTATATTTAAAGTAACGTACAAACGGCATTATTACTTTAGAAACGTTTTGAAAATTTTATCTATCACGGATACATTTTCGACAACGGATCTTAGTTTACTGCCTATATTGAATCCATAAAACATTGGGTGCCTCGCCATTAGTTGACACAAGCGAACCGTATTTGCATAACCATTTTCCGTTCCGATTTATTGGTGTTTGGGTCAATGGCATGCTCCTGATCGGTATTTTCTACTCAATTCAAAATACCGTTTATATGGGCTAAAAGCTGAATAAATACCTGCCTTTAGTTATATTTGGTGTAAATTCTAAGTAGAAGTATAATGATTTGGTCTGTTAAATACGAATAATAATTTAATGCATGTTCCTTGAAATAAGAACTATTAATTAAGTAATGTAAATCTTAATGTAATTGATGTGTTATTTGTTACAACTAAAACATTAATAAAAGCTAAAACAAAATAATAATAATATTTATTTATTTCAGACTCATTGTATACCTAACATACAATTTTATCCATATTTATATAAATTAATATTAATATACTTAATAACAAATAAATAATTATTCCAATATTGATTAGAATGCTTTTATTATGAAATGAAATCATAAATTATTATTGAGAATTAAACGAACTTACCTTGTGAAGTTCGATTCTAATTATACGAGTACCACGAACGAAGATGATTACCAGTTTACATGCAGCAGTACGTAGTATGGTGCCGTCCTTGTCACACTCTTTAAAGCTACTTAAGAAAAAAAACTATATCTGTCTCACTTCCCCTTTTCCCGCTCCGGTATAGTCGGCCGGCAGCACTAGACGCCATTAATTTTAGAGTCAACTGAAATCAATTTTTTACATACATTTACAGGGTTAAGCGAACGTGACCGGGTTGGGAGGGAGTAGGTAATCATCTTCGTTCGTGGTACTCGTATAATTAGAATCGAACTTCACAAGGTAAGTTCGTTTAATTCTCAATTATACTTCGTACCCCTTCCGAAGATGATTACCAGTTTACATGCAGATGTTTAGAGCTTAAAAAATTGATAAGGTAAATAAAGAAAAAATAAAAATTAAGGTTCTTAATTCTTATTGTATTATCTCATTTTCATGAAGAAAATATAAACAGATAACAGAAAGTATTAAGTAACTATGTACAAAATTAGATTATCAAACATAACATAAATAATCATTATTGGCCAAATAAAGAATTAGCAAATTCATTATCAGTATTAGATGTACTTGCATCTCTGTTATAATATTTAAGGAAAACATTGGAGGAATCACTCCAACCTGCAGCCCTACGCACCGCCTGTAGGCTGACCCCAGCACGGCGCGCAGCTGACGTGGCTGCGTGCCGTGTGCTGTGAGCACTAAATATATCTGTATTTATACCACTTTTTTGCAATGTATTCTTTACCCAATGTGCTAATGTCTGTGCTCCTACTTTATTGTGTGGTTTTCTAAAGCTTATAAACAAATTCCTTGTTGAACCATTTCGAATATTTGACGTTTTATTTATATAAGACTGTAGAGCTAAACCAGGGCAAATTTTAGGATTTTCTAATATGAAGGGTAGCCTAATAAGGGGTTGGTAGGCTCCAGGTCGGGAAGTTTTTACTAAGTCGATTATTTTTATTACTATGCAATTGCTTTCAATAACAATATTTTCAACTTTGATTACACTTAACGTCTGCATTCGCTGAGCAGAAGCGATAGCAAGAAGAGTTATAGTTTTAAATGACAAATCACGTAGGCTAATATTATCATCATAAGGGTAGAAATCACTTAAATAATTAAGAACAATAATTGGATCCCACGTTACATCGTATTTCGGTGTAGGTGGTTTAAGTTTAAATACACCCTTTAGGAGTCTAGTAATCAAAACATGTGAGGTTACTGACGAATCTAACAACAGTGTCAAAGCTGATCTCATTGTATTTAGTGTACTATAACTTGCGCCCATATTGAAAATGTCTGTAAAAAAAGTAATCAACTGTGGAACGTTAACATCATAATAAATATAATTATTATTTTCACAAAAGTACCACCATTTCTTTAGGCATGAATTATATTGATTTAATGTATTTCCAGCGAAAGAAGCCATTAATAAATCTAATGAAGTTGATGGGGCGCCACGTCTCATCATACTCTGCCGGATAATTTCGCCGCCACCAGGGAAAGGTCTGTGTACGGGTTTGTAAGGCCTGTACACTTAATATTTGTTGACTTGTTGTTGGTAGTAATAGTTGAAAGGACGTTTAAGTAAAAACGTTATATATTTAGTTATAGTTACAACTTATAGTGAAAGTTGGATGCTGATCTATTCGATGTAAAAGAATGCATAAAAATATAAGAAAACAATGGTATTTATTGCGCGCTATGTGCTGACGCATACTAAAAGCCTGTGCGGTCATTGCCCGTACATGCTCCCGAGGGAAAGTAAAAGTAAAAAAAAATAAAAATAGATAAGCATCCAGTACAAATAAAAGTAAATCAATCATCAAGTTGAAATGTCTTCGGTTGATGGCTCTTGAGGTTTTGCGATCCTGATGGGCAGTCGATGATCTGCAGCTCAGTCCTCTGTTCAACTTCTTGACTTTCTCTATTGGTTTCTTGTTGTGGCTGCTTGATATCTTTCTTTTTGATAATCCAATATATCACTACAGCCAATGCTCCTGCCACTAACAAAGTAGAGGTCGCGTAATGACAGATGTTATGAATAGACATTTTCTCGTTTGTAAGTAACGTTTCATGTTCCTTTTGATAGGTGATCCTATGTTGTATCATAGCGAGCTGTGACATTGATGTAGACGGCTTATCCATTGCTGTTATATTGAGATGGCGCCAGTTTGTATTTACCATGCTATTAATTTTCAGAGATGGTACTTCCATATCAGGTTGTACGTTTACTTGGCTCCCAAAATTATTGTAAGTGAAAATTGTCTCTCCATGTTTTTGTATCTGGCATCCTGGACGTATTGAAATTAGTCCATTTCCGTAGATTGTTTCTGTTGATACATCTTCTCCGCAGATTATTCTTAACAGATATTTATCGCAGCTACTATACAGCCACAGATTGGGTTTATAAAGTTTGACCCAATTATCCATGCATTGAACTTCGTCAATGCCACACGATAGCGAGTTCTGCTGGCTAAACAATTTTGCTTCGCATGGCGCATTCTTGTAGTGCATGTTATATACAGGTTGCTGTGCAATACAAAAGAAGTTTCCGACTCTATTTATGTTGCAACGTTCAAGGTCCTGCTGTTCCATTAACAGGTACGTGTTCTTGAGAAGGTTGATGGCAATATGAGATGAAGATGGGCGTACAATCTTCAAGCGATCTTCTCGGTTGAACACTAAGGGTATAACTTTGTATACGGTGAACTCATCGTCACTGAGCAGTGGGAGATGAACTTCTACCAATAAGTAGTTACTTGTGATGCGAGCTTTAACGTAGAGTAATTCATAGATATCATGTATTCCTTCTGGTAGGGATGCAATCGGCAAAGATAATCCTTTTGGTAGTCTTCCAGATATGATATTTAGTTGTTCTGTGAGTTGAGAAACCGAAAATAAATATCTGTCCAAGTGACCTTTGTGTAGGTCTGACAAGGTTCTCAGAAGCATGTCTTGTACACGGTTCAAGCTTGTTATAATTAAGCTCGCCGTTAATGACGCGGCGTTGACGTCATTCATTGTGACGATCCTCTGTAGTCGGGTTTCCATTGTCATCATGTCAGCACTTATTTCTTGTAAATAATTATGAATTTTCTGAAAATTTTCACGTGTAAAATTTTCATTGCTCTTCAGTATGTTGTTTTCAGCTTCAATAATTAATGTTTGATTTTTCATGAGCTCCAACAGGTGTCTGTCGTTTGCTTGCATAGATTTTATGTCATCTTCATACTTTTTTGCAAACTCTTCATCTAGGGTTCCAAAGAGTGTCCGAGCTAAGTTTCCGATCCCGTTGAAATATCCGCGCTTCCGTCTGTGTTGATGTTGTGATAACAGGAGCGTGTTATATTCGGACAAGTGATGTAGCTCACGTTGCAATTGTTTTACTATAGTCTCACATGGCAAATGAGTCATATGCTCGCATAACTTGTCTATGTAGGTCACGTATGTATTAATATTTGTTATACCTTGCCAGTATGTAGTAAGATTATAGTATACTAATAAAGTCCATTCGTCGTGAATTAACTGTAGCTTTCCGATTTCGTCGTAGTAAATAGGATGATCCTTTTCTATGGCTGTTATTTTATAATTGGAGGATGGTAATGACTGCACACTTCCCATAAATGTTACCAGCATGGTCGTAAAGAGCACAAAAGCGCCGCTCTTAGCCCGTCTTGTCTTGGGTTTCGTTTTGTTTTGTTTACAATTTATTTCCATTGTTTTTTCTTGAGTTGTAGCAATCTTAGGTTCTTGGAAATTAGGTTCATTTTCTGGAAATGGTATTAATTTGGTGATAGGTCGCTTTTGCTCTCCTCCCTTCGTTTTTAATGTGACCACGCGGACATAACCATCAGATCCTGGATGAGTTTCCAGGACTCTTCCTACTGCCCATTTCCCGGGAGGTATGTTCTCGTTCTTTATAAGAACTAGGTTTCCTTTTTCCAAATTAGTTTTAGGTTGGTGCCACTTGGACCTAGTCTGTAGTTCCGTTAGGTATTCGCTTGACCATTTATTCCAGATATGTCTGTTGATTTGTTCCACCAGTCTCCATCTGTTGCGGAGATCTAAATGGTTGAAATCTCCATCTTCATGTTGAGGTATAGCCAGCGTTGGTCCGCCGATGAGGAAATGGCCTGGAGTAAGATAGTCGAGGTCATCGATATCTTCTGATAGTGGCGCTAATGGTCTGGAGTTCATGCAACTTTCTATCGTCGATAATAAGGTCGTAAATTGTTCATAGGTTAGTTTTTGTTCTCCGAGAACTCGTTTGAGGTGGTGCTTCATAGATTTCACCGCTGCCTCCCATAATCCACCCGCAGTCGGCCAGGCCGGGGCGTTGAAATGCCATGTTATGGATGCTTGTGATAGTTCATAAGCAAATTCGGGAGACGTGAAGGTTTGATAGAGTTGAAAATCCTTTTGTAACTGCTTTGCGGCCCCCACAAAATTCGTCCCGTTGTCGGAGAATATCTGTCTCGGTGTGCCTCTCCGTGCACACATTCGCTTCAACGCAGCCAGGAATGTGGGAGTGCTTAGATCGGAAACCAGTTCCAAATGCACAGCTTTAGTTACCATGCAGATGAAGATAGCTATGTATCCCTTACAAGTCTTGACTCCTCTCCCTTTATTGATTTTTATATCCACGTGGCCCGTAAAGTCTATGCCCGTGTTGGTGAAGGGTCTGGTAGGAGTTACTCGTACTGTTGGTAGGGCTGCCATAACTTGTTCACTCTTATGGGGTTTAAAGCGATGACACCTCACACATAGCCTCAATTGTTTCTTTATAGTATGGTTGCCGCCAATAATCCAGTAATTTTGGCGTGTGAAGGCCAAAGTTAGCCGGCCTCCACCGTGCAGTGTTCTCTTATGGGCATCCTCTATTATGAGCTTTGTAAGAGGCCCATTGTTTGGTAAAATAATTGGCTGCTTGGCGCTTTCAGGCAATGTCGAGTTCTGTAGGCGCCCGTTGACACGCATAATCCCTTTTCCGTCCAAAAAGGGTGTTAGTTTTAGTAGGTTGCTTTTTCGCGGTACTGTTCCATTTTTCCGTAAATGTTCTAAATCTTCTCCAAAATGCGTCCTCTGTACGTGCTTGATGATAAAATGTGTTGCCGAATTCATCTCTTCAATAGATAAGGTGTCGTTATAATTATTATTATTACGATAGAGGGCAGCGATAAATCGTAATATCCAACTGACTACTCGTATTAACCGGAACAGTGAACTGTATTTATGCAAAAGTAGTTCAATCAATTCATTACAGTCGGCAGATTTCGTTGTTAGGCAGAGCCGTGCTGTTGATTGTTTTCCAATATCTGTCGTGTATGTTTGAATTTCCATGACCTTGTTTTTGTCCATGTTTTTCAGCCATTTAGGGCCTTCCCACCATAATTCAAAATTGAGAAGTTGAGATGGAAAAAGACCTCTAGTAGCACAGTCAGCTGAGTTTTCTTCTGACTTAACATACTGCCAATATTTTGGTGAAATTAGCTTGTTAATCTGTTGAACTCTGTTGGCGACATATCTCTCCCATTTGTTGCTGTTTCCTTGTATCCATGCTAGTACAACTTGCGAGTCACTCCAACAGAAAATCTCGAGCTGTTTTTCCCTGATGGTGCTTTTTCTATCTTTTCTCGATCAGTTTAGCTAGTAGTAAAGCCCCACAAAGCTCTAGCCGTGGCAGCGATAACTTTTTACTAATCGGAGCAACTTTTGTTTTTGCCGCGATCAATGTTATGACGTAATCACCCGCTTCGTTTTTTGTGCGACTGTATACCACGCAGGCATAAGCCTTTTCACTTGCGTCACTGAATCCATGTATCTCTATTTGTTTATCCAAACAGTATAGCCACCGTTTGATTGATACCTTGTTGATGTTTATAAGATCTTTCCGAAGCTTTTCCCATTCTTTGAAAATTTCTATGGGTAAATAATCATCCCAACCAATCTTATTAATCCATAGTTTTTGAAACAAAAGTTTCGCTTTTATTGTGATAGGTGATAACCAACCTAGTGGGTCGTATAGTTGCTGACGTCAGAGAGTAGACTGCGTTTCGTTGGTTGTTTTTTTCGTACTTGGCACATTCCAAGTAAAAGTAAAAGTGTCGAGTTCGGGATTCCACCCTATGCCCAATGTTTTTGTTTCTGATAACTGCTCCGATTTAAAGTTAATTATTTGGTTCTTACACCTTTGTTTTGCAGTAAGGTCTTGTAAGATCGTTGGTTCGTTGCTTGCCCACTTGCGCAGATTAAAACCGCCCTTACGTAGAAGTGATATAAGATCTTGTATCAGTTGTTTTGCGGCTTCGATACTGTCTTGTCCGTGAACAAGGTCATCCATGTAGAAATAGTCCCGTAGAACCTTTGATGCTGTAGGGTATAAGTGACCTTCGTCCTGTGCCAATTGATGTAAAGTTCTCATTGCCAAATATGGGGCTGCTTTGGTCCCATAAGTGACGGTGCATAATTGCATCTCTTGTAGGGGTTCCGTAGGGTTATTTCTCCATATAATAGTTAGCAGACGTTGTTGACTGTCGTGCAACATTATATTGCGGTACATTTTTTCCACATCAGCGGTAAATACGTACTTATGTACTCGCCAGTTAATCATTAGAGTTAACATGTCTTTTTGTAAGTTGGGCCCGGTGTACATCAAATCATTGAGTGAATATTTGGAGTCGGAGGCCATCGATGCGTTAAAGACGACTCTTAGTTTAGTTGTGGTAGAGTCCTCCCGTATTACTCCGTGGTGTGGCAGAAAGGCTTGAAGTGAAGTCCTTCTTGATGACGTCACTGGTACCATATGGCTCATGTTCGAGTATTCATTGATAAACTCCTTATACTGGGCTGCAAAGTTTGCATTTTTAGCCATTTTCTTCTCAAGTTGTAAGTACTGAGATATGGCTTGACGTTTTGTTTTTCCCAATTTTTTCTCAAAATCTGGTTTCATGGGCATTTTCACGATGTATTTGCCATCGGGTTGCCTCTGGGTAGTTTCTTTATAGTGATTTTCGCAAAATTGGTGGTCTTCAGTATTTAATGGAGTGCCAGATATTTCTTCTGACTCCCAGAATTTTGTTATATTTTGTAATTCGTTCAATGTGACAAAACAATTAAATGTTTTAACATTTCCACATAAAATCCAGCCAACTTTTGTTTGTTGAGCTACGGGGTAGTTGTTATTGCCTTTTATTATTCCATCCATTATCAACTCGGAGTAAATATCGGCTCCTAATAGCAAATCTACCGCCGCAGAGATATTGAAATTCGGATCCGCCAGCTTTAAATTTTCCAGATATTCCCAATCTTTTATTTCAAACGTCTGGCTAGGTAAACCACTAATTAGTTTGTTTATGATTAGAGTGTCTACGCTGAACGTGTATTGTGAATGAATTGACTTGCATTCCAGAGTTACTGCTCCCTTGCAGTTTCCTGATAACGATCCGATTCCTGACACGACAGCATTCAGTTTTTGTCTCGGAATTCGTAGTAGCTGCGCTGCGCTCTCTGTCAAAAGGCTGACCTGTGAGCCTTGGTCTAGAAGCGCACGTAATGTAACGTAGTTTCCTTCTAAGTTCTTAACTTTTAGCAATATCGTAGGCAGTAAAACCTCCTTTTCTTTGTTTGTAATGGAGCAAACTCGGTTAGTAATAGGTGACGACGGTTTGATACGAGAAGGTTGAGAACCGCTGGCTGTTATAGGCTCGTCGTTCGCATGTAACAATGTGTGATGTTGATTTTTGCATATTCTGCATGTTTTGTATGATATGCATTGTTTGTTGCCATGACTGAATAGACAATTTCTGCAAAGTTTCATTTTTGTTACTAGGGCATCCCTTGCGTCAATAGTCATGCTTAAAAATTTGTCACACTGTAACAACACGTGATCTGTTTTGCATATCGGGCAAATTCTTGCTGTTGTGTAAAATGTTTGTGCATTTGTAGCCTTGTTAAAGGTCATTGGTTTTGAATGAATAGTTGTTGTTTTTCTTGTTATTAGTTTGACTTTGTTTCTGAATTGGGGCACCACGCATTCCCTCGTAGCCAATGAACTTTGATTCAAGGAACATTACGAATTCTTCTAACTCAGATGGCTCTCTCGGTGACTTCATTTCCTTGATATATTCGTTATAAGTGTCAGTGTCCAATTTTTGGCAAAGTAGGTGAACAATTAGCGGATCCCATGTGGCCGTATCAATTCCAAGGTTGATCAAGCCATTGAGGCACTCCAGAGTGACGTCATGTAGTTTTTTCAAGTTAAATGCATTGGCTTGTTGCAGGATAGGCTGGTTGAGTAAGGTCGTTATATACGACGTACACATCAGTCGTCGATTATCATATCGGTGTTGCAGTAGTTCCCAACATGACTCATAATTTTCAGCGCTAGTTTTCAAATGACGAACTAATCTTTCCGCCTCTCCTGATAGTTTGGACTTCAAATGTTGCATTTTCTGAGCCTTATGTATCAATGAGTTCTTGTGGATAACTTCCGTGAATAAATCTTTAAATGATGTCCATTGAGAATAATTGCCTGAGAATTCTGGAATCTGTACAGCAGGTGCAGATTTTTCGTAATGTGCATTGTTCCATATTTTATGATTAATTTCTTTCTTTAAGACATCGTACGCTGCTTCCATCGCCGCATATTGTCGTTCATATGCTTCGTCTGGACTTGCCAGAGCATAATCTAATTGCCAGTTGAGTTTGTCAATAGCTTCCCATTTTACTCGCAATGTATTCAAGCTATCCTCTAGTTCCCATTTTTCTGTTAAATCCGCCGTGTTAATTTTTAGCTGCACTCGTTGAAAAGCCTTGAAGTTGCATTTTGTTGACGTAGCAAGTCTTGTACTTGTTGTTTAGGCTCCTCCGTCGACATTCCTGGCATTTCGTATTGACTATCATTTCCAAATTGAGTGTTTTTCTTAGAAATTTCGTCAGTTAACGCCAACATGCTTCCCTTCGTTTCTTCGTAAAGGGACTTAAGTTTGTCATAAATCCCATCCTGGAAGTAATCGATGTTTTTGTCTTCCATTCCCATGAGAATTTTATGCTGTTCCTCAAACTCTTGCCAGTGTGATTCCAGGGCGTCTAGTCTTGATTCTAAGTAGTAGGAAGTTTTCCTTGTAGCACTATCCTTGCGAAAGTTGTTACATAATCGTTTTATTTTTTCAAAAGTTTCCACTTGATTGTTAATCATAGCCTGGTTTTCTGTAGCCATATTCGTTGTTTGTTTTCTGCTTCGTAGTTGATGAAACAAATGTTGTTGTTATGAAACTGCTTGTTGTATGCAGTGTTCTTCTTCAAATCTTCTTAACTTCGAAACTTGTAGTTAGAGTTCCGAAATCTTCAAACCTTCTCAATTCCTCAACAAGTGAGAGCTTTGAAATCGAGGAAGTTGTTAGGAAGTATCCAGTGTCCTCACACTCCCTTTACGGTATGTGCGATATTCCTTCTCAACTTAACCGGGGGATGCCGCTGGTGGCAAGCCAGTTAAGCCGATTCGCTACCGCTCGGAGAGACGTAAAAGCACCAAAATCTTCTTAGGCTTCGAAGGACCAAAATGTACGGGTTTGTAAGGCCTGTACACTTAATATTTGTTGACTTGTTGTTGGTAGTAATAGTTGAAAGGACGTTTAAGTAAAAACGTTATATATTTAGTTATAGTTACAACTTATAGTGAAAGTTGGATGCTGATCTATTCGATGTAAAAGAATGCATAAAAATATAAGAAAACAATGGTATTTATTGCGCGCTATGTGCTGACGCATACTAAAAGCCTGTGCGGTCATTGCCCGTACAGTCTGCATAGAGAGGATGAGCTTCCCTGAAAGGAGAGTGAAGTAATGACTTATTTGGCTGGAATATAATCTCATGAGAAATTATCATTTTCTTAAATACTGGGAACCACGGCTGGGATGGCCAGTATGGTACGACGACAATTCCTTCCGCTCCGTCTGATTTAATTTTCCGGACAACTTTTGTAATAAGGCAAAATGGAGGAAACGCATAAAAATCTAAATTTTTCCAACTGAAGGTAAACGCATCAATTACTTCGGACTGGAGATCGAGTTTCCATGAAGCATATCTTACACATTTATGATTTTGTATACTCGCAAAAAATCAAACTTTGGATTTCCAAAAGATTTTTCTATTTTGGCAAATGCATAGTCAGCGAGTTCCCATTCGGTGTCAATCTTCAATTGTCTAGACGCCCAGTCGGCTTCGGATTATCTGCTGATTTTATATAAGACGCAAAGATATGTAAGTCGCGGCATTCACACCATTGCCAAATATCACGGGATAAGCTATTAAGATGTGTAAATCTTATACCACCCATACGATTGATGTAAGCTAAGGCTGTACTGTTGTCAATACGAAGAAGTATGTTAGAATTACGTAAATTTTTTGCAAAGGTTTTCAAAGCATAAAAAGCGGCCTTCAACTCTAAATAATTGATATGATTATTTGACTCTGATAGATTCCAGTTTACCTCCAGCAGTCGTACCATTACAGGCTGCACCCCACCCAGTAGTAGATGCATCACTGTATATGATTACATCGTAATTGTCTTTTCTAATTGGATTATAGCTCTTTTCAATATTAGATATCCACCATTCAAGATCTACATTTAAATATTTTGATGTAAATAATCTTATTATAATTGTCGGAATTGCCCAATGCTAATATTTCTCTTTTTCTAATAATTTTGTGTAAAGCCACCCGTAACGAACAGCTGGACACGCTGAAGTTAAAAGTCCAAGAAACTCGGCAAATTGTCTTATTGTGCTTGCTTAATTTGAGAAATATATTTTGCCTTTCTTTTATACGCAACTTCTTGTCATGTGGTAATGACAGGGTCATGTCACGCGTATCAACTATGAAACCCAAAAATTTTGTAGTCCTACTAGGACTAATATTACTTTTATTATAATTTATAATGAAGCCTAGCGATTCTAAAACAGATATGGTGGCGTTGATATTATCAACACATTCTTCAAAAGTTGAACCAATACAACAAAAATCATCCAAATAGTTTACCGACATATATCCAGCAGAACGAAGTTTATATAAAATTGGTTTTAAAAGTTTCGTAAAAACAAATGGCGCTGTGCACAGGCCAAAAGGAAGGGTATTAAATTCGAACATAGTCGATCTCCATCTGAACCTTAACTTTTTACGATCCTCAATATCAATATTAACTAAAAGATAAGCATCTTGGATGTCTATTGTAGCTAAGTAATCATTATGTTCAATGAGTTTCAAAACCGTACGGTAATCTTCCATTTTGAAGTGCTGGACTTTTATATATTTATTTAATCCCTTTAGGTTTAATATAAACCTATGTTTACCATTCGGTTTTGGAACCGTAAAAATTGGTGAAATATATTGGCCATCACAAGGATTACAAGGCGAAATGCATTGAGACTGTAATAAATCTGAAACACAGCCATCAATAATTTTAGCTTCATATTCGGAACAACACTTATTCTGAGGTAGCTCGATTTGTACTGGAATATCAGTGAAGGAATTTTATATCCCTTGACCCATGATAAAATCATACGGTCGTTGGTGATGTCAGTCCATTGTCTATAGAAATATTGCAATCTACCAGCTACAGGAAATGATACCTCTGGAAATAGCTCTGCGTGCGAAGTCAAGTCCTCCTCCCCCGATAACGCTGCGTAGTCTTCGTGCTGTAACTGCGTTTGTCGCGCGCCGGAGCCGCTGGTTTTTTTCCGTGGTATGGGGTTCGCTCGTGGCTCGGCGACTGATGCGTGCGGCGCCCCCCTCGAGTTTAAAGTTCCACGACGGAATGCATTTGATGGACCGGTAATGAATGGCTTAGGCTTCGGTCGATTATCTGTAGATGTCGGTCTTAGTTCCATACCAGACTTAGAAATCGCCTTAGAAGATTTTAAATGTTCCGCAAGATTCGAACCAAATAAAAAATCATCAATCTTTGTATTTTTTATGGTGTCCCTTGTTTCTTTATTTAATGTATTTATAACAGCATAACGCCTCGATTGGGATTCTTTAAAGTGAAAGTCACATACTAATCGACCAGCATCACTCAGTGATTTAAGTAAATCTTGAAAGATATCATGTTTGTCTTTTGTTAAAATAATTTAATGATTTGCCCAAAGCTGATAAACAACTAGTTAATTGATTTTGTTTTGCCTGATGATAAATATCTTTTTTATTATTTATTTCTGTAAGAGCAGCCTTCATTTCAAGGTTCAATTTAGGAGCCCTCATATTTGGACAATTCTCAGATGGCAAATATAATTTTAACAATTCGGTTCTCTTTTCCTTTGATAATCCATTCAATAAAATGTGCTGCCATCTAGACGCAACATCTTTATGTAAATTCTCACCAAAAGGCTTTTCTGAGGCAGTATCGTCACCTAATATGCTTAAAACATCAGGATTTAATTCTGAATATTCCTCAACTGTGTCAGCACATTCTGAATATGGCATTTGATCTACTTGAATTTCATCTGAAAATATGGGTAGATTTATTTTAATGATTATCTCTTCATGTAGGATTATACTATAGTAACGCTCAAACGCGATATACGCGGAGCTAAATTTATGTCAAATATCGCGTTATTATTTCATCAACTCAACACGATATACGTGGAGTAAAATAAATGTAATATATCCATATAGGATACACATGAATGCTCAGTACGCGATATACGCGGAGCTAAGGGTACAAAAAAGTACCTAGGTATTACAACTCGACACAATATACGTGGAGTGAAAAAATGCTAATCTCCACCTGATTTACAGGGAGTATAGATACTCGTAGAAGCCCAAATAGGTGACAGCGAAAGTTGAAATAAAAGCATTAAATATCATAACTAGAAGGCGCATGGCAACAAAAGGCTTAGGCGACATGGCATTGGCGCCTGTCTGGCGCACGCGCCGCTACCAGCATGAAAGAATTAGAACATAGCTAGGTAGGTATAATATCGTACTTTAGCACTATAACTCACCGTTATACATTTCCAAGTCGTTCTCCGATGAGGCTAAACTAGGCGAATTCTGATTTACAGAATCGCTTTCGGAACTTGTGGAAATTTTACGTCGGCGTGATTTCTTTTTTAATTGTTTTTCAATTCTTCGCATTTTCTTCCTTATTTCATAATAATCGTCATCACGTGATCTTTTTTTACCTCCCATTATTACTGTTGAATATTACCTATGACACACCTGTGACTCGGACGACACTAAAACACGTAATGGCGTCTAGTGCTGCCGGCCGACTATACCGGAGCGGGAAAAGGGGAAGTGAGACAGATATAGTTTTTTTTCTTAAGTAGCTTTAAAGAGTGTGACAAGGACGGCACCATACTACGTACTGCTGCATGTAAACTGGTAATCATCTTCGGAAGGGGTACGAAGTATAATTTGCTCAAAACATGCTACAATAAAATTATCATTAATATATTATTACAACAAAGAAATGTTTTACAAAAAATATGGCAAACAAATATTTTTATTTATTCAACAACCTTATAAAATGTATTGTTATAAAATATTATAACTACTAAAGCCGAAAGATCCGCCAATTCTGTTACTCGTGTACACAAGAAGAACGGCAAAGAAACTTGACAGGGTTTAATTTGAGTACGAGGTATTAAATACTAAATGTTAAAAGTAATACAATGTAATTTCACCTTTATTATTTTTTTATCACATTTGGCAACACTGTGTGTGCTCTCTTGCAATACCTTGATTGTAATGGTGTAAACGTGTCTAAGAAAATAAATACTAATTTCGCTAATTAAAACTGCATTGTTTATTGTTTAATAATAGGTTATGGGCTCAGGCACATATCCGCGCAATAATTAAATAAATAATACAGGAAGTTATTGTTGTAAAGAACAATATTCGCGTTCCGTTTGTGGCTTGACAAAAAAGTGAGGTTAAGTTTGCACGGTAACGTGGAGATAGTCAAAGAATATTAAGAATATATTTGACGTGCATAGTAAAGGAAGGATAGCGAAATGGAAGTCAATCCAAATAATAATAACGGCTTGATGAAGCTGGAAGGAGCTAGCAACTGGAACATCTGGAAGTTCCAAACTACAGTTTTGCTACGAGGTCAAGGCTGGTTAGATATTGTCGAAGGAAAAACATTAAAACCTGAAGATCCCAGTCCCAGCAAACAATCTGTGTGGGAGAATAAAGACGCAAAAGCACAAACACTGATAGTCACGAGAATGACGGAAAATGTAATGCTACACATTATCTCGTGCTCTACTTCAGCGGAAATGTGGAGAAAGTTGCAAAGTGTTTATGAGCAGAAAACAGAAACAAACATCCATATAATTCAACAGCGCTTTTTTCAGTATAAATTTGAATCAGGCACTGAAATGTCTGCCTTTCTGTCAAAAATCCAGGAATTACAAAATCAACTCAAGCAGTTGGGAGAAGAAGTGTCGGACAAGTTTGTGATAACTAAAGTGTTAATGTCGTTACCGGATGAGTACAAACACTTTGTTTCGGCTTGGGAGTCGGCCCCAGACGATAAACAAACAATGGACAATTTAGTTGCAAGATTGCTGGTAGAAGAAGAAAGAATGAAAGAAAAAAATGATCAATCTTTACCTTCAGGCTCATCTGCATTTGTTGTTAAAGACAAAAGTAATATAAAGTGTTTCAGATGCAATAAAATGGGACATTTTCTTAGTGAGTGTAAAAGCAACAATAACTATAAAAGTGAAGGACAGAAAAACAAGTGTTTTTATTGCGGAAAGATTGGTCATAACAAGTCACAGTGCTGGTTTAAAAAGAACAAAGAACATAAGAAAAGTAATGCATTTGTAGTCTCAAACTCATTAAAAAAATATAGTCAATCTCAATGGTTAGTGGACACAGGGGCAAGTGAACATATGTGCTGTGACCGTGCTCTGTTTACATCATTTACCGATGCTGAACAAGACTCTGTGATTGTCGGTAATGGTGCGGCAATAAGTGTTCGAGGTTATGGACAGATGGTGGTGGAGGTGTATGACGGAAGTGAATGGATTCAGACAACCATAGATAAAGTTCTATTTGTTCCGGAATTGAAAACTAACCTATTCTCCGTAAACTGTGCGTCAGACAAAGGTTATGTCATGTTGACAGATAACAACTCTTGTAAATTTTATAAAAACAATATTGTTTGTGCAGTAGCAAAACGAGTTGGAAGCTCATATTACTTGGAGTTACGCTATACAAACAAAGTGGCTAATGTGGCTAAGAAAGTGAAAAATACATTGCAAGAGTGGCATGAAAGATTAGCGCATCAAAACTTTGAATATGTAAGAAAAGTACTGTTGAAAAATAATATCGAAGTGAAAACAAACTCCGGTTTCAAAATGCGAGAGTTGTTTAAAAGGAAAAATACATCGGTTGCCTTTTGGGAACAGTGAAACTGTTACAACGAAAACATGTGAATTAATTCATGCCGATACCTGCGGCCCGATGGAGGTTACGTCAATTGGCGGTTCAAAGTACTTTGTTATACTGAAAGATGACTTTTTCCAACTATAGATCTGTCTATTTTGTCAAAAAAATTTGAAATAAAGAATTGTATTAGAGACTACATTAACAAGGCTGAAAATATGACTCAAAATAAAATAAAAGTGTTCAGAACTGATAATGGTCTTGAATTTATAAATAAGGAGGTCAAAGAAATGTTTACTCAACGCGGCATACTACATCAAACAAGTGTCCCCTACACACCGGAACAAAATGGGAAGGCAGAACGGGAAAATCGAACGTTAGTTGAAGCCGCGAGAACAATGCTGAATGCATGTAAGGATCTGCCAAAAACATTGTGGTGCGAGGCCATAAACACAGCAGTATTTGTGTTGAACAGAACCGGTAAAAGTAAAGATGGTGACAAATCGCCATATGAGGTGTGGTGTGGAAAAGACTTTGACATTCATCAATTAAAACCTTTTGGAACCCCAGTATATGCGCACATTCCTAAAGAGAAGAGGAAGAAGTGGGACTGCAAAGGAGAAAGAGGTATAATGGTTGGGTATGGAGAAACTGTGAAAGGGTTTAGAATATACTTCTCACATAGGAATGATGTTGAATTAAAGCGAGATATAGTTTTCTTAGAGAAGGAGCCAAACCTTAGTGAACTTGAATTAAAATTAAACAATACAGAAGAAAGTGATGATAGTATTAATGAGTTGCATAACGAATCAGAAACTACATTAGAGGATGTCGATGAATCTATGTTGACAGATAGTATGTCAAAAGATTCAGAAACTGAATATAACCCAAGTGAAGAAAGTGACAGCTCATTAGAATCAGTTATCAGTGAGGTATATCAGAGAGAAACCAGCAAGCGGGTAAGGAAACCACCTGTTTTCTATAATTGCCAATATGCATACACTGAACAAAGTGAACCAATCACTTACGGAGAGGCCATGAAGAGAAAGCGACAGCAGCAAATGGAAGGAGGCAATTGAAAAAGAAATGCTAAGCACTAGAAGAAAATAATACCTGGGAAATATGTGATGCACCTAAAAATGTAAAAGTTGTGAGTAGTAAGTGGGTATTTAAAAAATTTAAGAGGAGTGATCAAGACTTTCCTCAATATAAATCTAGATTGGAGCAAGAGGTTGAACAGGATGATATTTTAGACTTTAATGATTGTTAGGCTCCAGTTGCAAAAATTATCAACTGTTAGGCTTTTTGTAATAATGCTACTAAACTTAACTACCAATAACTCAAATGGATGTGAACAGGGGCATTTTTGTATGGAAATATTAATGAAAATGTTTATGTTAGCTTGCCAGAGGGAGCTTATTCAGGTAATAGAAACATTGTAAAATTGAATAAATCCCTTTATGGTCTCAAAAATTCGCCAAAATGTTGGAAAAAATAAATTTAATTCGTTATGCTCAAACAAAGGCTTTGTGAGGTCGAATTGTGATTCTTGTCTCTACACAAAGTGCACAGATAATGATAAAATATATTGTTATTATATGTTGATGATGTCTTGATCTTTGGAACAAATAATGATTAGTAAACAAGTAAATATTGTATTAAATCAAGAATTCAAAATGAAAAACTTAGGTTTTGTAACTGATTTTTATAGGAATAACCTAAAACAAAATTTGGTATAAAGTCACTGAACTGAGCCAAAGACAGTATTTAGAGAAAGTTCTTAAAAGATTCAAAATGGAAAATTGTAAGCCAATGTCTACACCTATAGATCAAAATATTAATTTAAAACTTTTTCAAAATAATAACAGTAAAGTAGACAAAAACATTGAAAAATTATGTCGACAAATGATAGGATGTTTAATGTATGCTGTATCTGGCACTAGGCCTGACTTATGCTTTACTGTCTCATTACTAAGTAGATATCAAAAATGTGCAAATGATGTGCTGTTAAGCGCTTTGAAAAGAGTATTACGTTATGTCAAACATACTCTAGATTATAAGTTAATTTACAAATGTACAGATAATGTTTTGGAGGGGTACTGTGATGCAGACTGGGGAGGTGATCTTAACGATAGAAGATCAACTACAGGCTACTTGTTCAAATTCTCTAATTGTCTAATTTCCTGGAGTTCCAAGAAACAAGTGTCTGTAAGTCTATCCTCTACAGAATCTGAATATATTGCCATCAGTATGGCAGCCAGCGAAGCCTGCTGGCTCATTAATTTGTTAAGTGATTTTAAGATAAATAATGTATGTCCTGTACATATTTATTGTGATAATCAGTCAGCTATATCTGTTGCCTGCACTGATACTGTCAAAAGATTAAAACATGTTGACATCCGTTATCACTTTATAAAGGAATTAATTAAAAATAAAAGGATATGTTTAAATTATATTAAAACAAGTGATCAACCTGCAGATATGCTTACAAAATCTTTAAATAGAGAATTGATAACTCGTTTCTTAGGAAAATGTAGTATGGGTAATATAGAAAAGATGTAAAATTTTATTAAAGTGTATTATGTAACATTTATGTTGATTATTAGTTTACTTTGGTGTAATTACATTGAGTGGGGGTGTTAAAAGTAATACAATGTAATTTCACCTTTATTATTTTTTTATCACATTTGGCAACACTGTGTGTGCTCTCTTGCAATACCTTGATTGTAATGGTGTAAACGTGTCTAAGAAAATAAATACTAATTTCGCTAATTAAAACTGCATTGTTTATTGTTTAATAATACTAAACTTACATTAAAGCGATTATTTGCTACTTAAAATTATGTCTATTCAATTTGGAAAGTTTTTCTAATTGGCGAGCCCAAACAGCTCAAAATTAAGCGAGTTGGGACAGTTTTGATTGAAACTTTACCAAGCATTGGAAATTACGCGGAAAAATTAATATGAGAAATCTACAGGGTGTTTTTTTGTGGCCACCTTTAACGAAGGGTACGTATTCTATACATGAAATAAAGTAAGTTTATGCCAAAAAAAATGCTGGGAAACAAAAAATTTTTTTTGAAAAAAAAATTTAAATTCCTTGATCGTGCGAAATTTATAGTGTCTAGTGTTTATGTTAGTTTTTTTATAGACAGATATTAATTATTTTTCGTGAAAATATTCTGCTACGCGCGTCTATGTGCATTTATGCAGAAAAACGCAGTCTATTTACTCAACTTTGGACCCTAATATTTTGGAAACCAGATACTTCCCAGGTATGCTTCCATGGAGAAAAATGATCGTGATGATGAGGAGATTCCGTAGTTTTCGGGAGCGTTGACGACCAAAAATCACCCTGTATAATTAGTTACCTTCCAGGAACACAGTTCAGCCAAGTTCACGTAAAATTAAGAACGTAGAAACAGCCTTCACATCTTCAAGGCACTGAGACACCTCTAATCATCGTCCAATATTTCCTGTAAAAGCAAACCAAAATAACTTCTTTGTCGAATAAATTGTGTTTGCATAGAAAACTGCTGTTTGATGATCTGATTAAAGGCTCGAGCACACCGGATGCTTGTGCGTGCACGTAAGCGTAGACGTGCACGTACCTCTGAGTTTAATGTATAGAAATGTCACCGCTTGACGTCTATGCTTACGTCTACGCATACGCAACCGGTCTGCCCGTGCCTATACAGTTCCATACATTACAACTCAGAGGTACATATACGTTTACGCTTACGTGCACGCACACGCATCCGGTGTGCTCGAGCCTTAAGTTTTGAGAGCCTGAAAAGATTCTCAAAAGAAATTGACTATGTATTGGATTCTATTAACGATTACCAGGACTGGATATTTTAGGTGAATACCTAGTATAAAAATAAATCATTTTAATTTTAAGAATATATATTTAAATAGACATAAAAATTATGATCAGCTAATGAGTAAATTAAAAGACAACATTCACTATGGGTGCGCCCACCACCGGGCCCTACACCCTCCACTGACCCTCGGATCTGATAACTCATAATTGCGACAACAGGCACATGCACTAACTACAATCGCCATGAGAGGTCAGTGGAGGGTGTAGGGCCCGGTGGTGGGCGCACCCATAGTGAATGTTGGAACTTCCGAATTGTAACGCCTAATACAATTTCATTTATAAAAGGCAACAGTTACTTCAGGGATAGGCTGAAAATTAAGGCGAGGTACTAGTGGACAAGCGAAAAGCACCTTTCACTAGAACAAATTGTTTTGGTATTTACAACTAACTATCGATCTTGAAAATAATACTCAACATACTTAAAGATATTGTCTAAGAACTGTGCTAATTCGTTACACGATAGTGTATACTTTGCTCGATCAAAAATTATCTCAAAAAAAAGCTCAATGTAAAATCTAAAACAAATAGTTTGATAATAAAATGTCTGACATTACAAACAATTTTTATATAGAAATATCCCTTTTTAATTACTACAGGAAACCTGCTAAAATTTGGGTTTGACTTCATTCATAAAATTAGTAAATTATCAAAAAAACTGAATTCTAGAAAAAATTCCGACTTCCATGCTCGTTTGGTAACTTTAGTACTGCGCATGGCGCTTTAGGTGACGGACCTGTTTCAAAATTTTGACGAAAAAAGATCGAAATTTTTTATAAATACAAAGCAAAATATAATAAATAAATAATGATAAATAAGTGATATGAAGATAATTAATTAATTTCTGGTCACGTTTATCATACAGAAATAGGTAAAATTTATTTTTATAATATTAATTTCAAAGTTGAGTAACAAAAAAGATATTTGAGGTCACAGTATAGAAATTGAACACAGTATCACAAACAGTATCTACTTAGATGAAAGTATACCAAGTGAACTAAGAATAAGTGTAAGCGAACAGTGTTTGTATTTTAAACAAAACGAGAATTTGTATTTGCTTGTATATCACTTGTTTCACTAAAGTTAAAACCATAGTTTGAGAGACTAGTTTGACAGTTCATTTTGCAAAAGTGTTGTTGTGGTCAGGCTTATAATGTTCGTATTGGTGTTTTAAAAAAGACTTGGTACTATAACCTATAATATAATATAAGTATAATATAAGTGGGTTCGATTCCCACTCGGGTGAAGAATTTTTTCCATTTTCTTTATTAATAGTTTTATATAATATAAGTAATATATAATTAGATTTTTAGAAAGTCTACCTACATGGTGTCTCTCTGCCTGGCAATGGCGGTCCCGATTTGGGGGACCTGTAGGAAAATATTAGTGAATCTCCCTTACTCAAAAATCTTGCCTATATTATGCTCGAAAATACGCATGAAAAATTTACATACATATTTTCTCGACGACTGTCCATAATATAATTATTTGAGAATGTAATGTTATGATAATATATCTAATATTTCGCGAATGAAATATTTGGAGAAAATAATATTATACTCGCTATCAAAACAAACTCCCATTCTTTTACTGATATGGTAATGTGGACTAACTGATTTTTGTATGCTGTGGCCTTTCGTACTATCCATCAAATTCACGCATGCGCAGTCGACGAATTGCATGGCCTTAAACACAATTCAGAGTCAAGTGAAAAAGGAAATTAAGAGCCATTTGCCTAATAAGAAACTTAGTTATTTTGTAATCGTGATATTAATTACCTAATAATTATTATTATCATCATCATCAGCCTATTGCAGTCCACTGCTGGACGTAGGCCTCCCCCATGGCACGCCACAAGACTGCCGTGGGGGGTATTTGCCCATAACACCACGCTGGGCAGAAGGGTTGGTGACAGTTTGTATTTTGGACTATGTTGTCAACACGGGAGGCCCACCTCCCGAAAACCCTTAACCGCCTCGTACGATACCCACGGGCAGACATGGGGTAGTACGAATTCTACTCTGCCGGCAACATGCGGCTAATTATTATTAGCTAAACAATATAACACGATTACAAAATAATTCTTTCAATATTTACATCTGGTCCATAAATTGTAATCGTTTATGGGCCTCGATAACAAAAAGCTTTAAACTACCTATAGGTATGAGCTATCCTCGATTTCATTTGACTTATATTCCATATATTTTACGCATTGTTAAGTAGCAGGGAAAATGTTTAAAATATTAATTTGAACCGAGAACTGTTACCAGAAGTGTTTAGGTACTATGTAAGGTACCTACTTATGTGACGTAATTTAACCAGTCCAGAAGAACCAGAATTTTAGCCCCACTATAGTAATGCTTTATACAATTGATCACATTTTTAGGCACAAAAAACCTTCATCATTGTCGATGTCATAATTTGTCTATATATATAAATAAAAATGACGGGAAATGTATACTTAAATTCTTTATACAAAACAGTTTAAAAGCCACTAGAACAATATTTCTCAATTTCAAAGATATTTTATTCTCTCTTGTATCTACAAAGTAATCTTTTTTGAAAGTGGGTTAAAGACCCACTTTCATCTATAAGATGTTAAATCATTTGGATATAAGATTTGAAGAAACCTTTATAAGACATCGTCAAGAGCATATTTTCCTCATTCCTGTTTTTTATTCAACAAACACAAAGGCTTCGCGACAGTAGACGAATATAACACGGTAATATAAAAAACCGGCCAAGTGCGAGTCGGACTCGCGCACCGAGGGTTCCGTACAAACCTGCAAGGTTTACAAAGTTCGTTCATTACGACAATCGAGTCATAACTATGGTATTTTTATTGCAAAATGAAATTCATAACATTACAATCGACGAGAAATTGTCGCAAATTTTACTTATTTCGGAACGCGTGCGAACAGCATGCGGGCGCTCGTGCGAATGGCGCACGGCTGCCGCTCGCTCAGTGTTGGCAACCTAGAATGATGCGCTGATCGTACCAGGGGCGTAAAATTATCGTACCTGACGAAAAATTATCGTATACTTTTGAATGACATAAAAAACGTTAATTATTAATAAAAATAGATATTATTACGAACTTATATTGCGCTCAGCCGCCCGTCATGTCCTTTTTCGAATTTTATGATTTTCACATGGGTACATTGCGTAGAAAATGGCGCGAAAATTTGTGTGTTTCAAAAGTTTTACAAAAATAAAATGGCTCCAAAGTTGATCAGTCGATTATTAAATTTATTCATGAACACATAAATTGACAAAACATGTAATATTCAACGAGATATATATTTATATATTTCTTATCTATATATGAGTGAACGAAACTATCGAAATCCATTACAAACTAATGACTTTCGGAATCTTCCGGTCCAATTTGAAAACATTTGGGAAATTCGAAAATTATCGTACATTTGTGTACGATAATGAATCGCAATCGTACATCGTACGCTGGTATCAAATTATCGTACATGTACGATAATTATCGTACGGTTGCCAACACTGCGCTCGCTGTGTGACGATACCCCTTCTCTTGGCCATTCGCCTGCCCCCGCGCCCGCGGGCCAGTGCGTGCGCGTTCATGCCCCGCCCCGCGCCCCGCGTGCCTCCCGTGCCACCAGCGTCCCATCAAACTTCGCCAGTAGAAACAATACAAGCAAGCTGTCTGATAATAACCAACAATAAGAAATATAATAATGTCATTGAATTTAATTATAAGTATAACACTTTAAGCAGTTAGGACGCATTTAGATTATACAGCTACATTCACCAAAACATCGGGATTGAATGACGATGAGTGAGGTCGTCTTTGCCGTTTGAAAAATGTTGCCCTCCCCATACATAGTATAATAACTCGCGGTCATTGCTGTAACTACAATTATGTTTACAATCACAATTTTTTTGGTGGTATAACTACTTAAAATTTTAAGCTTTTCGGAATTTTTCTGTTACCTGTGCTGTAAGCTATTGCTTCTTACCAAATTTCGAGATTCTATGTCAACGGGAAGTGGTCTTTAGGTTTTAATTCCCTTGCGTGTAGTTGCGAGTTTCAAAATATGCGGTATCAATGGTTGTACTTTTGCGTTTTGCGTTTTTGCGTTGACTTATATATTTTTTTTTTTCACGGGTTAAAGGCAATTAGATCTAAGTATTTGATATGAATTTCAACTTGATAGCTCTACGCGTTTGTTAGATTTAAAACTATTTATTATTAAATTTATCTATTTATATCTATATTTTAGCAACTCATAATAAAAAGGGACAAAATAAAAGATTATAGTTGAGTAAATCTACACGTTTGTTTATTATAGTAAGCTTATACTAGGAAGCAATGTTTACCAACTAAATGAACATGTAATTAACTACACAAGCTATGGAAAAGAAGTATTTACAGACAAAATTAAAACAACCAATACTCATATTATGTACAATATAGAAAATTGTAATATACAATATGTACCTTAATTATACACAATTTATATTACACAGTATATTCAATTATCTATATAAAGATAGATAACTCAATTTATATCTTAATAAATGTATTCGGACATAAGTACCCCTTTTATTTACTAACTTTAGAAAAAGGACAAGATCTTACCTTGTTCGTTTGATGGTCACACTTCGACTGACAAAAGTCAACTGAACTAAGCACCGTAATACCCCACTCTTTTATACAAGTGAACAAACAAGTGACCACGTGGGGCGATTACAATTCGCAGCCACGTGCCGGTAAAGTCAAATAGAATACTTTTTATATGAAAAGTGATTATGCAATTTTTATAATATAGTATAAGAATATACTTATTCCTATTTAAAATCTAAACAATTAATTATATTTCTAAAGTTATTTAACAACTACGTTGGGCGATTATGTTTTGCAGCCACGTGCTGGTAAAAGTCAAATCAAATACTTTTTATAAATAATGGAATACTTTTATCTAAACATTTTCATATAATAATAGTATCTATATAAAATTCATAAACATATAATCATTATTAATTATAATCATTATTTAACACGGCCATACTGACACGTACTTTGTTCTCAAAGTACATCTCAATCATCGATACTGATAATTTAAAACATAATTCTAAATCATAATCATTAAACTCTTTTTCTATTCAGATCATTTTCTCTCTCTGTTGCCTAGACGTGCCAAACCTCAACCGCTATTTACGAGTTGGGCTTGCACCAAGCAAAACTGCGTTTATATCCCGATTACCTAGACGTACTAACCCCCATCCACCCGCTGCTGGTGGGATAGAGCAGTACCAAGTAATCAGTCGACCAGCGGCTTTATTTTATTATCCCGGTTACCTAGTCGCACTGATCCCATCCACCCGCTGCTGGTGGGATAAATCAGTACCAAGTAAACGGTCGACCAGCGGCTTAGTTGCTGTTTCAAATTATCAATTTCTCAATTACAATATAATAAATAAGACTTATAATCTAACTTACACTAGGGTTATTGTGACTATCAATATTTTCATCAATCATTTCTCCAGGCCAATATCGCAATTTTTCCTTAGCAATGACAATATTTCTTAGATTACCTAGTCCTCTTAGAGCAAAGCGATCATTTGGAAGCAAGGATGTTATTTCATATGGACCTTTGAATTTGGGATACAATTTGTCATTTCGTCTATGGTCTTGAGATACGTATACTAAATCACCGATCTGCAATGTTAGATTATTACGTCTAGTGGCATCAAAACGTTTCTTAAATTTTTTGGCAATTCGTAGAAGTCTTTGTCGAGCTAACTCCCTATCTGCATCTACATTGATCGAAAGCTCTTCGGAATTATTTACAACATCATTTAACCGTGACTGTATACATGGTATATTTGCCTCAACTCCAATTAACAAACGCAAGGGTGAAAACCCAGTAGATTTTTGTATAGTCGTGTTAATCGTTTGTTGAACTTTCCATAATACGTTCGGCCAATCTGACGTTTCATCACACATGGTACTAAGCATATTGGAAACAGTGAAAACATATCGCTCTACCTGACCATTACTTCTAGGTGTACCTGTGGCAATCATGTGATGTTGGACATGTAATTCGGTAAAAAGGTTACGGATCTGATTGCTACTAAAATTTGTTCCACGGTCGGTAATGACTAAGGACGGTGACCCGAATAAGGTAATAGTATCACGGATAATTGGTATCAATTCGTTAGAACTTAATGTTTTTAATGGTTTAAGCAAACAAAATTTAGTAAACCCATCAACTAAGAGTAGGATATGTCTATAACCTTCAATAGATTGTGTGAATGGTCCTGTACAGTCTAGATGAATGGTATGAAAAGGTAGGGCAGATTTTTCTATTGGATGAAGTAATCCCTGTTTAGGACCATGATGACCTTTTCGTTCAATGCAAACTCGACAATGTGACAAGTACTTTCGAACAAAAGCTGTCATATGGGGAAACCAAAAGTGTTCGCGAATTTTATTAATAGTTTTGTCAAATCCGACGTGACAATTTTCGTCATGATACAATCGTAAGATACTAATTCGGGTACCCTTAGGAATGTACAATTTTGGTTCCCCATTAACTTCGGCTTTATAATGTAAAAGATTGTTTTGGATTAAATATCGGTTTGTATCTATTTCTCCAATCTCAACCCTGTCAATCAAGGCTTGTGTTTCGGGGTCATTTTGCTGGGCTGTCTCCAGCCAAGAACTACCATCATTTATAAAGTTAGCTGTACCAGACACAAGAGTTGACTCGACAGGGATTACGGCTGAGAAAATCTACGTGACTAATATAAGTGCCCTTTTTATAAACAATTTCAAAATTAAAATCTTGCATATACGTCCACCAGCGGGCTACTCGTGGCGACAGGTCTTTTTTGTTCATTGTCGATTTTATGGCATTACAATCGGTTATAATTTTGAAATTGATACCCAAAAGGTAAACTCGGAAATGCTTTAATGCATTAAAAATGGCTAGTGTCTCTAAATCGTAAGAACTATATCTTGATTCAGTGGGTGCAGTTTTTTTACTATAATAAGCTACGACTTTAGTTTGGTTGTTAATTTTTTGAATTAAAACTGCACCATATCCTATTGCACTGGCATCCGTATGTAGCTCTGTATCCAATTTAGGGTCAAAAACGGACAACAGTGGCTTTGATACTAAGTGATTAAGTACATAATTTCTTGCCTCATCCTGGTCTACGCCCCATTCCCATACCTGGTTTTTTTTTGTTAATTTACTGATACAACTGGTTCGCGAAGCAAAACTTGGAATAAACTTCCTGAAATAAGATGCAAGGCCCATGAACTGGCGCACTTGCTTAACAGATTGAGGTTTGGGTGAGTTAAGTAATGCCGTAACTTTCGTTTCACTGGGTCTTATTCCTTCGCATGAAATTTGACGACCTAAATACTCAATGTTTCCACGAAAAATTTACATTTTCTAATATTGATTTTAAAACCCGAATTATTAAGTGCTGAAATGGTTTGTTCTAAATATTCAAGGCCTTGTTCTATAGCAGTACAGGGAATAAGTATGTCATCGATATACACAAGCAGAAAGTCCAAATGTTTTACAGCTTTCGTGATAGCCCGTTGAAAGACCGATGGTCCATTACAAATTCCAAAAGGCATCTTGAGAAATTCGTAATGACCATCAGGGGTTGAAAATGCTGTATATTTTATAGAATCTTCAGAAACGGGGATCTGATGGAACCCATTCTTCATGTCTATAGCTATAAAATATTTGGCCTTTCCTAACTTATCAATCTGGTCCTCGATGAGAGGGAGAGGGTAAGTATCTTTTTCGATTAATTTATTTAATGATCTATAATCAATGCAGAGCCTATCACTACCATCCTTTTTCTTAACTAAAATAACAGGACTCGCAAATGACGAGTCGCTCTCACGGACAATATTATTTTCTAACAATTCATTAATTATTCCTCTAACCTTTTCCCTCTCAGAAGGTGCCAGACGGTAAGGCCTGTAGTGAACCGTTCCATTATTTTTTAACCTTAACTTTAATTCCCCGGTAGTGACTGAACCCGATTTATGTAAAACATTTTCATGTGTTTTGAAAATATCAATGATTTTACTTTGTAAACATACATCTAAATGATCTATTTTTGACAACAATTCACTAAATTGTATTTCCAAGTTACACTGAGATTTTGTTTGCATATAATTAATACATAAATCCGCTTTATCGAATAGTTTCCGCCTAATTCTACTCCCTTCCTTGTCTGTTATAATTTCTATATCTTTTGATATTCGACAGCATTTCGGCCAATTAAAAGATCATAGTTAAAATGTTTATCTTTAACTACAAATATGTCAAGTTCTATATTGACATCTTCGAATCTAACAGGGACAGTGATTTTTCCAAACACATTCAAACTTCCATTACCTATTCCATTAAGACATATGAAATACGGCTCAACGTTACACGGTAAGCGTTTCACGATAGATTCCTTGATAATACAACAATTTGCTCCGGTATCAATAAGTGACTCGATAGTAGTATTACAAATAGATACTTTTGTTAATTTTAGTTCCGTTGGCCTAAAAAATTAGCCTCGACATTAGACGATGATTTTTCTAAACTTGAACGAGCTTTATGCCAGCACACTGACTCAGAGTGGCCAGCCTTCTTGCAAAATGTACAGGTAATATTTCCGTTGCTAATTTTATTATCGGTGATACTAGCCTTTTTTAGTTCCTGATTTGACTGACCAACTACCTGACCACAATTTTTACTGCACTGTGATCGCAGATGACCTATTTTACCACATAAGTAACATTTTTTATCTCTGGTTTCTAGTTGGGGACTATGAATGTTAAATTTTGGCCGTTTCGCACCACTACTGGTACTTAACCCCCGTTACTATTAGAATAACTTTGGTCAGAGGGACGTTTTTTGGGTTTTATATAGCTAGAGAAAAGCGATATTAGCTCAGAGGTTGTCTTGACATTACTATTAAATGATGCCATTCGTACATTAATATCAATAATACTGCCACACACTAATTCTATTAACTGCACTTCGGTAAAAGCTATTTTTGTACTGCGATACAATCGAATTTTTTCTCGAGCATATTCACAATAAGAATCTGCTAAATCAGACGTATAAGATACAGCAGTAGAAAGTTTTTCGGCCAGATTGCGTTTTTCCGGGTAAAGATCTGTTAGATCGTTACGAAATTTCTCCCAAGTTCTACCCTCAGTTGAAGGTTCCCATGACTCAAACCAAACTAGTGCAGAGCCCTTCAGGGCCTTACCGGCTTTTGCAACGGTCGCCTTGCTGCTCCATCCAAATTCCTTCGATAGTTCTTCTATGTTTCTACACCATCCATCCGCGCCGCTGTCGCTTGTCGTCGGGTCAAATGATGGTAGCGCTACGTCTTCATCCGGGCGACGACTCGACGAGACGGCATCTCGTATGGCCTTCAAAAGGTCTGTCAGGAGAGCAGGATCCATTCTGAAACTTAGACAAATAAATATTAGACATAAGATTCCATCCCACTTCTGATGTTAGATTTTAAACTATTTATTATTAAATTTATCTATTTATATCTATATTTTAGCAACTCATAATAAAAAGGGACAAAATAAAAGATTATAGTTGAGTAAATCTACACGTTTGTTTATTATAGTAAGCTTATACTAGGAAGCAATGTTTACCAACTAAATGAACATGTAATTAACTACACAAGCTATGGAAAAGAAGTATTTACAGACAAAATTAAAACAACCAATACTCATATATGTACAATATAGAAAATTGTAATATACAATATGTACCTTAATTATACACAATTTATATTACACAGTATATTCATATTCAATTATCTATATAAAGATAGATAACTCAATTTATATCTTAATAAATGTATTCGGACATAAGTACCCCTTTTATTTACTAACTTTAGAAAAAGGACAAGATCTTACCTTGTTCGTTTGATGGTCACACTTCGACTGACAAAAGTCAACTGAACTAAGCACCGTAATACCCCACTCTTTTATACAAGTGAACAAACAAGTGACCACGTGGGGCGAATACAATTCGCAGCCACGTGCCGGTAAAGTCAAATAGAATACTTTTTATATGAAAAGTGATTATGCAATTTTTATAATATAGTATAAGAATATATACTTATTCCTATTTAAAATCTAAACAATTAATTATATTTCTAAAGTTATTTAACAACTACGTTGGGCGATTATGTTTTGCAGCCACGTGCTGGTAAAAGTCAAATCAAATACTTTTTATAAATAATGGAATACTTTTATCTAAACATTTTCATATAATAATAGTATCTATATAAAATTCACGGGTTAAAGGCATTATTTAAGTCATTGATATAATTTCAATTGATAGCTTACGCGTTCATGAGGAAAAAAGTAATAAGTTTATATTTATTAAAAATATATATTTTGTAATGTAACTAAAAATTTAAGGTTTTCGGAATTTTTCCTTTATGTGTGCTATAAAACGTTGCTTCATGCCAAATTTCAAGATTCTAGGTCGACTGGAAGTACCCTTTAGGTTTTGATTCCCTTGCGAGTACTTGCGAGTTTCAAAATATGCAGCTTAAATTGCTGTTTCTTTTGATTGCGTTGACATAGAAGTTTGATTTTGCTACAGCTTAAAGGTATTATAGACCTGAGTATTTGGTATGAATTTCAATTTAATACCTCTACGCGTTTATGAGGAAATGGGTAGTAAGTTTAAAATTATTTAAAAAAAATATATTATGTGATGTAACTAAAAATTTATGGTTTTCGTAATTTTTCCTTTATCTATGCTATAAGACGTTGCTTCGTACCAAATTTCAAGATTCTGAGTTCACGGGAAGCACCCTGTAGGTTTTGATTCCCTTGCAAGTGTCGAAAATTTGCGGCATAAACGGCTGTATCTTTTGATTGCGTTGGCTTAGAAGTTTGATTTTTTTCACAGCTTCAAGGGACAGTAGACCTGAGTAATTGATATAAATTTCAGCTTCATACCTCCACGCGTTCCTGAGAAAAAGGGTCTTGACAGACGGACGGACAGACGGACAACAAAGTGATCCTATAAGGGTTCCGTTTTTTCCTTTTGAGGTACGGAACCCTAAAAATAAGTTTTAAAGGTTAGTTTTTTGATCAGATTATAATATAACCATGGTTTTTGAAGGTATTAAAACTAAGTAGGTAATCAAACAACTATGAACATGAATCAAAATTAAAACTGTTAGGCAAAACACAGAACAGTTTGGAATCTGTTAGAAGGTACTACTCGATGATAATAATCATAAGAAATTCTCAAAGTTTTATATGGGACTATAAGGAAACTTTCTTACTCTTTAATCCCATGAGATTAAAGTGTATTATTTCCAATTTATTTGTTTCACGGAATCTAATAACGTATATTGAAAAGCCCGTTTTCGGATCATTACGCCGTCAAGGGGCTCAATTTTCGGTCGATTACATTTACGATCACGTATGTAATGCGAAGAGAAATTATGTATAAATAAGGCAAATAAAATTAATGGCGTAAAACATTCATCATAAAAGTAAGATAGAATGTGGATAGAACTAATATCGAAGTTTCTGCAAAAATGGGTAAAAGTTACCGAAACGCAACCACTTACCAAGAACCGTTAACGAAACGCGGTGCGAAGCTAAGCGAAAATATATTTTCCGCTTGAGTAATCAGGTATATTTTAGCCTACATCGGTCTCGACTATGACAGAATATAAACAAATATCTGTCTCGTGCTGAAATGTGTCTAATTACGTCACGGTAAAGTAATTATTGCTTTGTTCTGAGCGTCTACAACGGTTCCGTTTCGGCTTGGTTCCAATTAGAGACTTTTCGAGAATAGGCCCCCGTCAGCAATACATGTTTTACCAAACTGCCATTTGAGCACTACAAAAAATCTGATGACTCTACTTTGGACCTTAATGTCTTAAAAACCAGACACTTCCCAGGTATGCTTTCATTTCAAGGCATGGTAATTGGAAACGTCGACGACAAAAAAAAAACATCCTGTATACAGGGTGTAACAAATAGGGTATATTAAGCGAAATGCTATAAAAATAACCTACTGTAGATAATCTATCCCCAAAATTTAAGATGCGAAATCACATATTTATTTTTTAAGTTTGTGTGAACATGCCTCAGTTGGTTAGGAAAATTAAACATTCTCAAATTTTCTGGTCAGGTTCTTTGTAGAGAACAACATTAATAGCTTTTCGTTTAACATAACCCTTTTGTTACACCCCGTAGAAACCTTGACTTGTCAACTGATGAAATACAGATACTGCGCTGGTTCAATATTAACCTCATAATTGTTTTTATCTTCGCCCTAAGCCCAGGTTTCAATCCCACGTGACCTACAAGCTGGTCGTGACAGTTTTATTGATCATATACTCAAAGAGGTAGTAAACGTTTATAACTTACCTTGGCTTGTATAGTTGAGCATACTTCACTGATTAATTAATTTAGTTTTTCTCGAAGCCTAGATACAATATACAGGTTGTAACAAAAAGGGTATGTTAAGCGAAAAGCTATGTAAATAGCC
This sequence comes from Carposina sasakii, assembly GCA_014607495.2. Taxonomy (NCBI): domain Eukaryota; kingdom Metazoa; phylum Arthropoda; class Insecta; order Lepidoptera; family Carposinidae; genus Carposina; species Carposina sasakii. The sequence goes on from CP053153.1 coordinate 14,889,528, forward strand.
CACTATAGAGAACCTATCTACAAAATTTGAGACTCGAAATCACATTTTTATTTTTCAATATTGTATGAAAATTTCTGAGATGTTTAAAAATTCTCCATACTATCGGGAAAAATAAACATGTGATTTTGGGTCTCAAATTTTGTGGATAGGTTCTTTATAGTGGGCTATTTACATAGCTTTTCGCTTAACATACCCTTTTTGTTACAGCCTGTATAGATAATCTTTTTTTTTTCATTGGAGGGTAGTTTCGACAAATAATAAACATAACAATAAACTAATCTTTAAAAGTATGTACTACGTACAGCAGGCAGAGGTGTTTAACATAAATATAAATGTCAAAATATAGATTTACAAACTATACTTATTAATATAGAAATAGACTTAGGCTTCTGCTAATATTCACCAACTTTCTAACGCTATTAAAACGGATAAAACGGTAATTTTGTCGGAAAATAAAACAAATTCACTACTGACGAAATTCCGCCCAGCTTACATCCAGTACATACCATGAATCCTAGGCTTAACCACTGTCCTGATAGATTTTAATCTTAATTAAATCAATCTCTTTTATTTACTTAAATATTGAGCCGTACTAAATGGAGATCTGTAGTCTTTGCCTACCCCTATGGGATATAGGCGTAAGGTTATGTACCTATGTATGTACTGAGCCGTCCATTATATCCGCAACCACTTTAAGAACAGATCTGCGGCATCAGAGATTCTCTTGCGTATCATATTATGTTACAGTGGACGTCCAAGACTCCACCCGCGTGGACGGCAGAAAAAAAAATGGAAATTATCCGGGATAAAAACGTTTTCCCGGGATGACAAGTAGCCTATGTCTTTTCTTAGAGTCTTTAAATCGATTGAGTAGTCTTGGCGTGAAAGCGAGACAGACATACAGAGTTACTTTTGCATTTATAATCTTAGTCGGTATTAAAAAAATACAGGGTACTTTTTCGTTGCCACCCTTAACGAAGGGTACGTACTCTATACATCAAATAAAGTAAGTTTATGCCAAAAAATGCTGGGAAACGATGTAATTTTTTTAATTTTTATTAAATTACTTGATCGGTCGAAATTTATTTATACTATATATACTAGTTTTTTCGTAGACAGATATTAATTATTTCTCGTGAAAAAAATGTTGCTACGCGCGTCTATGTGCATTTATACAGAAAAACGCAGTGTATTTACTCAACTTTGGACCCTAATATCTTGGGAACCAGACACTTCCTCCCAGGTATGCTTCCATGGAGAAAAGTGATCATGATGATGAGGAGATTCCGTAGTTTTCGGGAACGCTGACGACCAGAAATCATTCTGTATATTCGTATCTCAATTTCACAATTTCAGGAATGTTTCTTCACACATTCCTATGCCACGGTCTATTGTCATGAAATCTCCGCCCTGTTGCTGTATCGTAAAGTCGATTAATGGCTGAAGTATGTCAGCGAAGTGTTATCTGCACATACTATTAATTTCATCGCTATAATTTATTAAAACGATAGGAGAATGCCCGCAACTCCTTCCGTATTTTTCGAGTAGACAAGTTTGAAAAAGACTTTGCATACTGCAATAAACTTAAATAATGCACCAGTAGGTCAAGTGATCTACGAAATGTACTTAATTGTATAATTTATCACCTAAAATGCTACTTATATCATCTGTAAAGTTAAGTAACCGTTAATTATGATATTTAACAGCAAAATATATAGAGTATCTGTCAAATCTGTCGCGTGGTGTCGGCAGAGTAGAATTCGTACCATCCCATGTCTGCCCGTGCGTATCCTACGAGGCGATCAAGGATTTCCGGGAGGTGGGCAGCAGCGCCTCCCGTACTGACAGCATAGTCCAAAATACAAACTGCGGTCACCAACCCGCCTGCCCAGAGTGGTGACTATGGGCAAATACCCCCCATGGCAGTCTTGTAGCGTGCCCAGGGGTAGGCCTACGTCCAGCAGTGGACTGCAATAGGCTGATGATGATGATGATGATCACGTCGATGATGATAGTCATCACGATCATTTTTCACCATAGAAGCATACCTGGGAAGTGTCTAGTTTCCAAAATGTTAGGGTCCAAAGTTGAATAAATAGACTGCTTTTTTCTGCATAAATGCACATTGAGGCGTGTAGCAAGATTTTTTCACGAGAAGTAATTAATATCTGTCTATGAAAAAACTAGCATAATCACTGGATACTATAAATTTCGCCCGATCAAGTAATAAAAAAAAATCAAAAAAATTAACATCGTTTCCCAGCATTTTTTTGGCATAAACTTACTTTATTCGATGTATAAGTAGAGTACGTACCCTTCGATAAGGGTGGCAACGAAAAAACAACTTGTATATAGTAATAGTTATAACTCAAGAACGGCTGTACCGATTTAGCTGAAAATTGGTGGAGAGGTAGCTTAGAACCAGGAAACGGGCATAGGATACTTTTATTTCAGGTACCTAAATAATTTTATCCGACATTTTTTTTTCCAGTACATGCGGACGGATTCGCGAGCGTCTACTACTTTTTTTTTCATAAATAAGGCTCCTACTCATCAACTTGTGTCAAGCATAGTCGGTGGTCAATCTCATGGTCTAGTCGCGTCTTTTTTAGCTTGCGTCAAAAAATAATCTATTATGTAACATGTCCTAAATGATTCATCAACGCTGAGGAAAGTTACTGAAGCTATAAATGTGATTATATAAGAAATATTTGGATCGTAGCTTCCTTTTGTGACGTATACTAAGAAGGGAAATTTTGACATTTCTATTCCGATTGCTTGAAATTTACACAGGAACGGGAAATAACGGGAATAGTAACACGCGGACGAAAACATGCGCGGCTGCTAGTTAAGAGATAATTTTTGGTAGACGTTTCGAGATTAACCGCCAATTTCTATAACTGATCTTGAGAGATTTTTCGCATATCTTAGATTTAATCTTCAAATTGTTTTCATACAAAATTTCAAATTAGGAATTAAAGAATCCAAGATTCTTTTTGATCTCTTGTATTGAAATTGGCCGTTAGACAGTTAATTCTCCTAAAATTTAATATTTTTAAAAACAGTAAGCATCCAATTTTCAACGTTACCCCAATATGGTAAAGCTCAAATTAGCTCTGTAAACTTCACTTGAACCTGTTTATCGGAAAATGATTTATGACGCCACGGAATTTTCAATCGCATTGGTCAATATTTGCATATTGGTTTATTTTTCCTTCCCTAATTTGTTTTGCTAAACTTAAATAAACTTCGTCATAATCATCAGCCTATTGCAGTCCACTGCTGGACCGAGGGCACGCCACAAGGCGATCAACGCTACGTTTTACTAAATATCATCATTTACAGCCCTGAGAAGTCCACTGTTGGACATAGGCCTCCCCCAACAACCTCCACTCCGACCGGTCAGAAGCCGCCTGCATCCAACCGACGCCCGCGACCTTGGCCAGGTCGTCCGCCCACCTCGCGGGTGGCCTTCCCACGCTGCGCTTGCCGATACGTGGTATCCACTCTAGAACTTTCCAACTCCATCGGCCATCAGTTCTTCGAGCTATGTGCCCTGCCCATTTCCTAAATATATGTGTATGGAATTCCCATTGTCTATCCATAGCAGATACAATAACTGTCCATGAGCAAAGATATTGTAGTGCAGAACTAAATCTACTATGACAAACTAATATTAGGTTATGCAAAATCCTTAGTAATATTATAAACAAAAAAGTAGTCTGTCTATTTGTCTGTTTTTCGTCCTTTTACATCAAAAGTACTGAACCGATTGAAATAAAAAGTGACACACACACACCGTGAATGATTGTGGCTTAAACAGACAACTAAAATAAACAAGCCGTAAATAATTTGCAATCGTAGAATGAACAACAACGGATTTACAATTTGCCATTTGGCAACTTTTCAGGAGAGCATTTTTTTTTGTGAATGACGTGTACCGAGATTTACACACTTATGTATATAATGTATATTAGTATATATTGGCCGCGTGGTGCCGGCAGAGTAGAATTCGTACCATCCCATGTCTGCCCAAGTCTTCGTACAAGGCGATTAAGGGTTTCCGGGAGGTGGGCAGCAGCGCCTCCCGTGTTGACAACATAGTCCAAAATACAAACTACGGTCACCAACCCACCTGCCCAGTGTGGTGACTATGGGCAAATACCCCCCATGGCAGTCTTGTGGCGTGCCCTGGGGGAGGCCTACGTCCAGTAGTGGACTGCAATAGACTGATGATGATGATAATATAGTGTAAGCGGTGATAGCCCAGCGGTTAAGACGTGCACTTTCCAAGCGGGAGGCGTTAGTTCGATCCCAGTCACGGGCCTGTACCAATGAATTTATTTTCATGTACAGATTTTAATGTTGCAAAATTGTCAGTTAGCTCGTGCCTCGGAAGCACGTAATACCGTTGGTCCTGCGCCTGTGCCCTCTCTCCGGTCGTGTCGGCTTTCCGTCCCATCGGACTATGAGAGTGAGGGAGTAGAGAGTGCATCTGTGTTTGCGCACACACTTGTGCTGCGTACCTGGCCAATCTCTGTAGAGATTGGTCGCCTTGGCCGAAATACGGTCGGAGATCATCATCATCATATTAGTATACTAGCATTGTGTATGCCGAACTGCATCACGAGGGAGATCCTGCAGCCACGTTTAGCATACAGCCAATTTCAATAACCGATCTCGTGATCATCACCCACCTACATCATATAAGTGCGAATCGTCCCACTGCTGGGCAAAGGCTTTTCTCCAACTTGATAATTTTTTTCTTTCAAGATTCAAGATTTTGTATATAGTATTTAATGATCCATCGCCTACGCGACGGGAAACGTTTAAAGAAGTTTATTTTGGCGGTAGTCTCCCATGAAGATTACTCGTAGCGGCGCAAAATTAATCTAGCTGTCATAAAATATATAACAATAGCTACAAAAAAATAGAATGCTAAAATAGAACGTAAGTTAACGTTTCTATCATAAAGCTATGGTTTCCCATACAGGGTATGAGTGACAGCCAGGTAAACATTGATATGCTGATTTCAGACTACGATCCTAAGGCAAAAACAACTGCAAATGTTAATAGGAAAATTCTAAAATTTTCCGGATTCTGTTATGTTTTCAGACAAAAAAGAATAGATTAGTTCGTTTAATTAGACATTGGTACGTATGTATAGTAGTTTAAAACCTTTATACTGTGTCATGATGTGAAAGTAATGTTGTCAGTCTATCGAGCTTTCATGCTAAAACTACTGCACTGATTTAAATGGAATTTGATTAATAATATAAACTAATCTCTTGTTCTTACGTGGACGGAACTAGCCTTTTTAACCCAATTTATCCCAATTTTAGCACAGGTCCATCCCGAACTTTTACTCATTTTGATTAGCGACAATTTTCTCTAGTAATCTCATAATACATTGGTAACCAGTGAATAGTGATTTTCAGCTAAAAATGCCACAGCTTTTACATGCAAATAGTTTAGTATAAGTAATTACTTTTTAAGGTTGAATCAAATAGCATCCGCAAATGGAATCCGCCTACTCAGCTTTCAGTAAGCTACGGAGCTTTCAACCGAGCGGGCGTGAGGTTCTTGCGATCCTTGCGTTACGGGGTAAAGTTTTACCTACGAATGAATTGAAACTTTTCATGTTAAAAACTAGGATTTAGCTAGTGTTTAAGTAGGTACATGTGTGTTTCAATTATAAGTATAGTGTAAAATTGTATAATACGGGTAAAATTATGTGTTTCTCCATCTAAAGTTTATAAGAAAACAATACGTAAAAGTAAAGTGTGTGTTTATCAAATAGTGTGTCATCAAAATAGTGTTTTATCGTGTGTCCAAAAATGATTTGGGGTTAGAGTGATGTTTTCAAACTCGTCTGAAAAGGGTCTGGTCCCCGAGGAGCATGTAACCGGGAACGCCTCGGACTTCAATATAACACTGGAGAAGCTTCATTTTGAGGCACAATTGGATATACTATTCCAGCCGGAGCATGTGCTTATTGGACTTTATGTGCCGGTGATACTGCTGTCTTTGGTGGCCAATGTGCTGCTTATTGTCGTTGCTGTCAAATGCAATTATACAAAAAAGTAAGTATAACCGGTTTAACATTGCTATTTTGAATTTTCAAATCTTCTAAACTCTAGAAGAAATTTAATGTGTAAAAAGATGGAACATCACCATGCTATGCATCACCTGGCTACTCTCATCCGACCTTCGAATCTGACGACTAATGATTGTGGTATTAACCAGTTTTAAAGCAGTATTAAACTAGGTCCAACACCCTAAAATATAAACACGTACTTACGTACTCATCCTTAGGATTATCCGAGATTAGTAGTACCAATGTAATCTCTACGTAGGACGAAAATTCAAAATTCTTCTCTTCTCATAATTCTACGAAGATTCTAAAGTATAAGAATATACTAGCGAACACCCACGACTACGTCTGCATACAAATTTGAATTTTCGTCTTTACCTTGTAAATTTTGGGAAATGCTTCTTTAGTGTTAAGGCTCGAGCACACCGGATGCATATGCGTGCACGTAAGCGTAGACGTACACGTACCTCTGAGATGTATAGAACTGTCACCGCTTGACGTCTATGCTTACGTCTACGCATACGCATCCAGTCTGCCCGTGCCTATACAGTTCCATACATTACAACTCAGAGGTACGTATACGTCTACGCTTACGTGCACGCACACGCATCCGGTGTGCTCGAGCCATTATCCTAACCTCTTCAAGGTACGTTTATGCTGAATTTAATCTGATTTGGACCACAGAATCGCGTTGTCCTACACAAAATTTGCCCCCTTTCGCGCCTCCTTAGAAGTATTATATGAGTAAGTTCGAAAAATCCCTTGATTTCGAATATCTATAATACACAGAACACACCCTCCAAGTTTCAGGAATCAGGACTCTACAATTAGGCTGTGCGTTGATCTATCAGTCAGTTATTTAAGACAAAGCATTTTATATAACTACCTACAATCTTACCTATACAGGGTGTAACAAAAAGGGCATGTTAAGCGAAAAGCTATGTAAATAGCCCACTATAGAGAACCTATCCACAAAATTTGAGATCCGAAATCACATGTTTATTTTTCCCGATAGTATGGAGAATTTTTAAATATCTCAGGAATTTCCATACAATCTTGAAAAATAAAAATGTGATTTCGAGTCTCAAATTTAGGAAATAGGTTCTCAATAGTGGGCTATTTATACAGCTTTTCGCTTAACATACCCTTTTTGTTACACCCTGTATAGATGATACAAAATAATGATAGAATTAAACAATGTAATAGAATAGAGTAATAGGTATATTTATTTATTTAAACGTACACAATACAGAGTACAGTTAACATTTAACATTAACATCATTTCAATAAGTATTCTACTAAACTGCACTCCAAAGCTTGAGTACACAGATTAAATGTAATTATTTTTCAGTAAATAGCAAACCAGAAATACTTCAGAATCAGAAATGAGGAGATCCGCAGACGTACAAAGATCACCGACATAGCTGAACGGTCCAGCAAGCTGAAGTGGCAATGGGCAGGGCACATAGCTCGAAGAACTGATGGCCGATGGAGTCGGAAAGTTCTAGAGTGGATACCACGTATCGGCAAACGCAGCGTGGGGAGGCCACCCGCGAGGTGGACAGATGACCTGGCCAAGGTTGCGAGCGTCGTTGGATGCAGGCTGCTTCCGACCGGTCGGAGTGGAGGTTGTTGGGGGAGGCCTATGTCCAACAGTGGACTTCTCAGGGCTGTAAATGATGATGATGATGAAATAGCAAACCGCTATGCCAGGGTTCGTCAAATGGCGGACCGCGGTCTGCATCCGGACCGCTGAACCATTTTGTGTGGACCGCGAGAACACAACAACTTGCACTACAGAGTGCGTCTTTTAATAAAAATGTGGGATTATCTTTTTTCACGTCAATTCGAAAACGGCCGGGCGAAGTTACGAAGTAACAAACAAGCAAGGGAGAGTTCGCGGATTGCCTTTTGAAATTACCTTTGTTATTTCCGCAATTCCGTGTGTTTAATTTTTTTTTTCTATAAATAAAATAATGTGAGGACCGCGATGGTCATTTTTTTTCTTAAAATGGACCACGAGCGAAACTAATTGATGACCCCTCCTCTATGCCATTGAAAATAGCCATTCTCAAAAAACGGTATTATCTAAAACAAAATAAAATAACGGATCCTATAGTTATACAGTATCAATTTAGCTGTAGCGGAACTGATCCCTAGAAAGTTGTTAAGGGCCATACTAAATCAGTAACACGGTTTTTCACTTAACTTATTAGGTAATAGATGCCCGCGTTTCACTCTTAAGTGTTTAATTTTTTACTTGTCTCAAACAAAGCAAAGATACAATGAGTATACAGGATGTTTTTTTGTGGCCACCTTTAACGAAGGGTACGTACTCTATACATAAAATAAAGTAAGTTTATGCCAAAAAAAATGCTGTTTTTTTTTTTTCAATAATTTTTTTTTATTACTTGATCTGGCGAAATTTATAGTGTCTAGTGTTAATGTTAGTTTTTTTATAGACAGATATTAATTATTTCTCGTGAAAAAATCTTGCTACGCGCGTCTATGTGCATTTATGCAGAAAAACGCAGTCTATTTACTCAACTTTGGACCCTAATATTTTGGAAACCAGACACTTCCCAGGTATGCTTCCATGGAGAAAAATGATCGTGATGATGAGAAGATTCCGTAGTTTTCGGGAACGTTGACGACCAAAAATCATCCTGTATATACATACATACATACACATAGATATCCCAAACTAAGTATGAAAATACTTAAAACGAAAATATGTAGATGTAGCTGATGTATTATAGTGAAGGCCCGCCTCAGGACACTAATAAATAACCATTTATAACAATTTCGGTCGCCTTAATAATAATAAAATATTAAATGGAACACGAGTATTGCGGATAACGTTATTATTTTTAATACGATGAGTATGCCCGAACTTGTAGTCATGTAAGAAAATATATATTTGTTTACTCTTTATAAAAAAAATCCGATATTTTTCCAACAAATCCCTCTTGCTCAAACATTTAAGTGCCTCTTGGATTATCTCTCGACGAGCTGTTGATCTTTATAAAGTACTAACAGACGTTCGTGACTTCGTCTGCGTGAACTGCGTGAAGTTTATTTATTATCGTTATTTCCCGTTCCAGTGGGAATTTCGGGAATAAAAGTAGCCTAAGTTAGTCATGTTCAGTTCAAGCAGGCAGACAGAAAAATATTGTTGTACCCAAAATGCGGTTATTTTTTTATTATTCCGATCTGTCACCCTTTTTTTCCAAGTAGGTCAACAGATCGAAAAAAAATAATTTATCTGTCCCACTATAAGTATGAGAAGTGGGACATTTTTTCGATCTGTCATCCTGAGGGGACAATATATTATTTTACTATGATAAACATACACTGCAATTTTATTTATCGATATAGATTAATTTACGTACGCGTGTAGAAAAAGATTCTAAGAAGGAAAGCTAGTATTTATTCAAATTAAATAATAAACCTTATACAGAATCGGTGTGGTAGCTAATAGGCGTTTTTCCATTAGATGACACGACACGACCACGACATGTCGTCATCTAATACGAATACGAAAAACGAGCTCGTATTTTTGTTTCCGAAAAAGCCGTAGTCGTGTCGTGGTCGTGGTCATCAAAAATACAACGCATTATTTTTTTAAAATAGATAGTGGTTATAAAGAAATTTTCTTTTCAGCGTGACGAACATATTCCTGGTGAACCTGTCAGCAGCCGACTTGCTGGTGACCGGCATATGTATGCCGATCCAGCTCAGCAAAGCCATCACCCTCGTCTGGTACTACGGGGAGACCATCTGCAAGATCGCCAACTACATCCAGGGTCAGTTGATCGTCTTTTTCGATTGTATTCAACTCCACTGGTGACAAGTGGGTGTGTAAATTGCACACTTCTGCCCAATCTCTTTGGGGAATAATGGGCATGACTATATGTGTGTCGGTATTCAATTCCACTTCTAAATTTTATGGAATCTGTCTTATACAGGGTGTAAAAAAATATTTCTTAGTTGAAATGATACTGTAAATATTACGCTAATAGAGAACCTATCCACAAATCTTGTGACTCGAAATCACATGTATATTTTTCCAGGTATTTGAACGATTGTAAAAAAAAATAAACAGATATAAATAAATAATGTATGAAGTATAAAATACTCTTGTACTTATCTGGATTTTTATGAGAATGTATAAGCTACATCTTCCGTGAATGAGCGTTTTTTCAATAGACGACACGATAATGACACTACCACAACGTTCTCGACACAAAAACGAGTCATACATTTATGCTACCAAAGAAGTACCGTGGTCGTATCGTGGCCGGGTCGTCTAGTGAAACAACGCACGGTGTTGTAAGTGTCGACTAAAAGCCTGTCAGATTAGATTTCAAGCAACGGCAGTTTGACCAGAAACACGAGGCTTCCAAACTTAATAGAATAACCAAGCGCGAGATAGGGAATATATACTGCACTGCCTGCAACCTAGTAATGTAAAGAGGCCTTAATACACAAGGGTTTTCCTCAGGTGATCGGCTAAGAAAATGTTAGTACTGATTTTAAATCTGGCCCGTACGTTCTTCGATCTAATTGAAAGTCTGTAGTTCTAGCTATGCTTTTTTCAAAGAAAATAGCTGTAAAAGGCAGCTAAATAATAGCTAAAAAACCTAATTACTTACTGAACAACTACTTTTTATTACTGTACCAAGCTTACAAGTTTCTCATACTTTACTTCTCGAATAAAAATAGGTATTTTTTATATATAATGTCGACAAAAGAGTGAGAAACACCTTAGAATAGAATAGAATAGAATTTCTTTATTTGCCATTGTATAGGGTACATTACAGGTGGTGGATTATACAGGGTGTTTTTTGTGGCCACCTTTAACGAAGGGTACGTATTCTATACATGAAATAAAGTAAGTTTATGCCAAAAAAAAATGCTGGGAATTTTTTTTATTTTTTTATTATTTTAAATTCCTTGATCGTGCGAAATTTATAGTGTCTAGTGTTTATGTTAGTTTTTTTATAGACAGATATTAATTATTTTTCGTGAAAAAATCCTGCTACGCGCGTCTATGTGTATTTATGCAGAAAAACGCAGTCTATTTACTCAACTTTGGACCCTAATATTTTGGAAACCAGACACTTCCCAGGTATGCTTCCAAGGAGAAAAATGATCGTGATGATGAGGAGATTCCGTAGTTTTCGGGAACGTTGACGACCAAAAATCACCCTGTATAAGTACAGAATCTCCTAAACAGCCATAAACATACAGTGATGTGATGAATATCGATGTTTTACCTACTTTAAAATCCGAGTACATTGGTATATTTACAAAATTGCAATCACAATTGATCTAAATGAAAAAAATAAAATTTAAAAATAATACCGTTGCTTATAATTTACAAATTTTACCACGCATACGCATGACAATCATTCAAGGGTCCAGCTCGGGGCTAACACAGGCTGTGCCTATAGCGTCATTTTTCTTTATGTTCGAAAAACTCTTGCATAGAATAGAATTAGGTATTTTGTAGAAGCCACCGAAATACCGAAATTACAGTATTACATTTTGAATGTGAAAAATAGTTACAGACTTTACAAAAGTTTTGAATTCATTTTTACAAAATTTAAAAGGGAGAAACATTGTACATTTCTACTTTAGAAGTGAATCAGGAATTTAGGGTTATGAATTTGAACGCAAACTTTACTCATAAACCGTTCTCGTGAACTCCTAAAGCGCCCGAGGTGTAGTCGCTTTTGAGTTCCGTAGTAAAAATGGAATAATTTATTATATTACATTACTATGAATGGGACATTGTCTTAAAGGTTATATTCATGTATACAGGATGATTTTTGGTCGTCAACGTTCCCGAAAACTATGGAATCTCCTCATTATCACGATAATTTTTCTCCATGGAAGCATACCTGGGAAGTGTCTGGTTTCCAAAATATTAGGGTCCAAAGTTGAGTAAATAGACTGCGTTTTTCTGCATAAATGCACTTTGTCACGTGTAGCAAAATTTTTTCCCGAGAAATAATTAATATCTTTTTATGTAAAAACTAGTATGAACACTATCAAGTAATTTAAAAAAAAAAAAAAAAATTTACATCGTTTCCCAGCATTTTTTGGCATAAACTTACTTTATTTGATATATAGAGTACATACCCTTCGTTAAGGGTGGCAACAAAAAAATACCCTGTATGTACACTGTACACATATCTAATGGAGTAACTTTCGTGTATTATCGATCGCGTAACGTTGGAATTAGGAACGAAAAATATACAAGTTCAATTCTGAACTTAGAACGAGAGTAGGTAGTAATGAGTCTCGAACATCTATTCAACTAAGCAATTTCCAACAAGCTTAGATACCAATAAGTAATGTTTTGTCTAACTTATCGAAAATTATTTTTATGGTATACACTTGTTCCAAGAAAAACTGATTTCGGCGAAAAGATAATTAGTGAAAGATTATGTACCGTAGCTAATCGCTTGTGGGCGAACCGATTTTGAGTTAATATTTTTTATCAATGTTTAATTTATTAATTTTTTACCTATAATAAGGTAAGATATATTAATAATTCAATAAACAGATGAACGTCAAGATCAACTACAAGATCCTCTCGATGCATCTTTTGTCAGGCTACGGACTCTTAAACTACATAACCTTTCTAGAACATGCATACATACACTGACGGCTCGTCCTAAGGAGCGCTGGTGCGGTGCACTCCCACCCACGAAGATTACATAGGCAATCTATATTTATAATTATCTTTCAATTCTACTATGTTTATACAATAGTGTCTACACGTTCGTCTCAAGTAGAGCTCTAGCGATCGCGCTCCAATGAAACGAAATTTGGTACGATTCCGAGTACTGTATTCAATGAGTACGAAAGAGACATACCGACATAGGCCGGCGCGTGAAACAGAAGATTTCGTATGAAAAATTAGCCTTATCTGGAGCGCCGCTCACTTTAATTCGAGTATGCCGCCACTAGAGATCGCTTAGTCCGAGTTAGAACGCGATATGGTCATCTGAATTTTTATAAGTGTACGGTTGAACTTGCACCATGTAAGTACATTCTTTGATCAAGGGAGTGAACACCCATCTAAAAATGTCAGCAGCCGCCTCTGCATACATATATACACGGCTGTGTACCTATAATGTTAGTAGCTTGAACTGCAGGTTATAAAAAATATTTTTTTAAAAGGTCTTTATTTTCCACATAATAAACACACAATACAAATCCAGTGTAAGTTTAGTCCTAGACAGTATTTTAAGCTTATAATTATCACGTTTACAAGCGTTAACATGACGCTTTAACAAACTTAATGAGCTAGCTAAATAGAATTACTTAAAAAACATTCTATTTTTAACGAACATTACAATCAACTGTATCCTACGTTTAATCATGTAATCCTTAGTATGAAATTACATTTATTAAATTGAGGTTAGGTAATTTAAAAGAGAAGATGGTATTAAGCCAATCAGATTAGTAATGAATTGGCAGCCAAACATAATATACAAACGTTATATTATTTAAACTCAACCAACCAACTAGCTAAGATAAGTACAAACCGGGGACAAAAGAGTGGCAGTAAGCGTATCAATAGGCAGGATTATTAAGGAAATCCCATAGTAACATTCATGGGCAAATCCTGACGATCAGTAACAAGATGCTAGCTTATCGCCTGAGAGAATACCTGAGTTCCATATCAATAGGCAGGATTATTAAGGAAATCCCATAGTAACATTCAGGGGGCAAGTCCTGACGATCAGTAACAAGTTGCTAGCTTATCGCCTGAGAGAATACCTGAGTTACTATATCAACTCTTACGACATTCTCGGAAGGTGAACCAGCTATCCAGAACCCTAAAACAAACTCATTTTTCAGGAGTAACAGTAGCTGCCAGCGTGTTTACAATAGCCGCCATGTCGGTGGACCGGTGGCTGTCCATATCCCCTGAGCCCCGCCTCAGGCCGCCAGGCAGGAAGCAGGCGGTGTTGCTGCTTGGTTTGTTGTGGGTGGCAGCCATGCTCATCTTCATCCCGCTGGTGATGGTGGCCACGGTCAGGAGGGAAACCGTACCGATTATCAACAAGGACAAGAGCAATATATCGGTATGTTTAAATTTTAGTAATAGTTAAATACAAGCTTTACAGGGTGTAACGTAAGGGGTATTTCAAGCGAATGCTATGAAAAAAACCCACTATAGAGAACCTATTCACATTTGACAGTCGAAATCATTATACAGATATGATTTTTGGTCGTCAACGTTTCCGAAGACTACGGAATCTCCGTATCTCTGGAAGCATACCTGGAAAGTGTCAATAGTTGAGTAAATAGACTGCGTTTTTCTGCATAAATGCACATAATCGCGCGTAGCAATATTTCTTTCAAGAGAAATAATTAATATCTGTCTATGAAAAAACTAGCATAAATACTGGATACTATAAATTTCGCTCGATCAAGTAACATTTTCTTTAAAAAAAATTACATCTTTTCCCAGCATTTTTTTGCCATAAACTTACTTTATTTGATGCATAGAGTACGTACCCTTCGTTAATTCGATGGCAACGAAAAAACACCCTGTATATATTTTTCAAGATTGTTTGAACATTCCTGAGTTGTTTAGGAATTTCACATACTATTTGGAAATATAACATGTGGTTCGTGTCTGAAATTTTGTGGGTAGGTTCCTTATAGTGGGCTATTTACATACCTTTTCGCTTAACAGCTGTAAGTGTGTAAGTGTTACAGCCTGTATAGGTCGGCTAACCGAAAACGGGACAGCTAGAACTGCGGGATTATGTACGAGATATTATAGCCACGTTAAGCATAGCGGGGTCAGATGTAAAGGGCAAGTGATAAGTTCCTAGCTCAGCGCCTGAGAGATTGCCCGCTTAGTACTTACGACATGTACGGAAGAAGGTGCATCAGCACAGGACTAACAAACCGAGATAACGGTTCGGGTGTAAAACTAACACTATTCAATAATTCACTGCAACAATCAATTATGGAATCCTTACGAATATTTATTTATAATTTATGCAAAAGTAACTCTCTATTTTTCTATCTCTCTGCCTGTCTGTACCTTGTCTGTCTGTGTCTATTTGTCCGGCTTTCATGCTAAAACTACTTTGAATGTAATTTGGCACAGAGATAGTTTAGGCCCTAAACTATCTCTGTGTCAAATTACATATAGGGATGGCGAACCATAGGCACGCGTGCCACTCCTGGCACGCAACAAAATAGTTCAGGCACGCCGAATGATACAGATGAGAATGAATAACATAAAAAAAATCGCATCGAAACCGTTTGTCAGATGACTCTAGTTCAGCAGCTTGCATTCTGCTAAAAGTAACAAAGTAAGAGCCTGACATAAAATACTTCGCATCTAATTTGAAATTGCACAATTTTTTTTATATGTTTAAATAGTAACATTACATACCGATAATTGTACTTTTGAATTTTCAATAAATAGTATAGTATACTTAATATCTAGTTTTATTTTTGTTCAATAATATCAATATGCCTAAATTATTTGATGGCACGTCATATATATAATAACTATTTGTCTCATGAAAAATGACACGTATATCACTAAAGGTTCGCCATCCCTGGTTTAGTGCCTCAGGCTACTTTTTATCCCGCATAATGACGACTTTCGTTTTTTCTGCAGTCCACGCGGACGCAGTTTACTATATTTCCTATACCTAATTTTATTTAACGAAAAGTTCTTTCAAAGCGTTACAAGTAAGGCAATGAGAATTTTAATCTGGGTCTCGCAAAGTAAAACAAAAAGTTATACTGATTAACTTCTTAACTTCATTAATATTAAGGGATTACCCTTAATATTAAGAGATTGCCCTTATTATCTCGGGAATGAAGCCAATCTTTTATTATTAATATTTGACTCACTTTTGCAGAGAAATAAAATATATGCAATTCCATACATACTCGCTCATTTTAATCCAGCTGTGCCAGAAGTATGGTTATGTTTTTCGAGTGAACGTAAATTTGTATATGTGTATATTTCTTTGACATACTCTAGGGCCTAAACGGCTGGTCGCATTTGAGCTTGTGAGATATCATAAATTTATCTTTGAGCCGTTAGAGTGACACTGAGTAGGTAGGTCGGGTTTTTTCAATATGTATCTAAATAAAGTTATTGATGCATTGCCAGTTCTTGCGGGTGTATTGCCTATCGATCTGGAACTGCAGCGTAGAGCATCGAACTATTTCAGAAATAAAAATATTAACAACGACTTCGTTAAACTCCGCGATAGGCTTAGAATAGACAGATTGTTTGATAAAAATATAAACATTTATGATACTTTGGTTGATGAGTGGCAGACTAGGTGGGACTCGTCAACTAAAGGCAGAGACTTATACAATTATTTTCCGTCTGTATCCGAACGTTTGAAAATGCCTTGGATCTTGTAATAAGTTTTTGTAATAACTATGTCAGTCAGCGCTTAATTTAATATTAAGTGTACCTATCTTCATACTTCACATTGTGTTTTGTCTATTAGTTTTAATACATTTTAGTCGCTTGTTAGGATTTTCTATGCTTTGATTGCATGGTCGCCTCTGTTGATCCTGGGTAACAGGAGTTGCAGAGGTGGGACTGAGTGGTGGGCCAATTCCGGAAAATGAAGTAATTCCCATAAGTGTAAGCACAGACTACAGAACTTTAACTTTCATGCAAACCTTTTTTGCCTCGTCCACATTCATTAAATTAATACATGCTTATCGCTTTCCGAGTGCTCCTGACTGGATCTTGCTTTAAATATTCATATCACATAATATTATTTTACGATATTAACTTTAGGTAAACCCTTGTCAGTGGTGTCGTTATATATGCTGTACTTATTAAAACATATAAAGAAGTCGTTAAACGTTCACTTACTAGAGGCCTGTCCCTTAAACAATAAAGTGAAGTGAACTCGTTTGTTATCTATTCACTATTTCAAACCTATTTGCTAAGGATCAATCTGTCGATGAATTAGTATGCTTCAAGTTCTAATTTCTTTCATTTCATATGTATTTTGCAGTGTGGTCAATCCGAATATGAGGTTTGTGGACAAAATTAAAATTTCGTGATGCAACAAAAGCAATAAAACGCCAAAAAAGCGAAAATTCTTGCCTTAACAACACTATTTTTTCTCTCCGCTATATGTATTACACAGTACAGTGTAATCAGTGTGTAGTGTTAATCCAAATTTAAGTATATATAGGTAAAGTTATTTATGTAAATTTTGCAGATCTTGTATATGTTAGTTTGACATAAACAATGACGTAAAGATAAAAAGCTTTCCATCTTATGACTCATAACAAATAATGTGGCGTATAATAGTAACTGTAGCTGAAGTGCGACCGTTTAATCTCGTAGAAAACCAATTTTACACACAATATGAAAATGAAATGATACATTTATTTCTCGTAAAGGTTTTTATTGCTCGATAACCTCTCGTTAAATATTTCAATAAATGCAATTGATAGGCAAGTCAGTCAATTCTAGATATATCGTGCTGTAGATATATATGTTTATATGTGTAGATATTGTAGTAATACCCGTGATCCATGAGAATTGGTTCATATCTGACGGAAGATACGTCGATCTATCTCCAGGTACAGGTAAACGCACTAACGTATCATCGGTTGAGTGTGAAATATTGAACGTTTTGTCATATATTTCCCTGTTTTGACGCTACGAAACCGATAATACGTCACGAATTTTGCATTATATGTGTATGGACCCTAAATATGTGAAACTAAAATCTGCGAACACACCCAATTTTTACCATTTAGTCTATGTAGGTACTTGTATTCGTGACGTGGTAGAGGCTTTCCAGTTTATATTAATACTTAATTGTATTAATATAAACAGTCGACTAATAACCATTTCAATGGGAAACATTTCCCAGTAATTCTGGATAGGTAATTTAGAGCTGTCATGCTCAGAGCTCGTCTACAACGTCCTCGTTGAGTGCTTGAGATAGGGCCCAAATTATTCGTGTTAAACGTTACATTCCCTTCCCGTAATGGTTGAACTTGTGTGATATTTGCACGTACAGATAAAGCTGACAGTGTCTTTTTAATGCTTTAGTGGGGCGTGACTTCCTTATTATGCATACATACATGCATAATATATACAGGATGTTTTTTTGCTGCCACCCTTAACGAAAGGTACGTACTCTGTACATCAAATAAAGTAAGTTTATGCCAAAAAAATGCTGGGAAACGATGTAAATTTTTTAAAAAGTGAATTCGGGTGAAATTTATTGTGTCCAGAGTTTATGCTAGTTTTTTTCATAGACAAATATTAATTATTTCTCGTCAAAAAATCTTGCTACACGCGTCAATGTGCATTTACAGAAAAACGCAGTCTATTCACTCAACTTTGGACCCTAATATTTTAGAAACCAGACACTTCCCAGGTATGCTTCCATGGAGAAAAATGATCGTGATGATGAGGAGATTCCGTAGTTTCCGGGAACATTGACGACCAAAAATCAACCTGTATACATATACGGCTGTATTTGCAAAATGGAGTAGACAGTACTGTAGAGTCACAAATAATATTCAGCGACAATTAGCATAGCGAAGGAACGCCCTTGAGTATCTTAGTTGATTCTTACAACATGCACGGAAGGAAATGCAGCTGATGTATTTTAATCTATAACTTCTAATCTAAAAATCTATAAAAGTGAAATACAACTCACAGATTTCAGAAACTATACATTCATACATACATATAATCACGCCTTTATCCCTTACGGGGTAGGCAGAGCACCAAGGGCCGATAGAATCACATGGTGCCACTTCTGACCAATTTTCAGGGTATAGTTTAGATGTACTCGTACAAGTTCGGTTAGTAGTAACAGGTGGTCAGCCCATCGCCTACAAAACACCGAGACCCTCTTGTCCCTCTGCTGACTTGAACAGTATGCCCGGGAAGGGAAGCAGCTGTAGTATTATCAGAAACTATAATAACTACAAACTAGGTTTCTGATAGGGGGTTGGAAATTTGTATGAATGTCTTATACAACAACGCATGGCTCATACTCTACTCGACTAATCGGGCTGAAATTTGGCGTATACTCGTAGCTGGTTTGGTAGATAGCTACTTTAAAGTTACGTACGTAGAGTAGACAAAGTCATGGGCATCCACTAATAAATAAATAAATATGACAATAGCCGTATCCGTTGCTGATACATAATTATTATAAGTATTAGTAGAGCTCGGTACCAATTAAGGACCTCCATACTTTGTCAGGCTCTTGAAAATACCGTCTTTGATCAGAGTCACCCTTATCACTCCTTATTCTTATGTTGATGTGAACTTGAAATCTTCCCTCTGTGTAGTCTTATGTTTTATTCAAGACTCTTGAGTTTTGTGAACCACTGTGAAAGGCTCGAGCAGACCGGATGCGTGTGCGTGCACGTAAGCGTAGACGTGCACGTACCGCTGAGTTGTAAAGTATGGAACTGTATGAGACAGGACACATCGGATGCGTATGCGTAGACGTAAGCATAGACGTCAAGTGGTGACAGTTCCATTCAATAGATTTAAAAAAGATGCATTTTTAAACATAAAAAAAGAGTTTTGTTTGTACCCATAAGGAAACTACCCAAATAGATGAACGTATAACATACTATGTTCTACGTTCAACTTATATGTAAGCTGTGTTCCCAGAATGTGTCAGCCAGAACTGCAGGATCGTAAAGGAGATACCACAGCCACGTTTAGGTAGCATAGTAAGGACAGATGTAAATGATCAGTGACAAGTTGCTAGCTTATCGCCTGAGAGAATTCCCGAGTTCCTTAGTCGACTCTTACGAATAACCTCCATAGTGAAATGAAGTGGAAAAAACATGCATAAAGCAATTAAATTTTTATAAAAAAAAAACCTTAACATAGGTTTAGAAATTGAGTAGTTATTCTAGTATGGTCGGTTTTTTTTGCGATAAGTAGGTACATCGTTTTCGATAACTTGAAGAAATATCAATATATGAGAAAATTTATCTAAGACAAAAATTCTCATTCCTTCCTCGTTTTGTACACAAAAATATTTTCCCTTGGAAATAACTGAGCATGTTTCCGTTGTTCTATTTTCGCTTGAATGTGAAGAAAATTACTATCCATTGTCCGAGTTCTATTTTAATCTCGGCCCTGAGATAAGTAGCTTACGCGAAAAATGTAAAGAACCATCTCCAATAGGCTCTTCATTAGCTGACATGAAGTTGCTTCCATGCAGAAAGAGCAGAAAGGAGGTGTTCAAACCTATCCATATGTTATTTTATCAATTTTTACAAAATGGAGGCTGGTGATTTTTTTTATTTTCTCTGTAACTTTTTTGTTATTTAGTTATTTTTGTTATTTTTTGTAAAGTCCGTCATCTGCGTAGGCTATTATAGTTTAATACATTGTCATCACTCTTAACATATCAACCTAGCCCCACAGTAAAGCTGGGTCCACATTTGTAGCACCTTGACGTATCACGATCAGTCGTATAGTATCGAGTATTTCTACACTAAATATGGACGCTCATTTTGTCCATGTCGTATTATTAAGGCGTATTTTGTAAAAAAAAACGCGTCCATACTTATCAAATGCTGTATCATGTAATTGTATCGGCTCTAAATTTATATATATGGACGCTTCATTTTTATTCCGATTCTCGTATGCTTTCCTCCACTTTCACTCCTCTATCACAAACCACGAAATGGCGGGTAGAACACAAGAAATTATCGCGTACCAAATGCATTCACGTCCAACCTAGTTCGATACGACGTATATCTCCTTTGATTATCGCGGAAAAACCGACACAGGATGGTTCGCGGTGTATCACATATACAGTATCAAAATACGTCCATACCACCGATCGTGATACGCGTATCGGATACGAGGTGTATCAAGATACGCGTTTAGTGCGGATAGGGCTGTATCAGATACGGCGTATATCATTAACGGTTATCATCTTGCGTCCAAACTAGCTATCATGATACGCTCCGAGGCCACGCAACGGAGATACGATACACAGAAATGCTACAAATGTGGACCCAGCTTAAGATCTTATGTTGTGGGTACCTGTCTATATACATACATACATATAATCACGCCTTTATCCCTTACGCGGTAGGCAGAGCACCAAGGGTCGATAGAACCACATGGTGCAACTTCTGACCAATTTTGAGGGTATAGTTGAGATGTACAAGTTCGGTTAGTAGTGACAGGTGGTCAGCCCATCGCCTACAAAACACCAAGACCCTCTTGTCCCTCTACTGACTTGTACAGTATGCCCGGGAAGAAAAGCAGCTGTAGTATTATACGTTTTTTTTTTCACTCCCAGAGCAGCATAGAAGATACCTATCTATATGGCAGATTTATAAAAGCTAAATAACATAATTTTTATTAATAATAATTTTATAACATAATTTTTATCAAATGCCTAATGTTTTGGTTTTCTGATGTAGACAACGTCCTAGGAACTTTATTCACCACTGAATTACGGCCGGTATATGACGACACAGCTATTCTAGAAAACCAAAGTTTTTGTGATTTGATTTGCATAAATAATAACGCTATTTTCATCAAGTGAATTCCTTATTATATAAAACAAGATTAATAATCTGGTCTTTATCTCCCGTTTAAAATGAACTTCTATTAACACAAAGGCGTCTTTTTGCACGTACTGTTAATCAAATAACTAAGCTCTCTCTAATAAGTTTACGCCTTGAATACAGTTGCTCGGACAATGCCCTCGCTTGGCGCCTGAATTGAAATGTTCTGTAAAAAATGTAGACTTAGATGTGAATAGATCTGGGTGCCAATTCTTGAAGTCTCGAGTTGGAACGAAGCCGAAACGTAACCATTATAGACGCTCAGAATAAAGCAATAAATACTTTACGGTGACGTATTTAGACACATTTGTTTATACTGTAAATATCTGTCTCGTGATGAAATAATTTCTCTGTATATGTATAAATTCTGCCATACTCGTGACCGATGCACGCTAAAATATATCTTATTACTTAATCGGTAAGTATATATTGCTTCGCACCGCAGTTCGTTATCAGTTCGTTAGTGGTTGCGTTTTGGCACAAAAATTTTCAAGAATTCCCCCCCTGGACACCTAAGTATCTATGTGGCGCAACTAAACTAAAGCTTTCGGAGAATGACAAACTTAGCTAAAATTAAGTTTAAGTCTAGATCTGTAAGAATGCTACGCGAGTGAAACAGAAAATGTAAGCAAGATTGTTTCCATTATGGAAGTAAGGCGCCTCTATAAGCATCGCTCTCAATTTCTTGCAAGTAAATCAATTTCAATTTTCCATTAGGATAAAATGCATACCTAGACTTAATTATATTTGCATTCATTAATAATTATATTTACTCCTGTACATAACTTGATAACATTATTACTGCTAATGATTAAATTATTCTGTGCTGATGCGGGGCGTCACTACATACATAACCTGCATATCCTGAGCATGTCGAGTCGATTAAGGATGTCGAACATTCTCTCAGGCGATAAATTGCATAATATACTCTGTCCCTGGTATGCTAAATATGACTTTTAGATCTCTTTTAGAATAATATATTTCTGGCTTGGTATTATCAGCTTTTTAGCGTCAGAGACTCCGCAGAGGACTAAAACAATGTAATATTGATAAGCCATGAATAATTCTAGATAGAAACGAGAGACGTGCACTTCTGCACGGAAGAGTGGCCAGGGCAAGACACGAGGAAGCAGTTCGGGACCTTCAGCTTCACTTTAGTGTATGCTATACCGGGTAAGTAAACAATGATCGAAAATAGAAATGATAGTCCATAATTTAAGGGTGTTTTTCCACCTGATATCTATAGGTATTGTTTTAGAATCATGTGTCCCGAAATTGCTGATTTCGGAGTCATAATAAAATTTAAGCTTGTGCTTAATATAAATTAAATATTTATTGACACAATAAAGTTTTTCATCATAAAATTCATGAATTTAAACTTTATTTTTATTACCGACTACCGTATTTTACGACATTGCGACGCGATGCGAAATTGCTTCCGTTATAAAAATTAATTTAACGAACCGATGAATCGCTGAATGTGTTGCTAAGCGCAGATCTCGAGAACTTCGCTAATTTTTTCGCTAAAAAAGAAGAAGATCTATTATAACTATATATAGCTTTTACTCATTCAGGATTACAATAGAGACCTGTTTATCATAATTTTAAGCTGTCATAATTAGCTAATTAATTCATTAATGTTGTTCCCAAATCAGCTGAGACTCCTTATTAACTTGGCAAATTGCCTGCTATGTAAATTTAATCTTTTTACAGCAAGATTTATTACGAAAACGGGTTTAATGTTCATAACAAAACAAATTTTAAGGGGTCGTTCCCTTTTCTGTAATCAACAATGTGGGCCATGATTACTTAACTAAAATCTGGAATTTCCATTAAGGGTTCGCCCACCACCGGGCCCTACATCCTCCGCTGACCCTCGGATCTGCTGACTCATGGTCACGAACACAAACCACTACAGTAGCAATGAGAAGCCAGATCCCAGCACCTATGCAAACATACATAACTACTAATCCGAAAATATCAATTAATAATGTTAATTGACATATGTTTCACCAACACTCGTGGCATCTTTAGGATTGTTTTTGTACCTGGGTAGGTAATTAACGCGCGTTACGGTTCATACGGATGCGTCAGAGCGTATACATTGG
Organism: Carposina sasakii; assembly: GCA_014607495.2. Taxonomy (NCBI): domain Eukaryota; kingdom Metazoa; phylum Arthropoda; class Insecta; order Lepidoptera; family Carposinidae; genus Carposina; species Carposina sasakii. The sequence continues at coordinate 14,913,345 of CP053153.1, forward strand.
TTCAGTAGGTAGGTACAAAACAAGGCGGCTGGAACGCTTTAACGCTCTTACGCACGTCGTAGTTCCTTTGCCATTCGGAACATTTCATCAACATTCATTAAAAATAATTGTTATTATTGAACTCCCTGAACTAAAAACACAAACCATAAGAGATAAATGATAACGTTATAAATGCAAACTTGGGAAAAACTGGATGCTAAATCGATCTTCAAGACCTAGCGTTTTTACAACAAAAAAACATACTCGTATACATTTTGCTGTCAATCTTTATACAATATCCAATAGCACTGCAAAATTTTATCGTGACTCTGCAGCTTACGATTGGAATCGATTCAAAAATCGATATTTTCCGGAAAACTGAAAAATGCCGTCACTAGTAACCATACTAAAGAGTCGCATGGCTATCTCTAAAGTACCTACATGTTTATGTGGGTGTTTATAACGACACATAAACGTGACAAAAATCTAATTAAGTAAGAGGTTGGGATCGGTGTTACTTAGGAAGAGGATGATTAAATTCTACTTTTGTATACACAGAGCATGTTAGCAAATAGATTTGTTGGGTACTCGTAGTCACGTTCTTTGGCAATTTTTATTTCGAGGTTTAGGTATAATATTCCCACGTCGGCCTTACAACACTCCTATGTAAACGGTTCACGGTTTTATCACTTGTACGGTTAATCTATCTATCTATACATATGGCCAATGGCCAAATCCATTAATGGATTTGCCCAGTGGATTAGAGTGGAATAGGCCTAATAAAAATGTAACGGATCGCTGTCTCTACATGGAAGATATATGAGAAAAAATATTATAGGAGTACTTTATTAACGCAATAGTACCCAAATTTTTGTCTGTTTGTCTGTGCGTTTGTGCACGCTAATCTCAGAAACGGCTGAACCGATTTCGATGCAGTTTTCAGGAATATATTGTTACAGGTCCCACTTCACATATAGGCTACTTTTTATCCCGGGAAAATGTTTTTATCCCGGATAATTTCGATATTTTGTTTTTCAGACCCGATAGCTCAGTTGGTAGAGCGATGCATGGAATGCGAGAGGTCGTGAGTTCAAATCTCACTCGGGTGAACAATTTTTTCATTTTCTTATTTATATTTTATACTGATATATCTTGAAACCGGCCATCAAAGAGAAAATCCCCAACTAATTTAATTACCTTTGGCAATGCTACAGCGAAACCAATAAATTAATATATAAAGACTACCCATTAGACTCAGCAGTTGGCTGCCATCAGGGCGACCCCCTAGGCCCAGGTATATTAAACCAGGCTATCCATCCCATCATAGAGAAACTAAATTCAAAATTCAACATCTGATACCTAGACGACGGCACCTTGGGAGGCGAGGCTGAAACTGTTCTAAATGATTTGGCCTTTATTATCGACGAATTCAAGCTGCTATACAGGGTGTAACAGAAAGGGTATGTTAAGCGAAAAGCTACGTAAATAGCCCACTATAGAGATCCTATTTCCAAAATTTGAGACTCTAAATCATATTTTTATTTTTCAAGATTGTATGGACATTCCTGAGTTGTTTCTGAATTCTTCATACTATCTGGAAAAATATAAATGTGAATTTGAGTCTGAAATTTTGGAAATAGGTTCTCTATAGTGGGCTATTTACATAGCTTTTCGCTTAACATACCCTTTCTGTTACACCCTGTATATCTTGAAATAGTATTGTATTATAAAATAGAAAAATATACATCAGCTGCATCTCCTTCCGTGCATATCGTGAGAGTTGATTGTGGAACTTGGGCATTCTCTCAGGCGATAAGTAGGCACTTTATCACTGATGATCATTTACAATTTTCTGCCCAGCGTGGTGACTATGGGCAAATACCCCCCATGGCAGTCTTATGGCGTGCCCTGGAGGAGGCCTACGTCCAGCAGTGGACTGCAATAGGCTGATGATGATGATATGTTAAAATATTAAGGATAGTGGACGCCCGCAAGGACTAAAAAAAAAAATCGAAATTATCCGGGATAAAAACATTTTCCCGGGATAAAAGTAGCCTATATATTAAGTGGGATCTGTCACAAAATATTCCTGAAAACTGAATCGAAATCGGTTCAGCCGTTTCTGAGATTAGCGTGCACAAACATCGATCCGTTACAATTTTATTATATGTACGAGTAGAGATATGTAGGATATCAATGAATTTCGACGAAATCATTCCATAAGACGAAGTTAGTGCGATAGTACATACCTATGAGCTTAATAAATAAGCACCATTCCGTAAAATGTGATTGAAGCTTTGATGAAACTGAGGACCTATCCATAAACTTCCTAGTCCCACATTAAGATCCCTAAGGTCTTGTGTCGTGGGTACTAAACAACGGTATATAAATACATAGATAAGTATAGAAACATCCATGACTCGGAAACAAACATCGATATTCATCATATCAATGTTTACACCTACCGGGATTCGAACCCAGGACCTATGGCTTCGCAGGCAGGATCACTACGTACTAGACCAATCGGCCGTCTTACATACATAGATTTATAAAAGCACTGCTGTGTTCCCGCAATGGGGCAGCTATAACTGCAGGATCATAAATGAGCTCCCTCACTATAACGTTTTGCATGGCAGGGACATACTCGTATGTAGATCAGTGACAAGTTGTTCCCTTATCACCAGAGGTCGGAATTAGGTAGAGTCATTTATGTACTTGCACTGATTTCATACAGCGAAAGAATAAAGTGGATATGCCTCAAATTCCGGTATTAATTTTAAAGAGCAGAAATTTTATGTTAATTATCTTTGTTTTATTTGTCTATCTCTGAGGGTTTTATTATTATTTATTTGTAATATTGTTGGCCACACGGGATTGTCCATTAGAAATCCTGGGAAGGTCCACATTAATATCAACATTTCGATGCAAGTACATAAATGACTCTACCTAATTCCGACCTCTGCTTATCACCTTATAAAAAATGAGGTATTGTCACTGTTACTTTTTTGCAGGCTCCATAACCATACTGTCCTATGCATGTATGGGCAGGACGTTGTGCTCCGTTCGACCTCCTTTCGACATAGATGAAGGAAACGTCAGCATGCAGCAGGTGAGAAATTCGAGTATAGTATATTTGTATCTAAGGATCTACTTTTTCAATGGTCAGGGGGACAATTCTTGATTTTTCGAGCCGAAACGCAACCAGGAAGCAATATAATAATATATTTACCGCTTGAGTAATAAGGTATATTTTAGAACGCATCGGTCGCGAGTATGACAGAATAAAAACAAATATCTGTCTCAATAACACTGTGATCAAACATCCATCAAGTAAGTAAAGCTGGCTACTCACGATCCAATTTCGTATCTAACTTGTGGCGCAGTTGGCATAGAAAACGGTCAAGACACACGCGACGTGACGCGACACGCGAACCCACTCTCCATACATTTTCGGTGTGTTACCAGTGTGTGTTGACCTTTACCGGCACGGGCTATATATTTATTAGTTTGACCGATTTGATGAGAGAAAGATCAACATTTTTTGATGCTCACAGATTTTGACGTCACATTTCATTCATGATTATTCCGACCAATAGTGTTGCGTTCCAAGTGATTTGAAATGCACTTTTCAATAATTATTTTCTTTTATAAAAACGCAATGTGATAAAAAAATATTAATATGTGCGTAAATCTCAATGAATCAAGATTATATATTAAAAATATTACCGTTATTTGAATCACATGCATATTCCCTATTATTGCCTCGTATCGAGCTTCTACAACAGTTACGTTTTGGCTTCGTTCCAGCTCGAGACTTTGGGAATTGGGCCACAGAGAGCCTATTAACCAAAAGATTATTTTCAAAAAAAAGTTCAAATAACCGATCAACCCTAATGGAGTCACAAGTGATCCAAAAAACAGCAATGTGTTACACAATAACCAATAAGTCCATTTAATTAGTTACAGGATCGCCGATACAATTGGCGCGGAGAGCAAAGATTACTGATAATCAAATCAAAAATACATTTCCTGCCAGTAATAACACTGTCGTATAACTCAACACAATGATTACTTGTTCAGCGTTTCAGTATTTGCCTGGCTGTCACCTACGCCCTGTATATACAGATATACATTTGCCTTCGATATCTCCATGGCGGATATTGATCCTCTATCACGCTGTAACCAGAAGCAAAATAATCGTAAATGCAGAACACCGTTGGCAAATACAAAGCGAACGCATCTGTCTTGCTTACCCTACTTCCGAAATAGGGTAAACCAGCTCAGGTTCAGCTCGAGATACACTTAGCTCTTCGATCTTACCTTTAACCGTCGCGTCCTATCAAAGTTTCGCTTAAGTTTCTCACGGCTTGATCTTAACTTAAGCCTTATCCCAAACTTGAAACTGCGTTGCCTGTCGCATTCAGGATTGCTACAGTTTCAAGAATTTATGGTAAACCACCATGGTTATATATTAAAAACTGTCGTTTTTGTGAAGAGGTTTGATTTTATAGGGGAAGCGAGATGTCTCTTTAATGTAGAGTGACATCTATAGAATGAGTAGAACAGTTGCCATAATGAATAAAAAAATGATTTTTAATTCGTCATAATTTTATTTAATTTTTTTTATTGCTTACTTCCTTTTTGCAATTTTTTCATTTTCTCTTTAATTTTTTAATATATCTCGTCTTTTGGTGGAGACAGCTTAATGGCATTGTACTGTCTATTGTTGCATTTTATTGTACTTATAGTCTTTGTTGTAGTCTGTATGTCTTCCTAAAATATAAATAAATAAATAAATAATTCCCTCAACCCATTATGTTATAACATACCAAATATATGTAATACGTATCACAAACTTAAAGAATTTACTGATTTCGCTAGGACATTATCCGAAGATTGCCAAAAATTCACACCTAAGCATCTGAAGCAGTAAAGTACGTTTTAACCCCGACGCAAAAAACCGGCGACAGTAATTTAACAAGCGTAGACGTACACGTACCTCTGAGTTGTAATGTATGAAACTGTATAGGCACGGGTAGACCGGATGCGTATGCGTAGACGTAAGCATAGACGTCAAACGGCGACAGTTCCATACATTAAACTCAGAGGTACGTGTACGTCTACGCTTACGTGTACACATACGCATCCGGTGTGCTCGAGGCTGACTGCACTCAGAAAGCCTACTTATATATTTTTTTATAAACAGAATAAGTAAAGTATGATCTGTACAGTACCTGTTGACACAAGCCGACCTAAATTACTTTCATTTTAAAAAGTGTAAATTCAGAAAAAGAATAAGTAAAAGTGTTAATATTTATTAATTTTTAAAAAAGGAATAAGTAATTCGCACTTCATTAAACAGACTTTCTTTGTTATCTGCCTTAAAAAAGAAAGATTATTTTATTAAGGAAATACAGTAACTTATAATTAAGTTATATTTTTTACATTACTAAAAAAAGCTTGAGTTAAAGTAACTATAAAATTAGTTTTTTTTTTATAGTACACAGTGATTTTTGGTCGTCAACGTTCCCGAAAACTGCGGTATCTCTACATCATCACGATCATTTTTCTCCGTGGAAGCATACCTGGGAAGTGTCTGGTTCCTAAGATATTAGGGTCTAAAGCTGAGTAAATAGACTGCGTTTTTCTGCATAAATGCACATAGACGCGCATAGCAAGATTTTTTCACGAGATATAATTACTATCTGTCTATGATAAAACTAGCATAAACACTGGACACTATAAATTTCGCCCGATCAAGATTTTTATTTTATTTCATCGTTTCCCAGCATTTTTTTTGGCATAAACTTACTTTATTTGATGTATAGAATATGTACCCTTCTTACCCTGTATACTAGATAGCAGAATTTTTACAATTATATTTTTTTACCATATTATATTAATATCGTTAATTCTTGTTTGTTTTTAAAAATTGTTATTTTAAAAATGATCTATCTACTTATTGAGTAGCTTATATATATATAAAAATATAAGCTACTCAATATTTTATCGATAAAGATTTAAAAAGTCTTAATATGGGGCAAAGAAAATGTTCATAAGAAACTGCTATTACGCTTACGGAAAGGCAGTAGCGCCACCATCTTTTTTTTCCACTTTTTAGACAGACTAACCACCCTTCTGATGATGAATGACGATACGAATCTAAAAATATTGAGCAACTTTATAAAAGTCACTCTTCAAGTTTTACCAAGTTTCATTATTCAAACCTTCAAACATTTCCCGAAGTCCGTCAGGCGAAACAATGCTTTTGAAACTAGAAAATTAATTTTAAATGTACTTTTCATTATTTAATTTCTTACATTTCATCATAATTTCTTCTCATACTTATATTACAGTAATAAGCTATTCACGTGAAGTGTTAGATAGGTGGTTAATAAGTGTCTCAAATAAATTTGGCTCGAAGGCCCATCTCCCGTTTGTTTCTGATATCTATGTCTGAAACCCTAAACCGAACCGTTACTCAGCAGGGCCTAAGACTGATGAAGGAGAGGAAGCGAGTGGCATGGATCCTGCTGCTTCTCGCCGTCCTTTTCGCACTCTGCTGGTTGCCGTACAACATCATGCAGCTGCTGCTGGATGTCAACCTCGTCAATGCTAAAGACCTTAGCATGGTTTTGCCTTACGCCTTGTTTTTAGGTAAGTATACAGTTGTAGGTACTGAATATATTTATTTTTAAATTGTATGTAAGTACAGTGATCTTATAGCTGTATACAGAATCAATACAATTTTACTCATCGAGTATAACAATACATATGCATAGAAATACAATTAAAAAAATAGATTCAATTTAAAATAAATTAAATTAAAATCTTTTGATATACCCACATTACAATCACCAATAAAATATGTATAATAATCAATTTAAAAATTCGTAAGCAAACACAGAATAATTAATTATTAAAATTACATTATACTCGTAGCAAACTATGTCAAAGAAAACTGAAATACTCGTAATTGCATTAGCTACACACATCAAAAATTAGGTATGCACCTTCTCTCTATATCGAATCTAGGCTGAAGAGTTTCTTTGTGTGTTTAGTTGAATGCACTTATATCAGGAACTACTACTCCGATTAAAAAAAAATGTGTTAAATAGCCCATTTATCGAGGAGGGTTATAGGCTGCATAACTACTAGGGATCCGCCCCGGTTTCACACGAGTACAATGCCCTCGGCCACTAGTATGTTATATACATATAAACACAGGCGTATAATTTAAACAAACAGGCATGTCAAATTAAACATGATTTTCGGAAAAGTCATTCAACGTTTCTTTTGGCAACGTCTGTATTTTTGTTTCGTTGATCGTTTCATAAAACACTTTACAATAAAAGGTTTTTTTTAATTATCTGTCCTTTCTAAGAAATATTTAATAGAAAACCAGATGTAAAAACATTTTTTTTTTTTAAATTCAACGTCTCTGAAAAAAAAATGCTCCACAAAAACCAAATAACAGATAAAGCTATGGAAATCCCGGGGTCATATCAACTGACTGTAAGGTACAAAAAAAAAAAAAAGACTCAGAAGGTAAGGAACAAAGTAATGAAAGAAATTTAAAATTAGTCGTCTAGCTCTCTTCTTTATAAAAATCTTTTTTTTAAAGACAAATATTCACACACTACACAAAACATTAACCTAGTCCCACATTAAGATCTCTAAGGTCTTGTGTCGTGGGTACTAAGCAACGGTATATAAATACATAGATAAGTATAGAAACATCCATGACTCGGAAACAAACATCGATATTCATTATATCAATGAATACCACCTACTGGGATTCGAACCCAGGACCTATGGCGTCGCAGGCAGGGTCACTATTTACTAGACCAATCGGCCGTCACATGAAATTGAAAACTAAAAAAGTAAAGAAAGCTTAAAAAAGTTAAATAGATAATATGTTTTTTATACTGTGAAGGTAAGTAACAATTTTACAAAACATATACGTTATGAAATTATATCTACGGCTTTTGCTGACTCGTCATTTATTTTCTTCTGTAGAAAAGGACGAGAATATAATTTTCGTGACATGATAAATGATCTTACGCGGGCTCGATGATCTTTAAAGGAGATTCGATCTCATCGAAAATGACCACTTTTAGCCTTATTTTATGTCATTGTTAATCTGTGTAAGTTTTTTAAATAGTTTTTTATAAACACTATTTTTTTCATCATTTATCAATAAACTAGCGGCCGCTTATGACTTTGTCTGCATGAGAGAGCATTACACCCATTCGAAGCCGGGGGAGGGGGTTGTTATACTGGTACATATAAAACTTCCACTTTAATCACTTTATATATTTTAAAAAAATCGCATCAAAATCCGTTGCGCAGTTTTAAAGATATACTATATGTATGTAAGCGGTAATAGCTCAGTGGTTAAGACGTGCACCTTCCAAGCGGAAGACGTAAGTTCGATCCCAGTCACGGGCCTGTACCAATGAATTTGTTTCATGCACAGATTTTAGTAACTTCAAATATCTTATTTAAATTAAATTAAATTAATTTATTATATTCAGGCAACACTAGCCCTTATTGTTAGTAAACAGTACCTTAAACCTATTTTTAGTAGTCTAATTTTCAATTATATTACAGAAAGTAGGCCAAAGGGGAATTTAATATTGCAAAATTGTCACTTAGCTCGTGCCTCGGAAAGCACGTAAATCTGTTGGTCCTGCGCCTGATCTCTCTCCGGTCGTGTCGGCTTTCCGTCCCATCGGACTATGAGAGTAACGGAATAGAGAGTGCATGTGTGTTTGCGCACACACTTGTGCACTATAATATCTCCTGCGTACCTGACCAATCTCCGTCGGAGTTCATCATATGTAAAGCGTGAAGAGGTAACAAACAAACCTACTTTTGCATATAAATTGGGATGCTACAGTTTATTATAAAAATTACATATTTTACGCGGACGAAGTCGCGGGCATTCGCCATTGTCTCGTGAATTGTTCTTTTCTATTTCGGCGTTGACGGCAAAATTATTACTAAGGTTATTTTTATTAATATCAAACGAGCAAGGTGTAGAATGTAGATTTTATTGAAGTATAAAAGAAAATAATCAAACGTATTGTTAAATTGCTAAAAGATTTATTGCTTTCGAGTTCGAAATGGCACAGCTGGCGAACAATATCATTATTTTCATGTTCATAAATATGTCGTGTTCTGATGCAGAGCTTTACTACAATATATTTATAAGGTTACGATCATTTTCTTCTATGGAACCAACCCTGGGAAACGACAAAAAATTATGAAAAAAATACTGTAATTTTATTGCAAGCAATGTATTCGTTTGATGGTCAAAGTACAAATGTACCTACAAAAGTAACATAACATATTGACATGGTATATTTGAAAAAAAAAAAATTGTTAACCGATTTCAGATGGATTGATGTAAAAAAGTTATAATATTAATGTAACTTTGAACCTCAATATCTTGAAAACCCGTGGTTTCCCAGGAGGTGCTTCCATAGAAAAAAATGATCGTGATGTCACATAGAATATGAGGTATTAAAAGAACGAAGTTGTCTTTTTACACCCTGTGTATACTCTTCAGGCGATAACTTATCACTGATCATTCACACACATCACATCTGTTCCCGTCACGTTAACCGTGGGACCTCCTTTACGATCTTGCAGTTTTGACTGCCCAATTCAGTAACACAGCCCTGTGTTGGTATATATATGTGTAGGTATGAATACCCTTGCATTAATTTTATTTTTATATGGTCAAAACAATATAACTATTTCTTTATAGACTACGTATTGCAATTAGAACTAATACAAATTTGTATGCATTTACGTCTATTCGGCGAATATATTCGAAATCATTATCATCTTCCTGTCTTTAACCATTGATGAGGTTGGCGCAATATTCTTTCGAAACTTTTGGCATTTGTTTTTACGGCCCGGTTGCCTATATTAGAATACGTAATATATTCCGTACTACGTTATGCTTCAAATTTTTTTTTCCATTTCTTTATTAATAATTTTATAAAATTTACATCGTTTCCAGCATTTCCCAGCATTTTTTCGGCTAAACTTACTTTATTTGATGTACAGAGTACGTATCCTTCGTTAAGGGTGGCCACGAAAAAAATACCCTGTATAGGCTACTTTTTATCCCGGGAAAATGTTTTCAACCCGGATAATTGCGACATTTTGTTTTTTCTGTAGTCCACGCGGACGGAGTCGCGAGCGTCCACTAGTTCATAATATACATATAAATATTATCTGTAAAATATATAAAATACTATTTTTAAATCAACTCTAAATCATCATAAACTTTGAGTGCAAAGTATTTTAGATATGTCTCTAACATTCTCTTTGTACAGATATGTATAAAAAAAGCACAGATTTACCATTGAGTACGGAAACTTCGTAGGTATTTGAATACATATACAGGGTGTATTTTTGTGGCCACCTTTAACGAAGGGTACGTATTCTATACATGAAATAAAGTAAGTTTATGCCAAAAAAAATGCTGGGATTTTTTTTTTTTTTTTAATTTAAATTCCTTGATCGTGCGAAATTTATAGTGTCTAGTGTTTATGTTAGTTTTTTTATAGACAGATATTAATTATTTTTCGTGAAGAAATCCTGCTACGCGCGTCTATGTGCATTTATGCAGAAAAACGCAGTCTATTTACTCAACTTTGGACCCTAATATTTTGGAAACCAGATACTTCCCAGGTATGCTTCCATGGAGAAAAATGATCGTGATGATGAGGAGATTCCGTAGTTTTCGGGAACGTTGACGACCAAAAATCACCCTGTATTATAAAATTATTAATACATACATACATATACTCGTACACACGACAACATAGCGGGGCCAGATGAAAAGTTCAGTGACTAGTTGCTAGCTCATCGCCTGAGAGAATTTCGTATAAATTATTTATACTTCAGTGAAACAGTTGTTAGGCAATCATTACTTCAGTGACGATGTTGCCAGTCAGCAAAAATAAATATATTTTCTAAATAAATACAAAATAAATGCATTTTCACTTCACTGTGCAGAGAATTAAGAGGCGAACTTCTCAGAGAAAACTTTTGGAAACATTTTTGAAACAATTAATAAGTAATCACAAAAATAATATTACACGAGTAATAACTAAGGACTGTGGGCGATGGGTTGGGCCCTAATACCCTTTTTCCCTTGGACACGTTTCACAATAACACGGAAGCACACACATATAAAACACAATGAAAATTCCCGACACTAACGGGAACAATATTATTAAATACAATCGCGTTATTCCAAGCCCGGTTTAATTATACAAATTGTTACATTTACCTTTGACGTTGCTAATTATTTAAAAACATTTTGGGTATTACAAACACTGTACGAGTATGAAAATTAATTTTTAACACGATTTTGTAACTTTAATAAAGGTTAGGATTTATATATTTCTTCATAATACATACTCGTATGAATTTCTAATTTACGTAGGTAGGTAGTAGTGTATCTTATGACCATATAATTTAGCATTACCCAGCTAAAGTGACAATGGTAATATAGCAGCTCTCCAGTTCTGTTATATTTTCCAGCTGAAACGGAGCCGTTACAGCAGCGCACTGCAAAGCAATATTTGCTCTATCCTTGAGTATATTTTAGTATGCAGCGTTTGCCATCGTGGCAAAATAATTATGGATGTCTGTGGCACGTTGACTAAGTCTAATTACGAGTACTTAACCGTAAAGTAATTATTACTTTAGATTTCTACAACAGTTCGGTCGCGGCTGCGTTTCAGATGTACCTAAACTTTAGCAGAAGAAAAGAATGGAATTATTGAGTAGGCTGAAAAAACTCCATGAGGAAGTGTAAACAACTAGCTGCCTCTACTTTATGAGGTATGCACTTTTAGTCTTTAAATTGTTTTTCCATGGAAGCTCCTGTCCTCAAAAAGTTCCCATAAAGTAAAGGTTTTCTTCATCAGGTCACGCCAACTCCGCCATCAACCCCATCGTGTACTGTCTGATGACGAGGAACTTCCAGCGCTCGGCGAGGAAGATCCTCTGCGGACGAGGAGTTTGTCCGCAAACCAAGTTTACCGTATTTATGCCATATTGATTAACTCGTTGTGATAGATGCACAGCTACGATTTTGATCTGCAATGGTAATATAGATGAAGTGTTTTAACCATTTTGCTGGTTGGTTACCTGGGGTAACTGTTTACCTATGACTGAACTCGTAGGTTACACCTGTTGTTCTTTTATTAAAGGTTAATCTTTACAGTTTTGAAGTGAATTATTCAGTTAAACGATTTTATTTATTCTTTCTTCGTTACAAAAACTTAGAAATAGATACAACTTAGAATTAACATTATAATATTACACAACGCCCGCCGTATGAATCCGCTTCCGCTGTTTGAATTTTTTTTTTTAATTATTTCAGATTTTTAAAAGAATTACAATTAGGTTCAGGGTGCCATTAAACCGGAGGGGTTTCACTTGACGCCCTTTATGTAACTATTAGTTATAAATTATTTACTAGATTTATTCAGTACCTACACTCAGCCTGGGACACATTTATACGTTTCACCGAATGGCTTCTATTGCCGCTTTTTTCTTTTTTTTATAAACACTTATCTATTCGCAACCGACTTTTATTTAGCTACAACAATATATACACTACACTGCATAGATAGTACGAGTACCTATGGGCGTGCACGGCTTAGTAGCTAATATTCACAGGAGATTCGGCGAAACGCAGGTAGGTGCTTAGAGCAACGCGGGCTGTAGATAGGACCTACCAGTATTTATTTAAAGATATAAGTGCATTATTAGTACAGGTACTGGTCTGTGCAGTCGTGCGCAATTTTATATGAGTGTAGTACAAGAAATGGGTAGAATCAATCACTATCCTTACAAGCAAAAAATAGTTTAGACTTTGGCAGGTATTCATATCCATATTATTAAGTGCCGGTCAACGATGACAAAGCGTGCAATTCGATTTCCTTGCGCATAGTTACACATCTATCGACTCAGATTACATTTCTGGAATTTGTCACATCGTCATTACAGGCTGATCTTTTGCTGAGCGAAAAAATGCATCGGTAAGCAAACATCATATTTTATTAGTTGGGAAGCCAATTCCTATAACCTAACTCAGCACATGTTCTATTATTTTCATACAAAGTTTCATATTTGGAATTTCGAAGAACCGAGATTCTTTTTCTAGTATTGAAATTGGCCGTTAGTAGTTAGATTGGTTTGTTTTCGTTGTCGGGTTTTATTACAGGTACTCCTTTAGTTTTATTTTATTTATTTTTTCTTTAAAACGCGTTATTCATTAATTATGTACTGTACAGTTCTACGTCCATATGTATTATTGCATTTGGTGATGTTCAATAGCTCTGGTTACAATTTTATGTTCTATTGGTTTTAGCAGATCTTCCCGATGAAACTGTTCTGCTAACAATGCGTATCTTGCCCTGTCGTGTATAGGTATTACCCCACAAAAACTAAAAAATTCTCCTTGGTATTTTAGTTTACACGGAACTATTGTTTTAAGTATTCTGATTTGAAGATTATAGATTTTATCCAAATAAGAATTGTATGTCCGTCCATAACTTGTAATACCGTAAAAAATTGCAGACTCTGCCAGTGAAAAGTATAGACTTAGTAATACTTTGTATGGTATCTTATATTTAACTATATAAAATTTTACTAGTAGAATGTTGTAGCATCAAACCATTTCATGAATTTATTTTGGAGAAATCTACTTACATCCTTGAAATAAAGTTACTTCATTTTGTAGAATAACATATTGTTATTTGTATCTGAGTAACAAGTAAAAAAAATTATGAGAAAAAGGGCTACATGGACAAAAAGTTAATTGTGTAATTATGAAGAAAAATGTGCAGCCATTTATAAAATAACAGTGCTCTGGAAAACTAAGTAACTGAGTAAATTCGGCTAAATTGAATGAATGCCACATAGCTGGTGCTGTAGCTAGCGGCAAAAAGGAAAATGTATTTTTTGCTGAAACTTAAACATACTCGTATGCTTTCAAGTCTCTTGTGGATAGTTAGAGAACCTATCCACAAGTAGGCTATTTACATAGTTTTTCGCTTGACATATTCTTTTTGTTACACTCTGTATAATGATAAGTACGGTCAAAGGCTGCAATGCTGAATGTTTAACAATGCGAAAATGCATTTTCAATTTGATAAGCCCGAAATGAAAAACACTATCCCCGCCAATTACGTTGCAGCGCTCGCGCTCGCTCGTACGTGCTCCGCAGTTACAATTTCTGTTTTATCGATCCTGTAATTTTGTACAGTGATTATTTCTGTATTTAAAAATAATACTTATTGTGATAAACGTAATAATAACATTATCTCTATTAAGCGCAAAGAAATAATCGCAACATAGCATTTGATCTGCAGTATAAATTAATTATGGGTCCAAATTATTATCTTCAACTTCTAAGAAGCTTACACCGAGTCATATTATATATTGGAAATGTTGAACTTAATTGGTCTCTACTGTGAATGCTAATTGCTATTAATATTGGTATTATTAAATCCGTGATATTGGCAAGCATCTCAAATGATAATATTGTAGGTACGTGTATCAATAACCAGAGGTTCTACAAAGAATTTTAGAGATTTCACAGAGAATTTATATTTTAATTAAAAATGTATAATTACAGCAGCCGCTTTATGATATCGATATTTTCTTGTCAAACAGATTTTTCAATCAACGTACGTATTATCTGCACCTTTTTAAAGTTTACATTTCTTTATAGGTATAGATAAAAAAATCACAAAATTTTCTATCTTTGATACATTATTCTATCACCTCGTGAAGCATAATTTAATTTGATTTTGACTAAATAAATATTTTAATAAATAAATAATGTAAAAACCAACACTTCTCCTATTCTTTGGCATAACTTGAGTGACAGAATCAGCTGTAGCTGGACGTTTACCCTTATCATAGTTAATCCTCAGATTTAAATGTCTACTCAGGGCTAGATACAAAATATATTCAGTTTTTTTATACATACCTGTTTTTTTAAATATAAATTATGTTTTCAACATGAAAACATAATTTTACAATTTATCTGACGTTGCTTTCTATATTTTGTTGTATGCACTTTACAATACAGTTTCATTGCAGTGGAGGTGTACACAGAAGCAGGACGGTTCCTCCAGTGATTATGAGCTGTATCACGAACCACACAAGCGCTGCTATTTGCAGGTATATAATTTAGACATGGGTCTCGTATACTTATGCAGGGTGTGTGTGTCAGCCAGGACATTGTGTAAATAAAAAAAATCACAAACGGCACAACACATTGACCTAGTCCCACATTAAGATCCCTAAGGTCTTGTGTCGACGGTATATAAATACATAGATAAGTATAGAAACATCCATGACTCGGAAGCAAACATCGATATTCATCATGTCAATGTTTGCACCTACCGGGATTCGAACCAACTACACCAATCGGCCGTCGAATTCCTAATATCTTGTGTCTTGAGTACTAAGCAACGGTATATAGGTATAAATACATACATAAAATTTATTATAGGCACATTCTTGACTCGAAAACAAATTAATATTCATCATATCAATGTTTGTACCTAACGGGATTTGAATCCAGGGCCACTACCAACTACGTCAAGCGTAGCGATTTTATATTCAAATATGCAATAGTAAAACACTGTTTTAACATTTCAACGATCTAATTTAAACGTGTTCCCAAAACTAAGTATGTCAACCTATAAAGGCACCAGACTAGAAACTAATCTGTCTAAATTATGTATACTGAAAACTTTTAGACTCACATCAGCATAATCAAATATTATAATAATATTCAGATTTCACTTAGGTACCTATTTACTGCCAAATATTTATCACTTAAGGTGTCATTATAGATTCCGTCGTCAGCTGTCGACGATAATTTTATTTGAAGTTATTTCTCGACTTTTCCTAGGGATTTCCACGGAAGATTTTTACTTTTTATATCAAACCAAAATAGATTCCGTTTATAGACTGTTCAGGCATGGATAGGTATGCTCATTCCGAGTTTAAATCTTTCAAATCAGTTCCGATATCGATAACGATTGTGACGTGGAGCAAAGATCCCATCACATCCTTTGGGAATATGAGCGCCGGTCTAATGCACGTAATTTAATGTTGAATTCAATTAAATCTAAATAATGTAGCGACAAATTTGTGAAGTTTGTGTAGAGCTAGGTCATGCAGAGTTCGAAACTTGGCTCTACCTTACATGAGAACTGATAACTTTGTGACGAGACAGGCGAGACCGTCATGGCAATATTTTATTATACCTATATTTTCCCTATTAAATTTAATCTACTGCAAAATTTAGTACAAAAATTAACTATTTATTTATTTGGTATTAGGAAGACCAACAGCTATATTAAGGCAGTAATAACAACAATATAGTGACATACAGCTAAATTTCTCCGCAAGTATAAATTTAATCTACTGCACAATTTAGTACAACAATTAACTATACCAGGTTCATGTGTTTGTTATAGGTATGTAATTTTACTTATTAGTATAGTATACAAATGAATGTAACAAACTGTTATTAGCATGACAGGAAGATGCTGAATTCCACAGCACAGGGTATCCTAGTGTGGAAGGCAGCGAGTTTACTACGCCAAGTGTATGATTTTTGTGCAAATAAACGATTTTTGATTTTGATTGAATTCTTTATTGTACACAGTAAAATTTCACAAATAAAGTTTATAACAAGGAAGATGTACAAAGGCGTGCTTATCTCTTAGAGAGATTTCTTCCAGAAAACCAGTGCAACTAATATTCATAGATAGATAGATAAATTCTTTATTGCACTGTAAAAAAAATATTACATATGCCAACACAATGCAACATAGCATTATCTTTCAGCTAACCACTATTGGCTGGAGATAAGTTTACAGGGTAGTGTTGTAAGTATTTATTATAAAAATATAAATCTAATACAATTAAAATAAATTCTTCGGTTGATAAACATCAGCCTAACTAGCCAACATACAACAACGTTACACTGCCCGTGAAATTGCTATTGCAATTGCTATTACAATTTCACAATGCAATCGCTATTGTGAACATCTACTATTCTTATTGGACTATTGTTAAGACTACCTGCATTTCCTGTAAAGTTATATGGAAATGTCTTAGGGTGAGCTTTCAGACCCAGAAGGTGGAGTGGAGATGCTCTATACATTTTTTCTCAACAACGCAAAATATATAGTTTCCCTTTATAAATGAAATTGTATTAGGCGTTACAATTCGGTGCGCCCACCACCTTTTTGTATTGTCTTGCATGCTAGGTGCTCGGGTCTGGTTTCTCGTGGCGATTGTAGTTAGTGCAAGTGCCTGTTTTCGCAGTTATGAGTTATCAGATCCGAGGGTCAGTGGAGGGTGTAGGGCCCGGTCGTGGGCGCACCCATAGTGAATGTTTCCCTTCATCTTAGTTTTAACCAGATATTAAGTATAATTATGATTGGCATAAACATGTCGCAGACATTAAATATCACGTGATATCCAAAACCGCTACATATTTTGACGAGCATTAGCGAATAATTTTGCTCTTTTGCTCTCTTTTCAAAACCCGTACATAATTTTTGGTCAGTTCACAGTACATAAGTGTTATTTAGGTTAAAGTGGAAACGCACCCTTAAGTTTAGTTCAATGAAAAGGCTGGCCGTATTGTGCTATTGAAGACGTTATAGTAGACTTGCCTTGTAACGAGATATATATTGAGAAGCCATACAAATATGTTCGTTTAAAATTTATAGATTGAGTTTCTCTAAGACTCATCTTTAATATATTACGTCTTTCGATATGTTAAAATACACTTTAAAATGATCATATTAAATGAATTTGAACCATATCTGCCCCGCTGTTAGGTTCGGTATGATCTATACGAGTAGGTAAAAACGAGAACTAAAAAGGGAACGATTTTCTAGGGTCTCTATGCCATAGATTCTGGGTTTGAATCGCGATAGGTGCAAGCAAACATTGATATAGTGAACATTGATTGTTGTTTCCGTGGCCTGGATGTTTCTATACTTATTTATATACCATTGCTTAGTAGCCATGATTCAAAACCTTAGGGATCTTATTATAGTGTAGGACTATATCAATGTGTGCATACTTTTTTTTCTTTTTTTAATCTTCCTTCGATTGGGCCGCTATAGCGGGAACAAGACAAGTGTGCGCTCAAATGGGGGAGGTCTTTGCCCAGCAGTGGAACATGGTGTAGGCTATTATAAATATCTTCCTTTAACCAACAGATGAACACCCTACGAGTCAACGGGCACACGCACGGGCCAATCCAGCGTGGCCTATCAACCCGCTGCACCAGTCAACTGTCAGCTGCCACAAGGTCCTCACGCCGTGCCGCTCCTCATGCGCTATCAGCTGAGATGCTGCAGCGGCACCATCATGATGTGAAGCGCTGATCCTCGTCGTCTCCCCGCCGGGTGTGGACCGTCGAGACGGGGGGACAGCATTGTAGGCGCTTTCATTTACACGCTGTGATTGATTGAAGGGCAAGACAAGATTATGAATAGTATTGGCAATCGATAGGTCACTATCGTTTCTATCGTATATTCAATATGTACTATCGAAGTACATATTGTTGTCTATAGACAGTATTGTATTAAAGGAGCTATCGATAATTAAGATGATTTTCAAAGTCAACTATCGGTTGTTCGGCAACACTAGTTATGACATCAGCTCTTTAAGGTTTATTCAACTAGGCACACTTTTGTAACTTGTGTCAATAATTAGTGGCATTGATTTCGTGGTCTATGTCTATATGTTTACGAGATTTGTTTAAATTTAGTGTATTGTAGGTGTATAGAAAAACTTGTTTAAATTTATATTAAACCTATATCGTGCCGATTTTTTCATGAAAATTATCATGTCTTTGTTTTTAAATTAAAAAAAGATAACATGTGACTAGTAGAAATTATGTGACATTCTTTATTAGCAAGTCATATAAGGTAGGTACTATCATAAAGTCGTGCAATTTGATTTTCTCTTAATTTATGCTCTTTTTTCAATATAAGGGTAATTAGTAGGTAAAATAAACATGTCTTGAGCACTGTTTCTGACATTACTAAATAAACAAGTATAAATAATTTAATTCGATCGAGACATAGGCAGTGCTGCAGTCTCTCCAGCGGTGCCATATTGACCATCGATATATCGAAGTGCTGAAGTGTTTATACAGCAACGCCATCATGTCGGTACGAGTACAGGAGCGGAGCACTGAGCCGATTTCATTGTAGAGGGGAGTGAGACAAGGAGATGTTATTTCTCCGAAACTCTTCACCAAACCTTTAAGCTACTCGAATGGAAAGGACTCGGCATCAATATCAATGGCGAATACATCACTCACCTTCGGTTCGCAGACGACATCGTGGTCATGGCAGAATCGCTGAAGGATCTAAGCACAATGCTCGATGGCCTCAATCAAGTCTCCCAACAGGTGGGCCTGACGATGAACATGGACAAGACGAAGATCATGCCGAACGTCCATGTGCCGTCCACTCCTGTACTGGTTGGGAGCTCGATGCTCGAAGTTGTTGACGAGTATGTTTACCTGGGATAGACGGTCAAACTAGGTAGGTCCAACTTTGAGGAGGTAATTCGGCGAATCCAACTCGGCTGGGCAGCGTTCGGGAAACTCTCGTAGTTTCCCGAAAGCTTATTTGTGTCCAAGATATCCCAGTCAAGACGAAGGTATTCAACCAGTGCGTGCTGCCGGTAATGACCTGCGGTGCTGAGACGTGGATCGCACAGCGAGCGATGGAGAGAGCTATGCTTGGGATCTCTCTGCGTGATCGAATCAGAAATGAGGATATCCGCAGACGTACAAAGATCACCGACATAGCTCAACGGTCCAGCAAGCTGAAGTGGCAATAGGCAGGGCACATAGCTCGGAGAACTGATGACCGATGGAGTCGGAAAGTTCTAGAGTGGATACCACGTATCGGCAAGCGCAGCGTGGGAAGGCCACCCGCGAGGTGGACGGACGAGCTGGCCAAGGTCGCGGGCGTCGGATGGATGCAGGCTGCTTCTGACCGGTCGGAGTGGTTGTTGGGGGAGACCTATGTCCAACAGTGGACTTCTCAGGGCTGTAAATGATGATGATAAATAACTTAAAAATATAATGTTAATAACAACTACTTTCTAGAGTACTTAAGCTACGTTTACCTAGGATGGCGGTGCCGTCATATAGCGGCCATGAAGAAACTTTTCAAGAACAGCACCGTAAAGAGGGCGTGTTTTTATGTCCATGCGACCGCTATATATCGGCTCCGCTATAGGAAACCATAGCTTTGCACTTTTTAGTAATTAAATTTTAATAATAAAATAATAATAGATAAATATTTGTCAATACTGACACCGAGACCTTATTAGTATCATTATGTCAATATTGGAACTAAATTATACAGGGTGTTTTTTCGTTACCACCCTTAACGAAGGGTACATACTCTATACATCAAATAAAGTAAATTTATGCCAAAAAAATGCTGGGAAACAAACTACTAAGCCCATCGAATTAAAATGTACATTTGGACCAATAAACATTTTAATATTTATTAATCTGCTTTTAATATTTATTAATAAGAGGCTTACTTTACTAATACATGTATTAGCGTGTCATATTTTATATATAATAACTTTTGTAACATATTATGTACATATTGAGAAGTAATTTAAATAAAAGTGTTTTTTACAGTAATCTAATTTTATTTCTAATATCATATCTCTTTTTCCTATTAAGGCGTTTCACACTTTTTCCTAATAAATCTCCAAAAGCTTTTAGTTACAGACTGTACACTTAAATATATGATTTCATATACTGATATGATTGATACTCCGAATGTCAAAGAAATTACACCTCCATGATTGATACTCCGACCGTATGTCAAAGTAACGTACTACTACACCTCCATTTATAGTTTGCAGCGCTTTGTAAACCACCTTTCTATAAAAGTCAGAAAACTTTTTACTATTGACAAAAGTAAAACAATAAAAAATATATGCTGACTAGAACAGATGTCGATTCTTGACAATGATTTTTACACCGACAAATGCCCTTTTATGTAACTTTAAAAAAAGATACAATGAACAGATTGGTGCAGTAAAGAGTATGACGTATCGTAGCTTGCAAACGAAAATTTTTAGAATCGTGTCAGCAGCGCCTTGGTGATAGTACCTCTGAGTTTAATGTATGGAACTGTCACCGCTGGACGTCTATGCTTACGTCTACGCATACGCATCCGGTCTGCCCGTGCCTATACAGTTCCATACATTACAACTCAGAGATACGTGTACGTCTACGCTTACGTGTACGTATACGCATCCGGTGTGCTCGAGGCTTTAGAATTAAGGCTCGAGCACACCGGACGCGTATGCGTAGATGTGCACGTACCGTTGAGTTGTAATGTATGGAACTGTATAAGACAAGACACACCGCTTCTTTTTTTTAATTCTAGGTGTATACCTACATTAGCAAAAGTGCATAAAAACATTTACCTTTACTAATATAATTATCAAAATACTACCGCCTTACTTATAAAAAACATTAAGTATTTGAATAGGCCAATCAACGCTTAATTTAACAGATATTCCATTCATTTCGCCCTCAAATTTCGTGATTCGCGGGTGCTCAACTTTACACACGATTTGTTAAGAGTCCAAAGGCTTTACGAATATTTTCAACAACATAAACATAAAATTTCACCCGTCGCCGCCAAACCCCGCCAACACTTCACCTGCATGTTTAAAGCCTTGGTACTAAAGTCAATTAAAACTTACCTATGAAATTGTTCATGTCGATTAACAAGCTCAACTTGTAACAGTTACAGGAAGGCTTCGTGTAGTAAACCTGCACTGCGGAGAATTCATCAGCGTTTTTGTTTTTACTGAAAAAATTACAACAATTTAACCGTTCAAGTCATTTTATGACTGAAGTTAAATGTTGTATATTTGTACCTTGATGTGAAATATTTCGAATCAGTTTAAGCCTCGAGCACATCGGATGTGTATGCGTACACGTAAGCATAGACGTACACGTACCTCTGAGTCGTAATGTATGGAACTGTATAGGCACGGGCAGACCGGATGCGTATGCGTAGACGTAAGCATAGACGTCAAACAGTGACAGTTCTATACATTAAACTCAGAGGTACGTGTACGTCTACGCTTATGTGCACGCATACCCATCCGGTGTGCTCGAGGCTTTATCCGTTTAGGAGCTACAACCTCAGCTGCATCTCCTTCAGTGTATATTCTAATGCAAGTGGCATTATTTCAGACGATGTACTAGCATTTTGTTACTAATATTTCACACCTGGTCCCGTTATAAACGTGGCTCTAGAAAAGTTTCTTCAAATAGTAGGTACAATAGGCTAATATAGCTTACCTAATATTTTTTTGATAAAACTCTTTCTGAAAAGGTCTAATATCGCTGATGGCTCGATATTTCTGATCTCTACACTCCATATAGCAGATTGGCTGACAGGGCTTTAAATTTTTTGCATATACTGGAAAGGAAGTTTTTATTCACTCAAAACATAGTGGATAATTTGGATAGATACACTAAGGGTAGAAAAATATGCATTTAGTAACCTATTTACACTAACAATTTTTTACTTCAAATCTACAGCTTAATGTGACTTATTATATATTATGTAAATAACTGAAACCTGTTAAATTAAGGGAGGTAATTAAATAGTTCGTGTCAGTGTAAACAAACCATAACTGAAATTCGACGAGTAACTTTGTTACAAACTCACGCGTTCTCAACAATAACAGTTTACACCGCTTCATGATGTTACACGGTAACTTTGCATACCTTTACACAATCAAGTTGTTAATTAACTGTTCAATTAAAAGTTAATTTCGGTGGAGTTTAACACCGTGTTCGGGATTAAGTCGAAGTATTATTATGTGTATTAATTTCGTGATGTAGGTTTACTTTATGTTTATATAGGTACATGATTTTTTTGCCTATCCATGGAACTATTTTTCGTAGCTACAATTTTACAAATTAGTATTGGAATTGGATTAGAATCAACTGGTACATAATCAAATGTTGTCAATGCAAAATGTTTTTCTATATAAAATGTCTGTGCACAATAAAGAATAGAATAGAATATAAATATTTTCTTACCTGTTATATTATGTAAACAAGGTAAGTCTTCAAAGCCGCAGATTCGAGAAGTTTTTTCTGAAAGAAACAAATTACTTTCGAACATAAACGACCACAAAGTTAGTGCTCACCAAAGAAATTGTACATTTCTGTGCGTCTACAAAAAAACTTTAACAATAGAATGAAGGCAAATTTTGGCTATGACACAAGACCCCAGCGGTCATAGTGGGTTAGGTAAGGTTAGGTTAAAGTGTTGTTGGAGTTATGTATATATACAGGGTGTGTGTGATAGCCAGGCAAATACTGTAATAATGAAAAAGTACCATTGTTACTCGTATTAGTTATACGACAGTGTTATTACTCGCATTTTTAATTTGATTATGTATACCCAATGTTTATACGCCAATTGTATAGGGTGATTCTGTGTTTTATCGATGATAGTGTGAAACATTGCTGATTTTAGGATCACTTGTGATTGAGGTTGATCAGTATTTCAAACTTTTTTACGATCAATTTTTTAAAAATAATTTATCATAAATCATCAATTTTTGTCCTGAAAAAAAAAAACGTAGTTTTTGGAATTTTCCTGCGAAATTTTTAGTGGCTTTCGCCTCAGAATCATGGTCTGAAGTCGCCATATCAATATTTGCCTAGCTGTCACTTTTACCCTGTATTTTTATTTAAACCAACCTCTGGGATATTTATAAGGTATACACCCACACCTGTCCTGGTACCTCCTCATTCTGCATTCCGTCCAGCAAGTCTCAAAACTGTATCTGGAAACGAATTAAACACGACTGTGACTACTAGAATGTTTTTAGTATAGTAATCCACAAAAAAGGAGACTGGATACTTACTTTAACCCTATTAATAAATGTAGAGTAGAGTCAGAGTAAAATTACTTCGAGTTGTAAATGAATATTTTTGTATGGACAAGCTTGGGTTAAACATCGTAGTATGGCTCGAATTTTTTATTGGAGTATTATGTAATACTCGTAATATTGGGGTATCCCTATGCATAGCAGTGCACTTCATATGGCTGGATTGCTATTAAAATTCTAGCATCAAGATGATTGAGACTCTTGACGTTGCATTGTAAAACCACCTCAAGTTCCTTACCTACCTATTGGTATGCTCCAGGAACACTTCATCATGGAACCAGCAGTTCCTCTTCTCAGGGTCCACTTGTCTGACATCCGCATGGCTGAGAAACACCATCGGCTCCAGTTTAATGTCGATAGCCTGGCCGACTGTCACGAACCGACTGATTACTGTCGTCTCGGGAAAATCGTTCGGGTCACTTAGAAGTACCTGCGAAGTTACCATGAATTATTTGTTTCTAACCTATATCAATATTGCTATATTATGCCTGTGTATAATTTGTTAGTGTATTATTTTTGAAATAAGAAAATAAGGAAGGTTCTATTATGGCGTTTGGCGTATAGCGTTTGTTGTTGCTATTCTATAAGAGTACTATATACTGCTTATGACGGAGCGTATCTCTTCTACTAAAGAAACGATCCTGATACAAAAGCTCCTGATCCTGATAGAAAATTTTGTTTGGTACAGGTACGTTGTCCTCAGGCCATGCATAAAATATAATTTATCTTGGTTCAAGGGTCTCTTACACTGTCGAATTATAAAAAGATACTTTTCAAAGATAACTAAAGTGATTTGACTTACTTTAACTCCATAGGAATCCACCGATGACCAGGTTGGATAGTTATTGGGTTGTACATTAAAAACAACGTTAAGTCCGGAATACCTGAAAAATATAACAAGAATTGTAGGCGAGTAGTAAGAATATAATAATAATATAATATAATACAAGTAGCTAACACTAATGTCGGCTTTTTACTATTGCATGTAATGTTATATTGTATTAACATATACGCGTTGCTGTGGCTTAGTGATTTAAGACAGATTTGAAAGACAAATTTAACACAAATTAACATAACATTTTTATAACATTTATTCAATAGTATATATACTCTAAATAGGCGCCATCTGTTGCAGACTTATTACGATTAATAACAACAACCAACGTTGATGATCAGTTTTTTATTAATTATTAAGACCATTAATTTAAATAATAACTATTCTATCATCTAAGTTGGACCAAATTACATATATATGCCAATTTTCATGAATATCAGTTGACTCGTTTTTGAGTTTATTCGGAACATACACAGTGACACGGATTTTTTATATATATATTAAGAAGATAGTCCCACATATAATATTATATTACGTCTTCAGCTTGATAGTACATCCCGTGAGTGCACACTGTGAGATATATATTTTGGAACAAAACAACAATACTACATAGTGATAGCCCAGTGGTTAAGACGTGCACCTTCCAAGCGGGAGGCCTAAGTTTGATCCCAGTCACGGGCCTGTACCAATGAATTTATATCATGTACAGATTTTTATGTTGTAAAATTGTCACTTTGCTCGTGCCTCGGAAAGCACGTAAAACCGTTGGTCCTGCGCCTGATCTCTCTGCGGTCGTGTCGGCTTTCCGTCCCATCGGACTGTGAGAGTAACGAAATAGAGTGTGCATCTTTGTTTGCGCACACACTTGTGCACTATAATATCTCCTGCGTCTCTGGCCAATCTCCGTAGAGATTGGTCGCCTTGGCCGAAATACGGTCGGAGATCATCATCATCATTATCATCTCTACATAGTTATTTTATTTCTTATTGATTTGCTATTTCATTTGTAATGGACTAATTTTTCATGTTTGTAAGCTCATTACGGGCGAGATACGAGTACAGAGTACTGTAATTTGTATAACACCTACTCGTACCTTCAATTACCTGTATCTACGAACAATAAATGTTCTTATACTTAACAATTTAGCATCTGACCCCACTGTGTCATCCATTCTACATCAAATAGGTCTAAAATGGATAACGTAGAGATTGCAATGGATAACGTTAGATGATAATCGCTGTTGGAGTGCAATTATGTCTCGATAACTTTACTATGAATGATATTACATTGACTAAGAAATTATGATTTGCAAACCGAAAGCAAAAGGATTAGAAAATATATTTTACCTTCCCGAAGCTCCTGTAGCGATGATCTTGTCAAGAGTTTTGCTGATGCTCTCACTTTCGTCTTCGTCAATGTAGTACTCCATATCCTCGTCCTTTGGCATCATTGGGCTAAAAGTAAATATTAAATACGATTGCACCAGAAGGTGGGCTATATTTTTCGAGTGTATGTAATATATGTATAACTAGTGGACGCCCGCGACTCCGTCCGCGTGGACTACAGAAAAAACAAAATAATCCCGGATAATTTCGATCATCCGAGATAAAACATTTTCCCGGGATAAAAAGTAGCCTATATATTAAATGGGACCTGTCACAATATATTCCTGAAAACTGCATCGAAATCGGTTCAGCCGTTTCTGAAATTAGCGTGCACAAACAGACAAACCGACAAACATCCATTATAGTGATTTAATTATTATATAAGGAATGTCTTCGTTGTGGCAATGCCCATTCATTTCTTTTGTATTAATTTTGTAAAAAAACAATACTCACTCTTCACTCCCATCGTTTAAAGCAGCGTAGTTGAAAATACAACAATGGCCTTCGAGGGTTTTGACCAATGAGAATATACTGTCGCAGTTTTTTACCTTCCCATTAAATTGGCAATAGATTAATAAGTCTTCACATTTTTGAGCTACCTGAAAGAGGTAATACAGGGTGTTTTTTGGTCGTCAACGTTCCCGAATACTACGGAGTCTCCCTATCATCATGATCATTTTTATCTATGGAAGCATAACTGGGAAGTGAAGATATTAGGGTCCGAAGTTGAGTAAATAACCTATGCTTTTTTTTCGCATGTAAAAACATTTTTTTACGAAAAAGAATTAAAATCTGGCTCTAAGAAAAGGTGACTGACGCGTCCGTGGTGCGCGTCCGTCCGTAGCCGTCGGTGCGTCCGCGTCTGTCCGCGAAATCACGCACCGTGGGAACCCACCTTAACACAAATATTGGATACTATAAATTTCGCCCTGTCAAGTAATTAAAATTTTTTTTTTCAAAAAAATGTACATCGTTTCCCAGTATTTTTTTGGCATATACTTAATTTATTTGATGTATATATAGAGTACGTACCCTACGTACGTACGTGGCAACGAAAAAAAACCTGTATATCAGATAGTTACAAATAATTACTATTCTTATATCGGTTGATTCTGCTCCTGCATGTCGCTAGATCGAATAAGGAATTTGGGCACTGAGCTGTCCTTTAAGCGAAAGCAATTTGTCACTGATTTTAAACATCTATCTCTGCTATGCTATGCGTGGCTGTGGGATCATGTTTATGGGATTGCAGTTCTGGCTTTCACAAATTATATTACAAAGAATAGTACAAAAACTTTGGCTGTTAAAAAAAACGAAATATAAGTACTTTAAACAAACCTAATCGCCGTTCTTTGAAATAAGCGATTTAAATGAACCGCATCACGCGCATTGGACGAACATACGATCAAAAACAAACGTATCAATACACCACTTGCGATCCGAAACAGAAAATACCCATGATATGAAACATGCGAGTAACGAGACGAATTCCTGGGTAACGTTTCGTTACTCGGTACTTGATGCAGTACCCGTTACTCAGTAACGAATACATATGGTTTGTTACAGCTTTAAAAATTGCTTAGCAATAAAATTACTAATTACTTTTACTGAATTAAAGATGCGGGTGTTAAAAACTTACCTCCTCCATAATTGTATCCATACTGAAGTAATGTTGTTTTAAAATGTCCATAATCTTTTTAAAGTCGTAAATAGCATCTTCGTCAAAGTGATTGAATTTCAGATCTTCTAAACGTCTGAAGAATAACTCGATTTCTGTCTGACTTCGATTAAAATTTTCCCTGAATATTTCCAGAGTTACTAATATAAATACAAACTTTGAAGTTAATTCAATAGTATTAAGTAATACATTGGATTTCTTTAACCATTTCTTGTATGACAAAATTGTAATAAGTATAATAATATATAATAATAAATTATTAATAAAGAAAATGGAAAAAAATCCTCACCTGGGTGGGAATCGAACCCACGACCTCTGCATTCAATAATAATAAAATTGTGCATTGCAATAATAAGAATAATAATTCAAATCCTTGCTTGCAACGGCTTTGGGACGAGCCACTCTGCAAACTGGTACGGAATAATCTCTTAGAAAAATCAGCCAGTTCTGCAGAGCGTGCCCGTCTCTTAGCCTTAGGCGAGTGGGATTTGGGTCTGTGGCTTCAGGCTCTACCATCCCCCAATATCGGCATCCTCCTAGACCGGACCACTTTCCGCATTGCGACTTCCCTCCGATTAGGTGCACCATGCAACGTCCTCCATCGCTGCCGCTGTGGCGATGTCGTCGACAAACAAGGCCATCATGGCCTCTCATGTATGAGAAGCGCTGGCTACGCCAATTTAAATGACATCATCCGCCGGGCTCTTTCCACCGCCGGGGCACTATCAGTACTAGAACCTGTTGGCCTGGTGCGCGACGATGGCAAGAGACCCGACGGCATGACCCTCGTGCCTTGGAAGATGGGGCGCTCTCTGGTGTGGGACGCAACCTGCGTTGACACCTTAGCAGCGTCCCATCTCCCAGGCACAACAATCAAAAGTGGCTCTGCGGCCAATGCAGCTGAAAACCTCAAACGACGCAAATACGCAAACCGCAGTGGTGACTACCTATGGGGCCATGGGGTCCAGGAGCTCACAACCTTTTTAAGGATATTTCGAAAAGGTTGGTCGAGGCATCTTATGACCAGAGGGCTGGCTCATTTTTTGGACAGCGAGTAAGCCTCGCTATCCAGCGGGGCAACGCTGACCAGCCTTTTGGGCACATTGCCAGCGGTGAAGGACTTGCAAGGAGTCTTCTATTTGTAAATTTTATTTTATTTTGTAGCTCCAGTTTTTTGTTTTTTTTTCGTAGGTTTAGGTTATTATTATTATTGCAAATAAGTTTAGTTCGTAGGTTATTTAGAATAATAAAACATAATCTTCTCATTAAAATAGCACGTAATCTTATAATAAATTTCAGATTAGCGTTAAGATACAAGTATTATGTACCCCTTGTTTGTACATAGAAATAATTAGATTAATTGACCCGGTCGCACGGTTTGCAGTGGTCATGGGTTCGATTCCCACTCGGGAGAATTTTTTTTTCCATTTTCTTTATTAATAATTTTATAATAATTAGATTTAAATAAAAATGAAAAATCAATTATAAAATTATTAATAAAAATATAAAAAATCAATTGTAAAACCTATCTTGCGAACTCGTATGTAACTAATTGGCAATACAATTACCATCATGACTAATACGTGTGAAACAAACCAAATATGCCTAATCTTTTATTGTACCTGATTCAAAATTATCGGAGAACAAAAGTGTAGATTACCTTTGTGAAATTGAGGTCAAAGACGGAATATTACAAAAGTTTTGACTGCGGAGAGAAACATTTGAGAAAAAAAAACTAATTTATTGGCCTAGAATATTTAAATTTTGACAGATTATTCTGTGATTATTTTTCTTGTCATAAGAGTCGACTAAGGTATCGGGAGCGTTTCCTCAGGCGATGAGCTAGCAACTTGTTACTGATCGATCATTGATGTCCTGACCTTGCTATACTAAACGTGGCAGTAAGTATTTGCCACACCCTGTATAACCATCATATTCTAGAATTAGATGTGTATAAAACTTTTTTGGTAAGTTGTGTATTTTCAAAAATAATGCTTGGAAGATAAAGAAAAACTAATAAGTATCAATATACATAAAAAATTTAGTACTGTGTAAGTGTTTCCTTGAACATAAGACCGTTTTTGCTAGCTGCTGGTCGAAAATAACTTTGAAGATTACTTACAGGACTGTTTGAATTTTCTGGGTCTCCTTGAGTGATACCATATTTAAATTACAAATACTGACCGCTGGAAATGGGACTTGGCTTACTTTGCAGTTTGCATTAATCTGGAAAGATAAACCATCTTAAATGCTTGATATTATAATAATTATTATGGTACCGGCTCATTTTTAGGGCGTTTTTCCACTAAACCACGGATTTTTAAAAATGTATTAAAAAGCATGCATCGTTTTCCATAGGCAGAATCATAGGGCAGGGGTCTACTCTGAAGTGACGATAAACGAAGTATCGGCCGAATATCGAGGTGTTTCCTACTACGAACTACCATCGATCGGATCAGTCGCGCCGTTTTTTCATTCGGTCCGATCGAACTTTATTTGACAGGTATAAGGCTAGATAATAGAAAGCTTATAATATTAGTCAATGCGAATTATTCTCTATGGTTCCGAATGAGTTGTAAACATCCGAAGCAATTTCATAGTAGGGTCAAAGGCTTCGATTCGGTCGGGATTCGGTCGGACCGAAAGATTCGAAAGAGGCAAATCAGAGTAGACCCCAGATCCCATAGCTTCGTTTATTATAGCGGGTATGAAATATTACAAGTTATTAGCCTAGCGCCCACGAGAATGCCCGACATTGTACAAGAAAATAATATACTTGAAGAACTAAGTATAAAAAGGGTCAAGAAGTATACATACCCCAGTGACCACCTGCATCACAGTATATCTATTCTTAATGATGATGATGAAGGCAACAGTAGCGATGACGTTGAGTACCATCATCATGCTCCAGCTGAGGTAGTTCCATCCAGTCTTCCCTTCGAACTGGTTAGCACCGTGTATGGTGGTGATCTTTCGGAATATAGATTTGGTGTTCTTCTCTAAATTCAGTTTTCTTTTTGCCATGTCTTTTGAAAATGATTGAGTTATTATCATGTAGATACTTGACCAGAATATTGTTGATATAATATTTTTGTTACATTGAAGATGTGCTTGAGTGTCTTGTTTTTATACTATACAATATTACGAGCAGGTATTGCTTGTTTTTATTATACAACGTTCGGTAAGTTACTTCAAATTAGGATGGATTTTTTCAAACGTTAAATAGCCTATTAGAAGAATAAAGTTGATGCTGTCTCTATCATGATCAAGTTTAAGAGAAAGGCATCATCTGTCATTTGGAAAAATCGGCCCTTAATCATGTAGTTAATTAGACAGGATGTTAATTTCAAAACGATTAATAATCAAAAATTTAAAAAAAAATAAGCTTAATATTTTTAGTTGTAACGTATTTTATAAACATTTTTAAATTAAACCAATAAATAATTTAAGACTAAGGCACGTGTAATGGTCTCTTAAATAAGCTTGTTGTCTTATAAGGGATAAGAACTATATTGTATTTATAAATGGACCTAGAAACCTTTTTATTGCTTTGTGTACATTATTAAAAAATTTCTTTCCATTTATTTGCTCTTAAAATATCGACTCTACTGAAAGAAAAATGTCATTAGTAGACTCAAATTACCGTAAAACTTTTGTAAAGTATTAAGGTGTGGCTGCATGTGACAATATAGGTTTGTTATTGTTATGATAGCCCAGTGGTTAAGACGTGTGCCACTCGGAAGGAGTGGGTTCGAACGGGCCTGTGCCACTGATTTTATTTCATTTAAGGATTTTCTAAAATTCTTACTTAGCTATATAATACCCGAGAAGGGCTGGCGTCACAAATGCCAAATCATTAGCCATGTGCGCCGACCCCATAAATAATGCGATCAGGGCAGGAGGATGATCATAATTCTCATTTATTTATTTATTTTTAAATTCGTTGATACAAGTAACATCATTCATTATTATATAAGCATATCATTATATTTTAAATATTATAATGACAACTATATTAAAATTGTATCCTGTTATCTTAGAACATATCTAGTATTCACACCCTCCTCATTAAATAAACATATTATAGTAAATAAATTATGTTAAATTACAAATTCGTAGTAACGCTGTAATTATTATTTTACTTAAATTCATAAATATTAAAAATGTTGTGTAAATAAAATTAATTAAAAGTATCCTGTAAAGTCGGTTGGATGCAGGCTGCTTCCGACCGGTCGGAGTGGAGGTTGTTGGGGGAGGTCTATGTCCAACAGTGGACTTCTCAGGGCTGTAGATGATGATGATCCTGTAAAGTCGGTTGGATGCAGGCTGCTTCCGACCGGTCGGAGTGGAGGTTGTTGGGGGAGGTCTATGTCCAATAGTGGACTTCTCTGGGCTATAAATGATGATGATCCTGTAAAGTGCCTAGTAATTGTATAATGTTAATTTAATACTACAATTATTTTATTACCAAGTGTAGACGTAGCCTAATATGAAAAAAAACCTCGATGAATAATTAAGGCCTAACTCGGACAAAAGGAAAATCTTAAATGCCAAATAATTAAATCCATTGATTAAACTAATTACTTTCTTTGTGCCGGAAATAATGTTTTTGTTTTTGTTATAGCTTTATATTAATTTTCAGTCATTATTCCTTTTCATGGCATAGACTAATTATAATTTTAAACTGTGGTAAAATTTAATTTAATTTAAAGATTGATTTGGCAGGTGCAATAAGTAGTAACTGTAGCACTTTTAAATTGTTAACTCTAACCGAAAGGCCAAAACTCCCGAGTCTTTTATTATACTAATTTTAGAATTTCTGAAACAAATTTTCAGCACCTACGAAGAGTAGTGTTAGTGACCATATAAATGTAATCAAATTCCTGTTAGTGACAGCCAGGCAAAATTTAAAGGCTGACTTTAGATCATAACTGTCAAATCTCACCAAATTTCAGACCGGGTGGCTAGCTACAGTATTATTCCATGACGCCTTAAACCAATTAATAAATGATATATTCTATACAGGATGTTTTTTGGTCGTCAATATTCCCAAAAACTACGGAATCTCCTTATCATCACGATCATATTTCTCCATGGAAGCATACCTGGGAAGTGTCTGGTTCCCAAGATACCTATTAGGGTACAAAGTTGAATGAAAAAACTGCGTTTTTCTGCATAAATGCACATAGACGCGCGTAGCAAGATTTTTTCACGAGAAGTAATTGATAATTGTCTATGAAAAAACTAGCATAAACACTGGACATTATAAATTTCGCTCGATCAAGTAATAAAAAAAAAATTACATCGTTTCCCAGCATTTTTTTTTTGGAGTAGACTTACTTTATTTGATCCATAAAGTACGTACCCTTTGTGAAGGGTGGCAACGAAAAAACACCCTGTATAATTGTTTAAAATGAATAATTTAAACTGAACAACTCAGAAAAATTTCCCATTGGATTCGTTACCAGTAGCTAGATTGTTGTATTTGTGCCCGAAAAGCGACGGTAGGCTCACCCCTTACCACGTGGGACTTTATAGGCTATCTGGTGGTGGGTGTGTTATTTGCACACTTTTGCCCAACCTCTTTGGGGAACAATAGGCTTGGTCATATGACTTTATAATCTAAATCAATCTGCCATAAGGAAATCAATAAGTCCTAAAAAAATCTTTAACATAAATCAAGCATCTAACTTTAGTTATGATTTCATAATAATTTACTAACCTAAGTCTAAAATGATTTGCATTATGCAAACAAATAATAAAAAGAACTGATTGCGTCAATATTCCAGTTAAATAAAGAGCGTCCTAATGGAAATATAATGATGTTAAACAGGTATAGAAATCTGATAGTTTATGGTTCTTGAGCAAAGACAAACCAATTATTATACTTAACTAGTAAATACATGTAATAAAAATGTAACGGATCGCTGTCTGTACATGGAAGATACGAGTATATGAGAAAAAATGTTATGGGAGACCTTTATCAACGCAATAGTACCCAAAAGAATGATTTTTGGAATTTTTGTCTGTGCGTTTGTGTACGCTAATCTCAGAAACGGCTGAACCGATTTCGATGCAGTTTTCAATAATATATTGTGACAGGTCCCACTTAACATAAAGGCTACTTTTTATCCCGGGATCAAGAACTTATATCCCCGCTATGCTTAACGTGGCTGTGGCATCTCCTTTATGATCTTGCAGTTGTGGTTGCCGGGATACACCATTTCGGAATACAGTCATGCCTAGTGTTGCCAGGCGTCCGGATAAACCCGAACAGAGTCAGGATTTTTGAGTGCGTGTCCGGCCAAAATGAACCATGTCTGGCTTTTATTAGGCTTTTCACCAAGCACGGATCCAGATAGGTGATCACGGGGCTCGTGACTGCTCATGACAAAATGGTAACAAATTCTCGGTAGAGTTTGAATTTTCATAATATAACTAGCTGTTGCCCGCGACTTCGTCCGCGTCAACAAACAGAATAAAATATTTTAAAGTACTTCTGCGTAAATTATATTTTTTGTTTTATTTTCTTGTGGCAGAAGAACATACTGATTTTCTCCGCAACCCGATCTTGACAACGCGACATATAATTGGCCGTGTGAAAAGCAGTCTTGACGTAAGTCAATTCCAACGTGTTTAAACGTTTGCCCCTGTGATTTATTAATTGTTACAGCAAAAGATAACTTAACAGGGAATTGAATTCTTTTAAAATGTTGAATAACTTTTCCTAAGACGGTATTTTCATATCTCTCAAAGTTTAGCTGGGCTGCTAAGGGTTCTGCATCAGGCAGTCTAGACCTTCAATTTTTTTCTTTCATATCATTTCTACGTCATTTTATTCTTTCATACATATTTTTTGGATAACTTGAACCGTTTACGCAGCGCACGCAACGGAAGTCTCCAAAGATGAATAATTTTCCCCGTTTTTTCCACATTTTCCTCTTATTCTTCGTCCCTATTGGTCGCACTGTGATGATATATAGCCTAAAGCCTTCCTCGATAAATGGACTATCCAACACAAAAAGAATTTTTTAATTCGACCCAGTAGTTCCGGAGATTAGCGCGTTCAATCAAACAAACAAACAAACAAACTCTTCAGCTTTATAATATAAATATAAATATAAATTAATATTAGTATAGACAGGCAACTTACCTACGTGCTAAATATAAGAAAAATTTGCCGCTCGCTTCGTAAACTCCACAAATTCTTGGTATGTATAATTCAGTCCCATGTAAGAAGTAGTCTCTAGAAATTCGATTTGATCTTTTTACATTTCGCACACGAGCAAATGCCGAGGATGGCCGGCAGTCTTTCTGAATCAACTGTCAGCAGTCGCGCCGACAAATACTCTATCGGTCTGTTAATAGTTTTCTTCGATTGTTAGCGCACGTTGCGTTGTCAGTTTTCGTATTCAGCAACAATAATATTCGTACCTATATACTGAGATACAAAATACTTAATAATGTAGGGTTTCCGGCTTATTTACCCAAATGTCCGGCCAAACGAGCTAGTCTGTCCGGCTTTTTGGTTTTTCGACCTGGAAACCCTAGTCATGCCTGTATCCTCTGTATGAATGGGATAAGTGAAGATATTTGATATTATATTGTGTTATTGCTTTTATGGATAAAATATTATTTGATTTCATAAAATGAGGTCAAATGAGACAGCGGTAAAAAAGCGCAAACAATATAAAAATAAGCACCTACGTAAATCCATCTTATGGAAAATAAATATTTCCATTCCTAATGAGAACGAGTCTCAAGTACCAAATTCCAGGAATTCTGAAGTCGAATATAATAGAAATTAATATAAAGGTTTTATTATTTATCCTGTTAACAAGAGACTAGGTAATTTCTATTTGAGCTATATATTTCAATCCAAACCTAAACATACATACGTAGGTATACACACGACTGTGATAATTATTTTATTATATTAGGCGTTACTATTCGATAGTTGAAATTTCCATCGATTTAGTTAGTTTAGTAGTTAGAGCTAACCTGAAAATCTAATCCTATGTCGATACATATAATCACGCCTTTATCCCTTACGGGGTAGGCAGAGCAGATGACAGTGACAGATGGTCAGCCCATCGCCTACAAAACACCAAGACCCTCTTGTCTCTCTACCCAACTAGCACAGATAGCTGAATAAATACTGACTTTTAGATCAAGACACAGCTCTGGGCGTATTAAGACTCATATAAGAATAAATTCGTGGTCCCTTAGCTGCATAATAGCAGTCAGTGATATTTAAACAGCTTAAGGGTAAATAAGAGCTGCATTATGGGTCACAAATATACCCCTAAAACGCAAAGAGTTCCTAGAAAGAGCAATATAAATAAGTACTTATGAACTGTTATTGAGCTGACTCATTAAAGGAGCACAAGTTCTCATAATATTAAGCCAATAGACGCATAACGGGACACCTGTGGCGCCTTTATTTATCCATTGACACTGTCTTCATATAGCGGCAATTTAAAAGTTCACAAGATGCCTCATGGATATTAAGAGGTTCACTAGTATATCAAAATAAATGGCTTAACTTTAATTCAAGGCTGCATACGGAGTCACATGTTCAATTCTACTTTGCTCTTGAATTGTTTCACAGTACACAGGTGAATCGCTCAATAGCCCTTTAATAAGTAATGGTTCACACGTGAAACGCTTGACAGCTCTTTAGTAAGTAATGGTTCACATGTGAAACACTAAGCAGTCCTTTGATAAATATAGGTTCACAAGTGAATCACTAAACAGCCCTTTGATAAATAATGGTTCACATAGCTGTTTAACATCAACCTACCTCCAACAACCTACATCAGGCTGCATACGGAGGCACATGTTCAATTCTATTTTGCTCTTGAACTGTTTCACAGTACACAGGTGAATCGCTCAACAGCCCTTTAATTAGTAATGGTTCACACGTGAATCTATTAACAGCTCTTTTATAAGTAATGATTCACACGTGAAACACTTAAATGCCCTTTAATAAGTAGGGGTTCACATGTGAAACACTAAGCAGCCCTTTGATAAATAACGGTTCACATAGCTATTTAACATTAACCACCATTTTATTGTGTTTAACCTAGAAATATTATAATTTACTTTACATTTTTTTATATGTTTTGTGCATGAATTACGAACCTATTAAATTAGTTATTACTTCTTAATATCGTAATAGTCTCTATTTATTTTATAGTTCTGTCCAAACGATTGAAAATAATTGAGCCAAGATTTTAGTATACATAGCTTATTTACATAATTATTATTTAAAAACACAATATTTTCGTAGCGCACCAAAATTTTCTTAGTTAATATACATATATAATGTTAGTAAACTTGCATTCCCAAACATTTTTCTGGCACTAATAAAGAAAGAGGGTGTAGGCCCGAACCCTCGATGGAAACACGACTGTGCTCTCAAAATGGCGTAGCCAGTAGGTACTGCAAGATAAATAATGTATTGGGTTTTAGAGTTTTATAATAATTAGTGGTTTACTAATTTACTAATTTCTATAATCCTGAGGATGCCACGGTTGTTGGCGAAACATATGTAGATTATTAATCTAGTTTTAGATTTCGGAAATAGTGCGATATATTATCTTGCATGCTAGGTACTCGGATCTAGTTTCTTGTGGCGATTGTAGGTAGTGCAAGTGCTTTTTTTCGCAGTTATGATTTATCAGATCCGAGGGTCAGTGGAGGGTGTAGGGCCCGGTGGTGGGCGCACCCATAGTGACTGCAAGATCACAAAATAGGTCCTTTAGACGCGTTTAGTACTCGTATATCCGAACATCGTCTAAATGTTTTTATTCCTTCATCTACCTAGTCTCTTGTTAGAGTGAAATAGGTTTAGTATAATAGTAGCTTAGTAATTGGAGCGGATGGCGCGGTTTGCGGTGGTCATGGGTTCGATTCCCGCTCGGGTGAAGAATTTTTTCCATTTTCTTTGTTAATAATTTTATGAAATAGGTTTACTAGCGGTCGATATTAACGTTTTTAAAATTAAAGAAGTAATTATCACAAAATGTGTGTCCACAACGTTTTCAAAAACCTATATTTGAATCAACG